>OZ021690.1:2918997-4118997 GCA_963978525.1 Ornithomya fringillina
GATAAAAGTAGAGACCGATCGATTCAGATTTGTTTTAGTCTTTGTAGGGTCTTTAAAATATCCCTTTCGCTGTTACAAGCGGTACGATAAACATAGTACACCTTCCATCTTGGGTAGAAAGTATAAAATAATATCGTATGGTGTGAACAAAATGTGCTCACCTCTCACAAAAGGAACCGCCACACGAGTAAAATCTGACTGTAAATAATGTTAATGTTTACCTAAGCCATAAACAATAAACAGTTGTGTCGCGCTTATCTCAAAATCAATAACAAATAAATTTCTAGGAAATTTATTACAAATTAATCATCCATTATACCCTTATAAACGGGAGGGTTAAAGACCTTTAAATTCCAATTAGAAAACAATAAAAAAAACGAACCATATAAACAGATAACATAAAATAACAAATAATTTATGATAGCGGTTCATTTGATTGTAACACATTTCGTATTATGAACTTTTCATGTGGTGCTGTTCTTAATGTTATTGTTATTGTTGTTATTATTCTTGTAAAACCAAAAAATTATTATTACGTTTCTATGTCATTCGATGTGAGTGTGCGTTATTTATATTTAATCATATATCGCACAATTTATGATCTCGCATAACATGCACAGTATGGTTTGTATATAAACATATTTATGACGTGTCTACTCGCATAACCTCAAAAGTTCATGTTATGTGGTAACCAACAACTTTTTCTTTTTTCATCATTTAAAATATATTGCATTTGTTGTCCTTTGTACTGTTGTTGGCTGGAGCTTAGTTTAGTTTAGTTTAGTTGAGTTATGTGAACGTACCTGCACATCTTTGGCAAACATATTATTTGTGTGAACGATGACAGCACTAAAGTTACGCACTCCATCAAACTCAAATGCAATATCGACTGGACGCCCGACAAGGTTGGGGGTATCATTACGCCAACCAATCCATTCATAACCTAAAAATCATTTATACAAAAACGTTATTAGTGTAGATATGGAGGATTCTAAAAATAAACAAATAAGAAAACTTAAATTGACTTGAGCCAAATCTTAAATACTTTCTATATCTACATATAGACAATGGGCGTGGCAGGTATATGATTACGCCCTCTAATAGTGTATAAATTACATATCAGCTAGCAAGTCAAGGTTTAATGCTGAGTATGGTATGGTTTGTTTTATAACCGACCACGCCCATTTTTGGCATATCTATAAAAGGGATAATTATAAATAAGAATATCAAATTTCAAGTTCATAGGTCAATTTTTTAGGCAGATATATAGATTTTTGTCGATTGTGGGCGTGGTCGGTCTTGATCGATTTTGCCATTTAAGATTCTATTTTAAAGGAAGTTTTTATATGGCTTAATTTTCTAATATTTTTTGACAAAATTTGGCAAAGAATACTTCCTGGGCTTAATAAACAGAAATGGGCGTGGTCAGTTAATAGAAAAAAATAAATATTGAAATTCTTACCTTTTCCATGGCCCAAGTCCAAACGGAAATTATCATTGCCCTTTTGACCATCCACCAGTTGCCCCAATCCATCCACATAACGTTCATCTGCTTCTATGCCATCATATGATTTATCCGATAAATCGATTTCTAAACCGCGTGGCGTACCCTTCGGTATGCTATATGATACAATATTTTCTGAAAGTAAATAAAATTATTCAACTTTTACTAGATTCCCAGTATTATGATATCTTTAATTAATAAATATTATAAATATGCTTTTATTAAATCTTCTAAATTATATCAATGCCTGCTTTGTATGCCCTCCCAAATATGTTATGTAAGCTAATAAATGATTTGCCCTTAATCAACTTTGTTATTTATTTTCTTTGTAAATGCCCTAAACAGATATATGTCCACACATATGAGTCGAAAATCTGAAGCAGAAACATTATTTGAGTACAAGTTAATAATAATTTCAAAATTTTTATCATCCAATAATCGAATGTTATAGCAGTTGATCGATAAAATCATAATTCTTACAAGCAACCACAATTTATTACCAAAATATGTACACACACACTATGTAAATGATATTCAATTATTCGTTTGAGGTCTCCCTGTGTATGTGTATGTGTGCGTTTAGTGTGTTATAAATAATTTCTTCAACTCTCTCTACAGCTACAGCTGTCTAGTTGCATATCTTCTCTCTGGATAGTTTTTTTTTTTCATTCCCTCCTTACTCTCTATATATAAACATTCTACGTATCCGTATAAAAGAGATAATAAAAAAAAAAGAAAAATGGAAGCACAAATTTAATTAAACAACAAATGACAAAATATTGTCAAATAATGTGTTCATGTGTTAAAAGTGAACGATTTAATACCATTTATTGTATTTATATTTATGTTTATGTTTACGTTTATATGTGTACGTGAGCACTGAATGTTGTATTGAGAGAGAGAGAGATGCACATGAATGGGTTAGATGTATGGTTGGTTGGTAGGTGCAGAGAGACGTTAAAGTTACAAAACATTTTTCAATCTACAAAAGTTTAAGTGTCAATGCGTATGAAACCCAAGAGCTGAGCAGAGCAGAGCAGAGCAGAGAAGAACACAACAGTACAGAGCAAAGCAGAGTCGAGTACAGAACATAACACTAGGGGCTTACTCTACATTTTCGTTCAATCGTAACAACACACACGCACACACACACACACACACTGTACAGCGTACTGTATGGAGAAAGTAGCATTTGTTTAGTTATTTGTGCAAAGATTGGTACACAAATAAATGTTGAAATCTATTTGGTCATCTGACCATTGACCACAATTCAATATTTGCTAAAAACAAATACTTATGCTCACCAATCCAACCCAACCCAACCCAACCCAATCCCTCTTTCCAGCCATCCATGTGCTTTATTACGCGCTCACACACATGCACAATTATATACGTATGTACATAAGGTATACACGCAGTTTCTGTGTAGTGGTCCTTATAAGTGGTTTCTATCTGACGTACATTTTGTTTTCACATGCCGTGTCATTCGGTCTATATGTAAGCCTGTATATGTATTTGTTTAGTGTAGCCGTTTGTCCATAAACACATACATATATGTTATGTAAGCATGTGTGTGTGTATGTTTACTTTCTACCGGCCACTGCGGAAATTGCATTTGCTACCAACAAACATAAATCAAATTTCTAGAAATTCAATAAAATATTTGTATTAAAAATTATTAGAAAACATTCAACCGTACGAAAAAGAAATTTATTGTACATTGCACCAACAACACTTCCACCCCCCCCCACCCAAAAAAAAAACAACAACGTCTAACTATTCGAAATAAATCTATATCACAGCGTTGTTTTATTAAATCTAGAGTGCAGAAGTCATCAATAGCCATCAAATGTGCAATTTATGGATGGCTGTTACGTAGGTACGTAGGTAATAGGGTGATACCGCTGGTGGGTAGCGGTGTCAAAGACAGAAACACGGACACATATGCATTGACGTTTATAATGAGATGCGTAAAGTGGCGGCCACCCGAAAATGTTACATCATCAATTTCTTTGTAGATAACATAAATTGGCATTAGTCACAAAACAATATAGAATCTTCAAAATATCTGTACATTCCATATATTAAGTGCTCCAGATTATTCCATTAACAATTTCTTCCACATCTACAAACATATCTGGTAATTGTATCAAACGAATGAGCTTGATGAGTAAAGTGTCACACGTTATGCGTTGTCCGTTCATATCCAATATGGCGGACGCCATTAATTTATGTTAAAAAAAATATTTTTTTCGTTCATTTTCAAACATTACCACATAATGGATGTATGTGACAAGAGCCTGATGCAGATTAAAACTCTTTAGTGTAAATTGTTGGACTTAACCCACTTACAGCATACAACCAACAAATGCCCGCGGCATTGTACATAGTTTGCAATATCTAATAATCTAGTTGTGCTGTTCGTTTTTCTTCCTTTTCTTCTGCAAGAGCATTTAATTAAAATTGTTTCTTGATTAATTTGATCATATTAAAAAGATATATCGTTACACTTAAACGTATATTTATTTCAAAATTGCTCACAATCTAATGAAAATGTTTATCAATCAATGTAAACATTTTCCTGACACCGCACATTAAGCGAAACTACTGTTTATGAACAAAATTCATAGTTCTAATTAAAGAAACCTGTGTTGGCCGCTATTTGATACAATATTTTTTATTTTATTTTTCGTTGTTATTATTTTTGTTGTTTTTGTTGTCTTTGGCATAATAAATGTCTGCTCTAGATTTAACAAGTTGCTTAACGAATAAGCACCTGAGCATTAATACACAAAGAGAACATGAAGTAAAAAAAAAAAAAAAAAACAAAAAAAAACAAAAACAAAAATAAACGACATGCAACAGTTTTTATGGTGGAAAATATAAATCGAGAAATAATTTGCTCAGTTGTACATACAAGTATAACAAACAACAACTGTGAACAAGACATTTCTATGATATTTACAACAACAACAAAAACAAAAACAACAATAATGTATATATATACACACAAACGTACACAAATTAAGCATTTACTAAAGTTGTCGAGAGGTCGTATAAAACTCAATGAAATATTGTTATTGTTGTTATTGCTGTTGCTGTTGCTGTTGCTGTTACTGTGCATGCAATAGCCAGCCCGTTTAATAAGCATACGTTTAATTTTATCACTTATACACAAAGTGTGTGGGCATATAATATATATATACACATTTATGCGCACACACATACATGTATACAGCACAATTTGTGTTTACAACAAGTCGTTTTTTGAAGTTCACCTTTGAAAACTGTAAAAAAGCATTTTTCTGTGTTTTATTCACTCTTGATGTATTGCATGTGTTTTGAGTTGTTTACCTTTTTTTCTTTAAATTTTATTTTATTTTATTTTCAATTTTTTTTTTTTTCATTATTATTTTTGTGATTTTATTCACGTTTGTTCACTGAATGAAAAGGCGTGCTGGCATAATGTTGCATTAAATGCTTACACAACAACAATACAGGAAACCACTGCCACTCTTTGCCAGTTGCCCGGTTCGTTAGAGAATAATACAAAAAAAAAAAAAAAATAAAAAAAAATTGTAAGAAATCAAATCAACTAAATATACATACATACAGTACATAATAAATGCTATCACGTTTTTGCAATTCTTAAGTGGGTTTATAGCTGTAATTTGAATGGTTTCAATTTTGCACAAGGAGTACATTTAAAACCAAGTTTAATTAGTTTTTTTTTTTTTTATATATATTTACTTAGAAGGTAAAAGTATGTTTTAAATGCGGATCGTCTCTCTGTGTACATAGGAAGTAATTAAAAAATTAATCTTTTGAAGAAAAAGCTGTCATTAGTTAGTGAGGTCTGTCACAATTTGACAATACGAAGCTTTTGGTGTTTTTCTCGGAATTGGTAAAATGGCTTCACGCCTTCTACGTGTCAATTCCGTTTCGATATACTCATCGCACAGATCATAAAGGAATTGCTAATCAGACATCTTCATTAACAATTTTAAGAATGTTGGATTGTACTGTGACTAGACTCAAAGTTAGAAGCAAAGTTTAAACTTGATCGAATATATGGAAGGGTTCAAAATATCATTAGATACACGTAGAAACTTTTAATTCGTTATATTTTCGCGGCCTCTATAGTAGATTTGATTCAGTTCCGTCTTACTTTTTACTTCCTACTCATCAAGTCTTTTTGTTTGACACCCATTTTGAAAGGGCTGTGAAGAGGTCATAAATTAGCATCTAATTTATTAAACCTTAGTTAGCTTATGGTACTCCTCAATATCTATCATTTAATACTGATATTATTTAGATTGTGAAGAAATCGAGAAATGAAGGTTTTTGGGAAGTTTGCTTTAATGAATTCGATGCAATTTTTAGTATATTTTGATCTAGAATAAATGTCCATAACATATAGCTTAGGGAGATTTAGGAGATCCGCCATTTTTTTTTTTTTTGTTCTATCAATATTTGGCCCCAGTCGCATATAGTTTTTTTTACTTATTTTTAACACTCTGCGCTGGAAAAGTTTACTTTGTATTGAAACATTACGATATCGCAACATTGCGTTCCTTTTTTTTTTTGGTTTTTTCGTTTTTTTTTTTTATTTTAATAAATACACATAAACAACCCACATGATATCTCCCTCTATAATCTATTATAATTTATGTTATAAATTGATCTTAAATCAAACGCCATTATTTCATGTTTTAGTTTTATCGATTGTAATACAACAGTCATGCTGCTGCTGGTGATGCTGCCTCCATACATATGATAGTTATTCAATAATGCGTATATAGTGACTTACCTTCCCAGGGACAGCCGACAATTTCAGCTCGCAAGCAGACGGTACGATCATATTGACTGTATGGATAGATGCGCACCTTTGAAGCATAAATGATGGGCTGCAGTGCATTCTCCACTTCGCTGTAAGTGTTAATATTTCCGGGCAATATCTTAAAATAAACAGAAAAAAGAAGAGGAAGACGAAGAAAAAGCGTAAAGATAACAGATATTAATGTTTGGACAATTCCACACTGTTATGCTTTAAAATATTAATGATTTTTTTTTTGTTTTGTTTGTTCCTTCTGCTAAAACAAAGTATGTAGGTGTGTAGACGTACTCCCTACTGTAGATGCCATCATTACACTCTACCGCAGCCTACATATGTATGAGTACCTATGCACATATATGTTATTCTCTGTATTTAATATTTTCACTTTTTTTGTTTTTTTTTTTGTTTTTTTGTTTTCTTAACCCTATCACGTTACCATGTGTGTTATGAAAAATAAATAAAATTAATGTTATGAAATTGAATTTGTATTGTTGTTGTTGTTGTTGTTGCTGCTGCTGCTATTTTTTCTTCTTTAACTATTCCAACCTGGCGTGCTTGCATGCCAAATTACCAGCCATAAATCTGATGACTTGGCCAAAAACAATAAAAAAAAAAATAAAAAATAAAATAAAATATAAAAAAAAAAAGGTATGCGAACATGTTGTTTAGAGAATAGCACTAGTAACAACAACAACAACAACAATAACAATAACATTGAAATCTCAAGCAATACCGACAATCGTTATGGGTTTGTTGTTGCATTGTATGAAACTTTAAACATTTAACTAGAGATGAGTTGTGATGGTGAAGCATGCGTGTATGCACTAGCTCGATGGCTGTTCATTTGCTTGCTTACTTGCATGTTTGTTTGTGTCATTTAAAGAAGTAGAGAATAGGAGACATGTTATCGGCATTAAACACCTACACAATAAATTATAATAAAACACAAAACTGAGGCAAAAAAAAAAACCAACTATCAAGTGAAGAAGTTGATGAAACTTTAAAATCACCTGCAATATGGTGACATTTGATAACAATTTTCGAAAACACTCTACATCATTTTCAATTGAAGGGAATCGAATGAAAGGAATCGTTTCTAAGCTGGGAACATTTTAATCAAAATCTAAACGATCCATTTTATGTATATAGATTTTTGTCAATTGTGGGCGTGGCTTTTGATCGATTTTGCTCATTTTAAATAGAAATCTGTGAGTCTGTACAGAATTTAAGCTTAATATTCTAACATTAAAGCCCGTGCTAATATTAACCATAGACAGACACACGGACATATGTACATTAATGTCTAGATCGACTCAGTTTTTGATGCTGATCAAGAATATTTACACTTTGTAGGGCCTCTGATGCCTCCTTCTGGATATTGCAAAAGAAAAAAAAACCCTCCTCTAATAAAAAATTATAAATTGGAATATTTTCAATTTCAATTGAAAAGTTTTCAATCTAAAATTTCCTCATTCAATATTTTCACTTTTCATTGGAAATAATTTAGAACAGAGCCTGCCATGTATAAAAGTTCTATTCTTGAAATTGTTTCAACAAACCATGCCTTCTTAGTGCTTTATTGAAAAGCTTAACGTGCAATGTTAACCCGTTGTTTATATATATATATGGAGTGGAGTTCTTATACGAAATCATGTGACCACAATATTATTCTACAATTGTTAAAGCATAGAAATGCATTTTATTTGTAAATGATTATTATCTTTCACGTGATTAATGTATGAGTCAGTTGAATATAAAAATTAAATGTATGCATGTGCTGTTATACCTCTTTGCCTTGATAGCTTTTCCAGCGTTTCCATTTCTCTAGACCGGGACGCCAATACTCTATCACATAAGCTTCGGTATACTCTTGGCCTTGGCCTTTACCAAAACGACCCTGCGTACGGACCGCAGTGATGACATGCACTTGCAACAAATCAATTTGTAAATATTCGTTCAGGCCACGCGATACCATATGCTTTGGACACCAGGCACCACCATTATTATCGACCTTCAATCTGTGGTGGAAAATTTGAAATTTGAGAGATATGAGAAGGTGAATAATATTAACAAGTAAATATGCTGTATATGGCTTACACCAAATCTAAGATACTCTTTATAGTTATAAATAAATTATGGATGTGGCCGGTATACAATAGCGCCATATTTTTACTGATTGTGAAAGCAGGAGTCACAGGTTAACTTGAAAATTAAAATACGGTAATTTTGGTAAATTGTGGGCGTGTCTAACATTTTATACGGTACATTTTCAGTTCATTCATGGAACAGGCTTATTTATGTACCACAATAAATTGTCCCCCATGACTGTGAAAAGTTTTTGGGGGCGTGGTCTATTTTATTTAAAAAACTACCTGCATAAAAAATGAATATCCCAACCACAGGTAACAATATTGTAGTACCGTTTTTTACCAATTGTGGGCGTACATACATTGCGCAATAAATTTTAAATCTGTAGGTGTATATTAAGGGTTGTTTGGGGCATGGTTGTTAACTGCTTTCGCTTCTTTCAAAAGCACTAACAAACAAACTGGTTTACTGAAGAGTTTTTGAATTAAATTTCAGCTCGATATCTCAATATTTGCTGCCGTGACCATGCCAACAACAGACGGACATACGGATAAATATACATACAGTTACTCAGTTCAACTCACATTTGGAATGATAAGAAAAGTATATAGGTAATATGTAAGGTCCCTGAGACCTGTTTCTGGTAGTGACCTTAGTGATAAACTTGGTTTGTGTATGTACCTTAATTAAGGTGAGGGTTGAGCACAATGTACGAGTACGTTTAACAGGCGCGTTAATACATTAAAAACATATTCTGCGGAAATATGTGTATGCTGCCTTTGCTGTTGTTGTTTTTATATTGCAACTATTTGTATGCATGTGCGTACAGCATTATAATCGAGAAGGCTTTTTGTTCAGTTTAAACGATTAATTTTCCATGATAATAATATGAATACAACGAACAACGTACAAAGAAAAAAAAAAAAAAAAGAGTAGTAAACATAATGAACCGATAAAAAGTTGTAGTGCTGTGGCCGTGTTGTTGATGTTGTTGGTAAACTCTTTTGCAATTTTGTTGGTAATTAAATATTTCTGCTGATGTGTCAATTTCTGGTTACATATTGTTCAAGGGTATGTATGCGGCTTTCCATTTGTACCATGTTCTGTGTGATTAAATTGATAGTCTCTCTCTCTCTATCTTCCCCTCACCCTCCCCAACAAAGTGTCTTCTTTGTTTGGGAGTGTTGATGGTTGTTTGATTAATTAAAAATAATTGCTATTAAAATATACACATATATGTATGTGTTCGGGGCAAATTATTCGCATATTTTATACTCAGAGAAATTTAATTACTAGTTATTCAGCAGATATCCTGATATGTTGTATATAAATAGCTTTGAATAATCATGTGATTGCGTTCATTTATTTGCCATCTTCCCAATACCCACGCCATACCTCATACCTCATCAAACAATAAATTAATTTAATATATATGTTTAACCTTATAATGCCAGCTAGTACTAATTACGTGTACAAGTATTTTATACAATGCACCGAGAGTTATTCATTTTTAATTATAAACACCAAAGATATGCAAGAGTGTTGTGTTTCTCTCCAAAAATTATACTCTGTTTACATTTTCAATTAGAGCCCCCAAAGGTATGCTACAGCATTGGAATAGCTAACATTAACATTATTTTTTGGAGTGATGTTGTTGCTGTTGTTTCTGTTGTATGAACATGTGAAGTATGCAAGTTTTCGCTTTTTCTTTTTTTTTTTTTGACTGGCTTCAGAGTCTCGTAAGCAAATTCCACAACATTCAACTCGTATTCAACGGTAACGGTAACGGTAACAAGGCACCCTCGTGCATGTTTGTGAATTAATACGTGAAGTGTTTTTGCTTTTTATAATGGCGTACAGCAGGTAGTTATATTTGATACGAACTGATGAAATATTTTTTACCCTTGTTATCCGTATAACATGTAAGGAAAATGCAAAGAAAATGCTTAACCCGTAGGTTAGTGGCGCATAACATATTCTAGTTCAATGTAAAGTCTTTATAAAACCAACCAATAACGGGACTGCACACGATCCAATTATCTAGATAAAAGTCCTTTATCCATTATGGATCGTCATGTAAGCCTACAGACTTTAAAAAGCTTTATTCACTTCATAAATATTAAACTTAATAAAACTTGCATTTATTTTACTTCTAAGTTTAGGCGGGAGGGGACTCAACAAAGTCCAATTATCGTAATATAAATTCACATCAATAAACTGAGTTTTTAAGGTTTTCCGCAGACTTGACTGCTAATAAAATTGCATTTATTTTATCTTTAAAGATATTGTATAAATCGCGGGAGTATTTGCCCATAATTCGAATCACATATGGGTTAATTAATATCTACATACATATCTACACAAACTTTACATAAACTTGCAACTTGTAACTTGTAACACAAGTAAAATGATAATACAAGCAAATATATCTGGAAGCGTGATTCGTTTGCATTCCAAAATCCTTAGTTAGGAAAGGTTAAAAGACAGAGAGAGTCACAGAGAGACTATGATTTGCATTTTTAACAACCAAGCTCCTACAAGTATGCCAAATTCTATACACACAATATTATGTTAAAATAAAATGAAATTTTTGTATTCTACTGAAGGGGAGTGGAGTGATGAAAAAGCCAAAAACTCTGTAATTGAAGTGAAATAACTTGCCAAGCTGTTTATTCAAGCTTCTTCACTTGTCTCCACTCACCTGCATAACAGCGATACTTAAATAAACTGAATGTATGGCATACACCTGATTATCTTTTATACCCTGTTGCACTGTAATTGCACACCACATTAACGCATAATATTATTTTCTGTTTATCCAAGTCCACCTTTGCATTTGCGGTAGTTAGTTTTTCAAATTTTAAAGCAAACACAAGATTGGTGTGACCTTCTTTTTATCCATGTAGATTGTATTGTTTTGTAAAGATTTTCACAAATTTACAAAAGTATGCGGGTTTGTGTGTTTTTATGAGCCTTGTAATATTTCGAAATAGTGTAGATTATATTATATGTACAATACATTGTATTACAGCAGTGAAATTGTACGAATAAGGTTGCATATGTTAATGGGTTGCAAAGTGCCACATTTTAAAGCATACTTTAGAGGGCATTTGAAATTGCTCATTAGTTTATATTTGGAATTGGGGCAGGCTTTAAAAATTATATACTTATGTAGGTCTGCACTGAGTTCTGTCCAAGGTGCTTTCAAATTTGCGACGAGATATTATAAGTAGGTGTCATATGGGCCGCTACACTAAGTGATTCATTCCAAATAATATCGCATGAAAAAATACAAATACAAATTCCTCCATTCTACCCAATTATATAAGTTTAGGCATAAGGACTCTCTTTATGGATCAACTTGCAAAGAAGAAGGGGAGGTTGTGGAAGCATTGCCTGCTTTTCAGTAAAGAAGATTTTCACACTAACAGATCAAATAAATACAAGATTTAATAAAAATATGGTTTTTTTAAGCTGTTTGGAATTCATATGGGGTGAAATCGGTTGAAGAACACCGCCTTTTTGCAACATAAATAAATTTGTCTTAAATCAAACCTTAAATACCCTCCACATTTACATACAAACAGTAGGCTTGGCAGAGGTATATGATTACGTTCCCTAATAGTGCATGAATTACTCATTAACTTGCAAGTCGATATATACGCTTTATAAAGTTCTTTTGTAAATTGTGAGCGTATCTGTTATCTAACTACGCCGAATAGTGTAGAAATATCACTTGTGATCATTGGAAATTTAACAAAGACATGATAAACTGGTAAAAAAAATTGAATAAAATCGTTGATGAACTTGTTTATATAATAATAATATTAATTAAAGCGAATTCATTGCCGCAAAGCAAGCAATGTTTCAAATTTATCTTCATATTGTGGATGTGGTTTCTTTCATTCCATTCCATTCTTGCATGAAGCTGAAGTTTTGCATTTTTATTTATTTTCAATTTAATTAATAAACATAACAAAATATAAGAAGTGAAAATATTTATTAATTATATATATTGTATGTTCGAAAAGGCGCTTTTGTCTTGTGTGGCTTCATCTCACTAGACACTCTTAACTTTATCGCGCAGTAAATTTTAATTTGTTGCTGGTGTTTTTTTTGCCAGTTATGTGTCATGTTGACTTTAATTGAAAGTTTTTTTTTTTTTTTTATATATATATTAATAAACGCAAGTGAAAATGTTAAAGTTGGTTATATACGACCCAAGCTAACATCTTATTACACTTGGTTGAGTGTATCGCTTGGCCCAGACATATAAGTAGCTATGTAGATCCACATTATATAGATAATGAACCAATTTTTATTCAAAATTGTTAAAAAATATTAAGAATTGATAAATTTTCTTTATACTGAGCGATAAAAATGCTTCAATTCGGTCCATATTCGTCTTTAGCCCCAAAACGGGTACTCGTAACAAATTTCTTCTATATATCTCAAAAACCCTACCTAGTACAAGATATATACAAAAACCGACAGACGGACGAACAGACATAATTAAATCAATATAGAATCGATTATATAATTAAAAGTGGGTGTGGCATTTTCGGTATAAAAGTGTACAAACATTCGCAAAAAACTTAATATACTCGTACTCTTTGCCTTATGTGGTGCCGGGTATAATATGATAGAAAGAGACAGAGGAAAAGAAGCAAGGAGTATACCATACATACAGACGCTTAATGCCAGGCATAATATGATAATTTAACACCCACTGTTTGTAAAACCAATTACAAATTGTTTGTTGTTATTATTGTTGTTATTGTTGTTTACTAACACTACTGCCTGCTCTGAGTATCCTGTTTTAATTTTTATTGTTTATACCGTACTTGTTATATATGTATGTACATACCACATACCAAACAAAGCCTTCCCTGACCTAAATTACATTAGCGCCTTTCTGTATATATAACTGTACACACATATATACAAAATGGTATGATCTTTACTAATACAAGTTTATATATAAATATGTATGTAATATGCACAGTTTATGATTTTCTACATAAATACAATATTGTTATGTATGCACACACACACATAGTCATAATGTTTGTTTAAAAATGTGTGAGGTTTTATGAACTTGTATATATAAAAATATTCGTATGAATATAGTATGAATATATGAAAGAATAAAGCTAGCACTAGCAATCCTTTAAGGTCCCTTAGAGCGGACATATATTCATATATATGTATAGGTGTGTGTATGAATGTGTGTTTTACAAAACCGATACTTTCCAGCTTGACCAACTACTACCGGTTTGCACTACAAAAAGTTAAGACTCTGTTGGTTCGATGATATCATGATTGTACGCCCTTACTTAGTTCTTCTTCGCCATCTTCAATACTGTGTACAAAAATATATATATTAACTGAATATTTTTCTGCACTTGGTCGCGTCGATTGCACAATTTTGATGAAAAACAACAATAACGGATCTTATATCTGTCACTGTCTCTTTCTATATATCTCTCTCTCTCTATCTCTTACTCTTAGTCTTGCTATTTTTCCTCTGGCATTTTGTATATTTGACTGTGTGTGTCTGTGTTGCTTGCTAGCCTGGGCTCTATACTCGTACGTATAAAATATGCATTGAAAAGTGAGAGAAAAAGGAAGTTGGAGAACAAACTTTTTGCATTACTATTAATTTCGTTGTCATAAATCCAATAAAACGTGCAAGCCTGACATATGCGTTCACTGCTAACTGAACTGACTTTTACTTTCCATTTAATTCCTCATACAACAGTACACACACACACACACACTTACTTACTTACTGTTGCTCCTACTGCTACTTAATTCATATTTTTCTCTTCATCTCGTTCACTCTATTTCTGGGTCATACACACAAGTAAATATTACAATAATGGAGAGAGACAGCCATAAAGTATGCAATAGATTGTATACAAAGTGACTATTTTTGTTTGTATATACATATGTAATGCAAATATACATTTACATATATGTATATAATATGTATATAATATGTAAGTGTGTGTATTGCGGTATAACAATAACAGAAAAACTATTTGCATCGATATGACAATATGTTTGAATTCGTATTTAGGTCAATTTTCCAAATATTTTATAAAATTTACAATAGTTTCCTGCTTGGCATTCATTGGTGGCCATGAATTGTCATAATAATGTGGTGTATGTGCAGGGCCGGTAATGGAAATTTGCTATAAATAATATTAACATTTGCATGTACTAAAAATATTCTCATTTAAAATAACAAAAACTAGAAAATTTTTGAAGGAAATTGTTGTGAAGGCTGCACCATAATAAAATATTTTCCCTCGCTTATTTTTGTTATTTAGAATCCATAAAGGTTTCACAAAATGTTGAAAAATATTTCATCAATCCATATTTATACGCTTCAGATAAGATGAATGGTATACCAAGTACGTTCAATGTATGGGCAAATGTCTGTACGTCCAGTATAAATGTCTGTACGTCTATTATATGGGCATATGTCTGTACGTCCAGTATTAATGTCCGTACGTCCACTTTATTGGCATATGTCTACTCGCCTAGTATATGGACAAATGTCCGTACGTGCAATGTATGGGAAAATGTCTGTACGTCCAGTTCAGATTTTATTCTTTTAGTTACAACCATCCGCACAAATCTAATACACCCTTTGGCACAAGTGGTGGTAGGGTATAAATATATAAATTCAAATATAAGCCGTAATAAAGTATTGTTGATGAAATCATCATTAACTGCTGTACATGATTGTGTACCCATAAATTCAATTGTACATACGATTAAATTTTTTCTTACGCCAGTTAAATAACAAAGAGTGTACAAATTATAAAAGTTTCATTGTCCAAGCAAAGTCTACAAAGTTGCCTTTTCAACAAGTGTCACGTTTTTGTTTTGTTTTGCATAATAACTCAGTTATAGTCAGTCATTCACTCATAAAGTTTGCAAGTTATGGTTTGAATGGGTTTTATTTAACGAAAGACCGTCTGAATTATGTAAGACATGCTTATGGTTATTATTGTGGTTATGTGACAAATATTTTTTCTTTTGTTATTTATCACATGCTTGGTAATATACTCGTATATATAATGGACAATTGAACTATGAAGTCACTATGAAGTTATTGTACAAGAGTCCACTTCGGTTTAGTTGAAAAGTCACTTTTTATGCCTTCCCTTAAAGATGAATGTATATTAACTTTGCTAATACGTTTGCAACACCTACAAGGAGGCAACCGATACCTTAGAAAGTGTATACATTTTTGATCAGTTTCAAAACCAAAATCCATCTAAATATGTCTCTGAGTTCGTTATTGTTGAACGCTCACAGTCGTTTTTTTGTTTGTTTTGTTTTTTCATTTCTATTTAAATTGCACAAATACGTCCACGCCCACAATCTTTAAAAAACTTAAATTTTTCTGCAGATCCAGATAACATATATTTTATGAGAATCCTAAGGCATTATTATTATTATATTCCACGTTAAAGATAAATGAAAAATATTTTGCAATTATTTTGAAAACATTTTCAACGAGAATAACTCATAAATAAAACATAATTTAATAAAAAAAAAAAAAAAAAAAAGAAGAGAATTTCTTAATAAATTATACATTACATGATATAAGAAGCTCTCTATTGCTCCTGTAAATAGACTACATTTACTTAAGCCTTCACATATGCTATACATTCTTTTTTCTCTTCTAGGTTTATGCTAATATTTTAATATATGTACTTGTCTCTGCTTCTTTTATTTATTATATTACTTGAATAAGAAATTAAATGAATGTTTTATTATTATTATTATTGTTATTATTGTTATTGTTGTTGTTTCTTTATAATAACTTACGTGACATAAAATTAAAGATATTTTGCATATGTTTGTTTTTTATAAAACATTGTATGTAAGAAAAATTGTACGTTTAGCCCAAAGCAATCATATGAAAATTTCAAACCAATAAAGCAAGTCAAAAGAAAGCTACAGCTGGCTTAGGCCAAACCTTGGATACTTATCATTTTATAACATTTCAGATAAGTGATAAAAATTTTGAATGAAAAATTGTTAAAAAAAAATTATGATTTTTCAACTTTTGTTTGATCATAGGAGGGTTTCTTAAAAGATTTCAAACTGTACAAGCTGTGCAAGCTGTAACAAACTGTATTTCTCTTTAATTTTGAATAGATGTCATAATTATTGCCCTTGGTAGAAACTTTATCAAAAATGGACAGACTGACAGACAGATGGATGGAATTTTCAAAGAGTTTTACAATCGTCACAGTCGTAAAATCATGCTAATCATTAAACCTGTATACTGTAGAAAATCCCTTCAAGTGTTTCAAACCTTTTGTTAAATTGTATTCACCACCGCTCTACAGCTGGTGTATACTCGTATATACAAATTATGCATTCATTTGAACTTCTTGTAAAATTTATGAATATAAAATGCAGTTTCAAATTGCAGATAGTGCTTTTTTGCTTGGTTAGTTCCTGCCATTCAGCACTTACTTGTATAATATTCCCTGCTAACTAAATATTATGAAAACCTACTTATTGCATAAAAGAGTAGAGCAGAGGGACGGATATGAAGGGGAAGCAATTATATTCGTTCATACCATATACACATAAATGTGTACGTTTGAGTCATTCTGTGGTAGCATTTTGAGTTAACCTAATTTGTTTTGAAATTTTACCTATTGCATTATGTTAATGTGTCGTGCTAGCTAGCTAGCTAGCTAGCTAGTGTGAATATTTTCTGTGTGAAAACTTTGTCGCACCCTTACTTACTATGTGAGAAGAAGAATCGTTAAAAACGTGTTGTCTTTTGGTGTTTTTTTTATATATACGAGTATACACACTCTTTATATGCTGAAGGATGCACTGAGTTTGTTATGTTCTTTACAACACCCCGAAAAATAAGTCAGAGACCTCACCAGGTTTATACCCTTGATTAGCATCAAAATCTGAATCGATCTAGCCCCGCCCGACTTTGTGCTTGTGTGTTAGAACCCTGCTAGTCACAAAGCTCAATAACAATGATTTAAAAATTTTTCTTAATATATGGTTAATCGGACACGGGCCACACCTACATTAGGCAAAAATCTTTTACAGCTTTTATTTTTTTTGAAATGTAAAAAAAACAACATTGATTTGCTAAAAAAGGTGTGGTCTGATTTTTTAAATTGAAAAGGCGTGGTCAAAATTTTTCAAAAAAAGGAATTTTTTCTTGAAAAGAATTCCTTCCTTAACGATCTCTATCCATATAACTTATGCTAAAAGAGTTTAAATTTGTATTTAAACCACGCCCACTGGTTACGGGTAATTGTGTACATAATTCTTAGATTTGGTCTCAACCAAATATACATTTTTTACTCGTTTTCTTTTTCCAGTTTTTTTCTTCTTTTTTTTTTTACACTAAATTGGTTGCATAAAATGTTAAATTCATTTTGCTTAGTTGAGCTCTTCTTTTCGTTTTGTTTTATTTTTAATTTTTTTCGTTCTTCTTTTACTCTTTCTCTGGGGGGTTTAAATTTTAATTACTGGCTTTCGTTTTAATGCTACACTCATTCAGATTTGCTTGTTCTTACAGCTGTGGTTTTAAAAATGGTAATACAAACAAGTGTGTAACGGAATTTATGAAAAATGAAAAAATAGGTTTGAGTTCAGTAAAGATTAAAATACTATTAAAAATTTGCCACAGAGTAGAGTAGAAAAATGTTTATTTTACAATAAAAACGAGTGAAAATGTTATAATCGGTTAGGCCCGACCATTTATTGCCCTACCACCACTTGGCTGCTTCAATTATGTTACAATTAGTTTGGTAAGTCTCCACGTGAAACATCTTTTACAAGGAAAGGGTTGGTAAAAATGGTTTGACTGGATTCATATTTGGCCCAATCACATATTAAGCCAATTAACTATTTTTCTCCAAAATTTTGTTAAAAAAATATTAAGAATTACGATTTTTTATCATATAAAAACTTTCATTAAAAATTTAAATAGGACCTTATATAGGGAGGGGTTCTGAAAATAGTCCGATTCGGTTCATTTTCAATAAAATTTCCCTTAACAAATAAATAAATGTCCAATAAATGTCTTTGTACCAAATTTCATGGAAATATTTCAACAAATGCGATCTGTAGCTTGCGCACAAATCTACATAGACGGACAAACGGACAGACGTACATGATTAAATCAATTCAGATTTTTAATATGAAACGATCAGTATAACTGATGATGGAATTACAAACATGCACACACTTAATATACCTTTTGCCACAAGTGGTGCAGGGTATAAATATTTGTTTTTTTTTTTTTTACTATTTTTATTACGTTTTTTTTTTAACGGTGACATAAAAAACTATGCAGCTATCTGCAAAGTAGAGCAGGAGAATTATTTAAAAATTTAACACTTTTAACATATGTGTGTTGTCCTTACTATTTAGTTAGTTAGTTCTATTGGTTGAGACCAATCTAAAGTGCCAGAAAATGCAAGATGTGAAGAAATTTAGTTTTACAGCTGGACTAGACCAAGTTGTTTAGATGATAATTGTAGTTAATGATAATCTAAGTAGACAGCAGGGCAGCAATTTTGGCTCTTCATTCCTATCCAGACTCTTTAATGAAAACTCTCCAGTACAATATCACCATATGCTGGGTTAAACCTAATGAAACTTCCTTTTTACATATATTTGTATACAATATCGGATTTATGAGTAGCTGTCCCTTATCAAAATTTTCCGGTTCTGTCACTGGAACTTGCATTCTCATGACTTTTGAAATAATTAAAAACATACCGTACAATATATATATGCCGTTATATAATTTATATAAATTATAATGCCCAAAAAGGCAGCAACAATAATTGTAATTTAAACAAGTATTAAGGCTTTTATTAGGCGTATGCCAAATCTAGGAGACCCACCATCACCACCCTTATGTTGTGAAATTTTTTCTGTACTTTGCTTAAATTAATTTTAAAATCAAAGAATATGTATCGTCCTTTTTAAATGACTGCCGTATACCTTGTCCTATTTATTTTATTCATATACCGTTAGAATATCCAATAGAAGGACTAATTATGATATTCTATAAAAAATCAAAAAATCAATGGATGAGTCCATGAACCGATTTTATCCATTTATTATAACAAACTATATACAAACTTGAAAATGAGTAAAACAGGAACAGACAGACGGATTAAATCGTCTCAGAATTCGATGCTGAAGAAGAATGTATATACTTTTAAGGGTGTGGCTGGCCTCCTTCTGGTACATAGAAATATTTGGACAGAACCAATATACCCTCATATTATGATAATAAGTTTAAAATGAGTAAATTTTGGTTATGGAGGTATATAGCACTTAAACAAAACGTGTGCAACGCTCAAAAGCAGCCGTCGGCGACAATGTCTGTACGTTTTGAATCAGCATCGAATATTGGCTCGATAACCATGTCTGTCTGTCCGTCCGTTTGTTTTGTGTTTGTATTCTGTGGTAATCACTCTGCTGGTAACAATTCCAAACTTGGCAGAAGTGTTGATAGTTTTATGTTCGTAGGTTGGTATGGATATTAAGCGACACGCCCACAATGCAATAAAAACGGAAATAGAAGCAATTTTCCAAAAATATTTTCCCTCGGAAAGCTGGGGTGCATCGATGGTGGGTATGCGCAATATATTTAGTCTCAACCAAATATAATTTTTTTTACTTATTTTATTATTGTACATTTTTATAAAAACTCTCTTTAGTGTTCTTTAGTGTTAAATTACAACAAATTGCGGAATATTCACTACGGATAAATCTGAAGCTTTGTTTGTTATTTGTCTGTAATGTTTTCCTTTTATTATGCTATAAAAATAAAAGTTAAGCGGATTAAATTTTATACTCAAACCCAAAGCCCTTCCCAAACATTGCAAAAAGCTATACAATCAAATGTAAGCTTATATACTGCCTGAATCTATATGTAAATTGTAATTTTTTGTAATTTCTACTAATATTTGTAGTATGCATGAAAGAAAGATAAAATTTAAAACGAAAAAGAAAGGACTGGTAAATAATCAACCACAACATGTTTTATTTACTTTAATGATGTGGATTTGAGTGAAAGAAGATTTTGACTTAAATAGAACATAGACTCTGTGTATATATATTAGCATTTGAACAAGCTCACATGTTCTAGGTCATAATGCTTTATGGAATATACTTTAACAGATCAAGTCTGAGTCGTAAGAGCACTCCAGGGGGTCTTATATAAAATATTACATGATCGGTTAGGAAAAATTCAGTCTTGATAAAATATTTTGAGTCTGTAAGGAGTGTTAGTTATAGAAACTTATCAATCCAGAATCAAAGTCTGAATTGATTTAACCATGTCCGTCTGTCTGTCCGTTTATTTATGTGAATTTGCAAGTCACAGGTTGCATTTTTTGAAATATTTCGATGAAATTTGGTACAAGGACATTTATTCCCTCAAGTAGGAATTTTTTTTGAAAATAGACTGAATCGTACCATTTTTAGAAGCGCTCTCCATAAGATGCTATTTCACAAAGTAACTTATATGACAAAGCCTCACACATGTACACATACAACTACAAATAATTGTAGCATAATTTAGGGAGCTAAATGGTGTAGGGTATTAAATGGTTGGACTTGACCGACTATAACATTTTCACTTGTTTATATTTCAATAGGAGGAAAAGCGGAAAATTTATAATAAAATTTTAACTAAGACACAGAAACCGTTTTAAATGTAGATGTCACATACTTTCCCGCTGAATGGTTTCATTTATATTTAAGGTATGTATATATATATAGAGGCATGATAATACCAACAATACATGTATATATATATACAAGTACATATATGCATGGTTTAAACAGGGATTTCTTTACAGTTTAATGCCTCAATGGCGATGACAGTAGTGACAGTCAGTAGTGTAGTGTAGCACCAGTACACCACCAACCATACCACTTCATCCACTTGACACATTGGCCCACAAATATATTTATGTGGTGTTTATTTCTGTATTTATACTCTTTCTTCTTCTTCTTTTTACTTTCTTTGATGTTACCGTTGTTGTTGTTGTTGTTGTTGTTATTGTATATTCACACCAGAGCTTTAATACCAATATCCTGTATGTACACATAGACAATGCACACAATTCAGATGCGTTCTTTGCGTTCCTCTTCTTGATGGAAGGCAAGCATAAACTTAATATTTTCCTCTTAGAGATTTCTGTCAACGTAATCTTGCTCTCAGCTTCTTTGCAGCTCCACTATACGGTTACATAGTACATATGCAAACATATTCTCGCACACACACACAATACCGTTATTGTGTGCGTGCGAGTGTACATTCAACAAAACAATATGTGAGTCATTTCGATTTTGTGTCAACGCTCGCGCCACATATTCTCAAAGACAATTGTACGGTATAGAGTTTTTCCTTCTTTTCTTTTATTTTTAATTTTTTTTTTATTGCACCGTATTTATCTATGTATAGTGTGTTTATGTTTCTGTTTTTTATTCTTGTTTTTTTTTTTTTTTCTTTTCTTTTCAATGCTAGTAGTAATAGGAAGAGAGGGAGAGGGAGAGAGGGAGAGCGAAAGAGGTGAAAGCGATTTCTATTCTATTTTCCTATATTGGGTTTGATATCCTTTTTTTTTTGTGTTTTTTTTTTTTTTTTGTTGTTGTCTTTGCAGTATGCCAGTTATTAAGCCGTTTGAGACAGCTGTTGCTGCTATTTGTGGGCAATTGTACTTTGTTGTTGGCGCTACTGTGCTTTAGTTCTTAATCAAAATTTCTTCCTTTGTCGTTGCTTTCTATACATAGGGCTTGAAGATTATCGTTTTTTGTCATATTTCCTCTTTACGTTTTTTCCCATTTCTCTATTTGTACTTCTATTAAGATTATAATTTGTTATGACGTTTTCAGTTTCTTTTCTCCTTCCATTTGTGTCAATTTATTCTCCTCCACCTCCTCCACTGATAAGACTTCCAAGGATGTTTCAGTTAATATTAACATGCATTTTGCCTGTGTGGTGCCTATGCTTTAATTAAAATGAAATTGAAGATTTTATGGACGTGTGTTCAATTTTCAATTTTCAACGAAAATCTCACAATCAATAAAAATCGTTATATCTGCCACAAAAATTGAGCTATCAAGTTTAAATTTAGTATGAATATTTAACTTAGAAATCGATTTGTCAAAAATAGGCATGGTCTAATAATAGACACGCCCACAATAGACACAAATCTATATATTTGCCATAAAAATTGACCTATGATCTTGAAATTTGGCACGCTTATCCATAGTTATCTCATCCATTGATGCGCCAAAAATGGGCATGGTCGGATTACAGGCTCGTCTACAATTTACTAAAAACCATATTCTACATAAAACTCGACTTGCAAGCCGATACGTAATACATTCACTATTAGACGGTCATGCCCATTGTTGTGCATGTAAAAATTTGGCCTTCTTCACGGTCTTCTACATCAATTTTAATTTAATTCAGATATTGTAAAAAAAAAAACAATTATTCTCGCGAAAAAGTTCAAGTTTAAAATTTTTTCCCAGCAAATTCTTTCAGTTGATCTTTGCTCAAAACTTGCATAAATATACTCATTACGTAGAAGTTTGGCTGGGCATTGGTTTCTCCGAGAGCTACATTGTGTTGTACTGTTTGGTCTTTGTTGAAGTTGGATATAAGTAGAATTATTTTATTTAACAATTCTCGCTTGACCGGACGTTCCCTTATTTTTTTTTTTTTTTTTTTTTTTGTAAGAAAGACTTTTATTTTGTAGAATAAAATTGCGGATGGTGATGGAGTTTTTTTGTGAAACATTTATCGGGAAAGTTTCTTTTTCTTCTTCTCATTTTAATGAGAGTTTTGTTGTACATCTCTTGGCATCATTCAAAGAGCGTGAGAGGGGGAGGGAGATAGTGTCTACGTTAAAGAACTTAAAACTTTGGCAATTGTTGTACTTAAAAAACTTTCTGGCGCGTTTTATATCTTCTACGTCTTACTTTAATTGCATTAAGAATGGATTTCGTTTTCATTCTAGCTTGCGTTGTCAGTTTTTTTTTTTTACGTTCAGAATAAAACACAAAAAAACATGAGAGACTGAAATGCTCTACTTTCTATATTTAAATAGTGTGAGTGTGGGTGTGTATGTGTGCGCCCATATATATATATATATATATATGAATATGTTCATTTGCAAAAATAACAAGAACAAAATCGAGTTTTTTTTTTTCGTTTGTTTTTTCCAACACTTTATCGACGTAACACGTTAATGCGCTTTTTATGTTTAAAGAATGAGTTAAAAATTATTTATTTTTGTTTTTGTTTGTTTTTTGTTCAATTTTATTTTCATTTTATTGCTGTACAGTGTTTTTTATTACGCTTTATAGCATTTGGTTCGGGTTTAATGGTAAATGAAATCATTTTTTATTTAACAAGGAATCCATTGTTTTTTAGCTTCTGTTGATGATTATATTGAATTGCAATTAAAAATAATTAAAATAAAAAGTGTAAATAGTTGACGATCTGATAGATGTGTGGAATCTACCCAAAGCATGCATCAAATCAGTTATGTTTGATTTTTCTATAAAGCAATCTATGGTAGACTCGCCATAAGGCACTAATTTGATCTGTGCATGGCTTTGCTAGCACTACTCCTTCTACCACATTTGTCCGCAAGTAAAGGATTCTACTGACATTAGCCTCGATTGACATTGACATTAACATTTGCTGCAACGACTTCTATTCTTTTCTCCACACACGCACACACACACACACACACACACACATCTAAACCGAAACTACAAACATTTACTTGCTGAAGGGAATCAAGGATGAAAAAGGGTGGAGAGGGGGGAGGTCTTGGTATGTTTTAAAACTTTTGTGTATGTGTTAGTGTATGATGAATTTACTTCTATACCTTAGCCTGTCATTCCAATTGATTCCACTAGACTTCACACATATGCCAACGTCCATACCAGAATACGCATACTCAAACACACACACACACACACACACACATACACAAATAATTCTTACACAAACCATTAACGTGTTATACTAGTTTAATCTGCCTTAATCGAACAGTAACTACAAAAATATTTTTTCATCAATTTTTCATCCATTAAACTTGTATTTATAGCCGATACCAGGCTATGTGGCAAGAGGGAGAGTATGTAAAATGAGAAATGCCACACGAGTATAACGATCGATTCAGAATTTAAATCTAAATTGATATAGCCACGTCCGGCTGTCCGTCTGTCTGTTCATGTAAATTTGTGCGAGGATTGCTTCAAGGAGTTCAATCATTATATTCGATATTAAAAAGTTTGATTTACTTAAAAATATCCATTTGCTTTGTTCTCTCTGTATTCATACTTGTAATCTATCTTGAGTGGAGGTACTTTTAAAGTCAATATTTTAAATCTCATAAATGTTAGTTGTATGTAATCTCTTATGCTTTACACTTTTCCACCCTACCAACCTGATGGTGGTCTGGTGGCCTGATGTCTCTACCAATAATTTGTAATGCGAAAACAATCATGAGACGTTTTCCTTGTGCTATTCTTCCGCTTCTTTTCACTACTGCACCAAATTTGCTATTGATTGAGTTCTGTGTAGTTACTGTAATAGCTAAACTTGAAAAAGTCTCAAGGCTGCTGATAGTTGCGCTAAACTCATGCACGTGCTCCTTATATGTACAACATTAACTTGGTTATGTGAAAATGGTTTTTGGTGGATTTCTTCTATTTTATTGTACTTGTTGTTCTTCTTCTTTACTTTGTTATTTGTTATCTATGTAGCCGTACATAACTCTTGTTTACGCCACATAAACTAACTGGGTCAATTTAAGTGCATAAGAAACTTCCAAACCAATCAAAATCTCATTTAAACAATTTGATCACATTGTTTTAATTTTTATATACAGAGATTTTTTATATATATTTATGATTTTTTAGTTAAATGAATGAAATAATTTAATATCAATTTTTTTTTTCTTCATTTCTCTTCATAGCCCTTTGGGTTGATTTGTTTATTAATCTAATGGAATGATTTTTATTATAAATTTTTTAACTTCCTACAATTATGTTTTATTAAAGTGTATTATACGCCAACGCCTAATGGTATACTTTAGATAATATCACTTGAAACATTTCTTTATTTTTTTTTTTTTATTTTTTTTTGATTTATTTGAAAAGAACTTAAGACGGATTACATTATATTACGGTATCTAGCCTCAGACAGTAATCATGAATGTCGTCATAAAGAAATGTTGTCATTAATTCATTTTGTACAGGTACACAATATATACTGTATTGTACGTATAATCATATTTTATACATTAGACCGTAAGTACGTATACAACACATATTTATTTCAGCCTGTAAGTATACAAGCATTTCGTGTAGGACAGATACTCCAGGACCTGCTAAATGTACACATACACGTACATTTACATATATATATATATATATACTCGTATATGTATATATAAAATATTTAAGGAAGAGCAACAGCAACAGCAACAGCAACAAGCAACAAAGAAGAAAATATGTTAAATTATATATGAGCGTTCATTATGTGAACGTGCATTCATATTGTGCATATGAATGTGAGCATGTGTTTGTGTACTTCTACCAACATCACATATGCCATTGGGTGTGTGTCCGTGTGTGTATGTGTACAATTTTAATTTATAACATTAAAAATGTTGACTTTGCATAAGCATAACAACAACAACAATAACAACAACAACAACAACTATTTTGGTTAGAGAAGAGCGAACGGGTGAATGAAGAGTGCAACGCGGTACCCAACCAAGCATTACAAGCTTGTGCATAAACTCGTTATATGTAGAAAAAGGTATTTTCTCATTATAATTACAAAATATAAACACAAACACATACTAATGCAATACGTACGCTATGCATAGATATAGTATACGCGCTGCCATACTTATGCATGTGTTTGTATCATTAAGCGACATCATAAGTATTTAAACACACCATAAAAATAATTCATAATAATAATAAAAACAAAAAAAAAACAAAAAACAAAAAAAAAAAAACATCTCTATGTATGTATTTATATATATTCCAACTGTCATATATTGTTAATGTGTATGCTTGCTGTACAGTGTGTCGTCTCTACTTTGGCTCAAGCGACAATCTCTCTACATATGTCTTTCTGTGTATGCCAACGTACTCATGTTGAGTTATTCAGCAGTGAAATTTTTGTTTCAACAAAGCACGCCCACAAGGCCCCGAAATTGAGCTATTAAATTGAAATTTAAGTTGCTACGCCCACAATTTACAAATCACATATGACAACGAATTTTACATTTAAGTTGAAACGCATTAATGGCATTATATGAAAAGGAGAAATTATGATAGCTGCCACGCCCTCGTAGGGTATCTCAGATTTGACTTAAACTAAATGCAAATTTTTCACTTATTTAGGTTTTGAGAGAGTAATTATTTTATTTTTCATTTATTTCGCCTGGTCTTCGTTTTTATATCCTGCACCACTCATACCAAACGGTATGTTAAGTTTAGACAGATGTTTGCGACTTCTAAACGGTAATTGAAACTAATGCCTTTCATATTAATGACAAAATTTTGTAATTTGTAGCATCATTTACGGCCACTAGGTGGTGTAGGGTATTAAGATGGTATGGCTTGATCGTAAAATATAATTTTCATATGCTTTTGTACAAGTTGAGTTGGGAAATGTGTGTGGTTGTTGTACATTTGTATTTTACTCACCTGGCATGATGAGGTCCCACATTGCCCATATCATGTGCCGAGCTTGCGGTTATTTGAAAATCCGCTATGGCTGCTGATTCCATGCCCAAAGGATATTTGCATTGTACTAGAAATATACACACAGACATAGAAAAGCAAACTTTAGAAACATTACATAATAAAGAGGAAGAGCAACCATTTCTACGTATTGTATATATATATATATAGCAAAGATTGTATGTAGAGAAGATAACTGGCTAAATTAAGTGGAGAGTTTTTAAGGGCATAAAACTGTATTGAATGAAAACTCAATTCTCTAATTTGAAAAAGAAATTTATTTTATATATTTTAAAATTTTTTATATACACTTTTTAAATAGCAAGCAAATCGTAGATATTTTAAATGGATAAAATTGATCAGAAACCACGCCCACAAGCGATAAAAACTTAAAAAAAAAAACCATAAAAATTGAGCTATCAAGTTGAAATTTAATATTTATATGA
This sequence comes from Ornithomya fringillina, assembly GCA_963978525.1. NCBI lineage: Eukaryota > Metazoa > Arthropoda > Insecta > Diptera > Hippoboscidae > Ornithomya > Ornithomya fringillina. Next base: position 2,946,698 of record OZ021690.1, read on the forward strand.
ACAGTTCACTTATACATCGATGTGCCAAAAAAAAAAAAAAAAATGGGCATGGTCGAATAACAAACACGCCCTTAATATACAAAAAACCATCACTCAGCGAAAAACTTGACTTGCAAGCTGATACATAATACATGCACTATATAGGCGACTGGGCACGCCCACCCTTGTAAATGAAAATGGTTATTAAACCAAAAAATTTACATTTCCTACTTGTTCATGTTCAATTGAAAATATTCCAAATTTGATTCGAATTTTTTTTCTCAATTTACTGTGGAATCCTTTCAATAGGAATTGATTGTAAAATACGCTAATAAATGGAAATTAAGTGGCACATGTAACTACATAAATAGGATTCAACAGAATTTATATTTTGTTCTAGTTTGGTGAACCTACACACACACACACACCCACTGGCTTACATTCACTTTACATTTTTTGCCTGTACCTTCCATCAATACGTTTATAATAATGTGTACGTACATGTAGTTTAGTGTAAATTATAGAAATTGTTCGTTTGTGTGCTTTGTACCAGAGTTGTACTAAACGTGTGGTGTGCTCTCTAAATATTGACAAGCATTTATAAATGAGTTGAGGTTGAGGTTGGATGGGGGCAGAGGACCCTTTTTAAATAAAATCAATGATGCAAATAACTCATAAAGAAATGTAAATAGAAACTGAAATAACAACAACAACAATAATAATAATAATAATAATAATAATAACAACAACAATTATGGTAGCGATTAGTTAAAGTTTATTACTTAAGCGATGATTTCGTTCGGGTGTGTTGGTGGGTTAGCGCCAACACATTGCCCACACACTCGTATTCTAATGCAAAACAAAACCAACAAAAACGTCAAAATAAATAAAAATTTATTAATAGAAATGTAGTAAAATGAAGTTTGTTCTCAATTATGTGCTTACTGGTGGCCAATGTGAAAGGCAGAGAGACGGGGAGAGAGAAAAAGAGATGGTAAACATCAACTAAATTATTCCAATATGCTGAACGTGTATGTAGGTTAAACTATTGCGAAAGTTTATTTTTATGTACCAAGTGGAAAAAAAAAATTCAAGTAATATGATTGATTGATTGGCACACACACACACACACGCTTACATATAGAAAGTTGGGTTGTGTTTTGGGTATTGGCTTTTAAATGAAATGAAATGAAAATTTTTCGGGCAAAACTCTACAAAAATAAGTTTTTCTTTTTCAGTTTGTTTGTTTTAAATCAATTTAAGAGCAACAAATAGCTAATCAATCAAAGCAACAACTTTTCGAATAACATGTTAGGCAATATGTGTACGTGTGTACGTGTGAACGTTTGCTGCCAATATATGAAATGGGCCCACATTAATATTTTGATTAAATTCAGCTTAAAGGCAAACGTTAATCAAGGAATATTTTTTATTACAAGCAAATCATGCTCCGGCCTATCTTTTTACTGTAATAAATTTTCATAAGTTGTGACATTATTTCAAATTACTTATCGTTTTGTTTTTTTCTTTTTTTTTTCCTTTTCTTCTTCTTCTATTTTTCACTGACATTTATTGCAAACATTTCTGCCATACATCTGCAATATTTGCTTTCGTTTCAATTGCAGTTTTTTTCCTTTAAACAAAAATGTCTTTTTAATATTTTGATAAATTTGAGTTTTCTCATTTTCCATCATGCTGACATTTATAAGGACAGTAACATAAGAAACGGAATTCTCAACATTTGACAATTTTACATTTCATATTTATTAACAGCGTTACTCAACAGGTATAGGGCACCGAGTACCTCTATACAGAATAAATGAACAAATCAAAAACAAGTAAGCAAAGTTAGGTTAGGAGTTAGGTTAGGCCACATTTTAAATATTCTCCATTATAGACAATGATGGGCGTATAGTGTATATATTACGTATCAGCTGGCAAGACGAGTTTTACGCTGAGTATGGTTTTTTGTGAATTGTTGGCCTGTCTATTATCCGACCATGCCCATTTTTGTCATATCGATAGATGAGATAACTGTAGATATGTGTACCAAAATTTCAACTTAATAGCTCAATTTTTATGGCAGATATATAAATTTTTGTTAATGGTGGGCGTGGTTCTTGACAAATTTTGCCCATTTTAAACAACTCCACTTAACTAAATCGCAACTTTTAGTATAATTTTTGCGAACAAAGAACATCTTGTTTAAATTTACTCAGATTTTGCAAGTGCTCCAGAACCTTTATGTTTAAGATGTCGGGTATATATGTAATCGACCAAAAGCGACATTTATTAATTCCTTACAACTTTTCAATAAATTTTCAAATATTTTATTATATTCCCCACTTGCAATATAATGCAATAATAATCATAGGGCTTCAGCCGTTTAAATAGTTCTTGGCCAAGTCAAACATCATTGTAGGATGGAAATGAAAGCATTTAAAATTTATCGTTTCCTGAACTATTTATACGTTTTGTTTCTTTTTATTATTGTTGCTAAATATTTCAAGTTAATTATGTTGTTTGCGGCATATTTCTTACACTCTAACTACACACCCTACTTACTAAAACTGAAAACTGAACTGTTTTTCAGTTTCCTTTTTCCCCAATCATTCTCTATGCGGTGGTGATGCATTTTCTGAAAATAGCTGCGAGTGTTGTGTTGATTTATAATGTCTCGATTATATTTTTCGTTTGTTTGTTGCTTTTGTTTCTAAAGCCTTATCAAATTGGCTAAATCTGAATACATACGTTTGGCTTATAAGGAGATTGTGTGTTTGAGAGACAGAGAGCTAATACTGTTGTATTTATAGTAATTTAAGCAAATAAACAAGTTTATTGTACAGGCATACGCACATACATAACACGCTCTTTTGACAGATAAGATGCCAAATGGTTTTATAAATGGCTTAAAGATTTTTCACTTGAGATATTTTGTTTCTTAGGCAAAACAAAACAAAACGAAACAAAAACAAAAATAAAAAAGCAACAAACAATATTTATTGTTGTGTGTGTATTATACGGTAAATTGTGTAGAGGGGGGGGTGGGGGGGCAGCAACTAAACAGTAGTGCAACTAAATGCTTCATCTTTCCTCCAGTAGCTGGGTAATATGAAACACAACAACGCCAACAGGGATGGGGGGAAACAGACTAGACGACCATAGATTTTATCAAACGTATTATTAAACGGTAGCTTAGCTTTTTGAAAGCCATACACACTTGAAAATATATTCTTTGTTTGTTTTTTATTGAAGTATTATTTGCTTTAAAGCCCCACATCTGTTACGTGTGACCGTGTTGGATGATAATTACGAAATATAACAAGTAAGAAAAGTAAATTTGGCTTAGGCCAAATCTTACAAATCCGTGAAATATCATTATATGAGAAGGAGTTCTAAAAATGGTTCAATTCGGTCCATTATCAATACGGTTTCTCTTTGAACTAATACATGTTCTTGTACCAAATGCGTCCTTTTGTTTAAGCACACATTTATATGGACAGACAGACGGACTTTGTTGAATTGATTCAGAATTCCTTCCCTCCCTATTTAAGACTCTACGGCAAAAAGTAATGATTTTATTTTTTGGACCCATACCTTCAGACATACAAGCAAATACTGCTTTAGTGAAAATATTTATATCCTTCTTGGGTTAAAATGTATTCGTAGCTATTTTCTATAACCTTTCTGCATAGTTGCTATTATTGTACGGAATATAAAAAGTGAATAATATCTGTGGGGAAATATTTACTTCACTCTGTGTCACTCTTCCAAATGGCGTCCAAGCTTTCAAGCACAGCACTTGAATTTCTTGGCTTCTTTCTTTCTCTCTACACTCGTAACAAAGATCCCTCCCTAAGGTGGCCATTCTCACTGGCTAGTAGTTGGCCAGTAGATTGTTCATGCTATATGACTCTTGGCACTTAAGCGGTGACTGATTGCATCTAATTATTCTTTGTATATAACAAAATTAAATGTAATGGTTGGTTGGTTTGGTTGGTGTAATGGTTGTGAAGTGGAAGAGCTTCATTCATCACAGCATTTATTATTGAATGTCACCTTTTTAAGTTTAAGTTAAAGAAATACTTAATTTTATATAAAATGTAACCCTTTTCCTTGTGCCTGTCTAGTAGGTAGCAAACGTATAAATAGTGAATATTAAGAAATATATATTTTTCACACACTACACATAAGATGAGGAGGATATAGTAAATTTATTAAACAAAGGATTTTACAAAGGATATAAAATCGTAATCAATATTGAAATTTGAAACATTGTAGATATGTTCTTCCATAGGTTCTTCCATATGTCACAGTCATAAATTTAAAGATATTTTACATTTTTATGAGCTGGTTGTTAAGTGCCACGCGTAAAATCTCCAGATATAACAGATACAGAATTTACGGGAAAAAAGAGCAATTTTTTATATCCTACATATACGTTGGGGGTATACTAAGTTTATCATTCCGTTTGCAACACTTAGAAGAAGGCGTCAAAGACTTTACAAAGTATATATAATCTTGATCAGCATTAAAAAAGGGGGCGTAATAGCATGCCACGCTTACACTTTACGCCTAATTTGTAAGGTATCCCAGCGGGGGCCACATCCACACCCAGAAAGTGTCCCAGATAAGGCCTCAGCCAAACATTTCACTTTTTTCAATGCGGGTCCCATATATGTCCTCAAGTTAAATTCTTTAGAATTTCCACAAACACTTCCGATAACGAAACAATTCAATTTTATTATTCGAATTTTTAAATTTAATACCTTAGTAATATAACGATTTGGGTATGTAACGGAGAGTAACGGTATAATGTTTAATGAAACGGAACAATTATTTGCCACACATCAGTGCTCTCCATTTTATGACAATTACAGTTAGATGCAGCAAATAAATTTAAATAGTGGCTGTAAATTTCTGTATATATATATATATATGTATATACAATAGAGAGAGAAAAGAAAAGAGAGAGAGGGAGTGCACCTGTTTAGTATTATATTAAAGCGGTAAGAGGAGTAATGGTAAGTGCTGGCCATTATAAACTTCAACTATTTATAACGTATTGTAGGTTGTTATTAAGTTTTGTTGTTGTTGTTGTTGTTGTATTAAACTTTAATGAAATATATACTTTGTTTAAGTGATATAACAAATTGCTCGCTTGACTATAATTTTTATTACGAAAAAATAAAAACAATAAGAACGAAAACAACAACAACAACAACAACAACAAAAAGAACTTTCTAATTGATTTTTCGATTATTTATGTATAGTGTAGAAACGTATAATTTTCATGTACCACCCATTCGACCACACATACACATTCTTTAAATACAGGTTGTATCGCCACTATTATCACTATTCATAGTTTATGAGTTTTCCAAGCCAGCTAACTTAACTACCAGTTGACTGCATTTGCGAATGCGTAGGTTTCGTTTTATTTTTTTTTTTTTTTTTATGAACGCTATAACACTTTATATAACAAGTATTACATGTAACCGTATGCTACAGTTAACATTCTTCTTTGACTATTAATGACGCTCCTCGAAAATGTGGTTTGTAAACTATGCAGTAATGTTTGTTTGTGTGTGTGTGTGTGTGTGTGCGGTAAGACAAGAAATTCTATATGGGTAATTACTAAACACATAAAGAGAGATCCCATTAATAATGGTGTTGGCAATGCATTGTTTAACTTTGATGTACTGCGTATAATGATGTAGGACTGAAGGACTGAAGGACAATTACGTTCATGTGTATGATGATGGCATTAATAAAAGATCCAAGAATTTGGATTTTTGTAGGTTTGAAATATTTTACAAAATACCAACTCCCTCCATTTATATACACCCTACAGCCGCTATGTAGGTGCCTAATATTTTTATTGATTATAGGCCTTTCATCTAAACAAATAGTGGGATAAATGATTAAATCGTTCGAGAAAGGATTGATAAAAATTAAAACAGGGTGTGTCTTGTGTTGTTTGGAAGTTACAAACATCTGCACATATTTAATATACCATTAAGCCATAAATGGTGTTAAATATAATCATTTTTGTATACGTATAAACACTTACCAATATCGAAAGCATAACAGCCGCACGGCAACAAGAACGTTTCGAAACAGATGCCACTCAATAAAATCAAAGTCAATGTCAGCCACCAGCATAAAGTTTTATTGTTGGTATTAACGCCATGACGCTGCGTAATATTCCAATAATTTTGAATGTCATTTATTGGTGTTGTTGTTGTTGATCTTGTTGTTATTGTAAAATATTTAATATATAGAAACAGCCATTGAAAACAGTTATTGTAATTGCTAACAGTAATGTTGTTATTGTTATTGTTATTATGTTGATGATGTTGAAGATTATTATTATTATTATTATTATTTATGTTGTTGTTATTGTTGTTTCTATTTTTGTTTTTGTTGTTGCTATTTTGTTTATTGTTGTTATTAAACCAACCATTACTAAATATATAATAAAATGGAGAATGATGGTATTGTTGCTGCCGCTTAGATTGCGTGGTGCTGTTGGTAATTGTTGTTGGTGTTGCATGAAATTTTACGGCAGACGGCATTTTACATACATTCATATATAAATGAATTGTATATATAAACACATACAAATAACAGTTTCTAGGCTGATGACTGATTGAAGTATGCTACGTGCTCAACACAGATGCACACATACACACACATACCAGTCGATTGTTGTGTTAATAGATATTTGTTGTTTTATCCATTAGCTGTGTTGCACAATTTAAAATATTTTTATATATATATTTATAATCCACCAGCGACCAATCTTGCAGGCAGGTACACACTTTTCCACTCCTTTGGGTTTTTTTGTTTTTGTTTGTTTTGTTTTTTTTTTTTTTTTTGTAATTTTCAATATTTCAGGTGTTTAAGTAAAAATTTTCATATGTTTTGTGCTGGAAAAATTTGTTAACATGAGTTGAGTTACATGTTATTAAATATGAACCATAATAACAACAACAACAATAATGCACTCCGAACAGAACAATCCAAATGCAGAGCACTTGCAAGTTACGCGATATAATTTGTTAAACGGGTGGCACGATGGAAGAATTCAGATTGACTGTGTGATTGTGTGTGTGTATTTTTTTATTATTATTATTATTTTGTGTTGTTGTAATGTTTTATATGCAGAGCTATTAAAAAAAAAGTCTTGTTGTTGTTGTTTTTGTTTTGCTGTTTTTTTTTAGGGTTTATTTTATTTTGCCATATAATGGCAACTTCCGTTCAGTGGTGGTGACTTTAAATTGTGACAGGAACGATCATAGCGTAGCAGCGTAGTGGCAGGGCAGGGTTATGAAGACGCATTCCTTAAAAGCACAACACTTGAGAGTTTATATTGTACTGCTTTGTTCCTTCTTCCCAGTGCCATAAACAATCTTTTTCAGCTCCCTCATAACGTTTTAAGCAGCAACATATTATGTAGTTTGGTCGTTGTTGTTGTTGTTGTTGTTGTTCGTAAATATTTTATAATGACGCAAAAGGGGGGAAAACACTGAACCAGACACAATGTTATTAAAAAGAAACTGAATTTGGGAAAATTGACACACACACACACACACACACACACGCACGTACACACAATTTAACAATAATGTTATAACAGGAGCAGTATTGGAGTCGTCGTCGTAGCGGGCTGTTGTTTATCTGTAATGAAGTTAAAGGAGAAAAATACATGAAAAAAAAAGAAGAGCAGTTACAAAACGGTTCAAATACAACAACTATGTAGAATAATAATAATTTTGTTATAATTGAAATCACGAATAATTGAATTTCATGAATAATAAACAACAAGTGAGCATTCGAGCAAAAATATTGTTTAGAGCATAAATCCACCCGTTACGTTACGTTACCATCATGTTTCATATGAACGAGCTAAAGTTGTTTATGATGAGGAAAATTAAAACAAATGACACAAGTGTTATTACAAGAAGTACTTGCATAGATGTATCGTATGCACTCGTCTTTACATGTGACAGAGAACAAATATGCGGTGGCAGCGGTGTCAGACGGATAACAGATATTCGTGGCCTAGTAGTGGCCATCCCAGACATTGCATTTAAAATTTTCATTTCATATAAAAATTACACCCAAGTACCACATGTAACTCAAATATGTTTGTATGTATGCAGTCACCTCAACAAATCATTCAATAAAAATGCACAGTTTAGGTCACAGACAACAATTAATTAGTAAACGAAACAATAAAAAAAAAAAAACAACAACCAACTAGTTAGAAAGAAAAATTAAAGAAGAAGAAATTGGAAAAATCAGACTTTTTTTTCAAACAGATGCAAGAATTGTATGAGACCTGCTGGACTTGTCCGAAACGCTCATAGAATACATTTGCATAAAATTGCAACTGGTTAATAAACGAAACAATGGAAAAAGCAATAACAACAATGACAACACGAAAAACTATTAAACACACAGCACTTTTGCTGATGTTTAACATAAAACAACAACAACAACAACAAAACCAAAAAAAAAAAAAAAAAGAAAGAAAAAAACAAAACAAGTGGCAAACAGCAGAAAATTGTTTGTAGGTACAAAATTGTTGTTGCTGCTGCTGCAATTTGCTGCTGACTGGCAGGAAAAGTATAGAGGATGCTCTAAATGGTACTTGAACGTTTACTTTTTACGCGTATTTACTAAAACTACAACAATAGCAACGTTTTCTAAAAACATACAGACGGACATCTTTTACACACTTCACTCATACATACATTCCAGATAAAATGCAGCCATATAGACTTTAAAGTTGACAACAAATACTGCCTGCCTGCCTGGCTGCCTGCCTGCCTGCCTGGCTGAATGGATGCTTGATGACTGGATAGTACTCTAAAGCCTAACGCCACCGAACAAAATAAACAAAATGCAAATTTGTAGGAACACTACTACTACCACTATTAACAATAACAATAACAACAACAACAATAAACAGATGGGCTTACTAACAAACAAACAATCAAACAAAACAAAACTCATGCTCACACTTTCGTTTCAAATTTTATGCTGCATACTAAATGCAACAAAATACAACAAAACACAACACAACACAACACAACACAAATGGACTGAATAGACAGTCATTTAAATGTTTGGCGAGAGTGGAAGCGCAAACAACAACAACAAAAACAAAAACAAACAAAAAAAAAAAAAGAAAATTGTAGTAAAAAAATGAACTGACGTGTATGTGCAAATGTATGCAGCAATGCATGAATGTGTGTTGTATTGTATGGTGTTGTGTAGGTATTAAGAAGAGGAAACCAACTGACACAATATTGCGTTAATGTGGAAGTGTTCGGTTTTTCAATTTCATACTGCACACAATGTGTGTATGGCATGTGTGCCTGTGTGTATGCATGTGTGTAAAGTATGCATTTAACACAAAATATGACGAAAAATAACAAGTGGGAACTAACTGAAAACTATGAAAACACAGCCGCCTGCCTCCAGAGGCTAAACAAAGTGAACAAAACGCAAAAAACGCAAAAAACGCAAAAAGACGAACATGAAGAAGAAGAAGAAGAAGAAGAAGGGTGACAACATATTGTAGCCCACAGCCAAATTAATATTATGACTCCACTCCACGTACGTACGTACGCGTTCGTTTGCTTGCTACAGTTTTCCCTTCATTTTTATTTTTCGTTCATTCTTTATTAAATATTATACCCAAGCAAGCAGAACACCTAGAGCAGAGCATCACAGTGTCAGAGACATGGAATGGTAGGTATGGTGTAGCATAGAGCACAAAGTGCATAACAACGTAACGCAGGCAGACGCTGACTACCATTTACATAGTTAGTTATAAAAGTTTGTTTGTTGTATGCCGCTACATTTCATTCAGACGTTGTGTTTTTTTTTTTATTTTTTTATTTGCTTCGTAGAGCAAAAAGCTGCCATGTAGGCAGTTAAGGCAGTTGATGCAGGCAGTCAACCGCGGTCCTTATGTGTTCTGGCAGTGTTTGCTTTCTTAATATATTTATTGCTACACGGAGCATCAACCCGCTTACATTAAAGCGAGTTCCCTTACGGGATAGAAAAAAAGGAAAAAAAAAAAAAAGGAGAGAAGAAGAAGACGTTTGTTGCCGGTAAGTTTTATGAAGTACGATGAAGTAGGTGTGTTAGTATATGTTTCCATTTTTTTTTTTTTTTTTTGGTCACATAGTCAACGAGCAACTTTTTCCTGTGTTGGTGTCTATTAAAAATTTTGGCGCACAAAACACCCTAAAAACGCTGATCCATCATTCTATGCTTAGTGGAGAAAATGTGAAGAAAAAAACCGACTTTATGTCTATCAAAATAGAACAGAAAAGTATACAATAGACGTAGAGTATAAGACGATTTTGAGTCACCTCATATAATTTACTAGACATCAAGGCAATGAATAAATAAATAAAGAGGAGGTGGGTAGGCTGAAGAGATCTATTGTACAAGCCCTGAAGTTTAAACGATTTGATGAATCTTATCATCCTCTTAAGCTCCGAGCTATTAATTGTGTGCGGAGTCATAAAATAACGCTCAAAACGTTTTAACTGCCCCTTGCGGAACCTACAGACGTCAGCTTCAGAAATGCCTATGTTTTCAAGTGATACCTGAGGGAGTTGTGACCCGTGTACAAGCCTGTGATTAATCTGAAATCGCTTCTGTGTAGTTTCAAAAGTTTAGGCACTAAACTCTGCCTTTGTTCCTAACGGTGGTTAACATATTTTTCCTATGCCCATCATGACACCAAGCCCCTAATATGGCTCTTTGGTACCCCGCACAATGACTCAGGACCCAATGGTTTTCTAAGAGCTGTTCTGTTTGCAAGGCAGTCAGAAGCCCTTTCACAGCTATAACGACTAAGAGTATTTTTTCAGCTTATAAGTCAACAAATAAATTGGAAAATATTTCAAATCGATATGCAATTATATCGATTCAATTCAATGGATCTATCTTTCAGTTACGCATTAATTAGATGTAATCTCAAAGTTCAGTGGCGCATCTAAACGCAATGACTTTGACGGCGCAAATCAAAAAAAAAACAAACAAGTATGAAGAGAAGCGCCTATAAAAGATCGGAAACTATATACAAAATGGCCAAATAAAATCATACAGTACAAGAAGAAACAGCAGTTGAGTGTTCAACAATATTCTTTTAGGTGTCGATTTTTGAAAGAAATCTTTTCTTCAAGAGCATTGAGGGCAAAATATCAGCCTTGTACTAAAAAAATTAAATTTATTCAAGTTTCTAATTACAAAAAAACATAATAATTTATTAATTTTAATATGAAATTGTTGATACCAAAGGAAAGGGTAACGATTGAGTATTTAAAAAAGAAAACAATTTCATTTTTTTGAGAAATTTCCAAATTGCAAACAAGTTTAGGCCAGATCTTAAGTAACCTCCACATCTCAAATGCCCATTCGGACACTCAGACACACATGTCCAAATTGACTCAGTTTTTAATGCTGATGAAGAATTCTTAGGGTCCCTGACGCCTCCTTCTTAATGTAAATATATGCTTGAAGAAAACAATAATTTTTCAAACTGAAACTATAAGTTTTACAATAAATTGCCGCATATCGAAAATTGACTCCTTTAACTTTCTAAAGCTATAATTTTTTCAATTTTTTTTTTTATTTCTATTAAGAAATTTTCAAAAATCACTCTATTTGTTGTATAATTAAAAAAAAAAAAAAAAAAGTGCGACAGGCGCCCGTTTACGATATTTAAGCTTTTAATTTTTTTTCCTTTCCTCTGCTTGGGCATTTGTGTTCAAAGTCAAGTGTTTCGTGTACGTTGATAAATAAAGTTTACCACGTCATTTAAAGGGAGCTGTTGATGTAAAGAAAATAGTAAAAAGTTTTTTTAATTTTTTGTTTTTTGTTTTTGTTTTTTTTTGTAATTTTATAGTGTGCAAATGTTATAAATTGAATGACAGACCATACAGTCTGCAACGTTTCCTTCAATTAATTTTAGGCGTGCTGGCGGTGTTTTTTTTTTTTTTGTTTTGTTATTCTTGCCAGTGCCGCTTTCTTGTTCGTTCTGTTAGTTTATGACATACGGATGTGCGTGTGTACGAACCTGACAATTTTTGTATTTTTTTTTTTTTTTTGTACAAGTTGTGTTGCGTTGTGTTGCGTTTTAGTGCTGGCCTTTGATCCTTAAAATTAGGGGGAGTTCTAGTATATTTATTTAGTTAGTGTACAGCAACAAAGTATTTCTTCTTTTGGCTTTTTTTTAGAAAACTTGAATATTTTCAAACGTTTTCTTTAATGCTTAGATGAAATATTTCTAATCTCATTAATTAGTATGTACTTCACTCCAACTAGCAGTTCAAAGTACACGTGGTGTTCATATTATGATAGATTTGTTGTTATATACTCTGCACCACAAGAAGATGAAGAAGGGTTTCATAATTGAAAAATGTTTTTTTTTTTTTTTTGGGTTATTTGTAAAAGCACGCATTTCTTCGGCAGATGATCAATATTTTGTAGTTAACACCGGTGGCGACCACTTGAAGCCACCTCCACTCATGGTCTTAGTCATTTATTCTATTATTACTCATGGCAGTTACTCACGCTAAGGCTTCAAAATAATTGTCCCCCCCCTCCCCAAAAAAAAAAAAAAAAAAAACACGTAAAGAAATTAAACTAATAGCCCAACAATTTCATTTCATTTCATTTCATTTCATTTCATACCATTCTGTTTTGTTTCCTCTTTCTGGTCATTTGTTTGTTTGTCTGCATAATTGTTCTATGTATTGCAGTAGGTGCCCTCCCAAATAATTTCTTCCAAGTTTTCCATTTAAATATCGCATCCACTTACTGGCGTTCACAAAACTTCCTTACTTGCCTGCCACACACTGTCTGGACATTTATTTTATTTATATACTTGAGTCATATAAAGTATTTAGTTTGGTGGCGTTACGTTTTTCCAAACATTTATAAATATATTGTTTTTGTGTATGTGGCCCATATTCCCATAAAACATACTCGCTATAACCTAACCTTAACCTCTTTGTATTTCCTTCTACTCAATGTTAACACACACACACACATTAAAGCTGGTTTCGCTTGGTTAGCTTGAGCTGGGTTGCTTGGTTTGGCGGGCTGCTGTTTGCCACCAAAAAACTATTTTTCAATGTTAGCTTAAGCAAAAAATACAAATAATATATGTAAGTATTTGGCTGTCAGCAGGGTCGAACAGAACATTATACAAAAAAAAAAAAAAATATCTAACAACAAGAAAAAATTGTCTACACTTTAAAGGACAAGAATAAAACACTTTATGGAGCTTTGTGGGGGACAAGAATAATTTATGTTGCATGAAAATTGCATAGACATGCGAATAAGTTGCCGTTTGTTACCCCCCCCCCCCCCCCCCCCCCTAATGTGCTTTAAATGATGGCAACAAATGGTTTATTTTTGTTACAATTTTCATTTATTATTAAGTGACATAGAATTTAGTTTAGAATTTTTGTAGAAAAGGGAGAACTTTTAACTTGAAAGTTTACAAAAGTGGGCGTGGCCGGTATTTGATTACGTCCTCTATATAGTGTATTTATAACATATCAGCTTGAAAGTTGATTTTTACGCTGAATATGGATTTTTGTAAATTGTAGGCGTGTTTGTTATCCGACCATGACCATTTTTGGCGTATCAATGTATGGTATAACTAGAGATATATATATCAAATTTCAAGTTCATAGGTTAACTTTTGTGGCAGATATATAGATTTTTATCGATAGTGGGCGTGTCTGTAAACTGATCACGCCTGTTTTTGGCACATTTTTAAACGTGTATATCAATTTTCAACTTTATAGATCAATTTAGAGACGTATACCACGTATAAGTAGAGTTATGTCGATTGTGGGTATAAATCGTGTCTGATTTTGATCTGCGTTCACAAACTAAAACCGTCTGTAAATAATTTCAGCTTAATATCACAAAATACATGGACATACGGACAGACAAATCTAGTTTAATTCAGTTTTCGATGCTGCTTAAGAATATAAATACATTGTATTTACTAGACCTCCTTCTGGGTCTTGCAAAATATATTCACTGAAGTATAAAGTTTTGTACTGTGATCTCTTTAGTTAATCACTTTCCCAAAAAAGCACACAATTAAAGTAAATGATTATTTAATGTACGCGCACATTTGACCTTGACAGATTATATTATGAATTGAAAATTTCATTCATGTGATGTGAAACTTAAACTAAACTGAATTACTGCGAGCAGCGATTGTTCGTTCATTTATTTTCAAATTGATTTAATTGGTTTAGCAAAATGAAAAAAAAAAAAAAAAAAAAAATAGAAATCCTATTTATTTTTTAATTTAATTACCACTCAAGAGCTTAGACTTTAAATGACAATTTCGTACCAACTAATCCGCCATTAAATTGAATTGAAAAACGTGCCACATAAAAATCAATTTAATGTTTTGCGCTCTCTCATACATAGCCAAAAAAATAAATGAAAAAATGAAAAAAATGAAAAAAAAAACACTCGACTGTTCGAATATTTATAAAAAAAAAACTAAATGACTAATCAAAAATAAATGCCGCATTAAAAAATTACCTTCATTAAAAGCAAATTAGGCAATAAAAGCAAAGAGTTACTAAGGAAAGGTTCGGCGTAGCGTTAAGTTTACTTAAGAGAAAGAAGCAATTTCGTTTAACAGTTTACAGTTTTGTGTTTATGGCCACATAACCGCCCAAGTTGCTTCTCAAAAGACATGCAGTACCGAAAACTTCTATGTGCGAGTGTGTAAACAAAGTTTAAATGAGGATGAATGATGATGACAGAAAGTAAAGAAAAGAAAAGAGAAAACGTAGAAAGAATATAGCGACGCACCCACGCAAAATACTACAAGTTCACGTTGGCTTAACGTTTCGGTAAAGTTGAAATAACAATAAGTAACAAGTAAGAACACTAAGTGTGGCTTAAGTCAAATTTCAGGTACCCTCCATATCTATATGCAAACGATGGGCGTAGCAGGTACATGTATTAATTACGTATCAGCTTGAAAGTCGAATTTTACGCTGAGTACGTTTTTTTTTTTTTGGAAAATTATGATGGTGTCTGTTATCCGACCATGCCCATTTTTGGCACATCTATGAATGGGGTAACTTTTATACCAAATTTTAAGTTCATAAGTCCATTTTTGTGGCAGATATATAGATTTTTGTAAACACACATATCTACTGCCTTCTTCTGGATATTGCAAACGGAATGAACAATTTAGTACAAACCCCATCTTATGTGGAGAGTATGACATAAAGAAAATGTTTTCAAAGTTGTGCTCATATGTATGTATGTGTTTATTTCTGGCTTGTTTGCTTGCACTTGGAGTACAAGTGTCAAGTGGCAACGCCAAGATAATTAGATGGGTGGGCAACCAAGACCGACACACTGTTTAAAAATATAGAAATCACCCGAACGACAAAAGTATCCAGTGTCGTGATGATACACGTCGTCTCTGTTACCTTAATAAATATCTTGCAGGCAATGTATGGTACATGGACATACCAGACTGATAGGGTTCGAAGAAAAAGGAAGTTAATCTGATAACTTATTAAAGCAATTATTGCAATCATGGCGAAAACAAAGCCAAACTGTGGTAGATTCTGCATCCATTACATCAAAATGAACACCAGATACTTATGCTTAAATTTTACACGAATGCAAATAACGCATACATTGCATTACATCCGCAAAAGCACGCATGCTAGTTGGTTGCCGTTGTTTGGTTACCATCAGCCACTAACATTAAATTTACGGTTAATTCTAAAGCTGTGTGTGTATGGGTGTGTGTGTGTGTGTGTGTGTGTTCAGCACTTTGTCGGTGTTTTGTGTTTTGTGTGTATGATTTTGGAAGCATTTAGTTTAATGTCCTGTCATCATAGTGTCATCTCGCATATACCACCATCTCAAGGGAGTGCGTTTTTTGTGCTCTTGTGCAGATGATTGTAGCAGCTCATCTGCTATTACTGCACACAACCTTTAAAATACCAGCATTAGCCAGAAGATGAACATCATGCCCTCGATCCACCATCCACCATCCGTATAACATAACATAACGATGCACGTTATTTGCTATAATTCTTTGGTCTGATGCTTATTCACACCCACCAGTTTTATGGGTTGACAACTATTTCATATTTAAAGGCATCCTTTTGTTTATGGCCACTGGGAGCGCCAATGAAGAGGGAGAGAACGTATGTACTAAGATTGTCCAATAATAATCTGACATAGCGTTACATCTCTTTACTTGTACAAAGTTAGCTATTTAATGCATGCATTTAGAAACTCATTTAAAATATTTTTATGTTTCTTTGAAATGTAATAAAAACGCCTTTTCACTTTGTGGCTTTGTTCGTCTTCCCTTTCATAAAGGGTGAGTAAATTAGTGGCGTTATATTTAGTATTAGTAAGTATTTACCAAGACCGTATATTGGTCCAAGGGAGATCTCTATATTGATAATGAACCGGATTGGATTATTTTTGACCCCTTTTCCCAAGATTTTTAGAACCCCTCCTCTGATAACATTTTATTATAAAAGAAATCGGTTTATAACGAAAATAAACAATTCTTTAAATTTTTTTTGCAAAAATTTGGTGAAAAATAATTATATTATATATAAAAAAAAATAAAAAAAAAATTTTTAAGACATTTTAAACATTTTCAAATTTTTGCTAATAAAAGTTAGTATAAAAATGAAAAAAAAAATTTTTTTTTTGGATAATACAATTAAGTATAAAAAATAAAATTTCTAATTTTTCAAAAAAAAAAAAAAAAAAAAAAAAAATTGTACATAACATCAAGTGGTTTAAGGTATTTGATAGTCGAGCTTGACCGATTATAATATTTTCAGTTGTTTCAATTTTTTTTTTTTTAAATTTTTTTTTTAATTACTTGTTCTTTAATGCATTTTAGTTTATAATCATTTCTTTTTAACTCTCATTACATGCTAATATTTCTTCAACACAGTTTCCTTTACCTGCTTTTTCTTAACGAACATTTTATAGTCATGGACAGTCACTCTGCTTCAAACTTGCGGTAATTTGCATTCTGCAATTATTTTTTCTCTTTTTTTTTTTTTTATAACTCGCTTACATTATAACGGTTTTGTTACACGTTTTGTTAATGACAACAGACACTAACTGCATTGCCATGGTAAACACACACACATACAACATTTAATAGTATTATAAATTATCGCATTGCTTGTGTTTTGGCTGGGTGGAGGTTATCCACATAGTAGACAAGTCTTTTATTAAGTCTCTAGCCCACATGATTGGTGCGTGAGTACTTTATATAGATTTTGTTTATAATGTGGGTTCTTCTATTCTGCTTATTTAGGTTATGCATACCGATTGCCAACAAGTTTTTGCGGATGTATGATGTCAAAAATATCAAAAAGAAAAAAAAAATTATAAAAAAAACTGCCTTCGTTGGTATGAAAACAGTGAATTGTTGCGTATTGTTGTTATTAAAGTAAACGAAACACTGTCGAAGGTACATTCTTAAAGTCGACTTCAAATCAATCGTCGTTTTCAGTTTTCCGCTTTATAGCATTATCTTGTAATTTAAATAAACTTTTACTTAAAAAAAAGGTTGCTACTGAAACTATTGTAACTGGAGTATACTTCTTGCTTTTCTTACCGAATCACGCTTATTGCCGCCAAGAACACTTCACTCAGACCATATTTCCAACTTAACTTACATAACTGTCAAGTCAAATATCTTTCAGTGTGTATGAGATTAGATTGATTTTATGAGTCTGTTTAGTATCTGTATGATTAAAAAACCTTGTTTTTTTTGAGCTTGTAAATATAGTAACAGGTTTTACTTTCACGATCAAATCAATTCAAATAATTATTGTAGAAAAGATATGGAATTGAATGTAAAACAGTACGTTGATTTTTTACCAAAGCCAAAACGGGAGGAGGAACAAGAAAGAAGTTAAGTAATAAGCGTTCTTTTGTCAGTGAAGAAAACGGTAGCAATGAGTCTCTCGGTACTCAGTGGCGTGTAATTGTAAAAAGTTGACCACAGGCCTCTTTCGCGGACACATTTTTACCCCCTAACATAAATATATTTATTTAACCCTGTTCCCTCTTTCACCACCATTATCTCTCCTAGTTTTCTTCTTTCTTTTGAACATTATGTTAAGCATTGATGTTAAGTATTGCATAATTGTTTGTATGGCAAGGAATTGCAATTTCAGTATTTGTCGAACAATTTTTTTTGTTCATTTTCAAAATTGCAAATATTAACCGGAAATCGTTTATCAGGCAACAACACTTTTGTGCATTGTAAGCAACTAAAACAGAAACAAGTAAGAAAACTATATTGGCTTAGACCAAATCTTAAATACCCTCCACATCTGCAATAGCGGGCATGACAGGTATGTGATTAAGCTTTCTAATGGTACATGTATTACGTATCAGCTTGAAAGTCGACTTTTATGTTGATTATTGTTTTTTGTCAAATGTGGGCGTGGCTCTTTACCGATTTTACATATTTTAAATAGCAACTTGCGTGGTTAGAAGAACTTAAAGTGCCTGTACAAAATTTCAACTCAATATCTCAAAATTTACGATCGTGAGAATACCAAAAACAGACGGACGTAAGGACATACGGATATACATGTCTAGATTGACTCTTGATTGATATATATACTTTGTAGGGTATATGACACATTTCCTTCTAAATGTTGCAAATGGAATGACAAAATTCAATATACTTTCCATCCTATTCGGAGGCAATAAAAAGTGAGCATTGCTACTGCAATACTTTTTAAAAAGAATAATAATGTCAGAGATGACTTAACAAGAACATTCCCCTACTTAGTCGAGGGGATATTTAAAAATGTAGGGCATCACATCAGCACTGTATAATAAAATGAAACGAGAGAATGAAAAAGTGGTTATACTGTTGGATAAGTGGGGAGGCGTATTAAGGTTTCTAGTTGTTTGTACAATTTTTTTATTTCTTCTTTTTACTTTAATTTTTTTGTGTTTTTTTTTGTGTTTTGCTTGTTGGCTCGAGTCCTGCAGATAGCTGTGCTATAAAACAGGTGGTTTATGGTCAATCAAGGCAATTTATTTATTTGTTATTTACGTACGTATCTCTTCCCCTCTCTGTGTCCCGCTCTGTCCCTTTTACTTGTACTATTTTAGTATTTTCATTGTGCCATTTTACTGTGACTATCCATTTTGTACGTAGGCAACTCTGGCGTGCTCCTCTGTACTTTTTTTTATTTGTTTTGTACGAGCTTGGTGCTCGACTTGGTCGGTTTTTGTTCTTTGGACAATCGATAAATATTTGCTAAAGATTTAAAGCATATAGAGTGTACGTAGGTGTGTATGTGATAAAGATTTTACATACTTTTACGTACTCGGAATGCTGTGTTTACTTAAAGACTTGGCATTGTTTATTTTACGTTTATATAAAAATTCAAGGATATTTCTTCTGTAGATGTAACTTAGCAAACGGAGGAAAAAAGTCAAAAAACAAAAAGAAAACTTTCACATATTCAACGAGAAGGGGGACGGTCAGTCCTAGGAACAATAGCTTCTATACCCTACATCTAGTGTCGAGTATCTATTAAGTTTGAAGAATCACTTTTGAGTTGGTTTAACCTGTCTGTCCGTCTGTCCAGTTATATTTTCCCGCAAAAGATTGCATTTCTTGATATATTTCGATGAAATTTTTCATCCAAAAAATGAAAAATGGAAAATGTCTCGTTGTAGCGCAACTTATGTTTTTCTGTTTATTTAAAACTGAGTGGTGTAGGATATTAAATGTTCGATCTTTATCGACTTAAACATGTTCATTTACTTTAACACTAACTGTCGCAAGTGCTTCTTGTTTTGTTTACACCCCCCAAGCTATTTAGATGTCTCCCACTCCCCGTTTGTTTGGTTGGAATAGAATAGAAAATGGACAGTACAGTTATTTAAATCGACTCTTAAATTCCTACATGTCTGGCATAACTAAACGTCTGGTTATTTGTGTAAAAGCCAATTTTGAATGTTGTTCAATTTTCAATTTGTTTTTTGCAGATACGTGCACGAATTTTCTAAAACTCTCCGATATGTTACAACATTCATTTGTTCTTGCTCTTCATGTTCTAATTCTGCATTTCATTTCCTATAACTACTCTAATACCATTTAAAATGTTGCCTCGTTTTCCTCATTTGAAAAGTAAAGTGTAAAAAAAGAGGGCAAAAAAAAAAAAAAAGAAAAGAAATTGTCATTTATACAAGATATGCGAACGTGAAGGAGAAACTTTTGCACAAACAGTGCCGTTCTAGTGAATTGAACCGGAAATCCTTATTGATCTATGACTTCGAACTTAGAAAGAAAAGTTTTTTTCTTCAGTTTTTTTTTTTTTTTCTTACCAACACGTTCCCTTTCGCTCAACTGCCTTATCTGGGTCCTTGGCGGTAATGTAATGTTAGTGCTTATTTGTCTATGGCTATGCATGTGTGTGTGTGTGTGTGTTGGGCTGTTTGTGTGATTCTTTAGCTTTACTTTTGTGTAACTCAAATTGTGTTAAAATGTGTTTTATAGAAATCATGACAGTCAAAATTAAATAAAAATTTTCTTTTCATATTCTCGTTGAAGCATTTTTTGTTTGTTTGTTTGGAAATCCTTTAAAAAATTTGCTCTCCTTTCATTCGCTCCATTGAAGTTGCTATAGTTCAAGTAAGATTTTGTTTAGAAACAGCGACGTGCAGTGCAAAAAACTAAATCAAGAGTTTTACTCGTTACCCAATAACTATTATGCTTATATAGATATAAATGTTATGTTATGGTATTAGTAGCAGTAGCAGCAGTAGTTGTATCGAAATTGTTATTACCCTGTTCCATTCAAGATATCTTCTATGATATATATATATATGTATATACGTGTATGTGTGTGAGTGTGTTTCACTACCAAAATGCAATCGGAAAACATAACACGTTATAATAATAAATTTTGTTAAGATGTTGTTGCTGTTGTTGTTGTTGTTATTGTTATTGTTGTATTTTCAATATTTTTTTGACAGAAATATATACCAGCATATAAAAGTTAGAGAAAGAAAAAAAAAAAAACTTATTAAATATATCCAATAAATATCATGCGAAGAATAAACCATAGGGTGAAGTAAAGTAAACAAAATTTAAGCAAGCAGGGGCAAGTTTGAAAGTAAAATTATAATATTTTATTATAGCTGGTATCTTGGAAATAAGTTTTTAAGAGAATAAAACAAAAAAAAAAAAAAACAATATCAAAACACCAGTAAAAAAACTCAATTTGGCTTAAAGCAAATCTTAAATATTCTCCACATCGACAATAGTGGGCGTGATAGGTATATGATTACGCTTTCTAATGGTACATGTGTTATGTATCAAGTTCCAAATCGAGTTTTATGTAGAGTATAGTTTTTTTTTGTAAATTGTGGGCGCATGTGTTATTAGACCATGTCCATTTTTAGCACAACGATTCATAAGTTAATTGTTAATATGCGTACAAAAGTTTAGCTTAATATCTTAAAATTTACATCAGTGAGAATGCCAACAACAGACAGACTCACGTACATACGGACATATATGTTTAAATTGACTTAGTTGTAGATGCTGATCAAGAATATATATATATTTTTTTGGCTAGGCCACATAGAATCCATTGATGGATCGAACAAGTAAACATTTTTATTATATATTTTTCAGGGAACTCGAAAAGGATTTGTCAAGTTGATACTATTGCGATAATTTGATTGAAATCTCGGTATATTAGAGATGACTGTCACCAGCAATGTTACCGAACGTACCACTGCAAACCCTAATTAATTTATCCAACATTTCACATCTTTTCTCTGGCGCTGGTAAGTCAATTAATAATCATCTATTCACGTAAACACCAAGTGAACCTTGTGGTGTTTGGTATAATGAAGTGAAAACGAATAAGAATGATTTTGATTATGAAAATCACGCCTAACATTTCGAGTGGATGAATTAATTTTATTTTCTATTTTCAGCAACATACTGAGAATGAACGTAATGGTCTAATGTACGTAGAGTAATTTTTAAAAACCACGTTAAAGAGATTCTTTTAAATGAACGTAATGTCGGCAATTGAGTGTCTAAACAAGAACACGGCATTACAAAATTGTTTTAACTAAAGTTTAACCAAGCGTTTGCAAATATATACATGGTTGGTTATTGGCTCATAAAGGTTTTTGTAGAATTCTCTGAACGCAAAAATAAACAACGTACAGGATAGATATGTTCGTGAAAAATTGTTGTAAAAAATACATGAAATTTTTACTTTTCACTTTGAACGCCAAACTCAAATTGCTGACATAGCAAAATTTATTTCATAGAATTTAAGTAGCGTTGTGTTCAATCATAACTAGTCGCGTGAAAAGAGAAACTAATTATTTTTTTCTAATTCGTGTTAAATCCAATTCGTATAAAATAAGTTTGTGTTAAACGAGTATTAGATGTATTCGATTTTAAATTGTGTCAACTTTTATTCAAAATTTTTATGGATGCTAAACTAATTAAAAAGGAAATTAAAATACTTTTATGAAACTTACTTAGGAGAGTAGGTCAATGGTTTTGCTTATCACACGTATTATTAATTTCTTCCATAAAATTAATTCACCAAAGTTATAAATTTCTTTTATAGTCTTGGTGTGATGATATTAATTAATATTTGTTATTGTTCTTTCGCCATTTTCGTTTCAAACCAAAAAAAAAAAAAAGCGAATAAATCAAGAATTGGTTTAAGTCACATTTTGGATACTCTCCATCGCGTTCCGATTTGTGCACTACAATAATATATTCAAAGTAAAAAGTGTGTATTATTACGCTTTTTAATTCAAAAAAAAAAAAAAAAAGATATTTTCACGACAGCGTAAGTTAATCTTGTGTGAGCTTCAAATCAATCTAAATTTAGAGGCTGCTCAACTTTATAACGGCATCTGAAGCCTTCTTGCACTAGTTCGCAAATGGATTAGCCAAGTTAGTGTAACCATGAAGGGAGATGGAGAGCATAAAAATGAAACGCAGCGACTTTCTTTGCTTTTTTTTTTTCAAACTTTCTTTTTAAAAGAAGAAAGTACTACCAGTATAAATATCGCACAAATTAGCTACAAAATCAATAGTATTTTGTTTGAAACAGAAGTAAGATGATGTCGTTCAAAATTCGTCTGGTTTTTATTGTTGTGATGTTAAATTTTGTGCTACTTGCCAAGGCTGAAAATAATCGGGCAAAAACAAATGGTATTGCAATGAAAGGATGTGTTTTATTTTTTATTTTTTATAACTTTCCATTATCTTTTAAAGCTTTTATACAACGACCATTTATGGATTGGTTCTCTTGGTTAAATCCAGCGAATATGAAACAGAAAGAAACTGAAGAGTCCAACGTTCCAGCACAAATGCACAATTATCCCCAACTGGATGTACCATCATCACCTTTGGGATTTTATGGAACCTACATACCACCACCGTTCTATTTACAAAATTTTCCTTATGCACCACCACCACCTCTACCACCATTAACAACCGGCTTCACACCCAATCAATTATATCTCAATAGATCGCCTTATGTGACTGTAAATCATCCTAATCTGGGTTATGCAAATACTAATGACTCTTATAATGTGGATGGTAAGGAGACGGAGACGGAGACGGAGGCGGACATAAAAGTTGAAAAAAGCAAAACAAACTCAATGGAAAAAAACTTAAACTCCAATGAAAAGAAAAACATACATTTCGATTTAAGTTATTTCTATCCCTACTTAAAGTCGTTAAAGCTGTCGGAAGAGCAAAAAAAAAAGTTCAAGGAACATTTAGCTCTGACCTATTATCGAGATCTGCGACAAGAAAGAAGATTAAAAAGATAATCAAATTCATTAAAATATTTATTAAATTTATTAAATTACATAAAAAAAAGTTATGAGCTTTAAACGCTTTTTTTGTTTACATAATAAATAAACTTTCTCTTCACATAGCCACGTGAATTGCACGTTTTTTTTTCTTCTCTCTATATGGGTTTGTTTGCATATTTCATTGTTTACTCATTTTATTAACAAATAATTTTATTAAATACTATTAAACATGAGTATATTTTATGTAAAATAAATAGGTGAGAATTTTATAGGCGATCATTTAATACTTAACAGCAGCGTGTCTCAAAGTGTGCTCCGCGAATCTCATAATTATCAGTTAACTTGAGTTTTAAAAAAGTTTCAACTTAAAACACAATTAGTCACCACTGCAGTTTCGCTTAAATTATTACCCCTTTGAAGGGCTTCACAGCTCAAAAAGTTAAAGAATCGGCTCCCTACACCATGCAGTTCCGAAAATTGCAAAAATCGCGAAATAAAGTTATATGGAAAGGGATTCTAAAAGTGAATTGATCAGGTCCATATATGGTACAGTATATTAAAAAGCCAATTACCGAGTCCTCATCATATTAAGAATTCCCATTTCGGAAAAAACCATACACAGCGTTAAACATAATACGTAGATACGTATGAAACGAACGGAATTATGTACCTGCCACGCCCACTGTTCGTAAACACATGCGCAGGTTATTTAACATTCGGCCTAAGCCAAATTTACTTGTTTCGCTTTGTTTTTTTTTTACATTTCCTTAAACTTAAGTGGAATTGCGAATTCATTCTCCGCATTATTTTATTTTATATTATATTTCATGATACCGTCTACAGTCGCATTATTTTTCAATTCCCAAATGGTACAGAAACATAAACGGCAGACATACACACACATTACAACGGACTTTTTGGAAAAAGAAAACAGCCAATAAAATATGCAAAGTTTCTCCTCTACATACATCGTACGCGGCGGCAAAGCAAGGCAAGGCAAGGCAAGGCTCATAAATATAAGCAAAATTATATGAAGCAACTTTAACCTTTGCTATACCTTGCAAAAATATACAAAAATACAACAACATACGGGTATACATATACGTACATAACATATTTATGTGGGAGTCACCTGTGTTGGTATTTAGTTTTTTTTTTCTATTTTTTTTTTTTTTTTGCATTTCTAGTTAGCTAAGAAAGGAAATAGTATTATTTTCGTTACTCTAAAATAACATGGTTTAGTGTATACAAGAACACATGCATACACATACATTCAATGTATATATATGTGTGTGTTTTTGGTAGGTACAAGAGGTACAGTCAGAGAATATGCTGCCAGAACATTACCCTAGACTTGAATTCTCATACAGACAAACACAAAATCACACACACACTTACATATATATATATATATACATACAAATGGATTTTTGTTAGTTGGAAAATATTGAAATGGCAAAGAAAGCTGCATTGTGACGGTTTTAGTCTGTTGGGCATACATGGGTCCTTTGGTCTGTAGATGCATATTTTTTTTTTGTTTTTTTTTGAGAATGTACATACATTCGTACATTCAGAAGAGCTAGGCGCATTGCTCCCTTTCAAGGAATAAAAAAAAAAAAAAAAAGGAAAAAATACTAAATCCGAACGTTAACAATTCTATTTTATACACTGTTGTGTACAGCAGTAGCAGCCTTCCAGTCGAGTTTTGCTTTCTGCTACTATTTATATTTTATTTTATTTAATTTTTTTTGTTTTTTATACCCTCCACATAAGATGGAAGGGTATACGAAGTTTGTCATTCCATTTGCAACATCTAGAAAGAGACATCAGAGACGTCATCCAACAGTTTTTGATCAGCATCAAAAACTCAGTTGATCTAGACATATAGGTCCGTATGTCCGTGTGTCTGTCTGTTGTTGGCATTCTACACGGCCGTAAATTATGAGATATTGAGCTGATATTGATTTTGTAGAGACAGTTTTAATTTTTGCATGCAAATGAAAAGCCACGCCCTTAATCTACAAAAATCTATTTATCTGCTATAAAAATTATGCTATTAAGTTGAAATTTTGTTACTTATATTAACAATTCACCTATATATCGATGTACTAAAAATGGGCGTTGTGGTAAACACAGACACGCCCATAATTGACAATAATCTTTATATAGGCCACAAAAATTGACCTATGAACTTGAAATATGGTATACATATTATTAGTTATGTTCTTCTTGGATGTACTAAAAATGGGCGTGGTCAGATAACAGACACGTTCACTATTTACAAAAAACCATACTAAACGTAAAAATCGACTTTCAAGCTGTTACGTAAAACATTCAGTATTAGAAGGCGTTATATATGCCGCGCCCACTATTGTAGATGTGAAAGGTATTTAAGATTTGTCCTAAAGCAAATTTTTTTCTTTATGTTGTTGTTGTTATTATTGTAACCAAATGAATATGGAAGTTGTACCGTAAAGAATAAAACAAAAACAAAAAAAAAAACAAAAACAAAAAGAAAACAAAATAATAACAAAACACATATACAAGAATTATATAGAAAGTCTGTAGCAGGTGCTTTTAAAACGTAAAATTTATAACTCTATAATATTTCAGTAGCCATACACGCATACACACGTACAAGAACAGTTTATAACATTGCATTTTACACACAAACATATTTAAAGAGATTTTCGGCTATTGCACAATAAGCCACTTAACAACAAAAACTTTAATGCGAATTAAAAAAAAAAAAAAAGAAAAAAAAAGAAAAAATAATAACAATAAATACTATTAAATATTATTCAAAATTGTATATTGTTGTTGTTGTTGTTGTTGTTGTTGTTGTTGGTGGTGGTGGTGGTATACGCTCTCCTTTGTATTCAATGTCAATAAATATAATTACAGTTGCAATTAAAACGTTATGTTGAAATGTCTAAAAATGATTGATTTTATTAAATTGTTTAATTAATTACAACAAATCTGCTTTAATTACACCGGTTGGCAATCAACTTCAGTTGCATTATTAAAATAAATGATAAATAATTAACGCGCATCGTTGAAAATTAACAAAATTTTATTTCACAGAAAACTGAAGCAATGACAATGGCAATTAATGGAATTAATGGTTAATAGATTTTTGATAAATAATGGTTATGAATTATCGATTAAACGTTTTTTTTTTTTTGTGAGACCTTGATTCAAAGTGCAACGCTGTGTACTGGCCAGCCTCTTGAATTGAACGGAACATCTACGGGTGGGCGCCATTTTAGATAAACTATTAAGCTACTTAGCATATCGTATTCTATTCGTCTATCTATATTTTTTATGTATTTATATCTTACGATTTTTGTTTTTAAGTAATTTTTATACCCTACACCACAAGAGGGTATATTAAGTTTGTGATAATGTTTGTAAATGCCACACCCACTTTTAATTACACAGATCGATTTAGAATCATCGATTTAATCATGTTACTCGTTTTGTCCGTCCGTCTGTTTTGTCTATATAAATTTGCGCGCAAGCTACAGGACACAATTTAATATCGTAGAGTATTAAATGGCCGAGCTTAACCGATTTTTTTATTTGTTGTTGTAATTTATTAAAAATTTTTTACTTTTTAATTATATTAAACATAATAAACTTAGCACATAAGCTTGTTATGGCATTAGTTTATGCAATATCCGTCAAATATGTTTTGATGGATATTGCACCCATATCGAATAATGTAATAAGATGTTAATCTTCGAACGGCCGCCATATTAGATTTAGTTTGATAACACTTCTTAGCATATAGCAAAATGCAAGTCATACAATTTGTTCATGACTGACAATTGTATTAAAGCTTTAACAATGTTTGTCCCTATAACAGACCTACACGTTTTCTTTTTATTTCATTCTTCCAAGGGGCAAACACTTTATGCCAATCCAGGGAACAACTTTATATTTTTTGTTTCTTATCATCGGCTCTCTCTTCAAAAAATATATATTCTTCTTCTTTTTTTATCTTCTACATTTGCAAACTGCTTTACCGTACAATATTAAATGCTTCGTTGTTTCCCGTTTTTTCTCTCTGTTCCAACAAGAAAGACAAAATGAAACTTAGCAGATTGTGTTCAATCTAAGTGGAAAGTGAAGGAGATGTGTGTGTATGTAGTCGCCGCTTAGCGCAAACATACAATTTGATGGGAGATCACACAAAGCTTGTGAGTTGTATGAGAACAAATGTTAAGCCTCCTGCAGGAATTGCATAAACTTGTACAGCTCATGTGAGGGGTTAAGTGAGAGTATGTGTGGGTGTACATGCAGGTAGCAATACAATGGTGGCAATTTTGTGTGTGTGTGTGCTTCTTTCTCATTTGCTGTTTGTGATGTTTGTGTTGTTCTTCCCGTCTCTGTCTCTGTCTCTGGCTCTGGCTCTGGCTCTGTTGAAAACAGGAAGTTTGAAATTTGACATGCTTCTCAGTTGGACATTGAAAACATTCTTGTGTTACTATATTTAAGATCCTCTTTTTTAGCCATTCTCTCTTCTCCACTCTCTTTCTCTTTCTACCAATTTTTTTTTTTTTTAATTCTATGTACCTCCGACAGGTATGTGTAGAGAATTTATGTGTCTCTTTGGATTATGTTACTTACAAGCGTGTATGTATGTGTGCTCGTATGTATGGAATGTATGCTTGGGGTGTTCATGTTGCTGTTGTTGTTGCTATTGCTTATTCTTTTCATTTCTTTCTGATATGTATTTCGAGTGGAATTTAAGGCGAGATTTACAAATTGATGGATTGCTAGTCTTTCATTTTAAGGTTGGAGTGATATGAAACGAGAGAAAGCACTCTGTGTGCATGGAATCCAAAAAGCATAACAAAACAGAAAATAATAACAAATAGTACAGCAACAGCAACAACTATTACAACAACAAAAAACAACACTAACAGAAGATGGATGTTAGCTGTTAGTTTTTATACAAGTTTACCACTGAATTGGTGTTTGATTACGTTGCTAGCATCTAATCCGCATACGTACGTACATCTGTACATACGAGTATATGATCTGCGAAGATAGACAAGAGTTTACATGTATGTATATGCTGTTGTTTTTTGTATTTTAATGGTACATTCTAGTTAATATAAAACACCACAATACCGAGCATGATAAACAATAAAAACAAAAACCGAAAAAGAAAATGAACGAAAATGAACATTTGGTTAACTGACACGAACAGTACAGCACCAACATACAACAAAGATTTATATAACTGTTTATACAGCGGTATCGCTAGCATTGCAACAAAACTAATGCCCAAGTGGACGACATCGAGTTGAAGCACACACACACACACAACAAGAATAACAAAAATTATTCAATTTATTCACATTTGGTTTAAAATTTATAGAAAGTTCTTCCATCCAATGGCAGGAGAGGAATTATAAGTTTGTCATTCTGTTAGCAACTTAGGTTCTTGGCATCAGCATTAAAAATCTGCTGATCCAGTTATGTACGTCTGTATGTATGAAACTTTGTACACACATTAGTTTTACATTTTACTTTTTTATACCCTTCTCATATACTAAGTTTGTTATATCATTTGCGGTACACAATACGGTCACGCCCATAATTTCTTAAAAAACAAAACTCCTCTTCATAGCAGAGTTGAACCATTGAAGTAAAATGTAACCTGTACGGTAATCATTGTTAAACGAAATATCAATTGTATGCCTGTTACGCCCCTATTCCATTCTTGATATAACCAGTCCATCCTGCGGTCATAAAATTTTCGAATGAAATCTTATTAACAAATCATTTTGATAAAAAACAATTTTCTTACTAAAAACAATAATCAGGAAAAAATCCAATTAAAATTATTAAAAAGATAGCATCAGCTATAAATAACAACAACAACAATGGTTAAACTGTAAACTGCCAGCACACAGCCGTCGAGTTAAAACAGCTATATATAATAATTTGTTTCAATTTTTGCAATTTTTTCAGTTCTGTCAGTTTTTTTTTTTGTTTTTTTTTTTTTTTTTTTTGTTTTTTTTAACAAATTAATTAACTTCATATTTGTACATGAAAAATGTTTCAATTTTAAGCAGATTAAAAAAGATTTCATTTACGTTGCTTTTGCCTGCATATCAATAAACATTGTTGTTGTAAGTTGTTGTTTTCTGTTTTTTTTTTTTTTTTTTTTTGTTTGTGTAAATAATTTTTTTGATTTATTTATTTTTAGATTAACTCAACGTGTGGGTATGTGTGTTTAAATAATTATGAGTTAATATAATCACAGAAATGTACAAAAAAGCAAAAAACAAAAAAAACAAAAAAAACAAAAAAAAAATTAAATTAAAATAAAACAAATTAATTGGCTTAAGGGCAGATTATTAAAATTGACATTTTGATTGAAATGTGAAGTGAAATAAATATTATTTACTACAACAATAGAAAAAAATACATTGAAAAACGAAAATTTATTTAAATCAAAAGGTTAACCTGCGATTCACTTCACATCACTTCACATCACTTCAGTGTAGTGCAGTACAGTTCAGTTCAGTTCAGTTTGGGTTCTGTTATGTGTTGGATGCTTTCACTTCGGGAATAAATAAATATTTTAAAAATCCATTTTAAACAAGACAACAACAACAACAACAACAACAACAACTAATGTACGAACTACTGAAAAATACTCAAGTCTATAAAAGAATTGAATTATAAACTAACACATAGACTACATGTGTCCGCCTTTATATACTTATACAAAAAAAAAAAAAAAAAATAGAAAAAATAGGAAAAATAGGAAAATGTAAAAGAAGAAATAAGGAAAAAAGTAAAAGAACAAAACAACAAGAGTAACATAATTTACATGTCTGCAGGATATCTGTCAGACATGTATCACTTTGTGAACAGCATTTGTGTTGATTGTAACTGCACACACACACACACAAACACACACATAGGCGTTTAGTAGTAGAAGGCATGGTATAGTGTAAAACCACAAGTTCATGCACAGAAACAAAGTCAATGCAGCACTAGCAGTATAAGTTTCTTCTGTGTCTAAAATAAACATCAACGACAGCCACCAACAGTTTAGTTTGGTTTGGTTTGGTTTGGTTTGGTTTGGTTTGGCCATGAATTTTATACTATTAAATGTTTCCTTTTATACATTTTTTTATTAAATATATATATATATTGCATTTGTGTACACATATATGAACTTGTAAATATTTAATTTTTTTCTAAATGTTGAATGTCGTCCATGTACAATATTTTTCTTTCCTTCTAACCTGATAGAAAAGCTTTATGTGAATAATTGTATGAAAATAATCGAATGACTACCAGACTAAAAATCCTTATGCTGACTGTGATATAAATATTCTGCACTGAATCAAAAAGCAAAGTTTGTTGAATTCATAAATTAAACAATAAGAAAAAAAAATAAAATAAAATAAAATAAAATAAATTGTTAATGACGCTCTTGACCGATTCTATCCATTTTAGCGAAGATTTTGTTCCGCGTAATGTTAACAATCGCATTATAGTAGACTTGGCTGTACATCCCATCTCCCAAATTATGAGCTAAAATTGTTCAAGCACCAGAACTGAACTCCAGTGTAATAACATTTTGTTCGAATGTAACTTTTTTACTTGTATTCATCTTTCAATCTTTACATGTACTTGGTAACGTGTCTCAAACCAAAATTTAAAAACTCTCTCTCTCTTCCATAATTGATTAAAAATGAAATTTAATACATTTGCAACACACAACAAGCAGTGTCACCTAAAGCCTACAAAGTATATAAATTTTTGATTAGTTTTAAAAACTGAATTGAACTAGACATGTCCGTCCGTTTTTACGATCGTAAATATTTAGATTTTACACTTGTAATTTCTGCACATAGATTTCTTATTACAATAGACCAGATTAGTTAAGAGCCACGCCCACAATCCATAAATATCTAATTATCTGACACAAATATTGAGCTATCACGTTAAAATTAGATATAGTTATACATAATTACCTCATCCAACGATAGACCAGAAATGGGCGTGGTCGGAAACAACGCTCCCAATAAACCAAAAAA
Organism: Ornithomya fringillina; assembly: GCA_963978525.1. Taxonomy (NCBI): domain Eukaryota; kingdom Metazoa; phylum Arthropoda; class Insecta; order Diptera; family Hippoboscidae; genus Ornithomya; species Ornithomya fringillina. Next base: position 2,978,674 of record OZ021690.1, read on the forward strand.
ACATTTTCATTGTAAAACGCGACTTGAAGCTGATACGGAAAGGGCGTAATTATATACCTGCCGCATCCACTGTTTGTATATAGATGTACAGAGTATTTAAGATTTGATTCAATCCAAATTTACTTTTTTTACTTGTTTATGAAGAGAAGTTCTCCTAATATAATTAAGTTTCATAAACAAATCATAGAACATATGCAAAACAAGTTAAACTTTGAAAAAATGTAATAAAAATAATACATAAACAGCAACAACAACAACAACAACAACAACAAAAAACTCCACAAACTTTTACGTAAACTTGTTGTGTAGGTGCATAAATTTGGTTCTGAGAGATTTATTTGGAAAAGATTGAAAAAATAAAAAATGCAACAAAAAACCAAAAAAAAACAAAAAGAGCATTGTTTGGTGAAATAAAATTAATAACAACAACAATAATATTATTACAAACATTAATACAATTTTCCCTATAACTAGAACTAGAACGAGGTATGAGTCGAAGACCTTGATAAGAATAAATAACGTCTGCATACATAGAGATTCTCATATGTTGGTGTAAAGCTGTATGCGTGCGTTTGTGTTTGTAAGGAAAATATTAAAGCTTAGGAAGCATAAAAACTTTTCTACCTATGTACGTAAAATAAATTGACAGGCGACACAGAAAAGGTAACCAGTCTAAGCTTACTGAAGCAGTTTGGTTTACAACAAACTTTTAGAAATGCTTCTCATGTAAATATTCCTTGAATAAGGATCGTAAGGATCGTAAAAGGTGCACATCTTTCATGGCTTATTATTTACAATATATCTAAATAATAGAAAGACGACCAGGAGCACGCTTAACACTCGAGTTTTCAGTGAGGCGAACCGTAGTCTTGCACCATCGAGTCTTGCACAGTAACCAACGTAAAATACTGCTTTAAGTTAAACGCTATTCAAGGGCAGTCTTACAGGTTACATTTCCGTGTATTATACGCTTTCTTCTGCTATAGATAAAACAAGCGATCGGTGAAAAGTGTGATCTCCCAGACTTCAAAGTGTCTGTGTCAGGAGCGTCTGTGACGAAAACAGCTGAATTGTTTAACGACAGTATCCACGGTAATGACAGCTTACCTAAAGTATGGTAAAACTTCATCGGTGAAGAGGAATAGTGGGTGAAACTCAAAGTTAACTGACAGAGAGACCGAAGAACATTAAAAAGAGTTTAGGGCCAGACAACATAAAACTACCTAACTAATGGCAAAAAGTGACAACAAAACTATTCAGACACTGTACGAATCTATTTCGCAAAGATCTGCAATAAATAAGTTTCTTATGTATTGTGGAGGGTATCTTTTATACTGTTACGCCTATTTTTGTCATTATTATACAATAAATATATGTAAAATGTGGGCGTGGCATTTGCGATAATACGATCTCATATATGTCTAAATCGTCTCGAGTTTAAATATATGTTTGGGTGAAAGCAAACGGCATGATTAGCTTAGTGTACACCGTCATCTTGGGTGGGGGGTATAAATGATGGCGTAAAGATGGAAAACTTGTAATTCAACAAATGGATTTGCAACTAAAGCCAAAAACAAAAACACACATATACTCGTATGTGCTTAGACCGACATTTAGATGTACAATCCACACAGACAAAAAATAAGGTAATAATTACAAAAACAACAACAATATCTTCATGCAAGCACAATAACACACACACACACACAAACAACTTATTGTACAAACAAATGTATAAAATTTCATATCTCTACAAAGAAGCGAATAAAAATAAAAAACGAAACGGAAAAATGAAATAAAATTTTAAGGGTAAACTGAACGCATTAGAAAATAAACCAAATAACGCAAAAACATCGGGTTGGGAGGAAAAAGGTATGAAAAGCTTACCAAAAAAAAAAAAAAAACATAAAACATAGAATGGAACAAACAACAAGCATCAGGTGATTCTGTTTGCTACACATACACACTCACACACATACATATATATTTATAACGAATAAAAACAACAGCATGAACTTATATTGTATAAAGAAATATGTTTCTCGACATGAGCTTGATTGTGTTGGTCGTTTTCCCTATTACTCCATCAACTACAATATATGGAGTTGGATGGTAAAGAGTTTGTAGGTGAACATATGCAACGTGTACGAGTATGTGTACATCTATAGAATGCATCAAGTTATCTGCTCTTGTATATGTATGGGTGTGTGTGATTGTGTGAATATAGATTCGTTTCAAACTTACCATATGTGTAACTGTATTGTAAACCAAAAAAAAAACAAAAAAAAAAAAACTTTATAAACATGTTAAGTTTTTTATTTTATTGTTTTTTTTTTTATTTTAATTTTTTCCTCCATTATTCCATTTATGTCCGTTAAAAGTTAAAAAAAAAAAAAAACGCCCGCAAAGGTTTTTCTATTCATTTATTATTATTGTTTTTTCTAATAGTTTTTTCTATTTTTTTTTTTTCATTCCATATTTCTAAAGTAATAAATGTACGTGTATGTAAATGTGTTGTAACATGAATTGCTCATAAAACTGCAGGACTGGTAGATTTATCCTTTGGTTGTTTTTTTTTTTCTCTATTCTTTTCTGTTCTGTTCTGTTTTGTTCTGTTCTGTTGAGTTGGTTACTATGAAAATACATTTATTGGATTTGTGTTCGCTATATCCAATAGACAAAACAACATCCGTATAATAATAACAACAATAACAACAATTTTCTAAATAAATATTAAACAGCATTCTTCTCATCTTCCAACTATTATGCAATAAAAGGGAATGACAAAAACACCTGAAAATATCAATTTGATAAATAACTGAAATGTTGATGGGTGATGGGCCGGCCCACCCCTGACAGTGAAAGTGGTCGTAAGCCAAGACAAGTCAGTTATATCACAATTTGTAATTGAGACGATTCTCGCAATTATGAATAAATATGTGTTTGTACCCGTTTACAATACATGCGATTGGCGAACCAAAATCTGAATCGATTTAACCAAGTCCGTCTATCCGTCCGTCTGTTCATGTAAATTTGTGCATAAGCTATAGGTCTTATTTTTAAAGATATTTCAAAAAAACTTGCTACACAAATATATGTTGGCCCATAGAAGAACTCAATTGAAAATGGACCGGATCGGACCACTTTTAGAACCCCTCCTTATATAAGATCCTATTTTAATAAATGTCGTAATATTTTTGTATAAAATTTAATAAAGAATAGTTTATGAGCCTAAGAGTTACAAATTTGAGCCCGATTTATATCATTTATAGAAACTTTTCATACATCATGAAGTGAGTTTATGGCAATGCCTCGATTTTATTGATAAAACTCAAATAATTTGTAGAACTAAGTAATGTAGGGTGTTAAGTAAACGGGTTGACTATAACATTTTCCCTTGTTTTCATATATAAAACACTCTTCAATACAACAAATATATTAATTAAACAAAATTGTCAGAGTTGAGTTGAGTTGAGTTGAGTTGAGCTGAAGTTGTCTGCTTTTTATGTTTTTTGTGCGTAAATATTTAAATATTTAAAATTTGTTCTTGTTATTGTTGTTATTTAATTCAACATATTATTGTTACATAAATTACCATTAACCTTTTGTTGTTGTTGTTTTATTATTGTGTTTTTGTTTTTGTTTTTTTTTGTTTTTGTTTATGTTCAATGATGCCGGGTGTGCCTTTTTAAACCATATAATGTAAAATCATGTAACACAACAACAATAAGAATAAATTGACCCAAATATTTGGTTAAAGTTATACTCTTAAACGCTTCAAAATAACAACAACAATAACAAGATGTTGTAAACTATTTAACATGCGTTTAATTAAAAGATTGTTGAAAAGTTTATAAACATGAGAAAAAACCGCGCGCACGTTCGCTATACAGGAAAGCAAACAACAAATTTCTTGAAAAAAATATTTAACGTTACATAAAAGCGCATATGTGTGGGTATGTATATTGTAAAATAGTTACTTTTTTTTTTTTTTTTTCTTACCGAAACTTTGATTTGATTTATGGAGGACTGTGGACATGGAAAATGTTTGTGTAAAGAGTGTGGTGCGTGGGAATGAATGGTAATTGACAACCCCCAGAGAGTTGACAACAAATACGGCAAATATATGAACATTGTCACATCACCTGCTCAGTGTACTGTACTTATTTTCATGTATTGCATCCATCAATAAATTAACGAAACCCTTCCGTTTCAAAGCTATATAGTAAGACTATAAAATTACAAGACTGTTACTTCAACTGAATATTATTTTGTTTAATACAAAGGGAACAAGAGTGATTGTAAATCTCTCTCCGGCCGCCTAATATTTATGGCTGCAGGCGTTTTCTCATATAAGTTTTGGAAACAAACGACAGTCGTCAGAGGCTTCAACTTAAAATGTTATGTAATGTATCCGTGTTTTCCTTCCTAACAATTGTCAGTAAAATAAAATCTCCGCGGGATGTATTTTTAGATTCTATTGGTAGTTTAACGTAATGACAATTAATTTGTTAGTTTATCTGGCATGTAATGCGATATTTATTTTTCGATTGATTATCAATCGTGATGCAATTTTTCTATTTTCCAACAGTTATTAAGGGTGAAAATGTGAAAGGAAAGGGAAGCCTTTCTGTTTTACCGCTCTTACGCTTACGCCGTACATTACAGGGTCTTGCCTTAAATGGTTTTGAATGCATAACATTTGTTAAACGAAAGGAAACACGTCATTGGGAACTATGTCACATTGATACAATCACAAAGTAATACATAATTATATGTAATTATAAACAACAATTGTTTGTTCATCGCATACGGCTTCACTTTTGATTGCGTATACAGTACTTAACAACAACAAAAAATCATAATAAAAATCAAAGGGAAGAAAAAATATCAAGAAAAAATTATAACAACAACAACAAAAGCAACAAATAAAAATGAAAGAATAAATTAAGACACAAAAAGAAAAGTAAATAGAAAACGCATGAATAAAAAAAAATTGCTTTTTAAAATTTTTATTCATATTAGCTAAGAACCGCAACCTCAAATAATAAGAAATTCTTCATATGAAATTTTTATACCCTCCGCATTAGGTGGAGGGGTTTACTAAGTTTATCATTCCATTTGCAACATCTAGAAGGAGACATCAGAAACCCTATATATTTTAGATCAACATCAAAAACTGAATGTCCGTACGTCCGCGTATCTGTTTGTTATTGACATTCTCACGGTCATTGATCTATGAACTTGAAATTTTCTATGCATATCTCTAGTTATTTTTTCCATCGATGTACCAAAAATGGGTGTGATCAAATTATAGACACGCCCACAATTTACAAAAAACCCTATTCACCATAAAGTTTGACTTGCAAGCTGATGTGAATTTAGTTTTAAACTACAAATGAACCCAGCATTGGACGCTAATCAAGTATATAAATATTTTTCACAATCTTTAAAGTTCTTCTTCTTACTATTCAAAGTGTTTGACAAAATAAAATAAAAACATCTCCCACAACCACTAACCAAGTACATATGTATGTGTGACAAGTAAGGATGTACAGACAACTTTCCTTCTTTTGCTCTTTCCTCAGACATTAAACAGCAAAAAACTTTTCATAGTAATAATCACAGAAAGTTGAACGAACATTGTTTTATGGCAAGTTCGTTTATTGTAGTTATCACACCAACACCAAAAATATGTCAATAATATCCGCTTTTTGCAAAGTACTCAACAGATATAAATACCAGCAACAAAGACAAAAAATGGCAAAAAAGAGCTTCATCCATAACAAAAATGATACTTCAAGCTGAAATGATTAATGTGTCTGCAAAATAAATGATTTGTGTTGTGTTGTGTTGTGTTGGTGTGTGAGAGAGATAGATAGCTAAGTAAACATAAAAATGAAAATACAAAGAACGAGAGGGCACAGAGAAGGTCTTTGACAATATATCAAAACTTGCAAAATAGTTCTCTCCCCCCTTTTTTTTTCCTGTTTTTCCACAGTTGGCACTCTAGTGGGAGAGTCTAGATGAAATAGTTGATGCATCCAACAACAAAGCTACCACGGGGCGGCATAAAATTTAATAAGAAACTTGAGTTTGCAAAGTTTTAAGTAATTCTGTTTAAATCATATTTTTTTTTCATTTATTACATTAAGAAAGAAAGAAAGAAATTTTTCCATTTGGCCTTTCTGGCCTCTTGCAATCTACCTGGCATCACTTTTTGTAATTTACCACCTCAACCACCTTTGACTCGTACACAAACTCTCCCGCACTTTTACTATTGAACGCCGACACCACCATCACACCATCGCACCATCATTTTATGCAATCAAAGTTTTCTTTTTTCACAATTTATGGCCAACTGCTGTCATCAATAGTGCTGTAATGAAACGTCTGTTCATATGTTTGTTGTCTGTAGTTATACTCTTTTCCTAACCGCTTATACACCCTTTCCCAACCTTTCACTACACATTTGTGTATGTAGATTTATCTATTGCGGTAAAGTGTTTACTTGTTTTGTTTTGTTTCGTTTGGTTGTTGTGTGTGTTGAATAAAAAATAAATTCCTCATAAATTTAAAAAATTTATAAATAAATGCTGCATTTATTATGCAGGTGTCAGATTGGTGGCTGTTTTACAGTTATTTCTGGTGTCTGTCAGGTTTTTCTTTTTTTTTTTTTGTATTTTATTTGAAAGTTTACATACACCAGCCGTTGCTATGTGTGCGATTATAACTTAACTGACGCTTTGCTTAATGTGGTTTTAGGTTAAACGACATTGTTGACTTTTTCATAAAAAAAAAAAAAAAAAAAAAATATTAAAAAAAAAATATTTGAAAAATTATGATGAAAAAGCTTAATGCGGTTTTTGCAATATCCATCCTCCGTAGAAAAAAAGCACTATTTAGTTTTTTTTTTTTTTTTTTGTTTTGTTCATTCCAAATATTTACACAACTCACAGCATAAAGTACAAGCGCTGCCGCAGTAATATTCAATTCTAGTGCTGATACCACTTGGCCCCCATTTAAGGTGAAGCTTACCTTCCATAACCCATTTGCTAGAGAATAACGATTTCGGATTCTTCGTTTCCTTCACGCATTCTTCCCTTTTTAACACGCTTTATAACGCCAATTAGTTACGATTTGAAGACCATGAACCGTGAATTTGATTTTTCTTAATAGTGGCGTACAAATGTCTAATTTTTTGGGGGCGCTTAGAAAAACCGGTATGTTAAGTACAATACAACTGAATGCTTGTGTTTCTTGTATAACAAGCTAAGCATGCCTTTGCCATGATAATGGGCGTGGTCATTGTAATATATTAATCAAATTCCAACTTTGTATCTCTCTTCTGTGTGAGCAATTTTTCCCATTGTAGGCGTGACTATTAATCACTTTTGCCTAATAGGAAACATCCAAGATGAACGAAGAATGTTTGCAGTGATCAGCTCTCTGAACAAATTTATGTTTTATGTTTCAAAAGTAGCCAGACAACGCTTAAGCATAAAAATAATTTAGTTATCTATGTATTTTTTTTATTTATTATTTAGACGCTAATTAAATATTCATAAGTCGAGATTTTGTTTTCACTTTAACGACCGACTGGTAACATTTTTCTTTTTATTGAATTGCATATTAAATGAGTCACATCAATATGTTAATATTTGATAAATATTTTTTAAATATTAATAAACATAAGCAAGCAAAACGGGGCTGTATTAGGCGAGCGCCAAATCTAAGACACTCAACATCAGGAACCTCTCTCAAATGATTTGATTTGATTTGATTGATATTGTGTGGCGCAGTTGTAGAGTGAGCGTGAGTGAAAACATTGGTACATTGTTGGTTCGATTCGTGTCGTATTTTCAGAATGTTTTGTCAATAAAAATTTTTATAAATTTTTGGTTTTATTATAAAATGGTGTTGTGGGCCAATCAGTGGACCGATTTTGTTCATTTTCAACGGGATACTTTCAACATTGATGAAGATTATTTGTACCAAATTTCAGCTCGATATCTCAAAATCTGCAATCGTAAGAGTACTGAAAGCTCCAGGTAAAATGGTTAGAACATCATTGTGGGCATATCCTTTGCCCGATTTTGCCGAAATACCATAGGGAACCGTAGAAAACCTCGACGATTGCGTGTACCAAATTTCAGATCGATATCTCATCTTTGACGATTCTGAGAGATCCAACAGTATATTTGTCACGCGGACTCACGGACGGACAGATGAACAGAGTGACTAAATTAACTTTTCTATTAACGCTGATCAAGAATATATATACTCGACCACTTGAACAAAAACGATAAACCCCCAGATCATTCGGATGATGGTTATAAAAATGCTGATTAAACACAATTTCGTTAGTTTGCTTGTGTGTGTGAACGAAAATAGACACTCATAAAAATGAAACTCTTATACACAAAGCTTATCTCTCTCAACGGAATAGTAGCAATATGGAAGATGAAGAAGAGTAAGAAGTGGAAGAAACAGAAGTGCCATGAAGAAGGAGAGAAAGCTAAACGGGATAACAACTGTTGACAGTAGAAAAACCATTAGACACGATCTGTTGATTGTTATTTGATTTAATTTTGTGTTTGTTATTATTGTTGTTGTTTTATGTTTCTGTTACATTTGTACACTTAGCCACAAATGCGCTTACAAAAGAAACATTCTTATAAAATATTTGGAAAAGTTTTTTCATACTTTCGTACGATAAAGTGTTTCGGGAGAACTTTTCATTTCACGTAATACTCGTAAAAGTATAAAATTATTTATTTGTGTAAGTTGTCTTACTACTCGATTCAATAAACTATTCAATCTAGTTAACACCAACATACACTTAATGTGTGTAGATGTGTGTGTGTGCGTCCCTCCTGTACTGCGAGCTGCTTGCTGCACTCGCACAACAATAAAATGTTTGTAGAAAGGACGAAGTTTTATTGAACACGCAGTAATTTAATTTATCAACAACTGGCGTGCACACACACACACACACACACACACACATGACGCACACCATTCAGCCAATCGACATTCTCATCACATTTCAATAGAAAACAATTCACCAGCACAACTAGTCAACCAGTCAACCAGTCAGTCAGTCAGCCAGCCAGAGCTAGAGCTGAAGCCAGTTATAAGAGCCATTCACAGACTAATGCGTTTGTTAAATTGTTGTTTAGTTTGGGGCAATCCCACTCAGTGCATTGCACAGAGATGAAATCTTTTTCACAACAACAAAATAAATAAATTTAAAGTAAAATACAATCAAGTGTCAACATTCTGAAAAACACAAAGCAGCAGGAGGATAAGCATTCCAAGCCACCCATCAGCAATATTCACACACACACACACACACACATCCTGATAGATTTGTTCATGTACACAAAATGTCATCGCTTAGTGTTAAATGTTAAACTATGAAGTGAACGTTTGGACGTGTCACATACATCACTATACGCAATATACGGGGGTAGTCCCCGAAGTGTCCGTCCGCTACATTATCGAAGTAAAGTCTTTCGTTTACAACACTAAAATATTATGTGGCAGAGTTTAAATACAATCGTAGGAGCAGCTAAATAAGATGTGGTCAAGAATATTCACAAAATTGGATGACCATCAAATGAAATTAAGCGAGCTAAACATTTCCAAAAAAATGGATCCATCACCTCACATCTGAATCGATAAAACAGTCAGCAGTCTCGACTCGTCTTACTAGAAATAGAATTTAGAAGATATTGCAAATATCTGAGTGATGTGTAGCCACCTAAAGGGAGACTATGTTGATAAATGCATATATTTGCTACCAAATTTTTTAAGACGCATACTTCTGGCACTACCCTCGTATCTGTATATCCTTAGTATGACTGATTTAACGGATTTTTTTTTTTAGTAAAGCCTAATCGATGCTTTTTCACAACAATTTTTTCAAGTATTCTTTTTTTTTAAGCAATATTGTGCTTTATCCGTTATCAACAAAGACATGTACCCTCCTTTTTGAAAGTGATCCAAGTCACAATTAATGGGCTGGGCAAAATCTAAAATATCCTTTACATATATAAACAAAATGTAGGCGTGGCATATAACTGATTACGTTTTATTATTATAAACTTACACGAGGAGTCTTGAAGCCATTTTTTTTTAAATGATGGGTGTGTCCGTTAACCCTCGCCAACCATTTTGCGCACATCCATATAAATAAGGGCGCATTTTTCAATTTTGTAGCTTAATTTTGTATAGATGGTATGTGGGCGTGGTTCTTGATCTATGTAAAGACGGACACACGGACGATATTAAAAATTTGAAAATTTATCAAAAAAAAAAATGCTAAAATCGATGTCATCCATATATTGACTTGGCACACTTTCAAAATGATGGCTACAGACACATCATCTCATATTGTCTACTATTACTTGTGCTTTTCGTCATCCTCTCTTTGTGCACATATCCGCACTCTTGCTGTTGTATACCTCTGCGGTAACTATGTGCTATCATCACCATCACTAATCTTTAAAAGGTATTTATAAAATGTTTGGGTTGTGTTCGTATGCGTGTGTGTGTGTGAACATGTTTGCCTTTTATATGAGAGTGTGGAGACCACTTGAAAATGACCATAAATCACCATTTGTCAGTGGAGAAACATAAAAACACGCCAAGCAAGCAAAGAGTCAAACATGAAAATATGTTTATACAACATGAAAATAACAATAATAGCAACAACAACGATATGTATGCATTAAGAAATTAAATATTTTTGAGTCACAACGAATATCACAAGTACAGTATTTTTATATATTTTTTTTTTTTTTAAAGATCGACGCTCATATCCATCTAATCGCCTATCATGAGTGGATATAGAATTTTAGCTCTATGTGATTCATATGTAGTCGAAATGAGAGCATTTCTCTAAAATGTTTTAAAAACACGTTTCAATCCATCACCGAAGCTGGCCCAGTGGCCTGATCAAACTCCAACTTATACCACTGAGTTTGACTGGTCAGTTGCCACCGATTGGCATTAAAAATTTTAATATAAAAATTTTGAAAAAAAAAAAAAAATAGATATTAATCGATTGCACTCAAGGTTGTCACAATTTAGTTGCATGATAAGTGCAACTATTGTGACGAGTGTTAATGAAAAAGATCCAGAATTGTGGGTTTTTGGCAAAACGTGTCAATCAGCCATAAAGCTATTAAGCTTTGGTCACAATCATTATCGAAGAAATTTTTCCCTCAGTTCTGTATCTAACGTAAGTTTAGCGTTTATAGAAAGATCCCTAAACGGCATAGAGTACAATCGATTTAAATGACTTGTTTTTAAAGCTAGACGGCTAGAGTGTTAATATATGTTTGAATTTATTTTGCATAAAAAGTGTGCTTACGTTGATGTGTGTGTTGTGTTGAATAACCCGGCAAGAATAGTGCAAGAAATGTACTGACGGTGTGTGCATGGTGTGCATGGTGAATGGTATACACTTTTTTTTTCTTCGTGTGTATTATTTGCACAAAACGTTCAGTGCTATGCTTTGTGTGCGTTTGTGTGCACAATGCATAATTGTCAAGTCGGCTTCTTGACATATAGAGCGTACGTGCCAAAGCTTTTCGTTTTCTTCACCAACATCATCTCTTTTCATTTTTTCTCTTTTATTATTCACACTTTTGATTTTATGCAGCATGTACACACTCATACACACACACACACACACACACACACGCACACAATATTTGGTCATTTACACATCTGCTTGCCATGCAAGAATGAATTCAAAGACAATTTCATGCATATGTATGTTTTGTGTACGTGTTAAGTACCTGTTGAGGCGCCACTAAGTTTTTTATACTATTTTTTTTTTTTTTTTCATATTAGCTTAGTATTGTTGCTGTTGTTGGTTAATTTAACAAACAACATACAAATAAAGAAAATGACAAAGTGCATAAAAAATATGCAAAAAAAAAAAAAAACATTACGTATGCGTAAGTAGTACTAAAGGTGTGACGTCCTTCTGTTATGTTGACGCTACACATTTAGGTTAAACACAACGTAAGATGTAAATAAGTTAATGCATGAACGACGTCTGTACGTCCGTTTGTACATAATTAGTGACCTTAAGGTAGTGCTTTGAAAATTTTGCATAAATTGTAAAAGGTTTCCATTCGCATAAAAAAATGCTGTAAGAGGTAGTGATGGGAGGGGGCTAACTATTCAATTAGCTTGGGTTACGTTTTAACAGCAAATGCACACACATACATGTAATGTATGGGTGAGCGTAAAGGATGTAAGTGCAAACATTATGAAAAGCCTCAGAGCGCTAGAACGTTTTAGATTCAGTCAGGGACTGATTGACACTGTACAACAGTTTGATGATTTGAGCATAGAATTAGACGATTTCTCCTGACGTAATACTTAGCGGTAGTCGGACGTTGAAGCGGTTTTAGTGGGTGAAAGTCCCACACTGACTAGACTTTCAATCGCTTCCCCTTCGTTAAAAAGGCGCTACCTTTAATGGCCATTATGGAGTTTATCTGATCGCTCGAATTTGGACCCTAAATAATTTTGTTTTTGCTAAATTAGGGGCGTGTCTCCTTCCCTTTTCAGCTACAACTAACTGTTGTTTTGTTTCAATGGTGTGCTTGTGCTTGTGGGGCTTCAATGAATTACAAAAACATTCGCAATATTTTGTTTATGTTTTTAATTCAAATTTCAAAAAGCCAACTCGCCATATGTCTTTAAATTTTACGTATTATTGTTTTTTTTTGTTGTTTTTTTTTGTTTTTTTTTTTTGGTGAAAAGTTTGTCTAATAAAGTTAAACTTTAAAGGAAACAAATTTTGTTCTTTCGCGTACGACCAACGGTACACTCGTTACACAACCCCAACTCTAAATACTTTCTTCGGTTACTTTTTTACACTCATTATAAGTGTACAAGTATTGTCGAATATTTCATTTTTCCTTCTCTTCTCTGTTCTCTTGTTCTCTGTTTGTGATTTTGTTACCGTTTCTACTATCAAATGATGGTGCTTCGTTGGCTACAATAAAAACATAAAAAACATCTTGAAAAACTTTCTAATATGTACTTATAAAGTGTATGTGTGTGTGTGTGTTTGTATGTTTGTGTATTTCTTCAGTTATATTAGGGCATAATGTTTTTGTTGTTGTTATCCTGTTATTTTCAATTTTATTTCTTAGCAAGGTGGAAATAAAGTACAACAATGACAACAACAACAACAACAAAACATAAAAACTGGGTGCTTTATTCGGTGTCAAATAGCACAAAAAAAAAAAATTTTATTAGGTGTACACCAAATCTAGGACACCCATCACCATCATTAACCTCTTCCAAATAGTTAGCAAGTACAATAATATCTCAAATTTCTTTGCACCCAAGTAAAACCTAGTCCGGTGTGCACGTACGTTAAACGATTACGCCCACTTTCACAACTGTGCTCTCGAACAGAAAGGAGGAAGGGTTAAATCTTCAAAGGGTCCCCCTTGCCAAATGCTCTATAATCATAATAATCATTATAATAACAAGTTCTGATCAAGAATATATATAGTTTTGCGAGTGTGGCTAGTCCGCTTCTGGTAGTTATAAATGTTTGAACAAAAACAATATACCCCGCATATCATTATGATGATGGGTATAATAAAAAAGAAAGAATTCAAACACAAGAATAATTCTTGGGTAGCAAGTTAGCAAGTTTTCCTTCTTCCTTCATCCTTTTCCTTCTCAGCTCACCTTCATCATTGATTCCATTCTCTCTCTCTCTCTGTGAAACTTTTGTTTCATGTTGCTTTTAGCTGCTGAACTGTTGTAGCCCCGAATAATAATAACAACAACAACAAAAAGTGATGTTGTGCTTCCCCTTAATTTAATTTTACACTTATGTGTTTAATGTGTTTTTAATTTAGTTTTTCTTTTGGCTTCCCTTCGACAACTTTTCACTTTTCCACTTCCCCTTTTTCAGCACGGGCTATATTTTTTGGTGAAGTTTTATTGGACAGAAATCTCTTTTATACAGACTCGTACAGAGATCGCTTTAAGTGCAGTAAATATTATGTTAACATATAATAAAATTTAACAATAGTCGCCGTGAGCTAATGACAGCAACTTTTTATCGTAGACAAAGGTCGTGGCCAACCTGTACCGTCGCTAACATTGTCGCCCTTCTTTCCTTCTTCTGCATCTCTATTGATTATTGCGTTTAATCGGCCAGGTCGTACCGAATAAAGTGGAATCACCAAGCGAACCTGTCACCACTCGTAAGTATCGTTCCGGGTGGAAACTTCTTAAAAATTACACTTAGCGTATATAACGCGTTAAAATCATATTCAAAGAAATTCCTTCTGTCCTTCCTTCCTTCCTTTCTGATCCAACAATACTTAAAATATCTTCTGCTCTAATTGACTTTACTGCTTCTACTCTAAACCCTTAGTTTCTGTGCTTGTACTCTACGGAATCTGATTGCTTGCTTGCTAACTTTTCCTTAAAAGTATTGATGTTTAACCCCTTTTGGGAGCTTCGTTTTTCCCTTCAACGGAACAATTTACTTTTACGTAGTTTACACTCTCTTTCTATGCAAAAAAATAATTCAATTAATTACAAAACTCAGCTTAAAACTTTCTCCTCTTATTGTGTATTTCAGAAAAAGAAAAGAAAAAAACGCGCTTAAATCATCATAATATTATTTTTATACGTTTTTAATTGTATGAAAGAGTCGTAAAAAAATGATTCATTATAAATAGATATAAAACTTCTTTAAAATATATATAAAGTATATAAAGTCGCAACTGATGGTGCGTTATTGGAAAGCAATTAAATGGCGGTAGTTGTTATTGTGAAAAAAAAAACAACGACGATGAATAACTTTTCGCATCGAGTCCTAAGCAGACGTTTTATAATTAACTTAAGATATACCAACACTTTGCAAACTTCCTTAATGAGGAGAATTATTTATATTTAAGTGAAAAATTAATTTTTATGGAATTGCGCTAGAGTTTCAGTTCAACCTGGCAAGAGTCGGCAAAGGGAAATTTTCACATTACTACCAAGTTGAACGTAATTGAAACTTCATTAAAACATTTAAAAAAATGTGAAATTCAACTCTTGGCCTTGGGCGAATGGAATTATTTATTTATTTATTTGAAAAGTTATCAAAAATCATTAAATATTTTTATTACATATCAATAAACAAAAATATCAATTTAATTAAAGATTAGAAGGCCACAGTTCAACTGTGGTGAAGTAGAAAGCCGAGAGTGAGTGAATGGAAACATTTGTGCGATGAATAGTCAACATGCTCCGCATTCAATCACTGAGGACTTAAAGATCTTACTGCCCCATAGATTTACTTTAGGTTTTACCCTCAATTTGCCCATTTCAAATATGGAAGGAGGTTCTAAAAGCGATAATTTTATTTTGAATTTAAAAAAAAAAAAATGGGAATTTTCATCATCTAAAAACGTAGAGGGTCTTATATGAGGAAGGGACCTGAAAAGGAACCGATCAAGTCCATTCTTACTAAGGACCATGCTAAATCCAAAAAACATTTCTACAACAATTTTCATGGAATAATTTCAAAAACTGCGACCGATACGTTGATTACAAAATACACAAAAACAGGGACGTACAGACGATCATGGTTAAATCGATTTGAGATTTAGGTTGGTTGGTAGGTGTATAAAGTAAGTGATTACATTTTATAAAAACTAAATCGATGTGATCGAAAAATGGACTTGGACAACTAGATCAAAATTATGCTACCTTGTTTTCCTTACATTACGCTATAGGTGGGAAGTAATGTTTGAAATTAAGAAGTCATGTCATGAAGTCATATTATGTGTAAGAAGAGTATGACAACAGTCAGTGGTGTTCATATTAGTTTGGTGTATGGTGTGTGTCAAAATATAATGACAAGTAAAACAGGCGACTTGTTAAGAAACTAAGACAGCAAACAAATACAACAACAACAACAACAACAACAACAAATATTACTAAAAACAAACTGCAGTGAAGACATCAATAAAATTTATTAACGCGTCACTAAGAATAGATTGTTGAGAGAGAAGGGGGGTAGGGGGAGTGCAGTTATGACAATTTAAAGTTAAACAAACATTTACGCACATAAACTCACCCACGCCACGTTCGCCACACTAACTACTAAGAACAAGCAACAGAGTACAAAAGAGAACTAACGACTTTCATGTCAAATGATACATACATACATGCGTGTGTATTGGATTTTGTTTAAGGATTAGTGTTCGTGTGTGCAAATGTACAAAAGTCAATGAATGATAAAAAGGGTAACTTTTCAAACCTACCACGAGAGAAAGCAATAATTTGAGACCACAGAAGTACAGAGAGATAGAGAGAGAGAGAGAGAAAGAGAGAGAGGGATTCATGGGCCAATAAATGAAGAGAGAGAGAGAGTTGATGCGGCAAACATAAAACACAGTTAAAATAGAAATGGCACAGCCCAGCCAAGTGGTAGGCAGAGCACACTTGTGCGTAAAGTTATGAAAATCTCTTCTTGACATTTACACGCACACGCATACGTACTGGCATACTAATGCACAAAAGCAACAGTGTCGGCAAAATGCTTTTCACAAAAGGTAACAAAAGAGAAAGGAAATAAAAAAAAAACGACATTAAAGCAAATTAAAGGCAAATTGCCAAAAACTGTAACGAAAATTGATCTGCAGCAGGGGGAAGGGTGTGAAAACCGCAAAAATGAAATATTTATAAAAACATTAGATGAGACATAGTGAGGAAGTAATGTGGCGTCGCTTCAATTGGCAACAACAACAACAACAGTAACACGACTCAAAAATTACCTGTTTTCACTTAAGGAGGAAGTTTGAAAACTCTCGTTAAAACTTTGACAGTGTTTCTATGTTTTTGGTTTGGCAAAGTCTTCTTCTTCCTTACTGAACCATTTCTCCTTTTTTATTGCAATTAATTGTTTTTTTTATTTTTTATTTATTTATTTATTTATTTGAAACGTGCCTTCATAATCCGATTCCATTGATATGTAGATTTAATGAGATAGAATTTTTTGTGTTTGTTTTTTTTTTTTTCTTTTTTGTTCACCCACCAAATATCAAATATCAACGGGGGTGAGACGATGAATTTATTTTTATTTTATTTTATTTTTATATTTTAAGATATAATGAACGAGAAAAACATAAAACGCATAACAAACGCACTTATGTACACACACGTACGCACGCACGCACACAGAGCAATCAACAATAAAGAATCTTGTGCTAATGATAAACGCGAACACGTTCATTCGTCAAGAGTTTCGCATCGACTGGTATTTTTTGCAATATCCGTTTCCTAGGAGTACAAATTGTTTAACATGCTCACTAAATACACAGACACACACTTTTATATCTATATATATATATATATATATATATATATATATATGTGTGTATATGTATATAATCAACCCGTCATCATACCTAGTCACGAGCATGCACTGTTACAGTTACATTACATATAAAAATGTACACAACACGTACTCTGTTGCTCTGTTGGTCTGTTTTTACCTCTGGCTGTACAAGACACATACGCTCGCTCCAAAAATCGGTTCTATGCTTGATGAACCTCTTTATACTTATACTGATATTGACTGTGGTCAGAGACTTTAGTAGTTTTTTTTAATTTTATGGGCCTTGCACAATTTACATAGGCGAAGCTAATTTACATTTACTTACTTACTCTCCGGTTATAATCCATTACATTACCAACCAAGTTTGAAAAAAATTTAATAAAATGAATTATGTACATATTGTTGCAGAGGTGAGTTTTTCCATTAACAACAACAATAACAACAACAACAACAACATAAATAATATTCAATTTATTTTATGAGAGAGTAGAACGTGCTCTACAAAATTGTTGTGCAGACCATAAAACATTGTACAGTGCTAGCGTGAGTTTTAATCGATAACACACATACACAAGCATATACATAGCCAAAGAAAAAAATGTGCAACAGTAAAATGCAAATATTTACTCTAAGAATTATATGCAGGCATCTGCATGTTTGATAAAGCATAGCCGCACTTACAAATACAACAAAAACACAGAAAATATTAAACAGTCAACCATCACACTGGCCGCATGTACATACAATATTTAGTTCATATACTATAACGAATTTCTGCTCAATGTACGTGCAATGTGTGAAGAGTTTGTAGTTTTTTAATTTCATTTTTTAAGAGTTGATAGAAAACTTTATCATTTTGAAAGAGATTTTCATTTAGAGAGTGCTGTCTGTTGTAGTGAGAGACGTGTTGTAATTGGTGGTGTGAGATGATAAATAACTGTTTTACTCGTTCTTTACTTAACGAAATTATTTCATCTTCGTTAGGCTGTTTTTACAGGTATTCTGACACACACACACACACACTGCCAACGAATGAAACTTGCTAATTATTTATATTGCTATGAGCCACAATACCCGAATACGAGAGAATATAATAGAATTGTAAATATTTTTTTTTTTGTACCCTGTACCACTTGTGGCTAGAGGTGTATTATATAGATTCAGAATCAATATCTGAAACGCTTTATTTTAGTGAAAAATAGTTAAGTAGCTTCATATTAGGCTGAGTCAAATTTGAACCCAATCGCACTATTTTTAGAATCTCTTTCCTTATAATTATATTTCACGAAGTGATTTACATGACAATGCCTCACGTTTTCTGTTACAACTCAATTAATTGTAGCATAATTTGTGGAACTAAGTGGTGTAGAGAACTAAGTGGTTGGTGTAATCGATTATAATATTTTCATTTGTTAATAGCTCTCTTCGTGTACACGAATTTTATATGATTTGATAACATTGAAGAGAGTACCACGAAATGTTTCAAAGACACGATATAACATAGGCTAGTTGCTAAATTATAAACAAACAATGAAAATATTATGCATAGTTGGTCAAGCCCGACCATTATAGTATCCATTTAATTATGTAGAAATCCAAATTGATGCAAAAATTTGTACAAGTTCGAGTGAATCATTGTCTTATGAAATTCACTTATTGAAAAGAAATGGGTAAAATGTGTCTACAGCCACGCCCACCGTTGTGGATGTGAGGGGTCTTTAAGATTTGGCCTAAGCCAAATTTTAGAAGCACTACATGGCAATATTTACAGCAGCACCTAACACTGTTTCGGTTACGTGCAGGGTTTGCATAAACGAAGGTGGAGGCACCTAAATTAAAAAATTTTATTTTCAAAAACTAGCTTTTATATTAAATGAAATGAATGTCAAGTAAATGATTTAAAAATTAAAATTAATTAATTTCCTCCCCCCTCCCCTCTTACACTTAATTATGTATATTAAAGCTTTCCACACTTTCAATTTTCATGTGTAGTTCCATAAAAATTGCTGGACTTATTAAATAAAAGTTTGTCTTATTCACTTGGTTAAGGGTCCGTGGTAGGTGTGTGTGTGTTTTTGAATTCCTTATACACCTGTGCATTAAATATTTAACATTATTGATTATATTTTTTTGTTATACATCGAGCATTTGGCAAGGTCTCCCGCTCTCTCGCTCTCGCAGTTCATTTCTCTCTGGTCTATTAACAAAACAAGTGAGAACTACGCTGTGTTCTTATCATTTATTACTGATACTTATCAAATAAGAGACAACTTACCAGAAACCTTTGGATTGGTTACTTTAATTTATATACTCTTTTTTTTTTTTTTTGGATAACAGAATGCAATATTCTCTTATTATCGCATTTGAAATATATATATTGTTTGGTAATATTTCTCTTCTTATTTTACACAACATAATGTTCGTTATAATTTACAGTTTGTGCACAAGAAAACATGTTTTTCTAACAAACTCAGATAATTTTTAATATGATGTAATCTGTCATCTCCCTTGGATCCGTTCTGTCATTTACATTTTGTATAAGAGTTTAAAAAGTGTTATATCCTGTTACTGGTTGAGTTTTAGTTGAGACGACAATATGGAATTGAAACACTGTAAGTTAGCTAAGTAGTATGTTAAAATAAGTTATGAAATAAAATAAAATATAAATAAAATAAAACAAGATAGAGAAGTTCGGTTAAGACCGAAGCTTAAATACTCTCCACCTTTTATAATCCTCTAAAAAATAAGTTTCTATTGCCATATTTATGTATATGACTATTTCATGTACTCACGCAAATAGTGTTTTTTTTTTTAATTATAAGCGTTTGCGTTATTCAATCACGCCCATTTTTGCTACAGTATTGGACAAAGGCATAGTATTGTGCGATATATAATTTTTTAAAGATACAATTTTTTCGAGGTATGATGAGATTTTCGTTTATTGTGGGCGTGTCTCTTGACCGATTTTGCCCAATTTCAATACGGAACAGCGAAATTAAACTAAGAATAAGTGTGCCGAGTTTCAATTTGATATCTCAAAAATTACGACCGTGAGAGTGCCAACAACAGAGGGACACACGGACGGACATGTCTCAAACGATTTCTCTTTTCATGCTGATTAAGAATATATATGGTTTGTGGGGTCTCCGACGCTTCCTTCGATGTGTTGTAAACGGATGATCAAAATGAATATACCCTCTTCCCTAAGGTGGAGGGTATAACAAAATAATATATAATAAAATAAAATATAAAGGGGAAGAAAAAATAAAAATAAAAATCAACTTCCAAAGTATACTTATGGCTGAATATGTGTGTTCCAAATCAATTACAATTTGTTATCGTTCTTGTACTTTTTGTTGTTGTTCTTTAGCAGCAACAAATCACATACCTAATCGAACAGACAAACGTCAACATAAAAAATAAATAAGCGCATAAAAATGCAATATATTCAGATTTTGTTTTGAAACTGTGAAAAAAAAAAATATATTCACAATGCTTATCATCATCAGCTGCTTTATTTATAAGATCATAAAAAAGCACAAAAGAGCACTTTGGTTGACTGCATGCATGCGTGCTTGCATGTGTTTGCATGTGTTTGGATTTGTGTTAATTTGTTTGATTTTTAATCACTCCGCACTGATAGAGCACACACACACACGATTATTTCTTATGCATCTCCCCTCAAACGCTCATTATCAAAATCCACCACGTCGTTGTTATATTGTAGATAGTAAGTGTTTTGTTTGCTGATGTGCTCGCTCGTGTGCTGTGGGATGTGATATGTTGTGTTTATAACATTTGCTTGACACTTTAGTGTGTTGGCAAAAAAAATAAAAAAAAATATGTACAAATTTATAGGGAGAGACAGTGAATATGCATAAAAGTTTCTATACTCTTATTAATAAAGATAAACGCATCACATATAAAATGAAGAGAATTCTTTAATTGGTGAAAAAACTAAATTCAGATAATACAAAAATAGTAAATGCCGTTCTACTCTTGATCACTTTGTATTAATACCCTCCACATAAGATGGGTCTGTCTGTTATTGGCATTCTCAAGATCGTAAATTTTGAGTTGAATAGAAACTTACAAGCTGGTTTGTAATAGAAATGCTATTAGAGGGCGTAATATATATATCATGCCACGCCCACGTTTGCCAAATTCAGTTTTCCTGCTTGTGTTTAATTGTAATCGTTATCATCATTTTCAATCTTGTCGACGTTGTTGTTGCTTCTTTCCATTTATTTACTTTATTTATTTAATTTTGTATTTTCATGCAATATTTTAAATTTAAATCAATTGTTGTTTATTTGATATATAAATAATATATATATATATAGTTTTATTCCACAAATGTTGAGATTTTTCTGTAAACTTTTTATTTTTTTATTTATATTCTTTTTGTTATCATAACGGTACTCTTTTCAAACATCAGCTTAATATGTCTCACAACACATTATAATTTTTTAAACCAATTCTTGCACTCACTGATGTACCTTTTCATCTGTGCGTGTGCATGTATGAACGTTTCTAAATCTCATTTCATTTCTTATAAAATTGTGTTGTAAAAGTAAAGTAATGTTGTGCGTTTGAATGAATGGTATGTGTGTGTGTGCACACACATGTACTTACATTCCACTTACCCAGATGTATGCATACGTATGTAATACGCTTGGAGTTATCGCACTGAGAGAACCCTAATGCCGATGATGAAAAGGCAACAAAAAGCAAAATAAACGAGTAGTGCAAATTTCTCAAGCACTCTGTCAAATAGTACTCAACCGAACATTAGCTTAGTCGTATAAAAAGCATGAAATATCACGAACAAAATGTATGAACACACAAGCTTGTTTGGGACGTGTGAGTGTGTGTAAATTTGTAACACAATTTCCATTGTTCCCCGCTATTATTGTTATTGTTGTTGTTGTTGTTGTTTTTATTATTATTATTGTTGCCTATTAATGCCTTTTCTTGGTTATATGATTTTCAATGCTTGTTGTTATTACATTTGGCTAACGGTGGCGGTGCATGCTTGCGCGCGTGTGTGTGTGTGTGTGTGTGTGTATGTTCTAAAATACACAAAAACCGCAAACAATAAGAATGAAATGTAGGAAAATAAGCATCCGTAACCAAAGTATACACGTGTTGGTGAAAAATTTGTTCATTGAAAAAAAATATCGAAATTTTCGTTTTGATGATAAGAGGAAGAGAGAGAGAGAGAGAGAGAGAGAGAACTATTACATATAATCCATTAGAGTTTGTTAGTGACTGTAGAGTTATTAAAATGGATTCAATCGAATGGAAATGAAATGTTTAAAGAGGTGGAAAATTTTTACCTCTAAAGTGTTTTATGGAAAAAACAAAAAAAAAAAAAAACGAAAAATTGAAATTTAAAAGAAAATTGTAACAAAATAAGGAAAAAAACTAAATTTAACTTAGGCAAGGCGTGGCAGGTATATAATTACGCCCTTTATTGATTGTATTAATTACGTATTAATGGGCGAGTCGGATTCTAAGCTAAATGAAGTTTTGAAGTAAATTGTGGGCGGGGCTATTACTCAACGACAGCCATGTTTGCTATATTGGCGGACGGACTAATTGTGAATATTTTTTGCTTAATTTTTACTCACTAGATCAATAAGTGTGACTGTGAGAAATATTAGTGCAATAAGGGCGTGGTAGATTGACCACGTTCATAGCCATTCTACAAAGAGCAGAAATGTTTGCACAAAATTCGTTCTAGATATCTCAAAATTTACTAACATGAGCGCTCCAACAGCAGATTGTCGCACGGACGGACATACCTAGATTAACTTAGATTTTAATTATGTTTAATAAACAAAAAAATCCAAACTTGGCTTGAACCAAATTTTGACTACTTTTCACCGCTGCACTAAAATGTCCTCCTTTCTACTCAACATACGCACAGACAGATGAACTTAGCACTTGATGCTGTTTAAGAATATATTTAATTTGTTGAGTCTGAGGCGTGACTATGAAGTGCTGAGTATGAAAACTTTAATATTTATGAAAATAATGGAATTATACAAATAAACAAGTAGTTGGTAATTGGCCAGAAATTATGATGACAACATATCCAAAAAAAAAAAACAAAAAACGAATCACTTTATATCGAAAACTTTATTAAAATTTACGTTCGCTTGTCTGTAATAAAATTCATCACCATCTAAACGATGAATACAAAAAAAAAAATTTAATCTATTTACATATGTCAATTATGTAAATGGCCAATGGCATATATTGTAGGATTCGGTTACTCCCCTAACAGTTATTCCAGCTAAGTCTTCTACCACAACATGCCCTCTCTTCGTTATTATTTCTGCTAAAGTCGATTTCATTTCAATAATGTTTATGCATACATTAGTAAAACCAATAATAACAACAGCAACAGCAGCAGCAACAACAATCGTACAAATCGTATAAGCTTTCAAACAGCAGATGTAAAGTTTATACTTGTATGGGTTGTAGCCACAACTGATGCTGCACTCCTTGATTTTAGTCTTTCAAATCAAATTATGCCTTTTATATGCTGTTGTTGTTGTTCAGTGTTCTGCTTTAAATGAAAAAAAAAAAACCCTATTATGCAAATTTTGCTGTAAAATATTAAATAAATAGAAAAAATGAAATAAATTTCGAACTGGTAGCCCAGCGGCTGTTATGAATTTGTTTTAAAAGTCGCCATGAACCAGAGCTGCTTAATAATCCAAAAAAAAAAAAAAAAAAAATGATAAAAACAATATGGCTGCCACTCGAAGGTGTTAAAGCAGATGTTTTCATCCAAATTTTTGATCTTTACCACCATTTAGTCAAAATCGTCATTTATTCAACATGGCGATCGCCCTAAAAAGATGGATTTTCAATTTGTTTCTGGTCTCTGTGATTTGAGTAACAAATGGAATCGTTTGACGAAGTCAATGCTATAAGCAAAGTGACATTTTATTAAATCAAATATGGCGGCCGCCACAATCTTGATTTAATAATGATATCAAATGAAAGGATTTAACGAGTAAAATAGAAAAATTTTAACCGGCAACCGGCCGGAGAAGGTTCGCTACTCAAAGGAAGATCAAGCTCCAGGTCACCGTCAAGGTTTTCCATCATGTTTTATTAACTTTTCTCTTTGAAGTTTTTTCGAAAAATTTCATTCTATGCCGTTACTTGAGAGTTTCCATCATTCTTCACCAAATTTTGTCCAAAAACATTAAGAATTGCGATTTTTCGCCACATAAAGTCTTCCTTTATAATGGGACCGTATAAGGGGAGGGGTTCTAAAAATGGGCGGATTCGGTTTATATTTCATAGGGTTTCTTTTTTGGGGCAATTGCACCAAATTTCAATGAAATATCTCTAAAACTTAACACTCCCTTCATTACAAGTGGTGCAGAGTATAAAATTGTTTTCATAGCTTAAACGGTATCATTAACATTATTATTATTATTGTTGTTGTTGTTGTTGTTGTTGTTGTAAATGTTGTTCCTAAAGAAGACTTTCTTTTACATTTAGTATACAGCACGTATATATATATAATAGAATCTGATACTTGGCTGGTAGACGTGCTTAGACCTGAGTTTAATGTACAATTTAATTAAATATTCTAATCGCAGCCCTGTGAACCACTTGTGGCAAATTGTCGCCTAAGTAACGCAAATGTATACAAAGAATCAAAATCACACCAGGCAACCAATCCACAGCAGCTCCGGCACCCGTTTACGTAAAGAGAAGGAAAAAATAAGACAGAAAGAAAGAAAAAACTTGACACAGACTACTTTACTGTCTGAGACATCATTTGAATCAATTGCGTTGGGTAGCTAGGAAGGGGTGAGGGTGAAATGGACGGACGGACAAATAAATAAATAAACACTTGCACGAATCAAAGCACAGACAACATATTTAAATACATTGTATTGTATTAAATTTTATAGAATTGCCAGCGGGTTACAGTTCTTAAAGGGGGGGAAATATTATTAGAACGTGCAGCACCGTAACTCTATAAACCTTATTCATTTGCTGTTCATCATATCAGCAGCCAAAGTAAAGTAAATATTACACGATATATGAAGCCAACCAATGGAATCGTACAGTTATGTACTTCCTCCATATATATGCTCCAGATGGTAAAAAATTTCTTGCAATAACAAGCAAAGCAAAGCATTAAAGTTTTATGATTAAGTGATGGGGCAAAAGGGTACCCCCCGGGCTTCCAACATTGTTGCATAAGTTACGTAGAGAAAATAGTATTTTTTTGTTTTTGGTTTTTTGGGATTTTGTAAGCGTCATATTCAGTTCACCTAAACAAATGACTGCACACCATGAAATCCTCGAACCTGTACACGCAGCTGTGCAGCAATGCCAACACTTCAAAACTCCACAAATCAGGATATCAGTCAGTGGGGTCGTTCCGTTTGAGTTGTAAATGTGTTTCCTATACTTTTTTCAATTTCGAATTCTTTGTAGTTTTATTAACTCAATAAAATTGAAATTGAAATGAACTTTAGCTATGGTGACGCTGCTCTCTATTAAATTAACTTACGACCACCCCGCACGCGACACTCTTGCCAACTGAAAGGAGATTTATTTTTTTCTATTTATTGGTCTTACTCTGTACGCATACACAGCATTATCATTCACTGGGGTAGGCCTTTACCAATAATGAAAATGACAGTGATTGAATACTTGGTTGGAAAAGATGGGAGACAAGGAACATAACAACAACAACAACAACAATAACAACAACAATAAAAGGCCCTCAATTGTAAAAATATTTGATTTTTTTTTTTTTTCTGTATAAACCTACAAGCATGCAAGTATATGAATGTACATATATATGTGCCAGCGGTCTTTGTGGTGTTTGATATAATCATTATTTGCAAAAAGAGAAAAAAAAAAAAAAAACTTTTTCTCTTCTACATAAGAACCCATAATGTATCCACAATATTGCGCAACAACGGGCAGAATAATTTATGTAAATGATTGTATGTACAGAATAAAGCTTTCGTGACACTTTAAGCCAACATATCATCGATCAAAATGAAAATAAACTGAACTTGACTGAACTGAACTGAATTGTGTAAAATATTCGCTTCGATTCGACTCAATTCGATTATTTATATATTAATCAGATTTCAGGAAAATTGACAGACAGCCACAACAATATAACAAAACAAAGTGACAGAGTTGTTGTTGTTTTTTTTTTTTGTTTTTGTTTTTTTAATTAAATACAAATTAAAATAATAAATTACAAGTAATTGTGAATTAATTTCATTATATATCGCAGAAAGGAATTGTTTTTACAGTAACGATAAAATTAAGAGAAATACGGGAAAATGCTAGAATTGGTCAAAAATGATCATTTAATGGTCTGCGTCATTGAGTTGAGTTCTACTTAAACAAAGCAATATAAAGTAAAAGTAAAGACAGACAGACAGACAGACAGACAGACGAATATCATTAGATTACAACAACTTTCCATTCTCAATATAAAGCAGACTGTATAGAAACCATTAGCATTCACAAATTTTTTTATGTTGCAACAAAAAATTAAATTAAAAAAAAATTTTATGAAAAAAAAAAAATACATTTTGAAACGGTGTTCGGTATGTAATAATGAAAAGCCAATTAATTTATTAATTTTATATACGTACGTAAGAAAAGGTCGGTTTGAATGCTTAGCTTGGAAAAAAGCGGTTGAGCGGTCATTTGCTTCAAAACGTATTTTAATACTTTCATCAAAATCAAACGTCAATAAAACCAAACATTTGCGACAAATGTCTCAATTTTTCTGTGTTTTTTCTTTTTTTTCTTTCCCTTGCTTTGCTTTCATTTTGTCAAAAGACTAAAACCACATAATAAAAGTTGTTCTCTTTGTATTATTTCTCCAAAGAGATGCAAAGAAAAGAAAGGACCAACAAAAAAGTCATCTATTATATTGGAAGAATTCAAGGAGGGAGAAAGAAAGAGAGAGAGAGAGAGAGACGACTTGGCCCCTTGGGTGCCCCCAATGACACAGTAAAAACCGGAAATGATGTGCTGCTGCGGGCCCCCAAAACAATTTTAGCAAAAACACATTCATTTATAAAACGCTGCTGCTTAATATTTTATAGAGACAATCTCTTTGCAATAAATATACTTCTCCATCACCCCATCACCCCATCCCCCCCCTCAACACCTCATCCTTTTAATCCCCATACACTTTACCATCACTTAGTAACTATCGCACAAAAAAAAAGGAAAGGCAAATCTATTGTAGTGCTGGTTGAACTGTGTATGTGTGGCTATAACGAATAAAGAAAAGTAATATAAGTATAAAAACATATGTGTGTGGATGTGTCTGCTGCGAAATATAAGACTGTCTAATAGTGATGGTGAGTGAGTCGGTTGGTCTAACTATGAGACATGACATGTTGAAATGTTTGCTGTTTGACTGGCTAGAATGGAATGAAACAATGAATGGCGATGGCGATGGCGACAGCGACAGCGACAGCGTCGACGAATGCTTATTTTACGTGAGATAAAAATGAATATTGAATGAAGCAACAAAACTTCTAAAAAATCTAAAACTTGATGAAATTGAATGAATTCCTACAATACCCACACATACCGTACACACGTTTACGTACAACATATAAACTCGTATGTACGTGTACGTAAAAATGAAAAAGCTACACTTCGATCAATGTTGTTTGTGTTTTTATTTGTTTTCGGGGCTAAAGCGGAAATATGCGCCATCAATAAAATATGGCGCGTCCATATCTATCTACGTCGTACATGGCAATGACTTTCAAAATAGTATAATGTTCCCCCTTCGGTTGTTTATACAGCACGTGTGTATATCGTATATATTGTATGTATGGCCGTGGCCATGAATTTTGGCAAATGGATTTTTTCTACTTTTTTAACACACACACACACACACACACACACACACATAGAGTATTATTGTTTTTCCGGATAAGCATTTCAACAAACTTGGAAATGGATTAAGTGAAAAACATTTAACAATGTTCTGTTTGGGCAGTTTTTTCTTTCAGTGGCTTCTGTTACAGCGAAAACAGCAACAGATTCTATTACAAATTTAACATACTCATGCGTAGAGAAACTCAACTCAAGTTGCACGTTTTACAGATATGTGATACTTTATAAATTATAGCGTCCATATTAAAATTCTAATCAATTTAAAGACATATTGATGTCCGTCTGTCCGTACAGTATTAAAATATTCATGATTATAAAATTGTAGTGGAACCACGCCCATTTTGGGTGGGATAATTATAAATATGTATATCTAACTTCAATTTAATGGCTCAAATTTTATGGCATCAAAAACTATGAGTCGATCTAGACATGTATGTCCGGGTGTCCATGTCTCTGTCTGTTGCTTTTCATTCTCAGTAGCGTAAATATTGAGATATTGAGCTGAATTGAATTTGTACAGACATTTTAAGTTTTTGCATATAGATCGCTATTTAAAATGGGAAAAATCGATGTAGAGCCACGCCTACTATCGACAAAAATCTATTTGTCTGCCACAAAAATTGAGCTATCAAGTTGAAATTTAGAACACCCATTAATAATTAATCCATCCATTGATGTGCCAAAAATAGGCATGGTCGAATAATCGACACGCTTACAATTTACAAAAAACCATATTCCACGTAAAGCGTATATATATGTTTGCCACGCCCACCTTTGTGAATATAGAGAGTATTTTTTGGCCTAAATGAAATTTACTTTTCTTGTTTGTTTTTTCTTGTTACTACAAAGTTTAAATTGCACACACTCGCCTTCTGATTCTGAAACATTTTGTATGCGCGGGGCGTACATTGTCTTTACGTCCAAAATGTTTAAAAATTGTTATGTTTTTGTATTTTACTGTAATAAATAATACATATACGTAAAGAATTGTATGCGCGTGTATATAGAAGCATTCAAAGTTGGAGGCCACACATTCCACACAAACGATTTATAATTGAGCCAAAGTGCAGGCGGCTGCGTGCGTGTGTACATTATAATAAATTTCAAATTAAATTGAATGCGTCCATTGATCTTAGATACATAGTGCGGGCATTGTGCAATATGCTAAGCAATGCCTTGCTTACAACATACAACATAAGCAGATGCATACAAATGTGTGTGTGTGTGCACATGTTTAGTTGTGTATGTGTTGTTAACTGCAACTGCTACGGTTTGTTGGCTCTTACATGCCTTATCGGGTGCCATAAATCTTGATAAGCTGTCATGTTCTGTCTAATTAGTTATATGTCAATAAACTTAATTCAAGAACTGTTCAAAATAATATTCGGAGAATCACACACGCACACACCTATGCATTTATATATATTGTAAATACACATAAACACACACATGCGTTATTGTTATTTTCTTTGTCAATTTTTTTAATAAACATTTTTTTTTTCTGTACGCAGTTTAGTTGAAGAGGAAGTTATTTGAAACGATGGTTGGCGGTATTCACATGTGCGTATGTGTGTAAAGAAGAGAGATAGAGGAGATGTGCTGTTCATTTTCACAATATTTCATAGAAATTTATGAACACTTATGTTGTCTGCTGCAAGACAAGCACATAAATACTCAAGACATGAGTTGTCAGTTTTCTTGTTGATTTTTCTTTGTTTGTTTGTTTGTTTGTTTGCTGGCGACACACTTTTACAAGTTGTTTTCAATTAATGAATAATTTTTATGAAAATTGCAAAATTCTTCGACGGCTTCATTTTCGTGTCTTGGAATTTTGCAAATTTTTAACTTATCCGTCATAGAGTATGAATATACTCGTACAGAGGAGCCCAAAAACCATTCAAGTGGTGTAAATTAATTTTTCAAAAATATCACTTTAAATATTTTGCACAGAATATTTTTGTCCTCCACGGCTTAATAGTATTCTAGAGTGCAGGAGGAGTAGAAAATTTCTTTAAACACGTAACGTACGTTACGGTGGGTAATCGTAAAATTACACAACAATCACAAAAATGAATTTTTTATTACAACAACCAGCCGACGTTTGTTCAAGGCCAAAAAGAATGTGTAATTAAAAGGAAATTAACTACATTGTTGTCAACAACGCGTACATGTCGGTGCTTCAACAACAATTATTGACGTTTTTTTTTTTTTCTCCACTTGCTGACAACTTTCTTAAGTGTTGTTGGTATGTGCGTCTGTGTGTGTGTGCGATGTTCAAGTGCATTCAGTAACACAGACAGACGGACTGACGTACAGATGAAAAACACTTTTATGTGAAATGATAACGTGTCATATCGAAGGGTAGGAATCTTGAAGCTTAACATTTAACAATAATAACAACAACTACAACAATAATAACAACAACAACAACAGTCAAACAATACAGAAAAGCAGTGACAACGCTTTTACAGTTCAAAACAGACCAGCAACCACTTGATAGGTGCACGATAGAGAAAGAGATAGAGAGAGAGAGAGAAAATTGAAGGGTCTACTTCCGGGGCTTAACAATGACAATCGAATGACGATTACATCAATAAGCAATTTTGAAAAAGAACGAGTAGAGAGAGGGATAGGGATAGAGAGAAAGAGAGAGAGAGAGATAGAGAGATAGAACCAAAGTATAGGTATATGTATATATTGGAACACATGGATCCTTATTATAGATGGATAGATGAATGGTTGAATGAATGGTTAGTTGAATGGCTGTTAACGTAGAGTAAGAGTTTCAAACGTGTAACTATCAGTCAAAACGCAAAGTAGGCATATAAAGATTATTTTATACACACACATGCATATATACACATATACTTATTGCCTACCTCATCCTCAGGCACTAGGCAAGGATTAAATACGTTTTAATGAAAACTCTCTCTCTCTCTCTCTGAACGCATAACGAAAGCATACAACTTTCACAGATAACTTATATAGATAGAACGAGAATGATGAAATAAAATGAAACGAAGCGAAAGGGTGAAGTATAAATTCGTAGAAGATTCAGGCAGCAAGCAATAATTGCATGTTCAGCTTAACTTTCCCCTACTACTCACAATCGTTTTTTTCACTATCTTCCTTTTCCTCTTTCACTTTTTACTGTTAACATCAGCTGCTGGCCGATGTATGTATTAGTAAAAAATGTCAGAAAACTAAAATTGGTTTAGGCCAAATCGTAAATACCCTTCACTGCTATATACAGACAGGTGGGTGTGGCAGGTACATGATTATGCCCTCCAATTATGTATGTGTTATGTTACAGCTTACAAGTCAAATTTTACGTAGAGTATGGTTTTTTATAAACAGTAAGCGTTTATGTTATCCGACCACGCCCATTTTTAAAACATCAATGGATGGGATAACTATGAATACGTGTACCAAATTTCAAATTCTTAGATCAATTTTTGTGGCAGATATAATGTTTTTTTGTCGATTGTGGGCGTGGTTTTTGACCGATTTTGCCCATTTTAAATAGCGATCAATAAATGGCTGTATAAAATGTCATCTTAATATCTCAAAATTTGTGTTCGCGAGAGTGACAACAACAAACAGTTACACGGACATACGGACATACATATATATCTACATCGACTCAGTTTTTGAGAATATATATATTTTGACGCCTCCTGCTAGGTATTGCAAACGGAATTACAAACTTAATATACCGCCCATCTTATGTGGAGGGTATAAAAAATCAACAACAACTTGAATGATTGAAAATTTTCGCATCACAGGGAATAAATTTAATGATAAGGCACACAAATGGAATAATCGATGGCCTCATATATGTTTGTTGTTTGTTATTGTTGTTAACGGTTGACAATGATATATTTACCTGGATTAGTGAAACATTAATTTATCATATAAGCCAGCTCATCCTAATTTAGCTACAACCCTGCGAGAGATGGAGATATATAAAAAAGTACAAAGAGAGCATAAAATCACTTTGTCCAAACGCTTAATTTGAAGGAGTCTTCAGAATCAACACATATTACATATATCGAATACGTAGTCGAACTAATATACCGTAAAACTATTTGTAGCCTTCACAGAATACTTAGCGAGCTAAGTGTCGTAGTTATGGATTAGAGGGAATTGCAATAACTCCTGCCGACATTTTTGTGATTACCTTTAAAGCCTAGCCTAACCTAACCTAGTAAAAGTTTATCTTTTACGTTTATTATTCGCAGTGTCATAGTGAAAAAAATCACTTTTTTTTTACCACATTTAACGGAAATAAAAGAGATCGCATTTGAAACCTGGCCCCAGGAGCCACATGTGGCCTTGAGCCTATACATTCTCCACCTGGGATATAGATAATAATTTATCGTTAATTGTTTTGCATAAATTTCGTAATGTGGGAAGAATTCACATAGAATACTATCCAATAAAAATGGATTAATTTCGCTTTTGCGTGCATTTGTTTTGTGCGGTGGTTACTATTATTATTATTAATTTAATATACAGCAATGAATAAATAATTTCTTCTTATACAATAATTTGTAATTTGCAGCATTTCTGTTGCATTCAATTTCCGTTTAGTTGGATATTGCGTGTTCGGGACAATGTAATAAATCTATTAAAAGATTCTTAATAGTTGTTATAAATATAAGAAAAATAAAATGTTACCTAAACAAGTAATTTAGGTAAGTAACGGTTGACGCCACAGAGTCTAAAGTTCGCCTTAATTATAATCGGGCCACTTGTGGTTGTAGGTACAGCAAGATTTTAACTTTTAACGATCTAAACGAAAGCTCCACGTTTTATTAAACTGATTGATTTAGATTTGAATCACTTTATGATTCCATTTAAATATATCCGCTTGCCTTGCCTATCTTCACATCTTGATCCGTCTGACGTTTTATGTTTAAAACTCATTTTGAAAAAACTCAAACTTGGCTTAGGCCCAATCTTAAATATTTTCCATTTTTATATATGAACGGTGGGTGTGGCAGATATATATTATGCCCTTTAATAGTGTATGTATTACAACTCAACTTTCAAGTCGAATTTTACCTTAATTATGGTTTTTTTGTAAATTGTTGGCGCATCTATTATTCAACCACGCCCATTTTTAAAACATCGATGGATGAAATAATTGTAGATATGCATTTATAGATTAATTTTTGTGACAGATATATAGATTTTTGTTGATTGTGGGCGTGTCATTATTGGATGGATAGGATAGTTCTGTATGTTTATATATTTTTTTCAATTTTAAACTTTATGGCAAAATTTTTGTGGCAGATAAATATGATTTTAATCAATTGCACTTAGTATACTTATAATTATGTGAAGGATATAATAATTTAGCAAATAAATTCATGACAGGACAATTATGAACCAGTTGTGTAGGGTAATAAATGGTTGGGATTGGCTGGCTTTTCGTGTATAATTCTGAATAATTCTGAATACGTTTTCTTTCTTTAACACTGAAACCTCCTACCATTTCCTCAGTACTATACATATTTATTTTGTAAAAAAACAAAGACTAAATCACAATTTAATTTTGTTGTTGTTCTACATATGTACACACATACACATCTAGAGTATATATATATATACGCACGAACATTGTAGAAAAAATAAAATAAAATAAAATAAAATTAAAAAAAAAAAAAGAGAAGAACAAGCACAAGAACATTTACTACTGCAATATTTTTGTGTTAACATGTGCGAGAAAATGTTGTGAGATCTTTAGCAGATGGTTGCGTTTAGCTTGTAATTATTGTCACGCAATGTGACCATAAAAACGAATGAAAAATCAACAGAAAGCATGACATTACACATAAAGAAAAAAAAAAAAAAAAATAGATGTCCTTCGATGTCGTATTCATTGTCTGTATAATCTGCTTACATGGCAGCTAAAGATTAATATTTGTTTGGGCGAGGAGGAGTAGTTGAACGCAAATATTCATTAAAATAATTTTTATGGATCAAAGAGTAACATGCACAAACTTTCCAAAATTATTTTAATAAATTTTGTACATATGTAGCTGGAGGGCTCTACCAACTCTAACGTAGAATTCACAACTTGGAAAATTTCTAAAATTTCTAAATTTTCAAATTTTCAAATTTTTATATTCAATCCTTAGGTCACATCTAAGATTTTGTGTTAATTTTAATTTTCCAAATTTTTGTTAAAGACTTTTCTTCTTGGAACATATTTATTGCATTTTAAAAGTATTTTGACACCCTACACATAAGTAAAGATATACTAAGTTTGTCATTCTATTTGCAACAACCAGAAGATGGCATCAGAAACCCTACAAAATATAAATATAATTGATCAGCATAAAAAAAAAAGAATTGGCCACGCCCACAATCTACAAAAATCTACATATCTGCCACAAAAATTGAGCTACAAACTTGAAATTTAATACATATATGAACAATTAACCCAGCCAATCAATGTGCTTAAAATGGGCATGGTCAGATAATAGATACGTCTACAATTTACAAAGAAAATATATTCAATGTAAAACTCGATTTGCAAGCTGATACGTAATACACATGTACCATTAGAGAGCCTAATCATACAACTGCCACACCCACCTTTTGTATGTACATTCGGAGGATATTTAACACATTTTGCCCGAATCAAATTTATATTTCTTCCAAATATTTTTATTATATTTTATTACAAACATTTATCCAACAAGTCTCATGTTTCATGTGTTTTTGTGTTTTTTAAACGCCACCCCCCTTATATTCACGACCCATCTCTCTGGACTTTGTTTTGTTTGCATGTTTTGTAGTTATTGGAGGAAAATACAACAAACCAAAGTATACGTATATGTATGTGTACATATATATACATAAAATCCCAACGGGAGTTGGTTTTTATAAATGTTTTTAATTATTTAAGTCACATTAATTCTCAAGTAACCGAAAACTAACAAAGAAATTGCTTCGTTCATACACAAATGTTGTGTTTGGAACTTTAGATGGTTTGTTGTTGTTGTGTTTTTCTAACTACATGTTGTGGGTAATAAGTCTTCATTTATTTAGTTACGGCTGAAAGTAATGCAGCGGGTTATTAAACTTCAAAAAAAAAAAAAAAAAAAAAAAATGGGTTGAGTAGTAGCATGGGGAAGACTTAAACGGCACATCAGAATTTATAATTTTATAAAAGACTTTTATGGATCATTTATATAATAGACGTGTCCGATATATTTTGTTTCAAAATTTTAACATCTAACTAGTAGCATTCTACTCATCCAGCCCTTTACGAATAATTTGAAATCCATACTGAATAGTTTGTGAAGTACAGTAATTTGTAATCTTTGCTCGCGGTCGCCATATTTGATTTTTTAAGATATCACTTTAATGATGACATTCTACTTGACAAACCCTTTCATTTGATGTTCATATCATAAATTTAATGAAAAAGTCGATAATCGGCTAGTGACTTAAGACTTTATAAGGAATGAAACAAAAACTTTTACTTTTTAATGCACTGTATACTGTATAGGGCTTGAAAGATAAAACCTTAAAACCTACTAAACGACGCCAGTCAAAATCACTTGAATCATTTCACACCCATAAATCTAAAAACTTGCTTACGCTACATATTAACAAAGCGAAGGCGATCTTAAGCGATACACAACACGTACAAAAACTTCCTTTC
This sequence comes from Ornithomya fringillina, assembly GCA_963978525.1. Lineage (NCBI taxonomy): Eukaryota > Metazoa > Arthropoda > Insecta > Diptera > Hippoboscidae > Ornithomya > Ornithomya fringillina. The sequence continues at coordinate 3,014,682 of OZ021690.1, forward strand.
CACGTATCGATTATAATGTTTTTAGGTTACCACAGCCAACCAAAATAACTTACACTTGAAAATTTGTAACTGTGTGTGTGTGTGTGTGTGTGTGTGTGTGTGTGTACAATATATTCTTTCCGGTTTAAAATGCGTAAAAATAATTTATACAGAAAGTAAAATTACCCCCAAACAAACTGAAACAATTGTGCCAAGAATCGGTTGCTTGCTTGCCTTAGCATTTGTATAATGTTGTGTTAAATTATGTACGAAAAAAATATTTACAAGTGTTTGTTTGTTTGTATGGGTATGGATACATGTCTGTCTATCTGATGGCGTACATGTATCGTGTTTAAAACCCCGCAAAATAATAACATTTGCTTGTTTGTTTGCCACTTGACATTGGGTATCCTTTAATAATTCTTTTTTATTTCGTTGCTCGAACACTTGCGGTGCCTGTCAATGTGTAGCCAGAAATACAAGACGACGACAATGATTAGTGTTAATTGTGGCGCTATTAAAGTATCCTTTTTGGAAAAATTATTGCCTCTTGATGCACACAGTGCTGCCTTTCCAAAAAAAATCTTAATTTGAGATATTTCAACTTTTAATGGATGACCTTTCTAATGGCGAACGCTTTGGTAATGAAAGACGTGCGAAAGACTTTATATAATACGTACGTATATAAAATAAGGATTTTAGAAAATACGTGACAAGTTTTTGTTTCTTCTTTGTCTTGGGTTCTGGATTTTTTTTTAAGTGAAAAAGGTAAATGTGGGCGTGGCTGGTATATGATTAGATGTTTTAGTAGTATATGTTTATATGTATGCCTAACATATAGATTTTTTGTTGATTATGGGCAAAATTTCGTTTTAATGGTGCCAACAGTAGACAGACGCACGGACGGGTCTTTGACGCCTTCCTCAAGACTTTACCCGGTATACCTTTCAACTCATAGAAAGCGGCTTAAAAAGTTGATCACTCTTCTGCCTAAGTTGCTTCCAATACTAAAATATTTTTCCTTTAACAATTTATCTTAAAAAAAAAAAAATAGATTCCGTTATAGACACGATGTAGTATTTGTTTGTAAGTATGTTGGTATATAACTATTCATATTATTGTCCAATAAATGTTCTTCAATAAGCTTGTAGATTAAGTGTTTTCTTTCTCTTTCTCGCTTTCGTTCATCTTCATCTTCATCAAATGGAAATATCATGAAAACCCTTAAAAAAAAGCGTTCAGCATGCTATGCTGAGCATTAAGAAATCAACTGGAAATCTTTTTTAAAAGCTTTTCTTGTTACATTTCTTTTTTTTTTCTTTTTTTTAATACCCTCCACATAAGATGGGGGGTATACTAAGTTTGTCATTACGTTTGCAACATCTAGAAGGAGGCAAATTATAAATATTCTTGATCAGCGTCTAAAACTGAGTCGAGTCTAGACATGTATGTAATGCCGTGTGTCTGTCTGTTCTTGGCATTCTAAATGGGCGTACATTTTTAGATATTGACACTTTTAGTTTTTGTACGTAGATCGCTATTTAAAATGGTAAAAACCTGTCAAGAGCCACGCCCACAATCGATAAAAATCTATATATCTGCCACAAAAATTGATCTACGAACTTGAAATTTGATAAGCATATATATAGTTATCTCTTGCATCGATGTGTTACAAAAGGGCATGGTCGAACAACAGACACGTCCACAATTTACAAAAACCCATACTTAACGTAAAACTCGACTTGTAGGCAAGCGTAATATGTAAATTTTCCACGCCCGTCGTTGTAGATGTGAAGAGTATTTAAGATTTGGTTTAAGCTAAATTCAGTTTTCTTAGTTGTTGTTTTATTTTTTTGAAATTCGAATAAATTTTCATTTTGCGCTTTGAATATATCCTTCACGTACCACTTATTCGCATAAATCTGTGCCGGAATTTCTTCAGTAGAAACGTACAAGTGCTAAGCTTATGTCATAATTTTCATTTCTTTATTACTTTTGCGTTATTTTACGTTTTATTTTTTTTTTTTTTGCTAAGTGGAATGTCTTCATTTCACTTCATTCCATGCGGACAGAGCGGAATATTTTTTTCATTTTTTTAAGTACTTTTTAGAGTCATCAAACAATTCACTGCTAATATGTTATTGACAAGCATGGTGTAAAATCCATTCTTTTCTATTTCTTTTTTTTTTTTCTTTCTTTTGTTTTTTGTTCCTTATTACTCAATAAATGTTTGTGTTGCTAAAGAAGGCGTGAAGGGGGGGGGGGGGGGTCGAACAAATGGAAAGAAATGAAGAAAAAATCATATAAAATACTAGAAAGCACTCATACCTTGATACGTCTCTATCTACGCTAATACATACTCGCATTATGTGTATATATAATAAACGTAACAATAATAATAACAAAAACAACAACAACAATAATAATAATATTTTCTATTGAAATTTTCAAGTTACCGCCTCAAGTGTTTTCTGGCTCAAGGTAAGTGCACCCTTTGAGGTACAAGCAAGTATCGCAAGTGTGTACGCATATGAATATATAAGAGTGTGTGTCCATATGTATATTCGTAAATGTCAAAATCATTGATTATTATTTGTGATGTGGCGATTGTTTCGTTACAATCATGACACGTAAAACATGAACATGCCCTTGGTACCCGACTTGTGGTGTTCTGCGAAGACAAGTGCCCAAGTGTGTGTCTGCGTTTGTATCATACATTCTCACCAAATATAAAATATTTTACAAGTAATTTTCTGACATTTTCATTTAACTACAATGAAATTTTATTTTTATTGCTTACTCATGTGTTCTTAAGATTGAACAAATCATGGAATTATGAATACGGACAAATGTCGAATGTATGCTATATGGTATGGTACGTCACATTGTTGAAGATTGAATAATTTTTTATGTTTTTTTCTTTTTTTTTTTTTTGTTTAATTTTAATTTCTCACCTCCTTCTTATGCTGTCGCTTCGTAATTCACACAACAGACTGCAGTACAAATTGAAATGTCAAAACATGTGTTTAAACAGCAACAAAGAACTGAAAGCAAACTATTGATGTTTAGACGTTTGCATATATATTGCAAACAGTGCTTACTCTCACTCACATCGACTCACATGCCGTTACGCCATTACAAAAGGCACTCAAACACCTTTATATATATATATATATGTAGACACACATACACACACACATACCTTGAGTGTGCAATAATTGGCTATATAAACACTTTGATAACATTGTATGTAGAAGGAGCGACTCTCACTTTGCTGCTCTTCAATTTTCATTCACAACACTGTTCATGTCAAATTCAAAACTTTGATTGTGTTGTATATGTGTGTGCGGATGTAATATATATATTTGAAGGTGGGCGGTGTTTATATTTTTTTTTTTTCTTTGTTAGCATTTGACATTTGGTAAGCTTTCAATGGCAATCAAATATCATCAAATAAATAATGTACACATAACTTGATAAAGGCCAGTTTTTTTTTGTTTTTTTTTTTGTTTTTTTATTTATATAAAAACAAGAATTACTTTAATTATGAATAATAATAATAAAAATTAATTTCATTTTATATAAAGCCTAGAACGCATTTCCTTCAGTGTTTCCTGTGAATTTTATGTATTTACGATGGCCTCCAATGTTAAGAAAAGTATTGTTTTTCATATGACAACAACTTTGAACTGTTAGGACTAGGAAAAAGAAACATAGAAAAGAACCTTTAACAACGATTAACAGTTAACAGCTAAAATTTGTATGAATTCCAAATTTTAGGTGTGTGATCCATAATGAGTTTCTATAAGTCATGTTTCTTTAATAAAATTTCAAACAAGGGAAATGTTATAGTTGCTCAAGACCGATCATTTACTAACCTACACTACTTGGCTTCAGTTATTTTAGTTGTATCACTAAACGGTGGTGCAGGGTATACACTACGCTTGCCGCAGTAGTTTCAAATCATCATAGAAGCTGTCACAGTAGGCTGAACAAGCTTAAACTTACACCAATGCATTCCTTTGATAAATTACCATCGATTGGCAATAAGATATTCACTTCATTTTCCTGCCTTGTCCCTGGCGTTGGCCAAAAAAATTGACACGATATTAAAAATCGTAAAATAAATACGTAAAAATATTTTTATATACGAGTATATTCGTATGTATATAGCACCGGAGCTTATAAAGAATAGTTGGAGCATATTTTATGGCTGTGTAAGTTTAAGGGTTCCATGCGGTAGGTTTTTCTTTTTTTCAACATATTGTAGAAGAACACAAGGGAAAAGTTTTCTACTCACGAAACATTCATTAACATTAAACGAACGAGAAATTCAAGAGTTTTGATTGAAATATTGACTTTTTCGTTCTATTGTTCATTACATATACACATACACACACACACACAAACATACACAAACAATATAAAACTACCAACTACAGCTACTACTACCAACTACTACTACTCAGTAGTAAGTACGAGTACTATAATTCTTTTAAAATTTTTTGGAAGCCTTTTGTGTTCAGTGCGTTTTATCAAAACTTTACAGTTTTCTGCTACGTATGTATGTGTTTGTGGTGTGTGATACGTTTGTTTAATACAGCATAATTAATTGAACTACACTCTATATGCAGTTCTGCAGCCAATAGTCGGTTTTCTGTATTACGGTTTCGTTTCTACTAATAATGGTTGAATTTTTTTTTTTTTTTTTTTTTTTTGTAGTCACCCGCTGAGGACGCGAGTATACTGACTGCAATAAACCGTTTGCCCCCAAAATCATCAGAGATATTGATCACGTTTATATATGAACTGATCATCAAATTGATTCAATGAAAATGGGCGGAAAGGGTACATTTCTGATTTTTGCTTCAAATGCTGACAATGGACAATGAAAAGATTACAATTATATACATGCCACACCCACTGTGTTTGCTTATATGTTTCAGTATTAGTTTTAGTAGATAAGATGTGGAATCTGAATCGATCGAGTCTTCAATTGGTATATAAATCGAGCATTATTAAACCAATAATGTAGGGATCTAGTTGTGATAGTATGCCACGCCCACTTGCTTACTGGATGGAGGGTATCTATGATTTGATTTTAGCAAAAATTTAGATTTTTCTTGATATGATGTTCCTTCACTTTGCCATTACAACAGCTGATGTTGCTACTCTAATATTGTTGATGTTGTAGCTATTGTTTGGTGTTGTGTTGGAGGGTAGATTTGGTTAAATGGCTTTTGTCTGCTTCCTTTCTTACTTCTATTCATTTTCATTTTCACTTTGCAGCTCTAGCTATTATAGTTATAACGGGTATAAGTTGGTAAGTGGGTGTAAGTATGAATCTATGAGCGAGAATGCCTTTGTTGTAAGAGAGAGAGAGAGTGATATATAGACAAGTAACTGGATTTTAATCATCTCTATGGAAAATATGTGTTTACTTACGTCCTGTAAATGTGGCTTCAGGACATGATTGAAGTTTCAACTATAAAACTGTAAAACTGTTGAATAATAAGCAAGTGAAACAACTCAACTTGCACAGAGTTCGGGCGAGCTCAGTTGACTAGAGATCGGTTACTTTACTTAAGTTATTGCCTCCTGCTACTACAACAATTATTTCTGTATCTGAAGATTATGCATGTTTTCAGCCTTGACTTGAATATAATTGCACTGGCATACAATTATAAGGCATCGTCTGTTATAACAAAAAAATATTTTACTTTACGTTTAAATTGATTTATGAACCAAATGTGGTATCATGGTAAATTTCAATACATAAACAAGAAAGAACAACAACACCTGTACACACTCTCCTCCTCCTCCTCCTCCTCCTCCTCCTAAACGCATTCTTTCCAACTGACTTTTCTATTATCAAATTTTACACACTTTAACTATTTTGATTGCATTTGGTTACTAAACCAGAAAAGTTATTCTCTCCCCTAGATGAGTGCACACCAAACAGAAGGGAAGCAAACATTTTGTGTATTTAACACGTTCTGTTAAAATAGTTTCGTTTGCTTTTTTTTTTTGTTTTTTTAACTACTACTTATGCACTCTTCTGCTCAACTGCTTAAAATACTTCAGAAATGCAATTTACAAAAACTTTTTATGCCCTCTTCCTCAGAATAGTTGTTATATAAAATTTGTCATTTGTTTTGCAATCCCCACGCAATAATTAAGCTTTTTATTAATGCCAGTAACCAAGCTTCCAAATGTTTTAACATATATCAAGGAGTAGGTGAGGAATCAATGTTTTCGACACATTGGTGTCGTTTGCTTCCTTCCAAGTGGCAAAGCATAAGGTTTAGGGCATTCCACAGTCTTAGTTAAAATGAAATATTTTGCTAAATTACTTCTTAACTCCTGTCGCCTACACGTACGTATAGAGGTGTGTGAAGATTTAAGGAAATAACGGTATAAGTATGTGTAAACAATCTAACGATTGATTATTTCAGAAAAATGTTTAAGTAAAAACAATAAAAATATCTAAAATAACAACAAAAACAAACGAATGAACGTGAAGGAAATTTATTTTGCAATTTATCACCATCACACGATATTAGATTTCAGCAAACAATCGTGTGCCTGACTCACGCGATAACAAAGCAGCCGTAAACACATGTGTGAGAATGTTTTTACTTTCACGTTAAAATGAATTTCTAATACTTAATATTGTATACGTTTAAGTACGTATAGATACGTATGGGAAAACCAGCTACCAATGGTTATTATGTAACAAATGATTTTCGTATTATGGGGAAAAAAATGTATGAACAAAAAGAAAAGTACACATTTGGAAAGAAATTGACTACTCCATTAAAAGGTAATTAAAAAAAAAAAAAAAAAACTTAAAAAAGCTTTTATTTTATAATAACATAACGCAGCTTATCGCATCATACCCATCAAACCGTTATCACCATGAAGACAAAGGCATTTAAGGTGACCCCCCCCAAAGTGATTATAGTATGAAGCTACTCAGCATTCGGATCACATTCGGATTGCTAAGCTTGTCTCATTTCATATCCATATTAGATACAGGGCATGGACAAAATAATATAAACACCATGCAATATAATAGATCTTGTTGCATGTTGGCAACACCGCTTCCATGAAAATAATGCACAGTTTACGTGCCAAGTAGGTTATATATCAGTCGGTTCAGATCGGTGAAATGTGTGATCTCTCAGACTTCGCGAAAGTGGGCAAATCTTTGATGCTCGGTTAACTCAATGCATTCTTGTTGTCAAGTGCTGGTTTTTTTAAGTTCCCCAAGATTGTGAAAAATTGATAATGCCTTCTAATGGAACGGCCTTAATTGCTAAAATCTAACTTGTTATATTCTATTTATGAAGCTTTTTTATTTGATAACCATTTGGAATAAATTGAGATAAATATTAACATAACTTCTGCGGTAGGCCGCCATATTGGATTCAATAAAGTATTCTTCAGCTTCTGGCATTGTTTGCGTCAAGACCTTTCATTTGATATCAATATTCTGTAGATTAGGTAGAAATTGGTAATTGACCGTTTTTGGAACCCCTCTCCCTCCATAAATTTGTAAAAATTAAAATTTTAATTTATAATCCATGAGTATAAAGAAAATTTCAATTGTTTGTTTAATAAAGTTTTATAGCAACAACAGCAACAACTCCTCTTCTAATATAATTCAAATTTTTCTTCCATTACAACAGAGAGAGAGAGAGAGAGAGAGAGAGAAAACAATTAAAATTGAAGTTTATGGTAAATGCGAAGGTACATCCTGCCCTCGCATGCAAAACTTGAAGTTTGTGTGACTTATCTTGACATCTGAACTTTGCGTGAACACATATTTTCCTTCCATCTTATTCTTCTTCTTCTACTTTATTCTCAATACTCAATGAACCCAGAACACGAAAGAGACAGTTTTGTCGGTACATACTCGAATTATAACCTAAATGCAAAAATTGATATCGAAGCTTAGTTTTTTGATTATTCATAACATGCTGCTCAAAGCAATCACAGGCGTTTACACAGCTTGTGATAATTAATATTTTATGCACATGTCTGATATCACTTGTATGTCGTACAGCAGTTGCTCTATGTACATAAATATTTTTATTTTTATTTCTATTTATATTAATATTTATGTTTATAGAATGTCTAGTGAGGGGGGTGTTGTTTGCTTAAGACTTAGACATATTTTACTGTTATGCGTTTACAAGTAAGTGTTTTGCATTTTGGTGAGTGTTAAATGTTTCTGGTGTATTATGTAGTGTAGTGTAGGGCATCAGCTTTTACTACTGAACTAGTGAATGAATGGAGGAATGAAAGAAAAATCATCATTGTAGAGAACAAAGATTCTAACAATGACGATATCTAACGTGCCCCCCATTGTTGTGGCGGGTTTCCTTTCTTGCCAATCGCACACAAGCACAATCACAGTCAGTTGTCTGCCAGCGTATGCTCCCCTTTGTAAGTTCAGTTCAGTTGAGTTGAGTTGAGTATATTCCCCCTCCACTATATAGCTTTTTATCAACAATTTTCCAAGTGCATAGACATGCTCTCGTACATAATGATAAGAGAGATTGAAAGTATTGTACACAACTACTCTTACACACTTTGTATGAAATTTTACAATTTTTAATAAACTCCAGAATAGTCACACTCGCCGCTCCCACCCCGACCCATCATTGACATGACAATCTATTTGCCATTTATGGATATTAACAAGTATTCTAAAAGAACCTTTCTCTGTTTTTTTTTTTTTTTTATTAATTTTTTTGTTTAACACGCTTTGACTACCGTTTTTTCGGTTTATCATCCACATCCACACAATAGAGATAACATTTATGTGAACGAGGATAAATAATAATGCTTGTGCACATGTTTATAGTAGTTCATGTAAAGTTTGCGGCATAATTTTTACTAGTACATGAAAAGGCAAATTTTTATTAGAAATATTAAAAGTCAATAAACCATAAACGGAATAAATTGCAAGAGTTCACAATAGGTCGTTGCGTTGCGTTGTGTTGTTGTTTGGTTGTTAGGCTACATTCTAAAATGTTATAAAATATTTATGTTGCGGTAAAAACGGTAAATAACTGCTTTACAATAAAAGCTTTCACTTAACTTGCTTTCTGGTCTGGCAGCCTGGAATCTTGAAATCAATTTTTCGAGCACTTAGAATACACCTATGCTGTATGTATGTATGTATACTCAATTCAAAATGGCGGATTTTTAATTCCCAAATACAAAATGGCGATCGTAAGGAGTGGTTGATATATAAATTGGTATATTGATATATCCAGCTTTTTGTATATCCGATCATAATGTAATAAAAAACTTATTTTCAATATTGCAAAATAATCAAAATGGCGGCCGCCCTAAGAAGATCGCTTATCAATTTTCTTCCAGCATATACGATATGGGTTTCAAATGAATGATCTCAACGAACAGTGTACCACAAACTATGTTACATGTTAGTAAATTTAATATGGTGGACGCATGACTTAGTGGTCTTTGTAATCTATTCAACATGCATATCAAATGAAAGGCGTTGACAAGGACAAGATAAGATAAGCTACTAAATATGAAAAAAAAAAATTACTAAATCCAATATGGCGGCCACTCAATGATGTTAGATCACTATTGGTCACAACTTAATCGATATGGGTGTCAAATGAAAGGGCTTGATGTGTATAATAAGTTTAGCTATGATTTTTGCTATTAAATTATAAAATTTTATAATTCCTTATTCTAAATATTAAATAAAATAATTGTATCATATACGATTTTCTCTATGAATTATTAGTTAAATTAAAATTAATATTAGAAAAATTTTTTTATTTTATTATTTTATTTTATTTTGTTTTTATTTTTTAATTTTAATAAAAAAATTAATTTTAGAAAATTATTTCCAAAAAATTTGATTGTTTTTGACCATAAATTCCACACATACATACATACATATATAAATGTAACAACAACAATAAAATCAAATTTTCTATATCACCGATTACTTGCTATTTGGATGGACTGCAGGTGTGCATGTTAAAATCGAAAATCTAGGCCATATACATAATACTATTATACTTACAGCCACACACACACACAATATGTACGTTTACTGTGTTCTTTGTTTGTAAAATTATTTAACAGAGCGCAACACAACAAAACAACCACATGTAATGAGTTTGACATTTATAGGTTTCGCCTGTCGCCTTGTCAAAGTGAATGATGTCTTTTCGTTAATTTATGATGATTTCTTATGTTTTGGATGTACTGGGGAGTTGATTCATTTTCATAATGAGAGGATTTAGAGATTTTATGTACATGTCACTTTTTTTTAATGACACAACAGCAACAGCAACAGCAACAGCAACACCAACAATTAACAAAAAAAAAAGCAAGCATTTGAATCATTTTCCGTTTTTAATTTCCTGGTTTTCTGTTCAAGCAGTTGCCTTTGATTTTTTCTATTTTTTATATGCATTGCAAGTGAGAAAAGTAAATGTGTTTTAAATACCCTTCACATCTGCATATAAACGGTGGGCGTGGCAGGTATATAATTACGCCTTCTAACAGTACATGTATTACGTACCAGCTTGCAAGTCGAGTTGTACACTGAAAATGGTTTTTTGTTAATTGTGAGCTGGGTCTGTTATTCGATTAGGCGCTTTTTTGCTAATTTTGGGCGGGTGCTCTCAATTCATTTTCTTTAATATTTCAAAACCCAAAAAAGTCATATTTTGCCAAATACAGAGAAATGTGATAATAAAAAAATAGTTAATTAACTGACATGCGGTGGCGGAGACGGATTAAATAAGTGCACAAATGTTTGTAGAGTATTGTAAATGGTTGGTTCGTCTACATTTTGTGCTTGTGGTATGCTCGATGACATGCAAAGTTTAGTTAAATATTTGCAACATTCTCAAATTGTTATTCTATTGTACGTTGTTGTTGTTGTTATTGTTGTTGTTTCTCATATTAAAACTGAACAGTCACGTAAGCCAAATAAACAATTTTCTTTTTACAAAAACACAAGATCCAACAACAACATCTATAGATATGGTTGAAACAACGACATCACTAAATACATCCGGAACATTATTACAGGAATTCTTGTACGTACCACGTTAAAAAAAGTTAAATATCAAGCAACTCTGTTGGATACAATATTATAGAATGACACAAAACGGAGTTGCCCCGGAAATGGTAGGATATGTTTTGCCGTTTTTTGAAAACTTCTACTGCAGGCACAACAAGGTGTGCACTCCTCCACCTCTACTATGCTCCTTTTTTAGTTTAGCTGGGACCTTCAAAGACCTTCGGAACATCCTTACTCATGCAATTTCAACCTTATTACGCTTGCCAAACTGAAACTCTTTAGTAAGGAACTGCATAGTTCACAGTATAATCGTTAATCTCTTAAAAAGGAACAACAGCGCGTTGATTTTAATTTATTTTTTATACCCTCCACATATGATGTGGGGTAAACTAAATTTGTTTTGGCGTTTGCAACACCTAGAAGAAGGTGTCAGAGACTCTACAAAGTATATAAATTCTTGATCAGCATCAAAAACTGAATCGATCTAGACATGTATGTCCGTGTGTCCGTTGTAAGTTTTGAGATATTGAGCTTAATTTTTGTACAGACACTTTTAGTTTCAGATCGATATTTAAAAAGAGAAAAATCGGTCTAGAACCACGCTCACAATCAATAAAAATTTATATACCTGCCACAAAAATCGTCCTATTAAGTTATCTCATGCGTCGATGTATCAAAAATGGGCGCGGTCGCATAATAGACTCAACTTACAAGCTGAGATGGAATACATAAACTATTGGAGGGCGCATGTATATATATATATATATATATATACCTGCCACGCCCACTACATGATATATGGAGGGTATTTACGATTTGGTCTAAATCAATTTTAGTTTTCTTACTATTTTTTTTTTTTTTTTTTAGATATTAATAAAAATGTATTTAAATTGGGCACGACTTTTAAGATGACATGTTCCATCTTTTAATCGTGCAAAAAAAAAAATACGCGGTATTTAAACAGCCCCCGTCTAAATGATCGTTTTTATATTTATACACAAAATGCATTTTATAGCATACTCGGGCATTCATGTGAGTTAACATGTATGCAGCAACAACAATTTTATGTTATTTCATGTCGTTTACATACATCACCGAACTACCTACATGTGCTGCACCAACAAAAATACTGTATTGTATATAATTTCCCTGCAATTTACAGTTTTAATTACCTAAAGAGGAGAAATGTTGTATTTTATTAATTGATGCGTTCTGCGCGCACAAGACTGTGAGAGGTATGGAGGGTGGGAACCATGACGGGTGAAAAAGTGAAATTTGCATTACTTCTTATAATTAAAGATTGCTGTATAAATAAATGATTGTGGATTACATAGGAGAAGGGCCTTTCAAGCAATTCCTCTGAAACTGAAACGTACATACGTTTTTATATTAATCCTTTTTATACATCCAAAGTAAAAATCTTAATGATTTAAGTGAATCAACAAAATCGATTAACAGCCACTCCCAATTCCGTCATAATCCGTCATGGCAAAAAAAAAATATCCTAAATACCCCGCAAGTTTGCATAAAAACAGATGCTTAATCGAAATACCTCAAAAAATTCGACCTGTCTATGGTTAGATGGGTTCAAAATCGATCGGTACAGTAAAATGTGAGTCTACGTTGAGCTGTTTAGGAGTTAGCAACTTCCGCACCAACCACTGGTGTACGGTCTAAAAGCGTTCTTTCGCTTCACTTTTAGTCTTATGGTTATGAATTGAATTTATAAACTGAGTCACTGTTAACTTAAATTACTACGTATGAGTGAATCTATTGCTAGGAACGGTTGTAAACATTATCAAATAGATAATTAATAACAATTTGAAACTATCAGCAAGCACATAAGCGTAATGGGAGAGAAAACAAACAAGTAAGCAAACATTTAAATTAATATAAAAACATTTCAATAAAACTAAGATGCAAAAATCACTATGTCAGCTTATGGTATGTATGTTTAGACAGAGAGACAAAGATAGATAGTGAAAGAGAGAGAGAGAGAGATAGAGAGAGAGAGAGAGATTTGTAAACTTATATCACAAAAGCCATAAAGTTTTACGAGCTATGTACGAGTATGTAAATTTCAATAAAACAACGTGCAGCAGGTCATGCAGTTCAGAGGTACTGACAAGAAGAACACGAAGGAAGAAGGAAGAAAATAAAAACTGAAAAACACTAAAAACGCTTGAGCAGCTCTCAATACAGTCCTAAAGTGTATAAATTTGAATTGAATTGGATTGAATTGTGAGGAGGAGCTACATATAATAAAGCAGACGTAACGATGTCGGCATAAAATTGAATGAAATTAAAGGCGGTAAAGGGACGGTCACAACTGTCTATACACCAGACAGACATACAAACGGACAGACAGACATTTTGTGAGTACAATTTATGAGCTCATTAGGAATTTAAATGCTTTTTAACACACACACACACACACACATACACACGCGCTCATACATAAATTTTCAATTTTTATAGCTTGTATAGAAATCATACGATGATGAGGATACTTAGTGCAGTGGCTAGCTAGCTAGCTATTATTATTTGTTTGTGAAGAGTTTTTTTAAATGCATTTTTATATAGAAAGTACCGTAACCCCAAAAAAAAAAAAAAAAAATCATAGTTAAAAACTGTGAATTGTTTATAATGTAGAAAAATGAATGGGAGAGTAGGAAAGTTTTGTAATCGAAAGTCAGATCGTGCATAACATTAAATTAGGAATTTTATTAGAAAGATAAGTTCATCGGAGATGTAATGAGTGTGTCAACGGTTATTAACAAGTTAATAAAACTGTTTGGCTTCTTATCACCATCACCTACGTGATAAGCGTATGCCAACCTGGGAGGCACTACAAAATATAAACATTTTCTTTTAAGTTGGGCAAAAAACGATAAAAGCCACGCCTACAATCACCATAAATCTATAGATCTGTTGTAAAAATGAAAATTAATTTTCGTAGACATATGTGTAATTGACCCACCTGAGGTTGTAACAAAAAGTGGGCATGTTCTGACAACTGACACGGCTAGAATTTACAAAAAACTTCACTCGACATATTATCCAATATATTTAGATACCTGTCACGCCTACAAGTTTTGTTTTAAAATGAAGAGTATTTAAGATTCGGCCCCTACCAAATTTAATTTTCCTTTCTTTTTTTGTGGTTTTTTGATCTTAAAATTTCGCTTTAGAAATAAATGTCAAATGTGAAAACTATTAAGCATCCATATGGAATGCAGAGGCAATATATTTGTAACGAACTTTGACACTTTGTGACATTTTGGAAAAACTCTTCAAATCCTTAATGTATGTACTTCCCAAGCAAATGAAACTTAATATTTTTTAAAGCATTTTTGCTCACTGTCTGTGCTGTGCTGTTCTGTACGGTAGTGTCCCAACCCCTTTGACGATTTGTAAATGAAAGTTTTTCACTTTTTCTTCAACCAAGTCCCCCATAAAAGTGTCAAAATAAGCTAAAAAGTCTTTAATAATTCTTTCTAATACATAAATGTCTATAATTTATCCGTTAAACTGTTCTCTGACAAGGGTGTGCATGTCATCCATATTCTTATTCAGTCAATCCGTCATTCATTCTTTCTTACATTCCATTAACCATGTGGTGTGTGTGTGTGTGTGTGTGTTTGTGTCATTAAACAAACTGTCAATTTTACTTGACATACATATGTTTCATTAAGTTTTCTTTATGAAACAATTATACACACACACACACAAACACGTACATTGTAGTTTTTGGTTAGACATTAGTCTTGTAGTCGATTCAGTTGAAGACAAGTGTTTGGTTATGTTTGGTATGCTTAGAATTTGTCAAAATTTATGACTTTTCATAATGGTCGGCTATAATTTATTATAAATATTTGTTTATTTATATGTACAGCAGAAAAAGTTGAAAGGAAATTATTTGAAAATTTGTGACACTTCAGTGCAGGTGTTACTGCTGATATTCATTTAGCACATTATTCTTTAAGTGCACTTTCCATATGTGTGTTAAAGAAAAAGAAAAAGATAGAGAGAGAAAGATACAGAGATAGAGGGAGAGAAAAGAATTTGCTTAAATATTATATTCTGTGAGTATAAGCATACAGCAGCGGTCAAGTGAATAGTTACCCACTTTTCATTTACCAGTCCTTAAAGGCATTTAAGCGTACCGTTTGATAAATGCCAGACACGCCCACAATAAAATAAAAAAAACTATTCTTTCTTTTTTTTCTATGACTTGCAAGTTCATTTGTAATAAATACTGATGCCACGCCCACTGTCTGCGTGCAGATGCGGAGAGTATTTAAGATTTCCTTTTTTTCCTTTTTTCCTTTTTTTTTTTTTTGTTAAGTTGTACTGATTTTCTATTTTTAGCGAATTTATTTCAGTTCATATTATGACAAAATATTCACAGTCCCAGCATCAACATTACAAATGAATATCATAGAAGGTGTGTGCACCTATTCACTTGACCACTACTGTCTATTCAATAAAATAATAGCAGAAATTTCTTTTACGGAAATGTTTTACAAAAAAAAAAAAAAAAATTCACCAATTAGTTTAAAATTAGAATTTTTATCATTAAAAATGAAACATTTTTAAAGATGCTTCGGAGCCATTTACATACAATTTTTTTATACCCTACACAAAAGATGTAAGATATTAAATTTGTCATTCCATTTTCAACACCCAGAAGGAAGCATCAGAGATCCTACAGAGTATAAATATTCTTGATCAGCATCAAAAACTGAATCGATCTGTATGTCTGTGTATCCGTGGGCATAAATTTTGAGATATTGAAGTGTAATGGCCAAATTCGGTCAAGAGCCACGCCCCCAATTCGACAAAAATTTATATATTTGCCACAAAAATTGAGCTATTAAGTTGAAATTTTGGTGCGCATATATACAATTATTGCATCCATCGCGGTGTCAAAAATGGGCATGGTCTGATAACAGACGCACCCACAATTTACAATAGCCATACTCCACGTAAAACTGGAATTTCAAGCTGATACGTAAACACACTTTTAGAGGCCGTGCCCACCATTTCAGATGTAAACGTGAAGGGTACTTAAGATTTAGCTTAAGCCATATTTAGTTTTCTTACTTGTTTTTCATTTTGTTTTCATTTTTTAATATGTTCTCAAAGGGTTTTTAAGTGACTTGATGGATTTTCAATAAAAATTCTCTTTGAGCCTATAATCTCTTTATTGAAATATGCTTCTAAACCTCTTTTTAAAATACACATAGACGGACGAGATGATGCATCAGTAAGACAGATGACATTTCCGTTTAAATAATAGAATGGAGTCAGTCAGATTAAAACCTTCACACCAAGGCACTGTAATGCAACCAAACGATTAACTCGTCAATTTCTATACGGAAAGGTGTCTTTTTTGACAAGCGAAAAAGGACTTGTATCAATAGTTTTCTTTTTTTTTTTATACAACCCTCGAAACTCAATTCATCTTATACTGTTCGTACAAGAGCAGGGACAGTGTAACGTTTTCGATATCATTTCGTAATTCAAGTAATGAACGTTTAAAGCATCAAGCAATGAGATTTGTTTCTGTCTTTCGTTATGCTTTCTTTTCATCTTTTACTTCAAAGAACAAAAGCGAAAATCAAGCGTATTGAGTTGAGCATTTCAGTACCTGGATTGTGATATGATAGCTGAACAATGAAAGTATGTACGCTGTTGTTCCATTCAATATGATGTGATTCACTATGGTATGGACGAGGGAAGATTTGTAATAAGGCACTGGGGTGTAAAAATTACATAAATTTTCATGGTAAACAATGGATAAAACATTATCCGATTTAAGTTAATTACATGTGTGAAACATTTACACAATAACATAAATAGGATTAGTATTGTTATAATTTTTTTTTTTCATTTTTCTGTAGATGACTTTAGTAAATGCGTGACACGATGGCTGCTCCGTCAGTGCCTTTTGACTTACCAGTTAATACCCTTCCCTTTAGCCTCTCTATTCTTTTTGTCTTCTTTTTTTAATATTTTTACCCACCATCATAATGATATGGAGGTATATTGGTTTTGTTGTTTTGTTGATGTTTGTAAGTATTAGAAGGGAGCGAGACACACCCCTCAAAAGTATATATATTTGCACTAATATATATTTACGTTTTTGGGTGTGGCACGCCTCCTTCTAGTTGTTATAAACGCTTGCAAAAAACCAAAATACTCTCATATCATTATGATGATGGGTATAAAAATATGGAATTTTATTAATATTTGCAAACTACCGTATAAACCAGTTAAAGCTGCCAAGCAAATCTAATTGAAGAAATCATCATCATCAATTCGCAATTTACTTTTTCATCACTCGCACAATCAAGCAAAAAGGAAAATGTTATCGATAACATACAGTTCGACCGTATAGTGTCAAAAACTGTGCGAGGCCATAGACCATGGCGGCAACTTGTGCTGAATACTAAAAAGAAAAAAAAAAAAAACAAAAAGAAAAAAACAACAACAACAACAACAACAAAATGGAAAAGTAATTGATTTGCTATTAATTGATTTGATTTTGTGCAGTTTTGTTATGCTAAGGAAATAAAAAATTCAAACAGGCAACAAACTGCCAACTGAAATAAAATGTTGTGCCATGATTTTCTCGTTCCCGTTCGAATGTAAATGGCGCACAGAGTGAAAACAGAAGATGATTCTCTATGAAATGGGGCGGAGATGGGAGGTGGTTGGTCAGAAATAAAAAGTATGCTTTGTTTACAGCTCAGGCTACAATCCGGCAAATGCTTGTACTACGTACGGGTGGCTCAACTGAAAATGCAATCTCACACTAGATACATGCTCAACACACCCACACATATATGAACAGGACCAACAGTTGTAATAGTTTCTGTTTTTTCTTTCTTTCTTTCTTTCTTTCTTTTTTTCTATCTTTCTTTATACCTCTTTTCCGTTCCTATACTGCTGCAGCATACTCAATTAAAAAGTGAAATTGGGTCAAATCGTGCCAAAAACAAATGCTTTTTGCTGTTCACACACTCAATACTCAAAATAAAAACTCTTGGTTTCTTTGCACACTCGTTTATAGCCCCAGCCAGAGTACAGTTCAGCAGTAATTCAGGACTATATCAGAGTTTTAGCATCATTATCGTAAATAACAATATTAAAAAAATTATGCTAAAAAAAAAACGTTCACCACTTAGGGATGGGGGAAATATTCACTTAATCGAAATAGGGAAGCATCAGAAACTCTACAGAGTAGGAACATTCTTGGTCAACATGAAAATCCTAACCCGATATGTCTGTCTGTCCAGTCTGCTGGTCGAAAAGAATAAGATTTCAACTCCGTACAAATACTTCATAAGCTTTTATAGTTCGAATGGAATGTATCACCGCACCTACCCTATTCTAGAGACCTGTGATCTTTGGATTATTACTTATTCTGGCGACTAAAAAATGTTTTAAATAGCAAAACTTTTATCAGAACCTTTTCGAGCATAGAAAAACAGAAAATAAATTCATTTTGAACGTCCCCATTACCATCTTTATGAGACCCGGATTATGCATATACATATATTGACCAGTACGGGTGTGAAATTAATTCGTTATCGCACGCACTTCAATTTAGGTAATGATTGCTTTACGGTTTAATAAAATCACCCAACTCTCAGATAATGAATTCTCGTTTACAACATTCACTTAAACTAACAATAATTCTTTAGGTATCTATTTTTCTTACCACCCAAAACAAAAAACCGTACCTTAGTGCAATTGTTTATACAATAATATACGGGTGACATATGTTGTGTTGGCTGTTAACAAATCGCCATAAATGATTAACGATTCAACGATTTAATGTCCTATCTGTCAGGTTTCCATAATTACATGCATTCATTGTTTACGTATAATATGGGGGAGGTTGGATGATGGTGATAACTGTTCTCTTTACGGGTCCTGGCTGATTTCACTTGTTTGTTTGCAGCGAAATATTGTATTTGCCAAAATTTTGTATGAATCACATGAAATGAATTTCATTTTAAGCACAAAGATTTTGTGGATGATTTTTTCGAACCTATCACTAAACTCAACTGGGCTTTGATGTAGAAATATACTCTATTTCAAAAGCCTTTCCGATTATGGGTTTAATGATGGCTTTGCTCAACAAAACTTTATTGTTTAGACTTAATCTAGTGTTAGGATCAAGAAGCCGCTATGATTCATTCGTGCGAGTGCAGAATTGCTTTTTTTTGCTATCAAAAATGGTTCAATTCGGTCCATTTTTAATAAGATTCCTGTTTAAACCAAAACAAGTCCTTGTACTAAATTTCATTGAAATATTTAGCTTGCTTATTATTATTACATGGACAGACAGACGGACATTGTTAAATCAATTGAGATTTTGATTATGAATCGATTGGTGTGTCTCAAATTTAACATGCTTTTTGCCACCAGGGCATAGGGTATAAAAATGTGTGAAATATTTCTTAAAAGGATTTTAATTTTTTGGTTTTTTTGTTTTCCTCTCCTATGCTGCGGCCTTTAAACGAGCGATGCCTATATATATATAAATACGTATATCCTTTCTCCCTTTTTTCATGCCTTTCCTTTTTTCTATTTATTCTTTATTAAAACAATACAGCCCCTTATCGTTTACAATCATTCGTTACAAACGCACTTAGCCGCTTTCAATCTATGTGCTTCAAAACTGTAAGGAAAAGTGCTTTTGTGCTTTGTGCGGGCTGGAGATTAAATCTTGTATTATTTTAAGATTCGATTACATTTCTGGCAGACGTGACTTGAATTTTGAAATGTATGCAGATGAAAATGAATGAGAATGGCATCAAAAGTGAAATGAAAAACTCACAAAACGACGCTAATATCGAGAGTAATAGTAAAATGCAAATAAATTTTTTATTTGATTTCATTTTCATTTTTGCAATTTTCCCTTTTTCCGCACAGCTTTCTCTCACACATAATAAAACTTCGAATTACAAATTAAAATGCGAACTAAAAGCGTGAAAATTCAATTTGAGTTGAGTTCGTTTTTTATTTTTTATTTATTTTAGAAAGAGAGATAATCTGCGTCTTTGGTTATTTGAGTTTTCCTTTTGAAGTTTTTCTATAAAAAAATATGTAATAGTTGGTTGACTGTTCTGTGTCAGCTTAAGAAATTGTCACATAATGTGAAAATTGTAGCGTACGTCTTAGCGCGAATGCTTGTGCAACAGTGCGGTCTCCCGCACTCTCCGCCTACACGTGAAAACACGAGTTTTCTGTTCCACTCTTGGGATTTTTATACATTTTGTTTCTACGCAAAGCCTGTGGGCCGCTTATGAATGAGCTGTTTGCTGGGCGGGGGTTCAGGGGTGGTGTTACAATCATTTATAAGTTCTTATTTATCGGCAAGTGGTGGACGATTTGAACAGAAAGATTTAACAAAAGCAAATGTATCTAAATGGTGTAAGTGCCGAAATGAAAGAGGAAATGTAAAAATGTCATAAAAGGAAGCACGCACCATCATTTGGCAAATATATATGAAATGTTTAAGACGTACAATATTAAGCATGCTTCAGATAGTTCACGTCCTATGCACATTTCATGTTCCTTCTACATGGTAGAGAAAATATCATTATCGAATTTTTATGCTAAGCATATACAAACTTTGCCATAACAGACCCAGTACAAGTTTAACGCAAAGTTAGGTTGATTCCAAAAAATAATAATTTTCTTTTATTTTCTTTATTAAAAACAATTTTAATTGTAATGCGACTTAAATGAGTAACGCTTTCATTTAGGCTTTAACGAGTATATGGTGGAAAACAAAGCAAATATTCTTGCAGCCTCTCCACCTATTGTATACACTTGCAAGAAGAATACATCATTCACTCTAGAAAAGAACATGAAATAATAAAAGAAGAAGAGTGAAAAAAAAGAAACATTGCAGAAGAATTTCTTTCATTGTTATTACGCATATTTTGTGCCTTTTTTGAAGCTTCGTTTGTCTTTCTTCAGTTCTTGCAACTAAATGCAACAATATGGGCTTTCTTCCCAACCAAAGAAGCATTTGTTCATTTTTAATAAAACTGCAAAAAATTCAAAGAACTTGTTCTGCTTTTTCTATGTGTAGCAGTTTGGAAATGCTCACTTATTAAGATTTAACACGATCTTTAGAATAAGGAAGAAAAGGAAGACGTTTTATATTTAAGAATTTATGGAATATCTTTATGTCGATTGTTGTAAATGTTTCTTCAGAAAGCTGAGCAAACCAACAGAATGTGTACAAAATGTTATTTTTGTTGTTGTTTCAGCGGACATTTTCCTGCGATTCATCAAAATAACTCAAAGACTAAGTTTGTTATTACATTTGCAACTACCAGGATTAGGCTACACGGATACACACAAAGTATATTTATAAGATTTTCATCATCCACAGTCCATCATATTTATTCATTTCATCTAATTTTCAACTCCATGTTAACATTATTACAATATATCGAGACATTTATTAGATTTGGTTTGGCAACTAAGTGATTGCGGATTTTATATAAGAATAAAAACTTCAAATGTTTGCTTAAAAATAAAACTTTTTTCAATAAGGTACTGTCCGCTTTTGTCAATGATTTCTTGCCATGATTCAGGTAATTTTTAAATTTTACGTTCATAAAATTTCTAATATTATTTAACATAGCCTACAATATAAAAATAGTTGTCTTGCATGGAAAATGCAACCGTTGAAATGGAATTTATAATAATTCGCCAATGCCATCGGCTCTCTTAGCTATGTAAAGCCAAAATATTCAATTCATTCATCATTGTCGCATTTTAATCGAAACGAGGACTCAGCTAATGATAGCAAAGGTGACCAGAAATTAAAGACGACAGCGATGAACCTGTCTTGATGGCACGCCCAAAATATAGGACGCACCCTAAATTTGCCAATTACAATTTCTGCACACAAGTTTCTACATCATTTGAGTAATTTTACATGACAGCCACGCCCTCAATAAACAAAATTATTAAATGAAATTGAACTTGAAATTTTATAAAATTAATTTTTTTTACTAAATTGATCAATGAATTTAGTAAAAGTGGGAGTAGCTGTGCCCACAATATACAAAAACCAAACTATTTAATGTAGAATGTGAGGTGTCAGATGATACGTAAAGCTGCAGTGAATGCCCTAGAATGAAAGGATGTTTAAGGATTGGCGCAGACCAATGTAGTTTGTAGGCTGTATGCAGTATGTTTATTTGTCCGTTTTTCATTCTCCTTTTACCATTCTATAGTAATCTTTTACTAACAACGCTCTGGTTTCTTTCATCCAGTTTAAGTCTTTCATTCATTCAATGCTTTCTCCATTGGAGATTGGGCAGGCGGTTTCTATGCTGTAGGCTTACTTGATACATACGTATGTATGTGTATATATATTTGTAAATGTTTTGTTAAGATTTTCTTTTTTTTTTTTTTTTCTATGCATTACTTTTTAATAGAGAAGAGGAACAATTAGGAAACATTTTCCAATTATAATTTTTTGGGCTATTATTTATTTGTTGGTCCAACTAAGAAGAGAGATGATGTGATTACGAGATACAAGACAAGATACACAGATGAACAAAGGGACAAAATAGATTTGGTTAAATCGTCAATTATTATGTGGCCGTCTGCTAGGTGGTGTAGGCAAGCTTTTACTAATATTTTAAAAATTTCATATATGAACCATAATGAAGATTGTTGTGTACATTTCTGTATGTGTATATGTGTGAATGTATAAAGAATTCTTGAACATGCATAATGATTTATGAGGGCATTTGTACGGACATTTTTATTTCGAAGAATTTCATGTAAAAACCTTCACATCAGCACACATCATTATCAGCTGTGTGCATGTCGCTCCTGTAATATGAGTAGAGTAGTAGATCATTGTATTGTTGTTGTTGTTGTTGATGGCGTGGGCTATGCAGAACTTCATGGTGTTGTTTTTTATTTGGTTGATTGGAACAATGATGTGTGTGTGTGTGTGCATTGTTTTTGTTGTGGTTGTTGCTTCTGTTATTGTCGGTCTTACGTACTGGTAGACCATACAGCATTTGCAAGATCGTATGCGTAAGGTGGCCGTTTAGCTCTTCGTTAACCATACACGTGTCCTGCGTGTGTTGAACTTGCCTCCACTCTTCACTCCCCCCCCCCACCCCCCCCCCCCGCGGCAGCCACTGCCGCTACCACTAATTCTACTTTTCATAGAGGAAGCTTTGTTCTAATTCTACTTTCCATTTATGGGAACGTTACAGGTATACGTGTGTATGTCATTTTTCATAATAGATATATTTGGCTGGCTTTTAATAATAGCTACAGCAGCAGCAGCAGCAGCTACTGCTGGTGGTGGTACTGGTGCTGCTGATAACTGTAACCCGTAATCAGGGCGATATTTTAGTATTGGATTCTACCGTTTTATATGCGTACTTACTTAATGTTTGTGGTTGTTTGTATATTTATGGTGATTTTTTTTTGTTTTGTTTTGTTTTGTTTTTGACCAACTGTTCTCCCCCACAGCTCACAGCTCACATCTCACAGCTCATAGCTTGTTACTGCCTATATGTGTGTGGCTTAATGAAATCGTGTGCGTTTCCCAATCCGATTCAATTTCCGCTTTGTAATGAAATAAATGCCCTTTTTTTTTACATCCCTAACGTCTGCCATCCATTGTTTAATGCTCGTACGGTTGAACTACCTTAGTAACAATAACCGGTTGAAGTTGTGTTTTTTTTTTTCCTTGCTGCTGTATTTTTTGGTAATTTTTGGCCATTAGCTTAAACTTGATGATGATGATGATGATGATGATGATGATGATGTCAGTTCAATTATTTTATGATTGATGGCGTGTTTATGTTTCATATTTTTTTTTATATATTTTTTTTTAATTTATGCATTTTTCTTAATAAATTTAATTATAAAATAATATTAATGTTTTCTTTTTTTGCTTGTGACTTATTCGTAACCTATATAACAACAGTGTCTTGATGTGTAATGTGTAAGTGCGTGCTCTGGACACGTGCCTTTCATGTGTTTCCAAGTAACAAAGTTTTTTGTTTTTTTTTTTGCATAATTACATGACTCTGTATATAAGGTAACTGTATTAGTTGCGTTTATAATAAATGTATCCATCTTTCATTCTTCGGTAATTGAATTTTGAGAGAAGATTTCTTTTGCAAATACCTTGTACACGATGTTTAGGGAGTTCGGCATATGACAGGACATAAAAACGAAGCTGCACTTGAAGCAAACAAAACGAATTTTGATTAATTGGTTTTCATTGCACCCTATACCGCATGTGGTATTTAATTAAACCGATCCATTCAAAATCAAAATCTGAATCGATTTAACCATGTCCTTCTGTCCGTCTTTCTGCCGATGTATATTTGTGTTTAAGTTACAGTTCACATTTATTGAAATATCACGATGAAATTTAGGACATTGGCTCACAGAAGGAACCCTGGACCAGAGGGAACCATTTTTAGAAACCATCCCCATCATATACATATTGGGTTGAAATCCACAATCGACAAAAAAGTATCCATCAGATGCGATAAAAAGTCAAAATTTAATAATATTTAGCTCTTTACCTAAAATGGTTAGTATCAGATATAAGATACGGTCATACTTTATGAAAAAAATACACTTGGGTCAAAATTTTATGTAAATGTTAATGCATAATATAAACCCTATTGGACAGTATATACTACGCCCACTATAGATAAGGTTGTGGCGCATATTTAAGCAAATTTCATTTACTTCTCATTTTTAATTAAACTTTACTTGAACCTTCACTTTATTAATGATTATCATCGGACTGAGATTATGTTTGCATTTAATGTTTAATAAAAATTATTTACATTAATAGAGCAAGTCTATCACCATCTATTAATGATTTTCACCAAACTAATGAAGCGCCAACACTTTTAAAACAAACACTTTTTCTATATTGTTTGCTGTTCTAGTATTTAGTTATAAATTAATTAAATATAAATAGTTTAAAGGAATATTTAATAATTATTTAAAGCGAGATTGTCATTTCATGTGCATTCGTTGTTTGTTCTCACGTTTTATATTTATACTCAATACCACACTATGTGGTAAGAGAATGTATTAAGTTTATGCGAATGTTTGTAACTTCTAAACGTCAAATGCCACACCCACCAATCGATTTAGAATCAACATTTAAATAGATTTAAATATGTCCGTCTGTCTGTCCATGTAAATTTGTACGCATTTTTAGAATCCCTTTCCATATAATTATATTCCACAAAGTAACTTTTCTAAGAGTGCCCCGCTAGCTAAACTAACTGTAGCATAATTTAAGAAGCTAAGTGATGCAGGGTATTATATGGTCGGGCGTGACTGACTATAACATTTTCATTTGTTTTTTTTTTTTTTTCTGTTAATTGCCATTATCTCGGATGACCTATTAATTTTTAATTAAACAGAAACATATTTGTGCATCTGTGCTGTATGCTGCATGCATACGCTATACATTTATGTATATTATAACTGGAATATCATTAAAAAGAATTTGTTTGTGCTTTCCCTTAAAATTATGTAATTTTTTTTCTTTTTATTTTTTTTGGTTATGAGCGTTTTATGTATAAATCGTAATGACATTAAAACAACAACTGATGTACGAGTAGTTAAATATTACTGGAAAAGATGTGGAACAGGAAAAATTTGTGTCTGCTAACTTTCTATTACGAGTTCCATATTATTGAGTACCGCAGCTCAAAATATCGAACAGCAACCAACATTTTTTCAAATATATTTGGCTACCTCGTCAAATTCTGTATTTGCTATGCTACCACGCGGCAAAAGTGACAGCAAAACTATTCAAACACTGCACGAATCTATTACGCAAAGAACTGCAGCTGTTTTAAAAGTAAATGAATATGTGTCAGGTGTTCACATTATTTTGTCTATCCTTTGAAGATTGACTCAGATATTAATGCTAATCATTTTATTTATATACTTTGTAGAATTTCTGTTTCTCATTAGCTAGCATTTGTACTGGGATAAATTTTGTCCAAATCCACAACGTCTTAAAGAAAGCTTTTAGTTTAATTTTGGTTAGAAAAATTTAATAAAAATGGGTGCGATATTAAATCACATACTCTTTACTAAATGTTTTTATTTTCTAAAATCAAATTATATTATAAACCGAGGTAAAAATAAGTAAAATATGCTGCAATATAAATAAACAAAAATACAATATTTATCATGTACGGCAACAGCTCCTTTTTGACACATATCTCTCAAGCGATAGATGATTTTATATAATTACATAATATTAGTGGAATGTTGACGTTCGATTTACGTCCGTTGAGCCTTGTCTGAGATACGCGCCTTGTCTAAGATAACAGAGTGGCTTTGACTCTCCTGTCTCCTTCTGGGATTTTGGAAATGCCGTTAGAACAAATGATGCTTTTTGTGTATAATAAACATTTTGTTTTAAACAATATACCTTTCCGACCTACTACACCTAACTTAAATCAAGTCAAATGAAAAATATTGTTTCAAAAAAAGAAAAGAAAATAAAATCGAATAAAAACCGGTAATCGATTTTCATATAAGCCATAATTTGTGAATTTGTTTTTTCATTAATATAAGTGAATGGATGAATCAAACAAACAACTTCATACGAGTATAAGCTGATTACTCTACACGTGTAAATGCACGTATAGGTGCATAAACAAACTATTTGTAAATGTATAAAATAAATAAGAAAAAAGCAAGTGAGAGCACTTTAGAATTTGGCTTACATCACATCTGGAATACCATTCCGCTTTCAATAAAAAAAAAAAAAAAAAGTGGGCGTGGCAAGTATTATGATTATGTCTAGCCATAATGTAAGTAATACATAACGACTTAATCACCACATTCTGCATAAAGGAAAAAGTTTTTTGGGTAAATTGTGGGCGTGGTCGGTTAATCTATACAATTCAATTTCAATTTTGTGGCTAAGAGAGATTTTTATCGATTGTGGGCGTGGCACGTTTAGTATGGTAAAAGTGTCAACAATAGATATACGGACATACGGACGGACATATCTAGTTAGACACAGATTTTGATGGTGATCGAGAATATATATACTTTGTAGGGTGTGTGATGCCTTCTTGTAGATATTGCAAACGCAATACGAAACTTAGTATACCGCTCCTCACTAAGATGAAGCATATAAAAACAAAGTATTAAATAAAACAATTTATAAATATATGGCGCACATAAATCTATGAAAAACAAAATAAAATAATAATAATAATAAAAAAAAAAAAAAAAGTAAATAAATAGTAAACAAACAACCTAAGGGACTTAAAAATTTTGTATTGAAAATAAATGTTATGATGAAACACACATTTATCCCATATGCAGCATGTACGTGTGTACGTTCTGTGAATTTACATATTTGGAATTTATTTGTTTTGTTAGCAAATTGATTTTCATATGTGCATGTAGGACGTTCAATAACCAAATCCAAGTGCATGATAGATGGATGGATAGATGGATGGATGGATGGATGGATGAGAGTGTGTCACATGTTTGTTTGTGTAACCAAGGATTTGTATATATCGTAATAAGTTAATCAATTTGAAGTATATGTTTTTAAGTGTGTGTGTGTGTTTGTGTGGCCATGTGCTTAGAAGAAGATTTAGATGAAAAGATTTTCATTATTTTCTATTTTTTTTTTATTTCATTTAGAATTTTTCATCTTAAAGTGAATTTTGAACATGCATTTAAAACGCACACATACTTACACTCACACATACGAGTATATAATTTATGTACGTACGTATGCCTGTAAACTTATGCAACCTAATTTTCACCCCGTTCCCAAAGCAAATACATATTATTAAAATGTGTGTGTGTGTGTGTGTGTGGAAAATTACATTTCACTGTTAGTTGCTTGTTTGTTTATTTTTTTATCATTCTGGTGTTGTTGTTGTTATTGTTACTGTTACTGTTACTGCTCCTTGCCTGAAGCGAACAAACGAGAGTAGTTTTATTTTCTATTTTCTCATATATATGCAAGTACGTTGCACAGATGTATGCGTATGTTCATATAACAACATGTGACGCTAGTGTAGAAACCCCAGGGAATGCCCTTGCAGCAGCAGCAGCGTCAGCAGCAATGGTAGTTCCATGCATACATTTTCCCTCTTTAAATAATTGTTGCACAAATCCACCCGAGCGAGCCAGCGTGCTCTCTATTGCCTGAATAAATGAAATACAGTATGTGTGCATGTATGCTTGAGATTGTATCATAGTAGTATTTGCTATTGTTTCTAACCTAATTTGAAGGAGTCTAAAATGGTTTGTAATTTATTTTCTTTCCACCATTGCAGCTATTCAAGGGTTAACATGTTATCAAAACAAGCGATTTTCACATTTCAAATTTCTTGACGATTACGTTGAAACATATTTTGCTTCAAATTTAAAAAAACACTTTCTTTCTTACCCAGAACGTTGAGACATTCAATCAATCAAGTTAAACGGATTGAACGCATTGCATCAACAGGCGTACGAGGTAAACCATAGAATGGTGGTAACCTTGTACTCGTAGTAGTCTTAGTTATTATAACATGTTCTAAATAATAACATAATAAAGGAGATATGGTAGGTTGGTTATTTAAGAAGAAGTAGTCAAAGATTCCACAGAGTATTCCTTGATTAAAATCTGATCCGGTTGTGATAGGTATCTGACCCAAGGGGCTTTCTTTTATTGAAAATTTGGAATATTGAACTGAAACACGTAATTTCCGTAAGCAGGGGCCACACCCAAAATCAACAAAAACCAACTTGAGCCCAGCTAAAATTTCGCATATTGATAATAAACGCATTCAATGGCGGGATTCGTATAAAACTTTTAAATTTATGTTTATTCCTAATCCCTGTCACACACACACACACACACACTCATTTTGTCATTTTTCAATTTCAATTCATTTTCATTAAAAGTAAACAAGAATTTCAGGGTTTTCACATTGCTGGTATATGTATGTCTGTACGTCCTATTGTTTCACTAACAATTTCTCTTCATTCTTGTTGTTGTTACTTTTGCCGTTACAATTGTTGTACTTTTTATTTCATTTCATCTAATAGCTATCCGCCTAAAATAGACTTGAAATGTTTGTGCAGTTGTTTTTGTTATTTTTGATTCTATTACGGCACGGTTGTGTTTAGCGTGAGAAATTTTATTGCTTTCGGGCATTTTCAATGTGCGACATGGACTGCAGCCCCCTAAGAAAATTGTTTCAATTATATTTGTGTTTGAAACATTCACACGGTAATGATTGACCGATCAATCAATCGATCGATTGATTAAATGAACTTTTATTGTCACTTCCATCACCCACCTTTATATCGTTGTTGTAAAACATTTCGTTAAAGATAAAAATTTAATTGAACTTATTTTACACACAGTTGTACAGACATTTGTATGTATATGAAGGCTTAAAATATAATCCGGAAAAAATAATTATAAGGAAAAAAAAAGGCCAGCAACATTACATGTGTGAGTAGAAGCCCGTCCCACCACCCACCACATCAATAATCCGAAAGCAAAAGAAAATATTTACCAAGAAAATTATACATCGAGATAGTAGAGCTGCCACTGTTGCCGCTGTTGCTACTGCTGCATGCATGTTGTATACACGTACACTCAAGGACATGTGCACCTTTCATATCTCATGCCTGACAGAATGCCGTGCATACCATGCACGAGAACTGCTCAATTTTAATTCATAACACATTTATACAAAGCAAATAATATTATTAACAATGTATAGATTAAATATACAAAAGGACAAAGGCTCTTGTGTTAATGTAATCACAAAGAGAACGAGAGAGAGAGAGAGAGTGTGTGTGTTTGTGAGAGAGAAACAACCATTCATCTTTTCTCACTGTAAATTTTTAATTAATTTTTTTCCTTTATCATTAAAACCTTTTTCGCCTCTTCCGCTTCTTCCACTACTTCTTCCTTAAACTGTACATTTCCGCAAAAATACAAAAAAAAAAAAAAACAAACCGAATCGAATCCCGAATATATCTCTTAAAAGTATTAAAAGCCAATGAAAACTTTTGTATGATATTATTACATGTATGGATGTAATTATCTATAAAAGGAAGGAAACAAAAAATAATCGGTTTTGCTGCACAAAGGCAATTAACGTTAATTAGTAAAGCATGCACTCAACACATATGAAGATAAACTTACTTGAAAAAAAAAAAAAAAAACAAGATACTTATAAAAATATTTACGAGAAGGTCGTAAGCATTTTAAACTGATTGTAGGCAATCCTGCGAAGGATTGTAAATATTGTTAAGAACTCACATTCGGCTTGAAGCGAATCTTAAATACCCGCCACATTTATTTACCACGTTTTACAAATCAACTGTTATTCGTTCTTAATCGATTAGCCATGACCGTCTGTCTATCTCTTTGCTCATGTCAACTTTTGCCAGAGTCTCTAACATATTCCAAAGAAATTTATCTTGAGGCAACAGTGAGCTCTACTGAAAATGATTTCATTTGGACCATTTTTAGAACCTCTCTGTCTAAAGCAACCCTTTCCAAGGCAGTCTTTTTATGATGAAAGTTCGTTTAATTCTTTAAATTTTAAACTTCTTTGCACCATTTTTGAAGTACTTCCCCGTATAAAATTTTTTTCTACAAAATAAATGCAGTTGAAATTCTTAACACCACTCATGGAGGTGCCAAAAATGGGCGGGGTAGAATAACAGGTACAAAGAAACCGAGTGGTTACATAACATATACTCTCAGAGGGCGGAATCTCATACCTGCCACGCCTACTGCTTGTTTATAGATGAATTTAAATGTGGCCTAAGTCAAATTTTCTGTTCTTTTATTTGTTTTTGTTTTTTTATATTTCGAATGAAACAAACAAATTATAAATATATACAGGGTCACATGTTATTTTCAATTTTATTTTTATTTTCACTTGGTTGCAATATATGGCCTCGCATCGGAGGGACACTCGAATTGTTCAAAAGGCAATGCATTTATACCCAGTTGTTTATCGCCCGCCTTCTGTAGCATATTGTTCCACAAAGCCGTGGCAGTTACTGCATGACCTAACTGACTAAAGTGGAAGCAATCGGCAGCCAAGTAACGAAAATCCAAATTATTATTTGATGCATTTGGTATTGACGCATTGGCCATGAATGGTTGATAGATGACCGCAAAGTCCTGTGTGTGAAATTCGGGCAATTCCGCCACATATTTGTCGATAGCTTGCCATTGCTGTATGTTTTGCGAAAGCCAGTTGCGATATGAGTCCGTGTAGCTATCACTTATCACACAGGAGCACATCAGAGGCAACATAAGTTGACAATGTGCCGGAACATTGCTGAGCAATTGTTGAGATAATAAAACCATATTAGGGGCCGCCATTAAGTTTACTATGAGACGTGGTATATT
This sequence comes from Ornithomya fringillina, assembly GCA_963978525.1. Taxonomy (NCBI): domain Eukaryota; kingdom Metazoa; phylum Arthropoda; class Insecta; order Diptera; family Hippoboscidae; genus Ornithomya; species Ornithomya fringillina. The sequence continues at coordinate 3,046,217 of OZ021690.1, forward strand.
TGCCTTGAGTAAATTTAATGCTTCATGTAAAACTGATTCGTGGGATTTCAACCATATGTAGGCGCTGTCGTGAAAGCACATATCCGAACATATGTCATTGGCTCCAACGAAAACAGTCACGAGTTTCCAGTGCTTCTGCATATCTACGTGAGCATCCTGTTTCATGCGATCTATCAATTGGTGACTTAGTGATACCAGGTCGCGGGCCATAATGGCGGGTTTGGCTATGTTCAAGTCCGATGACTGCGAATTGTAAAGACCGCCCGTTTGAGTGGAAAAGCCGTAAAGATTCGGATTGAATACTTTCAAAATGTTGGGCAACGTTAAATATTTCTTCCAATCGCCGAACCCACCGCCTGTGAACGCAAGGCCCGGATATGCTATAAAGACATCGAATATATGTCTGGATATGGTACCCATGCCAGCCGATATTGAATCTCCCAACACAGCCACCACATCAATATCTCCAGGCCTTAAACGATCCACGGAGTCTGGCACTACACTTGAACGAGCATTCGTCAAATTGCAGGGAAAACGTTCCTGTTCAGTTATTTCATTTTGCATCTTGTCCTGGTAACCGACGTTGTCATTGATATTTTGAGTGAGATGCATATTAATCATCTCAAGACCGTTTATTATCATATTACGCACTACATCCAACTGGCTTAATATGGAGTTGCCCTTACTGGCTTGCTTTCTGAGGACATTTTTTGGTTTTTGAAAAAAGAAATTTTGCTTTTGATTCGTACTGTGGATGCTACACTCCACCAGTTGAATCTGATGCTGAAGAATTAATTTCAATGCAATGCAGAAAATTAAGAAAAAAAATTCATTTATTTTAATATTCATAACGTTGCTAGCTTGGGCGAATCACTTTTTCAACTAATGGAATTATTGTTTATTAAGTATAATGTTTTTTAACGTAAACGCATTAACTTAACGTACTTGACCGCGTCATTTTATGCGTTGTTTCGAAAAGAAACGTGTAGTACTTATACAGCAAGTGCGAAAGGCACTCGGTACCTACACTTTGCTGCTGAAAATTATAAAACATCATTCGTCATCAACTCACCGCTCAACGCTCAGTTAGAAGAATATTGTGCCGTTCCAATCGTTTAGATGAATTTTTAAATAATTATTTTTATTTATTTTATTGTTTTTTTCAATTTGTTCATTAACCTAAGAAGTACGAGTACAACGCGTTAAGTTTACTCAGTTTCAATCGGATGTGTTTTGAGAATAATGGGGCAAGATTTTCTGTTCTTTTGCATACATACCCACACTGTACTGGTACTCTACCATACATTTTTTAATCTTGAAAACCTTAATAAAGCTTTTTATACTTATCACACTCGAAGAATTCACTTTAAAGTCTCATTACATTCTAAGATAAGCTACAAATTATATGATAATGTCTGTACGTCCGGCTGTGGCAAATGTTTCAAAAAGTGAACAATTTTGATGGATCGCCAAGAGCCTTCGCAGAGCCATTGGTGGTATAGGGCATATTAAGTTAATGCAAATGTTTGTAACAACACAACCACCTACAATTATACCGATTGGTTCAGAATCAAAATTAACCATGTCCATCTGTCCGTCTGTCCATGTAAATTTGTGCGCTACGCGTTGTATTTTTTCAGATATTTTGTTGAAATTTTTTCATTTTAATTGAAAATGAACTGAATCGTATAATTTTTAGAACCACTCTCCTTATAAGGTTTTATTATATAAAAAAAATTGCAATTTTTAATATTTTTTTTACAAAATTTGGTAAAGAATAGTTAATTAGCTAAATAATTGACTGAGCCAAATTTTGGACCCCATGGGACTATTTTAAAAACCCGTATACAGACACAATTAAAGTATTTGTAGCATAATGTAAGGACCTAACTTGGGTAGGGTAGTGAATGGTCGAGCTTGGCTGACTATAACATTTTCACTTGTGTAATTTTTTAATTATTTAATTAGGACAAAAACAAGAGTGTGGATAAATTGACATGACCTTGATTGCAATAAAACCATGCTCAACTGTTTTAATTTATATTTTAATTATATTTTGTACATATAAAGTAAATTTGTTTTTATTAAATCCAACTAATTATAACAGCAGAGTTTTTGCATATATTTAGAAAATAAAAGTTAACAGCAACAACAGCAACAACAAATAAATACATTATTCAAGTAACAAGATTAAATTTGGCTTAGACCAAATCTTAAATATCTCTCGCATCTATCTAGAGTGTTCAAAACTTATGTGTAGAGTGTAATAAAAAAAAAAAAATACAAAATGTACAGAAGCAGAAAAATATAAAAATGGAAAGAATATTATACAAGCATGCTAATCCCAAAGAAAAACAGTAAAGTATAAAACAACAACAACAACAATAACCAAAAACACAAAAATCTAATAAATATATGTATTTGTATTCATATATATACAGGGTGAGGAAAAAAAAAATGTGAAAACTCTCCGGTGAGGTTATAATAAAAAAAATATTTTAAATACAAAAATTATTGGCTTAGAAACACTGTTAGAAGAAGTCACACACCGTCAAGGCACCCGACAACAAAAATTTCACGTTTTTTCCGAAAATGTTACTCCATGACATTACTACACTACTAGAGAGCGTAATCATATACCTGCCACGCCCATCGTTGTAGATATGGAGAGTATTCAAGATGTGACTTAATACAAATTTAGGTTTCTTACTTGTTTTAAGTTCCGCATAGTTTTTAAGGTCTCTGCTGTTTTGTTTCGTTTCTCGTTTACTGTGAGTGTCAGTTACCAGTTAAATTAATTTAAATGTATACTACGGAAGCTGACTTCAATCAAACATTCTAATATATTTCATTGCTTTTTATTAATTATGCTTCCTTAATATAAAATCTTTGCAGCTTAATACTTAACTGAACTTGAATTGTTAGGTTAATGTACTCCCCTTAACAGATCATGTGTATCAGGTCATGCGTATAATGATAATAATGATTACAGTAATAACAATAATACTGTATGATGAGTATATCAACTCCTTACCGTACTTTGTTCCGTTGTTATCATCATTATCATTATCATTATCATCATCATCATCATCATCCTCATAAAATTACTCGTATGAATGAATATAATCGTACTTTATGATGCTTAATAAAGGTGTACTTATCATATATACATACATATAAAACATAAAGTATAGCCATCTATTAAAACGATATAAAGAGAAATTCATTAAAACATTTTATCACATATACATATATGTACAAACATATGAACTATATAACTGTATGCATGTGTAGCAAGAGAAGTGAAATATTAAATATTTTATCAGGTAATTTTTTTTAATAGTGAATACATTTTAATTTGTATACCTTTCGCATACTTGTGAGAGATATGCAAAGTTTGTCATTATACATGCAATTACGAAAACAACTACACTGAGGTCCTACACATGGATGGCCTTCGTATATGTTTAACTAGGTGCGAGGGCGACTTCCACGGATGGCTAAAACATTAGTTAACCTCTGTAGTGAAAGGGTCCATTTTAAATAGGGCGAATTTTATTAACTGCCACACCCACACGTTACAAGACACCGAAAATTGCAAAGTTTCACTTTTGAGGTAAAATGCAAGATGCCGTTAAGACGAAATCATACGCCAGCCATGTTTAAAAACGCCATTGGATGGTGTCCCCCCATCCCTCGTGATTGATTTCTTTACATTTGCATTAATTACTTAGAATTTCATGAATGAATGATTTATTTATATAGACATACACATACACATATTAAAATTAAAGTAAAATATAGTTGTTGCTGTTTTTTTTTTTTTTTTTTTTTTTTTACAAAGTTTTGTCGTCAAGTATGATTTTGTACGAGTCTCAAGAGATGTTTTCTGACATTGTCGGTTTATTAAACTCCTCTGCAACACATTTAATTATAATTAATTGTATAAAATTTAATATATTGTATATTGTAACAAGAACAGTTTTCTCAACTTATGATTTATAATACATAAATAAATAAAAACAAAAGTAAAAGAACTAAATTTGCCTTTTAACCAAATCTTGAATACCCTTAACATTTACTATGGTGGGCGGGGCTGGTATATGATTAGGCCTTTAAATAATGTATGAATTACATCTCAGCTTGTCAATCATGTCCAGATCCATGCAATTTTTGATAGTGATCAAGGAGTCTCTGACGTCTACTTCTAGGTGCTGCAAACGGAATAACAAACTTAGTAAAGCTTTATCACTAAGATGGAAATAATATTTTATAATTAATTAAAAAAAGAAAAAATTAGATTTTTCTTCAACATCTCTCCCACACCTTACAAGAAATAAATGAATAAAAATCATTGAAACTACAAAGAATAAATTTAGACATTTTCAAAGCGATAAAGAATTTTGAATAAAACAAAATAACAACAACAACAACAACAACAACAACAAAACAATTGACATGAAACCAAATTAAATGAAATTCCAAATTTAATGAAATTAATTTAAATGCGGGTTGCACATATGCTACGCACGTATGGTAAGTACATATGCAGCAACGTTGTAAATAAAACTCAAAATAGTACACAACGACAATACAAACAAAAGGCAAATTTGTATAGGGCTTCATGATGAGAATGAGGATAATATGTTGATGAGGATGATGATGGTCAATGATTACCAAGCACAGGCATTCAAGCGTTCATACTAAATGCATGCAATGTGATATGAGGACGAGAATGGTGATGGTGATGGTGATGGTGATGGTGATGATGCTTGTAATCAAATAACAAACTGTAGGTATAAAATGTTTTTACTTCACATTCTTGTTGTTATCATTGTTGGTTAGATATGTTACAATGTTAATTAAGAAGTTTGTATGCATGCAAAGTCTACTGTGCCACCACCCCCCCCCCCCCCCCTCTTTGCATTTCCACAGTTTTTTTTTCTTTTTTGCAATCTGCCAACAGTTCTAACGGAGAATGATGATGGAACAACAACTCTACCCAATCACAATCATACTAATACATGATTAAGCTTATAAAAATGTTGTCGGTATGCACGCATTCACATATAATTTGGAAACGCACATTACATCTACCTTTGAACTAATCCCCACTACACTTATTTCACATCATTGTTGATGTAAAACTGAAGCATACTGATCGTTTAAATGTATACGTGATGTGCATGACTAATACTGCATGGGTGTGGGTGTGTGTGTACACAATAAATGTATGGTCGAAAAAGTTAAAACTTTGTACCAAGGATTGACTTGTACAATGGCTTGTAGAATATCTTTTCGAAAAACTACAATATTTCATAATAGTTATGTTTTTAGACACCCGTTATAATGAGTGCAGTTCGCTTTTAGTAATGTACGCATATTTGCTTTAACTCAACGCATGTAATGTTTTCCGTGTCAATAATGTCAATATTGCAAACAATTCATTGATACCGTTAACATGTGCACTTACAATATTTATTAACTCGTTTAAAATATTGTAAATAAAACGCTTTTAAAACCAAACAACGAGTATAAACAAAGTACAATATTTTCAAAAATCAATGTAGAGAAAATAAACAAATGAAAATAACATTAACATGAAAATTACCTTAGGTGGGGTATGTACCGCCACGTTGCAACGTTAAAACACTTACAATCGTAAAAACAAGAAATCTGAAATTGTAGAAATTTTGTAAAAAGATTTCCTTCTCTCTTGTTTGAATTAAAATTTTGCTTGATTGTTATAATGCTTGAACCTGTCTGTGGTCTGATTTTGTTTATTTAAAATGGCAAAGTTTTGACGTGAATGTTCAATAATTGCGAACGGGTGAGTGCCGAAGCAAAAACCAAAAAAATTTACAAGAAATACAGGGACTCTCAAACGTTTACACAAAACCAATATACCCCCAAATCATTGGATGATGTAGAGTATTAAATAATCACTTGTTAAGAAATATTTCAGGTGACATTTTGATTTATTCTTACATGATGGTACGCCCAAGAAGCACCTGTTACATGATTTTCTTCGTTTGTAAGGTTGCCCAGCTATCATGAAGCATAAAACGAAACGAAATACTAAACATTACAATATTTTGTTAAAACAAGTTACGAACCTTAACGCCACAGGTGGTCTTCGGAATAATATTTATAGGATCAAGGACAACAATACTAATAGCAACTGAATGCTGGTTGTAGATCTGAAAGAAAGATAAAACTACAAGTAGTCAGTGGGAAATTTCAAAGAAAAGCAATAAATATTCTTAAGAGGCTGCCAATTGACAACAGTTGGGTTTTGGTAATAGTTGAGTTAAGAAACACAAAACCTAAGAAACCAACACGCTCTGCTACCCTCACAAAAAACAAATTGGGCTTCGGGAATTATCTTAATGCTATGAAGAGTTAGAAAGCATATAAAACAGAAGCCGGTAAGCCTAAGAGTAGCCATGAATATAATGCGACCGAATCTTTACATTAGAAAAAACAAGTGGTTAAGATCACAAAAAGAATGCCTTTGAAAAGAAAGTCATAAACAAGTGTGTGTGTGTGTGTAGGTAAAGAACGTTTCGAATTCGATCAGTTGCCATAAAGATCGCTTTGAAAAATGATATTTTATAAGGAAACTGAAGCAAACTTTCTAAAACATCTCATGTGTAAATTGTAGCGAATTGTTGCATAAACGTACAGCGTTAAGGAAAAGTCATAAGTTTAAATGGTTTTTAATATTTTATTAAATTATGTCCCCGGTGTCAGACGCTAACTACCAACTTAATTAGTTTGATTAGAGATTCATTAGTTTGAATAAAAAATATTATCATTTTTATTTTTATTTTTGTTTTTGTTTTTGTTTTTGCCCTATCTCGGTATAACAATTTCATTCTCATTCTCGAGTAGTTTATATAATTTAATAGAGTTAATGAAAAAATTTTGCTGGCGTTGAGTAAAGAGATTAAAAAAAAAAAAAAAAAAAAGTGTAAAACACAGAAAAACACGTAATAAAACAACTCTCTCTCTCTCTCTCTCTCTCTCTCTCTCTCTCTCACACACACACACCCCCACTCTATCTCGCTCCAGTACACATTAAATTTGTATAAACATTTTCCGCATAAATTAATTTTTAAACCATTATGCGAACAGGGAAAACCCGAACGAAAGGCAGGAGTGAGTGAAAGGCACGCGAGCGTATGTGTTCAGTAACAATACAACAATAATAACTGCAGGCTACCTAAACCGCAAAACTTTTGTTTTATCGCATTTGTTAACGTTTGCCATAAACAAAAATTATTCTTATTTTTTTCGTTTTTTTTTTTTTTTTATTTCATTTTAAAGATTTCAGTATTTAATGGAAAAACCTGAATGTGGACATATGAGCACAACAGTGTTTGCCACAAACGAACCGTTGCAAAAAACAATATATTTGGCTTAAAACAAATCTTAAGTACCCTCTACACGTACAATTTTTTATATACTATATATATGTAAAAAGAGGGAGTGACAGGTATTCTGTCTAACTATCAACAACAAATTGAAGTCCCAGCTGAAGAAGCGTTTTATGTAAACTGCGGCTAATTATCAAAATTTGATCTTGAAATTTTTACTTTCTGGGTTTTTTCTTGTAGCTGCGGAATTGTACTTGTCGATTATGGGCGTGGCATTTCATTGATTTTACCCAATTTGATATAGAAACTAACAAGTGTATGCGATTTCAGCTCAATCTTGGATACTCTCTGCATATATTTGTAAATTGTGGGCGTGGCGTACAAATAGTTCGACTATTACAGCATGTTTTACACTTTGCTTTAGCAAAGACTTCTGGACTTCTGCTGCAAAGGAAGTTTTTCGAAATTGTGAACGTTTGCTTTATAGGACCATGCCCATTTTCCGATATTTTACTAACAAACTTATGTCAACAATGTAGCTGAGTTTGTTTTGTGGCCGTGTTAGATTTTTGGCAATTGTGGGAGTGGCTGTTAACCAATTTTTAGCAAATATGAGCAACGTGGATTAACTTTCAAAATTTCAGCTCAATATCAAATTGTTGCCGAGATTAGCATTTTACGGTCACTTGTGTGCAAAGGAAATAACAAACTTTGCATACCTTTCCATTTCTTATATATATGTAGAGGTTTATAAAAATGGTCACCAGCTGATGATGCAAACCGTACAATAACTAAACACACATTTATAGGTGTATACTCATACACACTTATATACACACAAACACACATTCACATATATTCCCTACCTCATATGGTTAACATCAAAGATTTTCGCGTTTTGTACACAATTTTCTATTTTATTATGATTTTGTCACAACATGAGAGATGTGTGTGACCGACCCCATGTGTGTGCTGTGTGATTGGCGTATTTTTTTAATTTCCCTTTTTTGCAGTTTTTAATAAAACGCGGTGCGATTTTGTGTTTTGCGTTTTTGTTTTTTGTTTTTTGTTTTTTGTTGGTCTCCTTGTGTGTGAATTATTTTCTGGTCGGTGTATAGTGTGAACTCTAAAGTGGAAAATTTATATACGATGTTGCTTGCTCGCTTGCTTGTTGTTGTTATTATTCTATTTTGTTTTGTTTTATATTATTTTGTCCGCTCGCTTTTCACATTAAAACTGCTGACATTATGTAGTGGAAAAACCGCAGGCATCTATGCATTTTTTCTACGTGTGTTTATGTTTCTACTGCCAATTTGTAATCAAAATCATATTAATGCAACAATTGCAATTTTTTCTGCATTTCGCTTTTTTTTTTTTTTTTTAATGGCACAGCAGCAGTCGCACTTTATGAAGCACTATATATGCACAAGAGGCTGTTGCGAAAAAATATGACACTACGAAGAAATGTGTTTCTTGTATTTTGATTAACAAAAAAAAAAAACAAAAAACAATGCATTTAAAATTATACGCTGGCTGTGTACTGTGCACCAAATCTTTTCACAAATTTTTCAGATAATTCATCGTGTATTTTGAAGGTTTTAAAGGTTTGGCTGTGAGGTAAATGAATGACAATCTTTTCTTGCCAATTGCCTAGATTGCCTGTGTAGTGAAATTTCGCGCAACATTTCCTTTTACTTTATACGAAATCATGCAACTTTTTAATTAAAGCAAACTATAAAACCTTTTCCCCCAAAAATAAATATTAATATAAAAAAAAATAGTTACAATAATAATAAAAATATAACAATTTTCGTTTGATGGTAGAGGAATATGTTTTTTAGCATTTAGAGCACGTAACTCTCACAACCAGCTGTGAACAATATTTTCATGTAATCATTTGGATGTTAATGTTATTGCTTTATGCGTCTGGAAAAATAATGAAAAGGTCTCCTTTAGAGGTTCATAAATATGTAAACTTGAAAAGTTAAGTAAGTTCATAAACAAATAAAAAAAATTAAATTAAAGTCTTTCAAGTCAAATTTTAGATATTTTCCGCATTCACAGCAGTGAACGCAGCAGATACATGATTACTTCATTTTCTTCTCCTTACGTATCAACTTGCAAGTCGAATTGTACTATGAAACAGATTTTTTTGTAAATAGTGAACTTGTCCATTGGTTAATAGCCACGCCCACAATCGATAAAAATTTATTTATCTGTCACAAAAATAAAGCTATTAAGTTGAAATTTTTGTTATACATTCATAGATGTACCAAAAATGGGAGTGGTTGCGCGCACAATTTACAAAAAATCGTACTCCATGTAAACTTCGACTTGCCCGCTGATTAGAGGACGCTATATATATATCTGCCACGTCCACCGTGATGGGTATTTAAGATTTGGCCTAAGCCAAATTCAAATTTTCTTTATTTTCTACATATTCGCTTCCCATCCCTCCCTCTGGTGGTTACAAACGGATTATCCAACTTAGTAGACTCTCCGCGTTAAGTTTATAAAAATTTCATTTTACTCATTTGAAACACTGTTTGAAATATGTCAAGTAACCAAATACGTGGAATTTTGCAATTACACTGTTCACTTAGTTTCATTCAATTAAAGGTTGCGTCGCACATGCCATAAGTATGTTTACGCAAGTACGTATTTTGTTTTATTACGAATGACGGCACTTCGCCCTAAACTAAATGACATTGAAGATTTATGGCAACACAATTAATTAGAGCCTACCTACCAAATGAATGAATGTATTATGTCGGTTTCTTTCTCACATTAGCTCCGTCCATGGGGGTATGAGTAGAATTCACTGACGTTGTTGAGGCTGCTGCCTCAGTTGAGATTAGAATCTGTTTGTGCCAATGCCATAACTCTTGTGAATTTCGCTTTCATTATCATATTGTTGTTGTTGTTGTTGTTTCTCTTGTTATTTTTGTACTTGATGTTGCTTTCACATAAAATAATGAGACATTTATACATGTAAATAAGCCCTTGCAGGTATCCACTACCATACCCACAGTGGGCAAGTGTGCAGTCAACAATTCATATTTTTCAATGACTCTAAATCGACTCCAGACATTATTATGTATTTTTTTAAAATTTGTATCTATGATTGAAATAAAAAAGTGGGCGTGACATTAGAACAAACAATTATGTAGGATACAAAACCATAACCAGCAAGATCAGAATATAAAATATATTTGATTGCCTTATGGTCACATTGGAATAATGTTAAAATGTGGCCCTTAAACCTATAATACTTAGCCACCCATGTACCTTTATAATTATTATGAGTTGCATATAATTGAATAATTGTTTAAATGTTCGTCAAAGTGTTGTTGGCGCAGCCTCAACAGTAACTGAAGTGTGAAAAAGATCGCCGAAGCATTGAGAAATAGGACGACGAAGAAGCACAAGGATGAGTGAAGGAAAATTCTATGAATTCATGTCAACATTTAAGAAAGTATGTTATGCGACATAAGTGTCACATTTTCCAGCATTTACTTAAAAAAAAGAAAAAAAACTACTTTTGTCTTGAACGTGGTACAGACGCATTGGAAAAGTGTGCATTTTAAAAAGTGAGTTAAATTACATTATAACAAGTAAGCAAACTAAATTTGGCTTAGGCCAAATATTAAATACCCTTCACGTGTAAAAAAAGTGTGGGCGTGGCAGGTATATGAATGCGCCTTCTTATAGTACATGTATTGCGTATCAGCTTGCAAGTGCAGTTATTTGTGGAGTATGTTTTTTTTTTTTGTAAAATTTTGGGCGTGTTTATTATACAACCATGCCCATTCTTGACACATCAATAAATGGGATAACTAAAGATATGAATACAAATTTTCAAGATCATAGATCAATTTTTGTGGCAGATATGTAGAGTTTTGTTTACTGTAGCCGTGTCTGTTATCTGACCCCGCCAGATAACATATTTTTGTCAATTGTGGGGTTGGCTCTTGACCGATTTTGTCCATTTTTAACTTTAATCTTCATACATAAACTAAAAGTGTCTGTAAAAAATTTCAGCTTAATATATCAAAATTTACAACCGTAAGAATGCCAACAACAGACGGACATACGGACATAGGGACATATATGTCTAGATCGACTCAGTTTTTGATATTTATTAAGAATATATGAATGGAATGACAAACTTAGTATACCTCCCACCTTTCTAATGGGGCGGGACTCTTAAGCTTCTTCAAAACATTCATAAAACCAAGCAGTGTCACAGCCTTTAAACTAGTCTTTGTCTGTACGTCCGGTATATATACAACAATATATATATATATTGCGAAAATCAATATACATACATATACACAAATATATAATTTTTTATAATTTTGTTTCCATATAAACTCAACTATTATTTACATAAATATCTACATAGTAAATGAATTGCTCATCAATTTTGCAGCAATAACTTGCTTACATATATGTTTATGTGTGAGTGTTTACATGTTCGTTGAGTAAAATAAATCCCTTTTAATGATTAATTAACATGAAAATTAATTACAAATTATTTGCTGCTGTGAGTAATTTTTCCAAACCGGTAAATATTTCAATTACGTTCAGAACATAAAGCAGTCGTACTCTCAGAGGAGGGCTTGGAAGTTATTTAGTTGTTAGTTTGTTATAATGCCAGAATAGAAATGATAAAATTTTATATATATAAACTAGTTTGTTCAATTAGCAGCACATACATACAACTGGGTTAGAGTTAAAAACTGATAACCGTTGGTGACCACACAGCTAAAATTATTTTAGACTAATACAGAACCGCATCGTTATTGTTGAATTATAACTGAAATAAAATGGAAATGGTACTGTGATGCCTGCCGTATGGCTTTTGGGCCAATGTACAGTGGGCTCGGTTTAATCAGTAGTGCATCCGACACGGAGAGCATGAGAGGAGAAATTATATGAAAAAAAAACAAAAAAATATTGGTCAAACGATTCGTTTGTTTTTAAATAGAAATCACACAATAATAACAACAACAACAAGAACAACAACAACAATGACAATAAAATTAATTAGAACAAAACTAAATTACAATTCTACAAATTACAGGATGTAATTTCACAACAATTGTACAGCATTTGCGATAAGTGCACATGCAACACAAAACTCTAATTTTATGACTTTTTTAAACCGAGAAAGAGAAGCTTTAAAAGCTTTTCTTGCTAAAATGTATAGTTTTCAATAAAAAAATACTTGTAGGAAAGTTTCAAGACTGACCGGTTGGTTATTTTTCCTACAAAAAGTTCACTTTAGATGGTCACGCCTTATAATGGCCATACCGTCAAACAATATCTCTGACAGAACAAAATCATTAAAGTTTCAACTATACTATTACACTGAGCACATGTTTAGTAAAACACACACACACATTGATTTTGTAAATGTGTATGTAAACTATTGTATGTTGTTTTTAAATGTTTTGTTGTTGGGTGGATTTTTGCAAATTAAGCAAATTTGTATAATAATAATAACAACAACAATAATAATAATAACGAGGAGCCAGCCACAGCAGCAGCAGCAGCAGCACAGGAAAACATATTATTTATGCTGAACGTACAAAATATTTTGCAAAAATTAAAAATTCACATACGGCCTGTGTACAGAGAATAATTTGTGTAAAATGTATGTGTATGGTGATTGTACATATATATATATATATATGTATGTGAGGTTATTACAATAATTACCACATATGTTCTATAAATAGTTCGCACTAAGTAAAAAATAATTAATCGTTTGATTGTATAGTAATTAAAAATTTATTTTATTTAAAAGCAGAAACTTTTTATATACATTTATTAATAACAAGTAAAAATGTTATGTTCAATCCAGCCCAAACATTTAATACCCTACACCACTTGGCTACACGTTTTTGTACCAAATTTCATCGAAATATCTCAAAAATTGCTCACAAATTACATGGACCGACAGACAGACATGGTTAAATGGATTCAAGTTTTGATTCTGAAACAATCGGTATAATTGAAGGTGGGTTGTGACAACTGTCATTTACAAGTTACAAACATCCGTACACACTTAATATACCCTATGTCACAGGGTATAAAAATAATGAATAAATCCAAAAAAAAAAAAATTAAAAATTATTTAAAATTGATTCAATTCAATATTAAATGTATGTATTTGTTATTCAGTTGATCTCAATATTTTTTATTTAATTTTAATGTTTTTTTCTTCTTTATTAAAAGAACATCTTTATATTTTAGCAATTTTTAATACATTTTTCTCTTTCAATAAACGATTATTTTAAAACTCTATCACAGTAAGTATGGCACACATACATCTCCCTGCAAATTAACATTTTTTTTAAATTTTTCCTTATTACGAGAAATTCTTACTTGAATTTTCTAAAAAAAAAAAAAAAAAAGCATTTTTACATTTGTATAATTATATTTTTGTTTCAATTTATAAAAAAATTTACCCTTTTGTTTATAATGCCAAAGTAAAGGACTCTCCATCATCTCAAAATTTTATTATACCCTCCACATAAGATGGGGTATGGACTAAGTTTGTCATTGGCAAGGAGATATTAGAGACCCTACAAAGTATATATATTCATGATAAGCATCAAAAACTAAGACGATATGTGTCCGTACGTCTGTCTGTTGTTGGCTTTCTTACGGGCATAAAATCTGAGATATTGAAATAAAAATTTTTACAGACACTTGAAAAATTGGTCAAGAGCCACGCCCACAATCGACAAAAATTTCTATATATGTTACAAAATTTTATTTATAAATTTTGAAATTTGTTATGCATACAAGTAATTATATCCTTTTTGTTTCTAAATAGATAAAAATTTGCTTAAAAAATTATAAAAATAAAAATGATATTATTTGTGTAAGCATGTGCATACTTTTGCACTTTCACAAAAGTTACTTATACGCCCGACACAACTCATACAACAAAGACGAAAATTCATATTAACATGTTAACCAGATGAGCATATAAAGCATTCCATGCAAAACATAACATTTGCATCTTTTGCGCAATGAACAGAATGAACACCTTAATGAATTATATGCAAATTTTTCAGTTTCAGTTTCAGTTTCAGTTTCATTTGTATTGTATTGTAATATGCTGCCATATGACAAACAACAGTTCACTTGCATTCATTTCGAAAAAGAAAGAAATTTACTTTTATTTGTATTTTATATGCATACACACATGTACACATACACATATTAGTGAATAGAATTTTATTTCTTTTTAATGTTTACCTGCTTGTGAATGCCTTTTAAGTGGATCTCACTCTCTGTCTGTTTGTTGCATTTAAAAATTTGTTGCTTGTTGCAGATATTGTTGGAAAATAACATAAATTTGTTTAGTTAATTATTTAGAGATTATGGCAGCAATAGCAATAACAATGCAAAGAACGAAAACGAATTGTTGTTGTTGTTGTTGTTGTTGTTGTTATTGTTATTGTTAACTTACCTACTTACTTATATATATAAAATAAAACTACAAGTTTTCTTAACAATGAAAACTTTTTCTTCTTAATCTTACTCTTCATAAAATACACGCTCGCTAACTGTCGTTTCTCTTATTGTAGATGTCGTTGTCAAATACTATATATGTGTATGTGTATGTGTATATGTTTGTACAAATGCGATTATATATATACATTGTAAGGAAAATGTCAAATTTATATTTTATAACTTTAACTAAGAGGGTGAAAGTTTGTATAAAAGTAAATAAGTTTACCGTTCTGCTCTGCTCCTGTTTTTTCTTTTTGCCAGGGTCACGTTTGGTTTTTTTTTTGTATATCTACACATATTATATGTAGCGTAATGTAAGGCGTCTGTTGTATTATGTGTTTGTGTGTTTATAAGCAGATATATTGAGCCTTGAGCCTTGTATGGAAACATGCAAAATATTCTTTTCTTATATAATTACTCTGACTTACTCATTTGTTTATTAGTCCAATGGGAATAATAATAATCTTTAATGGCATAGTTTTTTAAACATACACACATTTATAACTAATATTCATTCATTTTCGTTTTGTTAGTTTTGGGGTGAGTGGGAATTAAACATAAAATTGGTTTCATTTCCACCATAAACAATATACAGCTCGTATAACCCGAAAGCCAATTTAATATTTAAAATTGTTTCCTTATTTGTTGTTGTTCTTGTTATGTTTTTATACTTTGCCCATAACATGGAATACTCCCTGCATACTTGGCTTGTTAAACTATTTGCAACAGTCGGAAGCAGACGTTCAAAATCGTACAAAGAATACATATCAGCATCGGCATCACTATTTTTATTATCGCTCATAAATTAATCTATATAAGTCTGTCTGTGTTTTGTTATGTTAAATATTTATAATAAACAATTTCGGTTTTTGCATTCTTGTTACTTTTTACGATGAATGAAACGCTCACTATAAAGTTTGGAAATTTGGTACACAAACTTACAATTAAATCGTACAACAATGTGCCAAAAATGGACAGGGCCGTATAATAGACTAACTGCTGCCACGCCTACTGTTTATATAGAGGTGTGTAGGGTATTTTACACCTTCCCTCTGGCACGGGTCACAATTTTTAACATGTTTAATACTATGTGACACATATGTTGTGTCACATTACGTGACACAAACGTTGTGTCACACTAGCTATAACATTGTTTCGGCCACAGGGACGCTACTTTTTTTTAAATATGGTGACCGGTCAAAGTGTTAAGAGTGAACCAAAATTTTGTATATACTTCTCGTTATTGTTGTTTCTGTTGTTATATTTCCTTTTTTTTTCTATTTCTTTTTTTTTTTATTATTATTGTAAATTTATAGTTAAGTTCCGCATCAAAAACAAAAAAAGTAAGTTCAAGTGAATTTGTCTTTAAAGCTATTGTCACAGAATAGCATAAAATTCATTGTATTGTATGGAAAAATTTCTACATTTAAGTTTAAATCCAAATCTGTTATTATAATATTATTGTTATTGTTGTTGTTGTTGCTATTGTTTCTAACAATTTTACCCTTTAATAATTTTTTTTATTTATTTCTTTTTATTATTATTTTCGTTTTACTATCTGTACGTGATAAGTAATGAAATGTTGTATTATTATGATATTTTACGGTGTGTATGTGTGTGTGTATGATTTTTAAAACATTTCTGCCACAATAATATTTTATGGTGCAGCCCTGAAAGCGGAAACATACGTGTTTGAGTAATGTTCTATTTATTTATTTTTTCATATTGTTGTTGTTGTTGTTGTTGTTATGGCTGTTGTATGACAGACGAAATCATCGTTTATCTTCATAAAAAAAACATTTAAAAATTATTATATAGACTAAATATTGACACCAAAGCTACAGAGATACAATACAACCGATAGAAGCAGAGACCAGCACCAGAACCAGAACCAGAACCAGATGCCAACCGTTTCAGTTTAGTTCGGTTCAGTTCAGTTCAGTTCAGTACATATGCCAAAAAATGATAAATAATTTTTATTTTTAGTTTATTTCAGATTTAGTCGTTATTGTTGTTGTATATTTTTGTAGTTTTCATTTTTCAGACCATTTGAGTGGAAACAGAGGCAATAAGTAAAAAATGTTGTTATTATTTTTTTATATGCGAGTTTAGAATTGGTAAAAAAAAAACAAAAACAACAACAACAACAACAAATTTATGAAGTAAATTCGAAGCATTTTTAAGTACTGAGAGTAGTTACCATAAATGTGATCAGTTGTACGGATAATGGTTAAGGACGAATAAAGACCAATAAAGACCAATAAAAATGGTTAATAATTTGAGTGATGCCAATATGGGACAGAATACTCCAAAACATGAGATAATCTTTCTACGCTAAATGAAACATTCATTGAAACGAAACTCGATTATAACCCGTAACGCACCTAATGCAAATGTTTGTGATGTACTTAAATTAATTCACAAAAGGTCAGGAGGGTGAAATCAATGATAAAATAAACAAGATTCAGCAAATTTTAACCCTTTTGAATACATCAGGGACTGATTACAACTTTTTCACGAGTCAAACGAAAGATTATAGTTTCCTGGCGAGGTGATCCATCAGCATCGAATGCCAACAAAATGTTCATATAAAAAATTTTCAAATTTTCCAAAAAAATTACAAAAAAAAAAATGAAAAATTTCACCCAAAATTAACACGATTAAGCTCTATGGTAAATAGATTTAATTGTCAAATTTCATTAAAGAATATCAAGATTTGTGCATTTTCTCCACGTAACACACTTTCCATAATAAGCTAAATGAAATTTTGAATCAAGATCAAATATTGCTTCTTGCAAATACAAATAAGGGTTAAAGTGAGAGAAAGAACAATTATATATATTAACTCTCTACTGCTGCATTAAAACGAATAACAATAAAAATATTTTCATTGAAAATTTGTCCAAAAAATGCAAAAGTGAATTAAATAAATGTGTTTTATTTATGCATCTTTTAAATTGTACAAACACACGGCTGTGATAGCAGTAATAACAATCATAAAAGGTCGCTTAATGCATCACATCACTGGGTATGTACTGGGTATCGGATGGCATACGCGTACAACATAGTCACAATTTGTCCTCTCCATCTTTTCACCCTAATGTTTATTTTAAGCTGGCGTAGCATAAGTTTGGCACGAGTTGCAATGAAGTGCATTTGTTTTGGGTGGATTTTCTACATGATTTGGCCAACCACAGATTTCTAAAAGAGATTACATGGGAAACAAACAAGTAAGGAAACTGAATTTAGCTTGGATCAAATCTTAAATACCCTCCACATTTAAATCATTAATAGTAGGCGTGGCAGGTATATGATTACGCCCTCTAATAGTATATATATTACGTATCAGCTTGAAAATCGAGTTTTTTTACGCGGAGCATAGTTTTTTTTTTTGTAAATTGTGGCTGAGTTTGTCATTCGATCATGCCCATTTTTATCATGTCAATGTATGGACTAACCATAAATATATGCACCAAATTTCAAGTTCATAGATCAATTTTTGTAGCAGATAAAAAGATTTTTGTTGATTGTGGGCGTGGCTTTGGATCAATTTTGCTTATTTTAAATAGCGATCCGCGTACAGAAACGCGTAAACACACATGTCTAGATTGATTCAATTTTTGATGCTAATCAACAATATTTATATTTCGTAGAGAACTCTGACATCTCTGTCTGCTTTGTTGCAAACAAAATAACAAACTTTGTATACCAGCCATCGTAAGTGGAGGGTATAAAAACTGCTTGTCTTTGGAAACCACAATTCTGGGTTAATTTATTACACAATTTTATGGATTATATGTAAAACTAATCTGACTGAAATTTCTTAAGCATTTTGTTTTAAATATGAGCCTTCTACATATGCACCTTTACTTAGAAACGTGCCCAGTAAGGTTTGTATACACTTTTAATTATAATTACTTCACTTCCACTTGATTCGTATATAATTGATTTTCTCCCCTACCGCGCTACACCATATGTTCTAAATAATTTTTTTTTTTTGTTTTGGAATAAATTTTTATTCCACCCTCTTAGCTGTAACACTTGTGTGGTTTCTCGTGATGATCAATCATTGAAAATTTTCCAAATACACATTGAAGGCGTCATATAATAACATCATAATATTTTTATTAGTTTTATTATGAAAACACCTCACAAATGCTATTTGGGAAATAAATTGAAGGGTAAACAACAACATAGATCATCCCTTCGTTATGGTCTCCAGAAACCAAATATTATTTATGTGTACAAATAACGAAATATTTAACATTTTTACATGGTGCAGCATAAAAATTGTAATAAATAAAATGTGTTCAAATAAAACGTGTAAACAAAGGTATATTTTAACTTATATTTGAATTATTAAAAATGTTTTTTTATTAAAAAAAAAAAAACTTATTCACTCAGGTAAACATTTTAAATACTTTTCTTTTCTTCTTTTAGGGATCTCACAAAGTATGTATCAAAATCTGAGTCGCTTTAAAGATGGGCATGCCTCTGCGCTAAAATACTTATGCTAGCAAAAATTGATTGAAATGAAGTCAAAAATTTAGCACCTTGGGTTGTTATCTATTCAAAATGGGCAAAATAAGTCAACAGTTACGCCCAAAAATTTGTCATAAATATCCCACAGGTACCACAATACCGCTGTAAAGTCTATACAAGATAACATGGATCCAACAATGTTTTAAAACAAAGCGAGTTTTGATGACAGACAAGTTAGTAGTATTTTAGTTATTTTTTAAGCGTTCGTTTCATTATATGCATCGTCGTAATGATCTGGGGATATATTGGTCAACATCAATAGAAAAGTTGATTTAGACAATCTGTCCGTGTGTCCATGTGAATAATATACTTTTTTTGGATTTTTATAATCGTAAAAGTTGAGATATCGCACTGATAGTTGGTACAGGCAATCTTTAAGGTTTTCTACGATTCCTTATTGCAGTTTGGCAAAATCGGGCATAGGATACTACCCACAATGACGTCCTAAACCTTGCACCCGCGGAGTCTTCAGCACTCTCACGATCCCAAATTTTCTTCTTCATCAACCGCTTCTTTAACCTTAACAATCCTTAATTTGCTATGGTCATGCCTAAAATTCTTGCGAGTGCGTTTGCTACCCTTTTTTGTACAAGTACAAGAGTATGAATGCCCCAAACAGATGTTTTCAAAAGCAATATGGCGCCCAACGGTAAAGGCAACTCGTGTAGAAATTTAATTGTCACTTTACACTTGTGCACATCTCACATAACTTTTAAGAAGAAGCATCCCGGTAACTTTTCTTTTCTTATAAATCAAATGAACATTTAAACGAGAGCAGAAAAGTGGCATTTTTGTGAAAGGTTTTCATTTCCCTTATACCTCATATTTTTTTATTTTTATTTTTTTTTATGAATAACGTCCCAAAACTTTTTATGGGAAACTTATTAAAGGTAACATATGCTTTTTTAACATCAAGCATTTCTCGATTTTTTCCTTTCTTTTTTTTTTTTTTTTTCATTTTAATCAGACGCCGACATTGTATAACAAAGAAAGCGTGTCAGCCAGCCAGTCAGCCCCATTACAGCGAGAAGAGAAACTACAAATAAAAATAAAAATAAAAGATATTTATCTTGTCTGCAATGAAAGAACAAGATTTTAAGTAAGTGTTGGTGTTTTTGCGGAGAATTTCCTAAAAACCAAACGCAAAATCACAACCGAACAACATGTTCGTCACTTAACACAAATCAGTTCTTAGGAAATACTTACAAGATAAAAACAAAAACCGCTAAAGAGAACAATTTACCTTATCTGCAGCATTATCACAACATCGTCATCGTCATCGTCATCGTCATTTAGTTGGGAGCATACGGCCTCATTCAACTGATGAGCCGTAAATGGCAAATTTATGTTAAACATGAAACATTTGTGTTTCACTTTGTGGAGGACGACCGACTCCTTCTCAGTTCGTATGTGAAGCATGAGCAGAGAGAGCGTGGTGAACAAATTAAAAAAAGTTTTTTTTTTTTTTCTTGCATTTTAATAAAGTGCCTCAACATTAATTAGTCAAGCTGCAAATGCATTTAATTTTATGGCACTCGAACCTAAACGCACACACTCCGCATATATTTTTTAGTACAGTACAGAGAGTCTAATGTAAGCACTTGCAATCATTGATTCATTTATCTGCATTACCATCAGTGTACAAGGAAACGAACACGCGCGTACAATAACGAAACCGACGGAGTAGGTAGGTATACCTCAAATACAACAATAACAACAATAACAACAACAACAACAGCAGCAGCATTATAAAACCGTCCAACTCTTGTGCCCTCTCTTATTACTTTCCTGTGCTCTACTGCATATGAAAGGGCCTTTTTTTGGACCCCCATAAGCTGAACACACACTCACACATGCACAACCATCTTTAGTGTTGTTTTTAAAAGCATGTTGTATGTGGTTGTAATAAAAATTTCAATTTTTATGTTACAAATATTATTAATCGGGGTCGTGCAAGTGTACGTGTATATGTATGTAAGTATAGTGTATGCCGAAAACTGCATCCGTGCCTTGTACACAACACCTCCTCTGACTCTTCCTTGCTTTGGTGCTTGCTCTGAGTTGCTGGTTACTACACCCTGCACACTGCACACGACGCACGGCACAATACTGTACAACGCAACACTCTCCGTTCTCTGCCTTATTGTTTAAGGAAATACTTCATCATGCTTGACTGGTTGTTGTAAATAAGTGTCTGAAATTTAATTTGTGGATTTATGATGTTTTTCCTCTCCTTCGCCGTCTTAGGGCGCTTCGAGGGTTGCAACGCTGGTTGTTAATGTTGTTTGTTTGTTTGTTTGTTGCTATCGTTGTTGTTATTATTATTATTATATAGCGTACTACAAATATTTTTCATATTTATGTTCAATTTTCATGATGATTGTCAAGTGTTTTCGTGTACATTTAATATTATATCACATAAATTTATTTTCGTTTTTGTTGTCGTTTCGTTTATATGTGTATGCTAGCGTACACGTCTATTTATTAGATTTTTACCAAAAATATTATTAAATTGAAAATTGTTTTTTACGATGACGATTGTGCTTGATTCATAGCATTCATTTGTTTGCAAACTGGCTGATGGGTTGTTAGTGTTGTTGGTGTTGTTGGTGTTGTTTACCTTTACTTTAAATCTAATAAAATCAAATAAACACCCTGAATAGACTATGTCAACAATTACGACTGTTTCTATAAATTTAAAGCACTTTCTAGGATTTTGTAAAAACTGCACTGAACTGTGCGAGGATATCGATCGATTGAAGATCGATTTTGATAAGGTTGAAAAAAAAAATATTATGCTTCGGTCTAATCTTAGGGTTTTAGGGGTTTATGTGTAATAAATGTATTCTAATAGCTCCGCCCACATTTCATATACGAGTATATATTAGTGTTAGTCGTACATTTGAAAGCCGCAAGTGATGGTTATTGAAAATGGGGGCAGAAGTAATATCGTACATCATTTGGAATTGTAAAAAAGCTTTTATTCAAAAACAAAAACAAAAACATAATCATAATCAAAATCAATAATAGTTCCATTCTTAATATTTGCGCCAAATAATCTGCTTTTTACCAAAACACAAACAACAATACACGATTATTTGTCTTTAGCTTTGTATGCTTGTACGTACCTAAATACAAACAATGCATTCACAGCTACACTTTTACACACACACACACACACACACACACAGTAATCGTATGAAATAATGTCTCTTTTCTCTTTCTCAATATTTGTTTTGGGATTCTCGAGTATTTATGTTGTAATTTGCATATTTGTTTAGCATACATACGGACAGACCGACAGCCAGATAAACGGATGTATACACGTACAATACAATATGTCTTGCGTATTGTAACCACCATCACACAACCTATGTGTCGATACGACACATTCGATTTTCGTTCGTTTTTCTCATTTGTTTAGTTGTGTTAGTATGATTGCCGTTACTATTGTTGTTGTTGTTATTATTATTATTATTATTATTATTATTTATATTGTTTTTGTTATTATTTTAGCACACATAGTGCATACATTAGAACATCTCTTTTATCAATTTACATTAAGTTGTATATTTGTTTTGGCATTTGGTGCATAACCAGGACACCACCTCTCCAGTTCACTTGTTAAGTATCAAAGGAATTGTCTCTGTTTACACATGCATATACTCGTATGTATGTATAGTGTGTGTATGTGTTGAGGGCATTTATTGAATTATATACATTTCGTAAGTATATGGGTTCAAATAATCATTTTATCTTGGCCTTCTTAACTAATATGTTAATTGCGTTCACTTTACGCCTATTGTCGACAAACAAGCAAAGCTTCTATAAAGCCAGCCAGAAGGAAGGCATTGTTGAAGTTGAAATTTGAAGTGTATTATGCACCTTGAACATATTGTTTCAAAAATTAATAGACCTTTTTTTTTTTGTAAAATATTTATACATACCTACGCATGCATATTAGTTCCTTTACATGGATGGCAGCTGAACTTCCAAATAGTGCAGATAAAACAATTTTTATATGTTCATAAAAACATATATTGTTTAAAATATTCTATAAATTGTTCTCCTTCTCTTCTCTTCATTCTTTTCCTGTCTCTATTTTCGTCCTGCATGTACAAGCATTCGATTCTGTGGTTTACTCTTGAGGTTTGAATGAAATTCAACCATAAGTAAGTACATACCAGCCTTGCATGCTTCTTACACAGATATCGATTGTTGTCGGTTTTAATATTTAATTAAATATTACGAAAAGTGTTACAATTAAATTTATCTCCATTCTTAACACACACTATGAAATTTCTGTCCCATAAGACTATAAGTCCTTTACGTTGCAAAGCCACAAATAATAGACTTGAATTTTTCTCTACTACAAGCATACATTTTACTTACCCAAACACAACTAACCGTACACGTATAGAGAAATTCGTTGTTGGGCTAAATGTCTTGTTGGGGCTTTTAAAATAAAATTTTGAATAAATTAATGTTTAAAAATTAATTGAAATTCCGTTTTGTTTTTTGTTGTTTTTTTTTCATAATAAACTTCTTATCAGTTCAGATACATGCTTACTTATACGTAGGCTTAGTTTATTTACTTTATATACTCGTATATAATGTTAAAATTTAATTATTTAGAATGTTCAAGGATTGGTTTTCAGTAATATTTACGTAAGTTGCAGTTATTAAATACTTACGTGAAACATTGTTAAACAATAATTATTAAGTAAAGAGTGAACATAATACAACATACTTTGTTTGTTGTTGTGTTTTATTTTCATTTTTGAAATGTGTAAAGTATGCCGTTGGTGCTCTTTTTTTTTTTTTTTAAAGGTTGCATGATCAGAAGGTGCTGATGTTTTTATTGCAATTTTTGCTTGCAAAATTAAATTATTTTACACAAATTGATTATTGATTCAGTAAATTCTGCCAATTCACACATAAATGAAAAGTTTCACTTTATACTCTATATATAAAATATAACACTATCACCTTGTTGGTGTACATCAGCTCTCTCTTCCATCTATCCATCTGCATGATAGTTAATGAATAATAACAATAATAAAGTTACTCGTAATCGATTTACTGCACAAGTAATAAATTCCATTTTCAATTTCTACTGCTTTTATGTGTTTGCGTTATCCAATAAAAACCGCGAATATGGCAAATCAATTAAACAAAATTAAAAACAAACAAAAACTTAATATAACAACAAAAGTAAAACATGCTCAATATGGAGACAACAGCTGTACAACAAATTTTTTGCAAAACATATAACGTTTTAACAAATTGATTGACTGATAGGGATAGCGGTGGCACCCGCAAAAACTATAGAAAAATAAGAAACACAAATAAAAAAAAAAAAAAAACAACTGCATGACAAAAGGCGTGACAGCTGGAATACACCCTTCGTACCAAAAGGGCAATAAAAAAAAAAAAACAAAATTGCAAATGTATGCCCTCAGTGAAATTATACGCATTTTTCAACACTTTGACAAGATAATTTGTGTGTAAAACATAGAATCAGCCGATCTGGTGGGCTGTCTAAAATAGCAAAAATGAAAAAATGAAAAAATGAAAAAACAACACAAATAACGCTAAGAGAAAACAATTTGTTTAATGCACTCAATAACAAACAACCAACACACAAAATTATTTGTCTAAATGACAGTTGAAAGTGTCAATTAAATGCCGAGTAAGAGAGCAACAGTCGGCTTGGAAGAAGTAAAGAGGCGGCGAAGGAGGAGAAGAATTAAAAAAGCATGCAACCAGGGGAATAAGAGAAGCAGGGCGTTATCCACTTATTCAGCAGCGAAACGAATTGAAACGCAAATGCGTGTATACGAACAAGAACATATACAAACGCATACACATACACATACACATATAACTTACAAATTGAGTAAGCAGTAAAGTTACAAATGACAATTTGAATTGACAGGCAAGTGTTGCGTAGACGAATAAATTGTTATCGATTGTTCTACAACGTAGTCGTAAGAGCTTAATGGTACTAACACCATCACCGCCACCACCACCACTACCATTACCACCACAATTGCCAACAGAAGAAGTATTACAAAGTGTGGGAGTCACACATGACTACTTACATATTTTACATTATACACATCTACACAATGAAGGCATGCATACGTAAAAATGTGACTCAAGAAAATTTCCTTATGTTTGGAGTTCGGAAAAAAATGCTGTATGAATGGTGGGCAAGAGATTTTACAAAAATTAAAACGAACAATGGAAAATGATTTTATTACTTTTCAAAGTGTTTCCTCCGAAGATTGATTCGTTCAATGCGTTCAAGCCAAAAAGGGAATAATTTCTCTTTTTTCGGTTTATATTGTAACCTTCAAGGAGTGAGTCATTTAGCACAGGAAATCATTCCTAAAGTTTCATTGTGGTTAATTTTAGCAATAAAAGAAATAATTACAACAGGGCGGCACAAGCTTGTTACAACCAAGGGCCAACATTTTATTTGATATAAATTGTTATACTCTACACTAAGTGTAGTAAAAGAACCCATCTTTAATTATATCAATCGATTTAGTATCAAAATCTTAAACAATTTAACCATATCTGTGTGTCCATCTGTCTGTCCAAGTAATTTGTGCGCAAGCTGCAGATATTTCAATGAAGTTTAGTCAAGAAAGAACCTCATTGAAAAGAAAACCGTATCGGTGTATTTTTAGAACCCCTCTCCATATAAGATTGCATTATAAAGGAAGTCTTTATAAAGAAAAAAATCGCAATTCTTAATATTTTTTGCACAAAATTTAGTGAAGATTAGTTAATTATCTTTTTATTTCGTTAGGCCAAATTTAAACCTGATCGGATCATATTTAGAATACCTTCCCATATAAACATACTTCACGAAATGACTTAAATGGCATTTTTTTTGGCGTTTGTTGATATGAATGAAATTAATTGTAGCATAATATGTGGAACTATATAAATGGTCAGCCTTGACCGATTATAGTAAAATATTTTCACTTGTTTTTGTTTTTGTTTTTGTTTTTCTTTCCCCTAGAAAGCAATGCCCAGTATTGTACATGATGGGCGCGCATGTAATCGACACCAGTTACCGCGCTAATTGCTAAATATTAATAACGCATTATTAATAATATGCAATACATTAAATTGTTAATTATATATTTATGATAAATATGGTCTAGATTATCGATTCATTGTCGATATGGTGTAAAGTTGGCCCGTTATCCACTGTTAAGACAGGCGTAATAAAAATTAATTACCTTCATATTCACAAGTGATGTGCTGCTCTTTTGCTCACTTGTGATTTGCATCAAGTGAATAATTTTAATTAAAAATCGTTTTTTTTTTAATATTTTTTTAATATTTTTTTTAAAAAAAAATTTTTATGGCATATTTTTACTTATATGAATTAATAAATAAAACATATTTTATGCATTAAACACAAATTTATATAAACGTATATAAAAACACATACACACCATACCAATATGTACCTACAGAGTACATGCCTGTGTATGTGCATGTGTATTACAATAATTGCCAGTCAGTAGGAAAAAAAAAACAAACAAGAGAAAATTTTATGATCGGTCCAGCCCGATTATTTAATACTCTACAACATTTAGCTTCACAAATTTTGCTACAATTAGTTTAGTTCAGATATTGCCTTAAAAGTCACTTTGCGAAATATCATTATATGGGAAGGGGTTCTAAAAATGGTCCGAATTTGATACAGCCAACTATTAAGTCAAAACATATTAATAACTGCGAATTTTCACTTCCTTTACGGTAAAACCTTATATGTAGAAAGGATTCAAAAATGATCGGATTAGGTCTTCTTTGGGCCGATATATGACCTTGTAGTAAATTTGATGGAAATTTCTTTAAAAAAATTTACTCTGTAGCTTGTGCACGAATTCACATAGACAGACAGACGGACATAACTAAAAGGTGGGTGTGGCATTTGCCATTTAAGAATTACAAACATACGCACAAACATACTATACTCTCCTACCACAAGTGGTGCAAAGTATAAAAAGACGAAAGAATTAATTAAATGTATGATTGTGTGATGTTGTGAATGGATGAAAGCACTTACAATTGTATTAAAATAAATAAATACAACAATAATACATAATACATAATAATAATAACAATGCAACAAACAAACACAAATAATGATAAATTTATAAATACAACACGGACGCACACACACACACACACACACACAAAAGAAATATGAAACCTTTTATGAAAATTTAATGAGTGACTCTGACAAGGTGGCACATACAATGCATACACTTTTATTTTAGAGGGTCGTCACATAGACAAAAAAAAAAGAAACAAAAAAACTAGTTAGAACAAACACTCGGGGACAATTTACACAAGTGAAAAATAGCAGCAGCAGCAGCAGCAGCAGCAACAGAGACAGCAGTAACATAAATAGCGCAATGAAACAACAATTGCAACAGCAATAATGCTGTTATGCATAAACAAGTGAACAACTTTATTGGGTTTAGGTCAGCTTTTGAATACCTTCCACACGTATGGGTGTGACTCCTTCACCTTGTGGCCTACTCCTACAATATGTATTGAATTCAAAGTAAAAGGATTTTTTTGTAAATTATGGGCGTGTCTGTTACTTTATTCGCATCTATGAGTAAATTTTTCATTTTTGCTTTTATTTATGGGCGTGTCTATTATATGAACCCGCTCATTTTCGGGAACCTATGCAACAAACAGAGTCACTTAACAACTGTGTAACAAATTTCAGCTGATCGTTAAAACAGCAGACAGACAGACAGACACAGAGAGGCATATGACGTGATAGACTGACATTATAATGCAGGTGAAGAATATATTTGGGCCCTTGTCACCTCCTTATAAATGTTGTCAACAGAATGACAAATTTAATATACCCTCTCTTTCTCTCTTTCTCTCTCGTAAATATAACAAATATTCTACTTACACATGCATAAGTATGTAGTAGTAGCAGTAAAAATATTTTATATTCGTGTACAGCAATTGACGAGAGTGTACGTTTGAGATGAACACACTACATACTACGTGCCATGTGTCATTTCTATAGATTTCACCCACTCGCCCGCATGCAGCGCATGCAGCTGAGATACTCTATTTAAAAATAAATGATAATAAAACAAAAATATGTAAAACGCACTCGACATTATTTTTTGAAAGGGGCAATAAATAAATGCACCTGAGCTGGCACACACATTCATTCAGTCATTCATGCACTCAACCAAGCAATGTTATTCATTCAATAATATACTTAACAAAAAATATACCAATAACAATAAAGAAGAAGAAGAACATGATGAAGAAGAAATGTAATGGCCGAAAAAAGTAATAGTGATATATTGCTGCCATGAGGGGTTGCCTCTGTCTGGGAGGTTAAGCCAATAGGGCTAAATGCAACACCACCCGGGGTAGCCGCAGCATTGTTTTGTAATAGTAACGATGGTGACGTCGCTATAATAAGCATCCACACCTACACCCATTTCGTCACCTTCTCGTCACCGCACAATTTCAAACTGAACACTTGCTCCTCATACACTTGATACAAACCCCTATGTACCCCCATAGCCATACGCACACATGCAAAGATCGCTTTGCTCTAAGGAGAAAAGATACGCATGTTAAAATTTGATTGAGAAGTTGCCGGAATAGCAAACAATACGATACGCAGTATGTATGCATAAGCCCGCATATTTATAGTGTTGTATTACTCTGCACACACATAACCCATAAATGTGTGTACACACTCGTTTACCTACTCGTTTGCAATTCACTTAAAGATCACTGACCGTTTAACCTGACATCTGGTTTAATTCAGCAATTTTTCCCAAGTGCTTTACTGTGAACGTATGCAAGCTGGTGGTTGAACAGGTTGAGGTCGACTTGAAGAAATGCCTACAAACGATTTAATTTCCATCGTAATTATAAGAAAGTGTGCGTTTTTTTTTTTCTTTTTTGAATATCGAAATTCCTTCTAAACGTGACTGCCTCCACTCACCTGGCGTTATGTTCTTAGTTTAGATGGAAATAACTTCAGCATTATATTTTCTTAAATTTCAACAACTCAACATAATCAAGTAGAATACGTCTCCACACCACATGAATCCAACAATTGTTCCATTCACTCCCTTCCATATCAGATTGGATTCGAATTTATTTTTGTTTTTACATATTTTCTACCTAACTTTAGAAACCTTCTGCACATGATAAATCGTAATACAAAACCGCCACTTGAGTGCACTCAACAATATTTTTATATTCTATTATAGAACATTGATGTTTTTTTTTTTTTTGCCATAAAGAGCTTCATTCTGGGTTTCTCTCATTGTGCCAATTTTAGTAAATTAAAAGCCTACAAATGTATAAGTAAACGTGTAAACAATTGCTTAACAAACCACCCAAAAGCACTTCATTTCACATCTTGTGCTAACCCTTAGCTCAAGTGGTTGGATGAAAACAAAAACAACATAAATTTGTTGTCTTTTATTGTATTTCTTTAATTTATAACATAATGGCTAAGCAAACAAAATCAATCGATACAAGTTCCTTACTACGCTATAGCTTCTCTTTACGCTTTTAATGTTTTGCAAATGTGACCGTGTGTCCCTCCCCATATTTCAGTTAAGTATTTGGAAGGAAGGTAATAAACTATTTTTATACTCTTCCGTTTGCAACATCCAGAATGAGGCGTTAGATACCCTAAAAATTATATATATTCTTGATAAGCGATCTAGAATTGTGTGTCCGTATGTCCGTCTGTTGTTGGCATTCTAACGGACGTAAATTTTGAGGTATTTTGTACAAAACAATATCCAGCGCAACACTCGACTTGCCAGCTAATACGTACTACGTACTCTATTTGAGGGCGTAATCATATATCTGCCACGCCCACTGTTTGTATGTACATGTGGATTTAAGATTTACTTTTCTGACTTGCTGCTGCTGCTGCTGCTGCTGCTGCTGCTCTTGTTTACTTGTTCATTTTAAATTTTTTCTTTTTTTAATCTTTTTCCTTTGACCGATTTTGCCCAAATCCAACAACAGTTGTCTAACAGTATCACCAAGAATATATTTAGTATTAACATGGCTAAATCTACACAGAATTTTATAGTGATGCTATACTATAACAAAGGTTTCCGTAAGGTAAGGCAAGGTGGAAAGTCAATTTTCTGAATAGTTTTAGAAAAATATTGCAAGTACTCGTACATGAGAAGTTAATAAAAAGGAAAATATGTAGAAAATCTATACTACTTAAATAACATATTATAAAATATTATATAGTATATAAAGGAAAACATTTATTTATGGTGAGGCAATGTATTATAACCTGTTGTGTGGTGTGAGAAGGCAATCAAATAAAGTTGCGAATGGAAGGCAACAATTCCACGCTGTCTGACTGTTTGTAATTATTGGTTGTTGTTGTTTTTTTTTTTTTTTGTAAGTTTCATTCCAATCATCATGAGAACTCTCTGGGTATCATGTTAGGTAGGTAGGTGGATGGTACGTTTAGAATTCATACCCATGCCAGAGGATAGTGCTGAGAAAGAGGATAAAATTTTCATAGATTTTTTGTATTATAATGCATACACATCCCGGGTGTATTTGCTTGATTTTTCATCGTTCTATTGTTGTTGTTGTTGTTGTTGTTGTTGTTTTTTAAGGTAGATATGCTGTATATGTTGTAAATTGTGTAAATTGTAATCATAAAAATACACAAAACATCAAATGCTTAAGCAAATAGTTGTTATAACAAACGTTCGAGGTATCGGATAGTCCGGAATGCGCATACATTGTGAATACAGATTGCATACCTACTGTACATACGTACATAGTACTAGATGTGTTTGAAGGTATATGTACCTTTAAATCTATAAATGTTTATATTGTTGCATCTGTATAGTTTAGTTTAGCGAACGATATATATTTTTTTGTAACGTTTTTTTATGCTCTTTGTTAATAATTTTATGTTTTGCCAAACTGTTGGCTGCTGTCTCCTTTCCTCTTCTTCTTCTTCTTCTTCTTCTTCTCGTTTTTATATTTTTATTTGTATATCCCATTCAAGCAATGCTTATGAAACGGATTTGAGTTGTATAAGTTTTTTTTTTTGTTTTTTTTTTTTTTTGTGTGTTATCTTCTAACAACGTTTGTTGTTGTGCACAGTGGTGTTATGTGTTTTTTTATTATTATCGCAATTACTCTTTTCGATGTTCCTTCATATCATATTTATAACAGATTTGTTGCTAATGAGCTGCTGCTCTAAGCTGAATTATTATATTTCTACCATATGTAGGTATAGTCGTCATACAAACGTGACGTTTTGTGCACACTCCCGTCAGAGATATATTTTATATCTATTGCACTCA
Source organism: Ornithomya fringillina (assembly GCA_963978525.1). Taxonomy (NCBI): domain Eukaryota; kingdom Metazoa; phylum Arthropoda; class Insecta; order Diptera; family Hippoboscidae; genus Ornithomya; species Ornithomya fringillina. The sequence continues at coordinate 3,078,066 of OZ021690.1, forward strand.
TACAAAAAAAAAAAGGGAAAGCATTAGGCGGCTACAAATTTGAAATTTGAACATATGTCATAAATTATTTGTTATTGTTGTTATTATACTTACCATCTTGACAGTAAGGTCGCTTTGTTCAACCATTTGCAACAATTAGAAACCGTTCTTATTACAAATTTCCATGATCGAAATTGGTCAAGGCGACCATCTATCCGCATTAACTTTGAATTTATTTGGACTTTATATCAGCTAACAATTATAACAAATTAATGCAAATACTCGTCTAATAACATTTGTTAGAAATTTTCTACGAAATTAATTCAATTTCATTCTGAATTCAATCCTAATGGATTCCAAAATTGATACAACTACTCATCCAATAACAATTATTGTAAAATTATTATGGTGGACGTACATAAAATTCACAATTTGGTGAAAGCCATGATACAGTTTTTTTTTCTTTTTTTTTTACTTTTTTTACTTGTTATTCATATTCGGGGTTAACATTTTTAATACTATAGAGTCGTCAACAATAAAACACAAAAATTAATTAAACACACGGCAGGATATCAGCCACAAAGGAATTATAATGTGCCCGTATGATGCAGTGACACTCATACCCGTGTATATATTGTGTTTTTTGATACCTGGAAATTTTTATTGAAGAACTCAAAGAATATACTCGCCATGTGTGTGTATATGTTTACGATTGAATTAATGGTAAAAGTACTTGAAAGGATACGTTGCCATTGCAAACAATGAAGATGTGAACAACTTGTTAGCTAACGATGGTTTATCATAATCATTCTCAATAATTGTTTGTTTTATATTCTTTTTCTTCTTGCTTCTGATTTACAATAACATTTCAATGATCATTTTTATAACCAGTTGTATGCTTACTTAATATGCACCCTAATTTATTAAAATAGAGAGCTTGAGATATGAGAAAAATGATACCATTCTACAGGCGACGTATGGTATTAGAAAGAAATTCATTCCAATGATATGAAAAGGGTTACTTTGGTTATTTGTTGTTTGATTTTACAATTGATTTCAACTTTTTCGTAAAATCTCATACATCCCCGAAAAATAAGCACATGCTTGAAAAGGTATAACCGGTTGGCAATGTTTAAATCCTTTCACATCTTCATCTGGGGACGTTTTTTTACTTGTTTGTTTTCTATTTCATTCAAGCTTGATTGAACTGGTCTTTAACGAATTGTTCATTATTGAATTGTTCGTATGATATCATCTGCTCGTCGTATGGTTTATTTATTTAGGTAACTTTTAACAAAAGCCGATTCGAATTCAATGGAGCCTAAGCGATTAAGGCTACCAAACAGACACTGATATGATTTAAGTACTTTCATAACGAGATCATTGTCATTGTCATCGCTTTCAAATATAACAATAGTTTTGTATCGTTTGATAGGAAAACGCGTTTCACATCTGATGATCATCGTCCCTTTTTTCACATTCAAGGTTTTTTGTTTTTTTGTTTTTTTCCTTTTTCGGTACAAAATCTCTCTAATGAATGCTGCTGGAGTGCTCTCAATAAATCAACGTAACGTAAACAAAACAAATTTCACATAAATCCATTGTATGTGCACAGTTGTCTGTTGGTACATTTTATACAATCATTCATGCCTTTATGTTTACATATATATATATATATATATTTATATCATTGTATAACAAATCTCCTAATTACCGGTTTTTATCTGAAAATTTTCATTAACCCAAGTACCATAATTACTCGCTTGTATGTCGATATGTGCAAATATGTATATATACACACATAAATTACGAACCAAATGAAACCTTTATAAACACACGCACACACATACGTACCGTACAAGAAGATGAGAAACTCGGTTCAATTATAATGAAAATATCATTAGAATCATAATGTACGAGTGTGCTCGTATGAAATAAAATTATTAGAATACACACACATATATATGTATATATACAAAAATAGCAGCAAGCAGTTCAGCAATAATGAGAACAAAGCAAAACGAAATATTAAACCGAAACTTTACTAACGTATGCTGTGCTAACTGGAAACCATCATTATCCTTATATTGAAACTATAAGAACAGAAATGTTTTTTCAGTCAATCTCTGCAATTTCATACGAATGATTGAAAAGATAATTTCATTAGATTTGTATTGGTTGGGTTAGACAATCTTAATAGACAAGAAATTTTACTACAAATTTAATCCTAAACTACTCTGAAGATTATGTAAACCTTCGCTTGGTTAGCATTGATAGCAAACTTCAGTTGGTTGCCGTATATGGAATGGATCGAAATGTTATTCCGAATTTATATCTATTCTGCTCCTTAATTATCTTATATGCCAATTATTACAAACTTTACTGCAAAATTACAGTTCAGTGACACTTCCTTTCAAAATTTACACACATGTCCGCCTAATAACAATTGTTCAAAATTTATAAAATTTATAAATAGACAATAATTTCTTTCTCGAATTTCAAGCTGCTTCGAAATTAGTGTAAATGTTTACTAGACAATATTTGTTGCAAATTTTACATCATAATTCGGGATGAAATTTTATTAATCAAAATTTTCTTTTCTACTTAGTATGCTTTGTACGCTTTGAAATTTGGTGAAAAGGCCCGCTTTACAACGATTATTGCGCTTTATTTCAAAAGGGGATGAAAAGCTCTTCATTTATTACAATTTCATTCCGAATTTAATCGTAATCTAAACACATGTATTGCAAAATTCTTCTTCGAAAATAGTCCAGATGCTCTAAATGAACTAGAATTTCATTCCGAATGTAGTCCGCATCCGTTACAATTCTGGTACAAATATCCACCTGATAAATTTTCCTCTGAAATTAGTCCAGATGTTCTAAATTAGCGAAAATTTCATTTCGAATGTCGACCGAATCCGTTACGATTCAAATACAAATACCAACCTGACAAAATTTTACTCCGAAATTAGTTTATTCACACTTGATTCATTCAAATTTCATTTCGTTGTTTCCTAATTTGCCCTTTCTTTGTTATTATTGTAAATAAAACGCATAATTTTGAATGTTATTTTATGATTTTCATCATTTTTTTTTATTGATTCATTTTCAAATTTATTTCATTTTGTTTAATTTTTTTTTCTTTAATTCTTTCGTCATCAACTTCAACTTCAACTTCAATTTCATTTCATTCATGTTAAATACGTGATTATTTATTGCATTTGTAATACAATGCAGACTGTATGGCAATTGTATTATGTTGGAAAAATTAATTTTTATACTAAACGATTCTTGGTTTATCGTTTTTTTTTTCTTCTTTCTTTTTTGTCGCTATATCTCTTTCTCTCTCTCTCTCTCTCTCTCCATCTATCTATCTCTCTTTCTATATTTTTCTCGCTATTGTTCGTTGGTTTTATATAGTATAATAATGTATAATGATTATTAAACATATTTATTTACTAATTATTATTATTATTATAATTATAATCATATCGTAATTATTAGTATTATGGTAATTATAATTAATCATCATAATAATATACTGGCGCTAAAACGATTGTTTTGCAATTACATTTAAAAACTACTTACGTTTTCATTCGTTTTTCGTTTTCTTTGTTTTTTTGTTTTTGTTTTTTCTCACTATATATATGGGAGTGAGTGAAAAATCTATGTATGCATGTACGTATGTATGTTTGTATGTATGTGAACATGTTTTATATGCTGCATGTGTGGTATGTGATGGTTGACACAATTGCTGACTTTTTCTAATGACTACATATGAGCGTTACACTAATAAAATACACAATCATGATTATATTGTATATATATATATATATATATATATATATATTGTATGCATGGTGTGTGGGTGGGTGGTTATGAGTTGTTTTGTTGTTTTGTTGTTTGTTGAGCTATATGCCAACAAGTAATTAAAAGGTTTAAAAGTGGGTCATAATGCTGAAACACGGTTAATTGGTTGAATGCGTCTTCTTAAAAACTCGGATTATTTTTAATTTTTTTTTTTTTTTTTTTTTATAAATTTTGTATTTTGTTTTTGTTTTTTATTTTGTTTCGTTCATTCTCTGGGAAAAATAATTAATCCATTTACCAAAATTGGTTTCAAAGTAGATAAATTTTATTGTAAATTTAACATGATTCGTTCAAGTGAGTTTTGGTTAATAAGGAGAAGAAAACCCTTTTGCTTAACATTTCGTTTTTATATTGTACTGAGTATATATACCTACATTCGTATGTATGTATATGTCTACTATAGAACTACATATTTGTTATAGTGTACTTGTTTGTTTGCGGGGATTTCTGTTTTTCTCTTTCTTTTTATACATAATAATCTATATAATATATGTGTATGTGTGAGTGTCTAGAGTGATATCCCACTTACCTCATAATTCATCAATTTTCTTTACATTACAGTGTGAGGGTGGCTGTGTATATATAGCTAATTATTAATAATTTATTTATTGTACGCTTACTTGCTACCTGTTGGTGTAGACAGAAAATGAGTGTTTGTGTGTGTGTGTGTGTGTGTACACAAGACATCATTGGATCACTTGGTGGTTCCTTTATTTTATTTTATTTTTTTTTTTTGTCATAAATGCATAAAAAGCTTTAATTAGGGGCAAAATAAAATTAACATTAAGTAAAGCAAAAAGTTCGTGACGTTCTTGTTATACCCTCCACATAAGATGGGAAGTTTATCTTTCCGTTTGCAACACCTAGAAGAAGACGTCAGATACCCTACAAAGAATAAATCTTTTTGATTAGCATCAAAAACCGAATCGATCTAGACATGTGTCCATGTGTCCGGGTGTCCGTCTGTTGATGACATTCTCGCGAGCGTAAATTTTGAAATATGTGTCCCGCCCCGTCCATATTTAGTAAGGTCATCTTTTAATAATAAAACTGACTCCAAATCAGGTCTTTCAAAATCTATTGATTCAGTGTTTTTGCTGTCCAAATATCTAAAAAAAAAAGCAAACGATTTTGGAAAAGACGCCTCAAACTTTTTCCTTTACTCATTATTTCGAAATATTGTAGTTAAAGAAAAAACTAAATATCAGGAAGAGGTAGCGAGTTTGTTTTAATGAGCTTTTCTAAAAAGGAATTTAAACAGGTCTTCATACAAATATGCCAGCAATGAATATGTAACAGGACACTCGAATTACATGAAAATGCAATGATTTTCAATTTAAAATGAGAAATAATAACCAATTTGAAATGAAACTAGTGATTTGAAATGAAACTAGTGAACAAGTTATAGTCGGATATAACCAACTATTTCATACCCTACACCAATTAGTTCAACAAATTATGCTTAGCTTACAATTAGTTTATTTGTGTCGGTAAACGTGAGGCTTTGGCGCATTATGTTCTATAGAAAGCAGTTCTAAAAATGGTCCCTTCGGATTGCACCGTTTATTACTAAGCCCCTCAATCTTAACTTTATTAAAATTTTATGAAAAAATTTTAAGAATTATGAATTTTCGCCACATAAAGACTTTTTTTTATAATAGATTCTTATGTGGAGAGGGGTTCTAAAAATTGTCCAATGCGGTCCATTTTTAATAATGTTCTTGTTTAAGCTAAAACATGTCCTCGTGCTAAATTTCATTAAAATCTTTTGAAAAATACGACCTCTAGATCAATCTAGAACTCAAGTTCAAATATACATGGACAGACAGACGGACATAATTAAATCGATTTAGAAAGTGATTCTATTGTGGCATGTATCTAATGATGCTTTCTAATGATGTATGTATTAACAGACTAGTGAAATTATGGGTCAAATATAGTATTTTTTGGTAAATGGTGGGCGTGTCTGTTTCTGCCGCGTTTCTCTAATACGGTTTCAAGAAACTCATCACAGAAACTGTTGCAGTGATCCGATCTAGCATTGAATTTGTCTATTGAATTACCAACGATTGGAATCAAAATTTCGACAAATTGCCTATTTTTTACCTTGCTGTAACTTACAGGTGGGCCCACCACTTAATATGCTTTAACACATGAAAACGAGAATAATGCAAAATTGAAAACTTTGCAGTCTACTTTATTGCTGGCTAATTTCAATGTGGCTTTCAATGGTAGCGTCATATAGGTCGCGTCCTTGTTTTTGAAAAGCAGCATTGTGTGCTTTTTGTGTGTGACCATCTTTTGTATAAATTCATATAATCCTACATTACTTGACGGACGCATAAAGGGAACCTAGGCTATATGACGCTAGCATACGGATTATGTTCTACACAATAAAGTTTTAAATACATATGAAATCGAATTGGTTTCTAATGCCGTTATATTAAGACCTGTTTATAAAAAAAGAAAATTGTTATATATCTACTAATAAATAAAAATCATATTTTTTACAATATTTTTGTTTTTTATGGTATAACTACATATATTAGAATATGTATGTAATTTATAAACTTAATTATTATATATTTTGTTAATTTTTTTATCTTGAAATTTTCACTTAATTAAATAAATTTATTCATATTCGCTTTGCATACATGTCGCCATTGTAATAGCTCTTAATATATACATACAAATTTCTCCCCTCTTCTTTCTCTACTATAAATATTATTCTTTTTTTTTTTTTTTCTTTTTCTTTCTTTTTTGTTTATTCTTAAATATGCGTGTTGCTTAAATTGTATATAATGTTAATTTTAAATATTCTCTATTTTTTTCTATAATTTATTTGTTCATGTTTATGGGTAATTATTATGTTTAATATTATTTTTATTTAAAATTAATCAAAAAGGAACTTAGTTATGTTTTATGTTTTATATAGTTTTTAAATATATTTTTTTTTTTTTTTTGTATTTATATATGTAGAGATATAATGAAAGAAAATTATAAATAATAATCACAAATTAAAGATGAAAATCCTCTTTTTTTTTTTTGTTATTTTGTTTCTGTTTTTATGTTTTTGTTTTTTGTTTTTGTTTTTTTGTAATAGATTTAGGCGTAAAGGTTTCTTTCTTTAGGTTTTTTGGTCCGTTAATGTTACGTGTTTATTAGAGAAGATTTACAGCGACATTTTATAACTGAGTGTGTGTGTGTGTGTGTGTGTGTGTGTTAGGAGCGTAGAGTGTAGTAAATGGTATATTTTAAAATGGAAGAGAAGATTGTTAGTTTGGAAAATGAAAAGAATTGTTAATAGCTGCAAAATTTTATATTCACTCCTCTCTACTCCTTTCATAACTTTTCAATTTATTTTTGCATTATCTTTAATATGTTTTAATATTTACAAATAATTTGTTTTTTTCTTTATCTTTTTTAATATTTACAATTTTATTTTTTGGATAATCTAATAGATAACTTTATTAGTCACAACTTTGTTGTCAAATGCCGTTTGAAGTGCGAAAGAACGATAGGGTATATTAGCCTCCCCCCTAAACCACTAAACCCTTAAACGCACTAGATATGTTCCATGTTATATAAATCCAGTTTGTACGAGTCAAAAATATGAGCCGTTCACAGCCCAAAGCAATTAACTTATTTGTTCTTTTAAAAATAAGTTTCTTTAATAATCAGGCTTAAGACACTACATGACAACAAGTTATACGAATCCGTCTTATATGAACTCATGTTATAGGAGGCTCTACTGTATGGTAGAACTCGGCAGGGGGGCATATTTTTTATCTTTCATAGAAAAATATATAAGATGTACATCGAGAAGGTATACTACTTTATTTTGCCGCAATTTTCGTTAATATTAGTTCCGTCCGTTTACATTTGGCGATCATGCAGTAAAGACGTGGCAAATTTATGATGAATATATATTAAAATATTCAATCATCGATGGGAAATTTAAGTGAAATTCTTTGATGATATGATGTTCCAACAAAACGTACTATTTATCGTGTAGTGAATAAAACGGAGAAAGAGGGTTTTGTACCCTAATAGATCCAAGCATAGACTACAACTGCAAGATCGGCTGAAAACATTGCCTACGATGACTAGGTCATCTTGACCATATGGCTGACCTGGAAGGACGTCGCGCAAGAGACAGACCGAAGCTCCGGCGGTGATAAAATGATGAATATGTTGAATTTAATGGAACATCGAAAATGAAGTGTAAAGAAATGTAATGAAGAATGTTTTTAAAAGAGTTTGCATTTACAACCCCAACCGAGATCATTTTTCAACATTAGATCTAAAGTTATAATCAAACGAAGTGGTACACCTTCCCGGCGGACACCTTGTATTCTACTTCCGGGGATCTCAAAAGTTATGCAGATGTTATGTATCCAACATAATTAATTAGGGGCTTTTCTATATATTATTTCTTGTAATCCTATATATTTTGTCTGACGTGTATTTCTTAAATTCGTTTTACAAAAATTCTACAATATTTGTTTATAATTTTTTTTTTTTTTTTTTCTATACATACAGAAACTTTAACTAAATTTACATTTAATTGTGTGTTACTAGCATTTTTTTCTTTTTTTTTTTTTTTTTTTTGTGTTCATGGTGAGTGGTTGTCTAACCAGCTGCTATGGGGGAAGGTGTGCTAGCTGAGTTGAGACTGCTTCTACGATTCTATGGGCTGTGTGTGTTTCATTAGATTCTACTGAAGTATTTTTTTTTTGTTTTTTTTTTTTTTTTTACTTTTATTAAGTTTAAGCTTTCCTTTAGAAATATATTTACAAACAAACGAAATTTTTCGAGGAAAACTCAAAAGATTTACTTAGCGCTTGTTTTATATATATATTTTTTTTGTTGCTTACAAATATATTTTTCATCTTTAAAAAAAGTTATAATAATGAAATAAATAAAGAAAAATTTCATTCGTTGGCAAAATTTTATTTTCTTTTTACTGTACTTTAAAATTTCTTTATTCTGCTTTTCAGACCCAGTTCTTTTCAAAAAAAAAAAAAAAAAAGTTAAAAAAAATACCAAAAAAAATTATCTTTTTAACAACACTCAACAAAAAAGGTTTTTTCTTTTTACAATACTTTCAGTAAAATTCGGTGTATGAAGTCGTTTATGTACACATAGGTAACCTTGTGTGTTTTCCATAGGTAACCCGAGTGCATAAGTTTTCATAAGTGAAGCCTATGTATTTATTTTATTGCGCTTGTTTCTTCCATTTTTTTTTTCTTGTTCTTTTTCTTTGCTTTTCAACGTAGCCACGCCGTTGTTTGGTACATTTTTTCCATCCTATTTAATTTAAGCTTTTCTTTTGAGGCCTCCGAATAAACAGAGGAGATCTAAGGTAACATCAAAGCCTCAGTGGTCTCAAAGTGATTTATTTGTTAAGTGTGTTTGCCAGCTGTTCATATTTAATGCTATTGATAAATAGAGAGAGATATCAAGACCACAAAAACATTTATTGATGTAGAGAAACGCAAAAGGGTCAAGACTTGCAACAAATGTCGCTATTTTTTATATCCTCCTCAGAGACGTTACAAAGAACATGATGCTTGATCAGCATCAAAATCTAGTCGATATCTAAATGTTTGTGTTTATGTTAGCAAAAATTGGCTATTATAGGGTTGACAACTAAGTGATTCAAAATTTTTGCTTAAAAATCTAATCTAATCTTATTAACCCAATGCAGCTGAAATGGAGGGTTTAGTTTAGAGACCTTCTAAGTTTCTGCAGTCCGTTTCCTTTTTAAAATGTACGAAATGGGTTAATAGCCACGCCCAAATTTTGTTGTTGTTGTCAATGTTCGTTTACGAATGTTAATCGTTTCATCGCGATTCCTCAGCAAAAAGCAGGTCTTGCCTGTAGAGGTTTGGAAACATTGACGCCTGAGTTCAGCAAGTCTGTGTGAAAACGTTTGATACTATTATACTATACAAGTATATCTTTCCAACAGTCTTCGTGTCTGCTTATCTACTACCTATCTACGAAATCGTAAATAGAATTCCACAAATTGCTCTTACGTCCGTCTGTCTACTTGTATTCTCTACATACGAGTATATGTTTTATTTGCCTTGTGTTGCCTAATTTTGTCTCATTTTTATGTACCTTATAATGCCCGCCACCAGATTAGACTGTCTTCTTCTCTTACATACTAATACGAAACACTAATACCAGATCACATAACAGAAGAGGAATAAATTGCTTCAACATACCTCAAAATGTTACTGCTGTACGTCCCCAATTACTTGTACCACAATCTATTCGTTGAGTGCTGTAAGTGATTTGTAGAATTCCTTCTATTCAAAAGATTCAAAGAATTTTTAAAACAATGGCCTTTGCCATCATTATGATCATCATTTTCATCATCGTGATTATCTTTAGCATTTCGCACAATTTCCTCATCGGCACTATTATTTGTCCAGCTGTCGCTGTCTTCGTCGGTGAATTCCTTAAATTTGTAACTTTCATTAACAACCACATTGTCGTTGACGTTGACAACGTTTGTATCTTCCACATATTTTTGCAACGTTATACCCATTATATCTGATTTGGTTAAAGTTGACGGCAGTTTATACCGGTCGTCGTGGTGATTTCGTGGTGGTGATATTTTGTCGCAGCTTAAGTGTGATATTTTTAAAACTTTCAAATCTAAATTTTTCTCCATCGAATCGAATGTTTTGCATATCGGAGACTTTACGCGTTGCATTAAAGAAGGTTGTTGTTGTTGTTGTTGTTGTTGTTGTTGTTGAAAAAAATTATTGTATTGATTTAGAGTGAGATTGTACTTGGATGTTAGTTGTTGTTGTTGCATTTGCTGTTGTGTGATTATTATATCTAAAGGGCAATACGAACGTTGAAGCTGATGTTGTTGCGGTAATGGTGCTGGTGTTTGTGTTGGTATTGTTGTTATTGTTGTTGGTATTGTTGTTGTAATTGGCATTAAGTGGTATTGCGTCGTTTTGGGGATGGTCGTACTTAAAACACTCAGTTTTTTCAATTCTTGATATGAAGTGCGTTGTGGATGTTGTTGTTGTTGTTGTTGCTGCTGCTGTTGTTGCCGTTGTTGATGCTGTTTCAATTCAATATGTAATTCCTGTTTTGTATTTATTAGAAAATTGCTACCGCCCTCGCTGTTACACATAAATTGCTTGTATTGATGTTGTTGTTGTTGCTGTTGCTGTTGTTGTTTGGCCAATGCTACTATTAAATTAGTGGTATTCGTTGGAGTTGCTGGCATTGCTGCTGTTGCGGTTGTTATTAGTTCTATATTTTGTAATTTTGCAGGTTGATGTTCGTGCTGTTGCTGTCGCTGCTGTATGTAGAGTTTTTCTTCAAACTAAAGATTATCCGGATAGCTGCGGAAATTATAAGTTCTGGCACGTTGAAATTGCAAATTATCGTTTGCATTCAAACTGGCAGAGTTGCCAATGCCTCCAATGCCACCACCTCCATTAATACCGCTACCACTGCCAGTACCAGTGCCACTACCACTGCCACTGCCACTACCACCACCCGTATAAGGATTTATCATCGGAGCTGTGGACTGTGAATTCATGGTTCCCATGTTATCATCATAATTAAGTTCACTACTTAAATTACTGCTCGCCTTGCTACTCATTGTATTGCTGGCCGCATTGCTACTGCCACTACCAGTTCCACCGCCACCGCCATTGCCGCCTCCACTACTACTGTTCATACCCTTGATGGGTTTAAATATTGCGGTGGTAGCATAATATTTCTCCATGGGTGGTGGTGGCACTTGCGGCGGCCGAGGAAATATACTGCTTAAGGGTGGTGGCGGTGTACGACGTATATTTACGTAACCACTTTGCGTTGCATTGGACATTTTCGTGGTCATATAATCTTGCATATGCGGCACCGCATAACCACCTTCGGGTACATCTACGCATTCATGTATGTTCACACGTAAATATTTTTAGCAAATTTTGTAAAATGTTGCAAAAGTATATTTTGGAAAAATTTAATTAAAATTCACACATCTAAGGTTTCTCTCCGCACAACTAAATGTTATGTTTCATGATATGTTTTTTCTGGTCTTTTTCTACCAATATTTACCTGTATAATCGGGTGTCATATTACATTGTAAATCATTGACGGCCGCATAACCATTCACCCCACTTGTGTACATATTTACATTAAAGGGTTCATGATACAAACTATTCTTACCTATTGAATCGCTGTCATCAACACTGGCCTGCAAGTAAATAGAATAAAGAGGAGACTTAGCAACATTTCTGTTAACAAGCAGATGCTGCAATGTATACAGAAAGTCACTACAATACTTGGTGTTATTGTTGTTGTTATATTTACCTTAATACTATTGCCATTAGGCCGATGTTTGTCCACATTGCCCCCTAAAGCATTGGGATTAAAACTATATTGGAATGCATCTAACACATTACTGCCACGTCCACGTTTGGTACGTGAAACAATAAACAGTATGATCACCACCAGCAATATAATAATAGTGGTTAGCACCACAATAACAACACCAATGAAATTTTCTTCAGATGGTTCTTGATCAATCGGTTTGGGAGCAATTACTACGAAAAGAAAAATAAACAAAATTTATTCTGGCTATTAAAATATTTCTTTATTAATAAAAAACTCGATACGAGTATAGGGTAGACTTTTAAGGCTGTTCAGTTACGATTAAGAGAATGACTGTTTTTGGTATTCCATTTGACTACTTTACTGTAGTACGTAGTTTGTTTTTGTAAATTGAAATTTGTTCTTAAAAAAATTCACATCAAGAACTTTGAAACTTCGGTCGGTTTTTTCAACAATTTTTTTGTTTATGCTCGCTTACGAAATATTTAGCATTAATTTAAAAAAAAAAAAAAAGTAATTTGATTACGACTGCATTTGCAGTTAAATTTACTTTATTTTTTGTAAATCTTAATATTTTCGAAACTTTTTTTGTAATATTTGTTTATTTTTATTGAATCGTAAAAAAATTTGCAAACTCTTTAATGTTTGTTTTTTACTACACTTTAAAATTTATTTATTTATGTATATTTTTAAGTTTCATTTTAAAAAAAAAAAATTTTTTTTTTTTTCTTTCGTATAATACTCACATTGTGGTCCATTATTATAATTTCGTTGGCCATTAAAACTTGTTGTTGGCATTTTACCACCATTTTTATTATCGTGATGATATTCATTACTCTGTAAAGGATATTCACGGCTATCCTGTGGCAATAAGGCGCCACGCTGTTCCTGTTCGTCTGTGAAATTTCCCACGGCCGCCACTAAACATGGAAAAACAAAAAAACAAAAGAAACCGAATCAAAACATAAATGAAATACCATAAATTTTTCTTTTATATATATACAATCTATATATATATATACATGTGTATATATATGTGTGTGTGTTCCTATTTTTACTCTATTTTGTTGTCAAAGTTTTAAAAGAAGTAAAAAGAATATTTTAAGAATTCTAAATAAATCATGAAGTATAAATGCGTAAGTCTTCTTTTTCTTTTCTTTTTTTTTTTTTTTTTTGACTTTCATTCTTCTACGTTACGCGTTAAGTAGTCAGATTGTGTACAGTATTCTCTTCTTAATTTCTTCTTTACATAAATCATCATTTATCTGTACACTGTGTTATATTAAAATCACATTAATAGGGGAATGATTAAGACCGTGTGGTTCCCCTTATCCTGGCTAAGGTATTCAATTAAACAATTGGAGTTTTAAACTGCAGAATATATTCGTTAAAATATACCGAAAATGTTTATAATAGTTATAGAGGCGTAGCTCCGCCTATTTTGTTATAATCTATAGAATCTTAAAAAATGTAAAAATTCTTGCTTTAAAGGCAACGCGTGGAAGAGTATTGTTACAGGTATCAGGATACAAGGGTCCCAGGCTTAAAACACCGGGCTACACCATTGGAAAATCGATGTTTTCATTACAGACTGAGCCCCCCTTTTTACACTCTATGAAATGATTAAAAAGATAAGAAAGTAACCAACAAGGAAAAGAACTAAATTTTAAATACTCTCTAAATAAAGGTGTGGCAGATACATGATTGCTTATATGATTTTATGTTTAACATTTATGTTAACGTACCACCTAATAAGAGAGATTCAAGTTTCGAATTTGAAGGGTTTTTTTTGGCAAATTGTGGGCGTGTCTGTTTTCAAATTTTGCTAAATTTTTGGCTTATCAATAAGAAGACTCATTATAAATTACATAACTAAATATATGTGACTTTTGGATGGATTTTTGTTGATTGTGGGCGTAACTCTTAACCGATTTTGTGTAATTTAAATAGAAGCCAAACGTAATAACGAACTGAGTATACCTCTATTTTAAGGATATTAAAAAAAAAAAATTGTAAAAATTTAAACAAAACATAACAACAACAAGAACAACAACAAAAGGATGAAAAGACGAAAAAACGAAACACCGAACTGTACGTTGATTTTAGTTTTAAGCAATTAAGAAGAAATAATTTCGTTTTTTATGTTAAAAGCTTACAGAGAGATAACAAATACAACATAACAACCAAGCAATGATATAAAAAAAGTAAGAAAACCGTACTCGTTGACCTGCAAAGCTTGCTCTACCACTTTGAATAACTAAGTAAACCGTGAGTGTTGACTAAAATGGGAGGTTACTACCAACTACCCCTAAGGTAGGGTAAAAAAAAAAAACAAAGCTGATGCTTAATAGATTTATAAAATGAGACAAAAGATTTGTTTTTTTTTTTTTTTTTTTTTTCTTTATACCAAATTCGTGCGTAACGGTGAAGGGCTTGGAAATTTCATCTGCGAATGATTTATGAATAGTAAGCAAAAACAATAACTAGCACGTTTTTAATAATAATAAAGAAGTCGCTCTGTATTGAAGCGGAAATGTGCGTAACGATCCATCATTCAATTAAAAAACGGGAGGGTAGTAGGGCGAAACAAAAGCGAGGGGATAAGCTTTTAACACCTTTAAGAGTCATACACGAAATTGAAAAGAATCTTTGTTTTCAAATTTATTAAATCTCAATCTCTCTTATATTGTACACGCATCACACATGAACAATTTCATAGTTTGGCCTGCTTCTCAATCCATGATATATTGAAAATCTCGATTAATGCATAGTCATCATCAGGCCGCAAATTGAAATGCAATCTCATTGTACTGATCAGCATCAGCAACAGCAACAGCAACAGCTACATGAGACCGAACACTAAGGAACACTGAGAACTGTGCATTGTGTAAAAATGACATTCATATCAATTTGAAACACACACACACAGACACATGTGCGATACAGTCAATTCAGTTACGGACTGGTTGGATGAATGGATGGATGGATGGACATAATGCAGAAGCAACCCCTCTCAATGGCAGCTAAACGTCTGGAACAATCATTAAACACAAAGAAGGTATATCAATGAACATATTTCTTTTTATTTCAGTGCACCAGGGTAGTTTCCTGTCTGTCCCTTTACCACTCTTTCTCTCTCTCTCTCTCTCTCTCTCACTCTATTTCGCTGTCTGTCGGTCTGTCTTACTCCTTAATATTTTATAATCCAACGATAGCTATGGGACGCATCCATGTTATATTAAACTATCAAGCTCTATTGTATGGATAATGCCTAACAAAAGGAAAATCAACAACAACAACAACAATAACAAAGAAAGAAAGAAAACGTAAAAATTGAAAACTGTTCTTATACAAATGAGTGAACTGTCATGAATTGAACTCATTTTATCATACGAAAAAAGAATTTAAAAAAAAAGGAAAAAAAACTGTTTACGCAAAAATGCATTTTCAAGTGCTTTTAACACTTGAAAGTGAAATGAAGTTGAAAATGGGGTCTTTTTATACACTGATAAACTGTGTGCTAGCACACACACACACACACACATACATTTTTTTTCAATTGAATTGAATAAATTTATGTAAAAAGAAAAGAAACAATTTTCATTTGTTTTTACACTCACCCGATATAAACGATATCTCTGAGAGCATGATCCACTTCACAGCAAAATATAAATTAATTTTTAAATATTTGCCAACACGATGATGCAACTTTATGGTCACATCTCGTGCATGATCCATAATGGTGTCGGGCATATAAGAGAATTGTACCGGCTCGCCAGAAAAATGCCGCCCGCCAATGCTGAAAAACACTTTGGCATGAACGAAAACCTGTAAACAACAACAACAACAAAATAATACTTAATATAGATTTTATGGTTAGAAGTAGACTAATCGTTAATTAAAATATTGTTTTAATTTTTTTATTAATTTAAAAAGTTTTTTAATTGTTTTCTTTACTCTTCAATCTTTAGAAATTGAGAAGAAAATTACACGACATTTATATTAAAACTACGGATATCATTGAATTGCATAAAATTACATTAAGTTGTGCGGTCTCTGAAACCTTCTACTGATAATTGCGTACGGAACGATAAGCTGTACTGTACTCCCCATTGTATGGTTTCTTTTTAAATCGGCACTTGGAAAAATTATGCGCACAAGCCGAACTTACTTCGTCGTCCGTAAAAAGTAAATAAAACACCACTTTATTTAGGTTTCAGTCCCGCAGTTTTACACTCTGCTGAATTCGAAACTACAACGTCCCGTATTGAAAAATTGAGATTACCGGGTACATTGTCTTTTCACCTCTAATTAAAGGAAAGTTTGTAAAATTCTATTTTGAGGTATTTTTTATTCCTTCAAAACATGAATAACTCTTAAATTATTATGAAAATTTTGATTTTGCCCACTTACCTGTACATCTTTGGCGAACATATTGTTAGTATGCAAGATAATTGCACTAAAATTGCGAACACAATCAAATTCAAAGACAATCTCTACCGGTTTACCAATTAAACCGGGAGTATCGTTGCGCCAGCCAATCCATTCATAACCTAAAATAAAATTCAAGCATTACAAGGTGTAAATAACGGTTCATGTATGTAATCATACTCTTAACTAACTAAACTACAATGCATGGGTTCTCAGCCGAAAAAGTTTTCAATTCAATGTAAGTTGAAATAATGACTGAATGGCTAAATAGCAGCCCCTTTGGAGAACAACTACAACTACTGTACCATACAACATTTTATGGAATTCCTCAATATTTTTACAATATTCTCAGACCTTTCGATTTAGTAAGTAGACTCCTTCGCAAAATTTTCATATAAACTCAAGCGAATTCTTTTACTTCAAGAATCTTATGAAGCGCCACTTTTTTTCCTACATAAAATTTATTTTTTACATAACTTCACTTTTAATTTGCTTTTGTTTAAAAAAAAAAAAAAAAGAAAAAAAATTATTCTTAACACAAAAACAAAACAAAACAAAACAAAAATATGTAAAGCAAGGGGTTTTTATTGCTCACTCGTTCACCCTCTTTCCATTTACATTATACTTTATATGTTTTTTTTTTTTTTTATTTACTTATTAAAAGCATTCGTCGTTGGGTTTGTTCTTGAGCTGCACCCTTTTTGCATGACTTTGTGCTGCATGTAATAGGTATGTAAAATAATGCGGCGGAAAATATTTTAACCTCGAGATATATAATATATTGTAGAAAATATTGTATTGTGTTGCCTTGACTTGCTCTAGCTGGATTTCATTTGGCAAGGTCTTTAATATGTTGGCAACTACAATAACTACAATAAAATATTTGGAGCGTAAGACGAGTAGGAGTTCAAGTTACCCTTGAATTTCTATTTCTATTTTGATGTTAATTATATTAGCGGGATTATATAGTTGAGTTTTATTTGTTAAGAACATAGACAAGAGAAACGCAGAAACAAGGAATCGATGGAAACTAAAAAGACTAATATTTAAAAAAAAAAAATACATTTGACGTTATGCTTAGCGTTTTAGAATTGAGAAGAGGTGGAGGACCAGTCTGTTTATCAATTCCTTACAATATGAGAAGAGTTCATTATTGGTACAAGTTTTTTAAATTTTTTTACCCCAGCATTGGAATTTCCATTTTCGCTGTACATATTGTGACTTGACTTGATTTTTCATTTTTCATTTAATTCTTCTCTTTAGCATGAAATTTGCATTTTCTTTGAAGCATCAAAAGATTAAGAATCACACGAAGAATAAACAGTTCAATTGATTTCATTAATTACCAAAAAAAGAGAAACCAGCGAAGTTTACAAGTTATGGAAAAGTTTAGGAAAACAAAGGGCACAACTACAACAACAAGGTTTTTATGTCATTCACTACGGAAATTAAGCATTTCATTGTTAAGAATAGCAAACGAACAAACGAAACTTGCAAAATATTACACTTTTTGCATATTTGTTAGTTTGATATTCTAACTTAACGACCAGACTAACAAACCATTTTCGAAAAGTAACTGCAAACCCACTCCTCAACGGGGAATACCTTTAAAGGAAAATCATCCCTATTTTGTTTGTTATAACTAACTGAATAAGGGAATCAGAAATAAAGTAGAAAGTTTCAAGTTGTTTGTATTCTACCATGTACTTAAAGAGGACAGAAGACAAGCGAGAGAAGAGGAGTCATTCATATAACAAACTTTTCTACTTAAAATGTAAACTTTACAATAATTTCTGATTATTGGCATACGGCCAACAGAATCGATGAAGTACAAAATACCAAAGCCAGTCAAGGCAATACATTGGAAGAAGGAAAGGCCAAGAGCGCAATAGAAAGGAATGGAATGAAATGGAAATTAAAAAAAAAAAAAAAAGACTTTTTGGCGGAAGTTTGTCTCTATACAAGTCTTGCTGTCTATGCCTTTTTTAAACTAGTAAATACTTACTTTAGTTCCACATTGCCATATAACCTTTTCCCTTTCTCTCTCTCTCTCTCTCTCTCTCTCTCTCTGTCTCTCGCTCCCTCTGCCAAACCAATTTGAAATGAAATGCCATAATAGCCATAAATTATCACATCGACATATTTGTGTGAGAGAAAGAGCAAGAGAATCACTAGAATAGTATGCATAATATTTACATTTAATTTTTAGTTACCAATAATGTTTTGCCATTAGGGTCTTTAGGTTTATTTCTCCCTCTTTTTCTATCCACCATCCCCTCCCCCTGTTACATATTATTAGCAAATTTTTTCAACTATGTTGCTGTTCTTGTTGTTTATTGAACAGGAAATTATTTATTTACTTTCATAAAATGTCATGTCTACCATTTATCTTTAACTATATGTATGCGTTGTTAAGTAAAAGTATAATAAACACATTTGCGAGTTTTAAGTAAACTTTTTCGTAATCATTCGTTATTAATCAAACAAACAACATGTTGGAACTAAGTTGTTTAAGAAAAAAAAAAGAAAAAATATTACAAAAAGCATACAAGAACAGCAGGCATGACAACTAAATTATGTAAAAAGATTATCGTTTAAGTTTAATAAGTAAATGTTTTACGCTATCGCAGCCTAAATATGTATGATTTTTATTTTAAACTGTATAATATATCGAATAGTACAACATAGGGTATAGTCGCCCATAATGGCACAGTTGCAAATTTTTTTTTTTTTTTTAGTGCAATAAATGATTTTCTAAATTAATTTAAGGGTTTTTTTTTTTAAGTATTTCAAATGTGCCATCATACGCTACAAAATAATAATCGTTTTTTTTTTTTTTAAGCACTTGTAATTTATCTATACAAAGATGGGGTTGTCTCTTATAATTTCATTTAAAATTGATCAGAAGTTTTAAGAGCGTTTTAATAGAATCAAATATTTATGCACAGGGGATGGAATGCAATTTTTTGAAAAATAGATTCGTAGAGTGTCTGAATAGTTTTGCAGTCACTTTTGCCGGAATATAACCTGCAAGACATGGCAATATATACACGGAAGCAGTGTTGCCAACATGCAACAAGATGTATAGTATATTGCATGGTGTTTATATTATTTTGTCCGGTCCATCCCCAATACATCTTTCATTAAAAAATAAAAATAAAAACGAAATTTCTTTCCCAACAACTTAATACTAAGAAAAGAACTGTTGTCCGTTCCAATTATTTATCGAATTTATATTTTTTTATACAGAGAGAGAGAAAAAAATGTGTGCCAACATAAGCTACTCTCTTCTAAATAGATATGGAGTAGTTCATATTTTTATTTTTGTTGTTGTTGCTGTGACGAGAATTTACTTTGCACAACATGAAGCTAACTTGTCTAATACCATGTGAAAAATTACTTTAATTGATTGATTAGCTTGATGACACTTTTTTTGCGATTTATTAACATTTTTCACTCACCTTTACCAAATCCATGAATGTCGGTACGAAAGTTATCTTTACCCTTCTGGCCATCTACTAATTGACCCAATCCATCAATATAACGATCACCCTGTTCATAACCATCATATGTTTTATCTGATAAATCCACTTCCATGCCACGTTGCACACCCTTTGGTATACTATACGAAACGATGCCCTCTGTGGAATAATAGAAAAAAAAGAAAAAAAAATTATGAAAATAATTATTTTTCCAATAAAAATTTACTTGACTTTTTTTTAAATATAATGCATATGACTAAAAACCCCTCCCCCAACGTTCGAAAGTGTGCAATTCGAAACCGTTTGTGTTGGTAATATTATCAACATATGTTTCACGTGACAACTACTTAGCGCCCTCGCTAAGTGACTGTTTCTCTTTGTAATCGTTATCATGATGTGGATAATGATGATGATGATGATGATAAAGATAAATGAATGAATAATAAAATTTTGAGGGAGAGTAGTGTTTTTTTTGTTTGGTTTTTGTTTTTGTTTTTGTTATATCAAAGTCATGCACTTAATGGGTACAAGTTGTGTTTTGGGTTACACCGAAGCGGTTCATATTACTAAAAGGGAAATTCAATTTTTGAATTTTCCTATTGTTCAACATACTTAAGACCTCGGGTGTGCATAATTTTTCTAGCATTTAGTTAATAAATCGTTCTGGGTAGTGTTTAAAAAGTTCACAGAGAGTGCGTTTCGTGTGTAATAAATAATAAAACAAATTATGCATAACACTTAGTGCACTAGTTTTCAAAATAGATTACAACCATTTCAAAGATTTGGTGAGATTTTCTTTTTTTGATATTTGTTATATATGTTAAATTTTTTTTTTTTTTTTTTTTTGTTAGTAAAATAAATTTCAATTTGTAGTTTTTTTTTTTTCAACTTTACTTAAAAAAATCATAAATTATAATACGTAACAAAAGGTGTGGTAGCTGCTGCTAAAAAATATTAATAATAACATTATAAAGCTTCGAATTATTTAAAATAATAAATTGGGTGCTGCCGTAAAAAGTTAAAGTTATGAAGGAAAAGATCCAATTTAAAAAATATTAATAAGCAATTAACCACTCGATACTTTGATAAGTGATAAGTGTACTAAGTTTGTTTATTAATTAGCAACACCTGAGAGCTTTCAAAGATCATCATAAACAGCTATAAAGTTAAAATCTAATAAACTTACTGAAAATAGGCGGAATAAAGATAACAGACACGCTTACAATTTACAAAAAAAAAACCACATAATAATGTACCTGCCACACCCATTGTTTGTGTAGATGTGAAGGCTATTTAAGAATTGGCTTAAGTTAAATTTAGTTTTCTTGCTTATTTTGGACTCGATCTAAATCAAGTACTATGTGACATAAAAGTATTTGAACTGTCTTTTGAATAAAATAGATATAAATTTGAAATGCTATTAAGATTAACTTGGTAAAATTGTCAGAGATATCGCAGTCAGAAGAACGCTTTGAATAAATTCGGAAACAATTTATAGTGAATTCAGAATTTATTTGCTACTCTCTGTGTTGTAGTGTTTATAACGATTTAATAATTATAACTATGTTTTATTAATAATTGTTAATTTCTCATAATTAGGAAAAAAAAATAACAACATGTACGGGTATGCACGGAAATGTCTCTCAACATGGCACCAATTAATTTGCATAAAATCAGTGATTTATGACTTTTACAATAAAATGGCTAATTATCGTTTTAAAAATTATGATACATATAAAAATAAAGAACGTATTGTTAAGATTTCTACATACAAACACACACACATTCATAACATTATAATATAAAGTATACGGTAATTGAGTGATTGTTGGAAAAAATGGAAACGAGACATTTAATGGACTTTTCAGAGAAGGAATTAAGAGCCAAAGTCTGTATATCGGTTGGGGTTGATGCCTTGTATTGAGTGAATCTTTATAACTTAATCTATGATAACAAGAAAGTTATAATAAACAGTATAGGAGTGTAAGTAACAATAAACCCGCATTAAGGTAGTGTAACACACACAAGTTTACATACAAGTGTGTGTGTAAAATCACGTACAGACATTGAATGCATTACCCTTCGTTGCCAGTTTCAATATAAACATTTACCATCAATCACCTGTTTTTATATGTTTTTGTATCTACATAATTCTTCTTCTTGCCAATTTTATGTGGCGGAATGTAATCACAAACGCACAACAACAACAACAACAATAATAATAATAATAATAATAACAACAACAGCTATGCAAATGATACAATATAACATAAAATGTTGAGTGTTGTCACAGTCTGAGCTTTTGAATAAACATGAATCAATATTTTTATATACACACGTACACACCACCCATTCATTGCACACATTCAATATAAAAGCATGTGTTGATAAAATGCATTGTATGTGATTTCATTCTTCTCCTTTCTCCCCTTCCTCCATCCTAATACTAGCATGCTCAAGTATTCATAGTAAACGATTTTCTCTCTACAGTGCCTACCACTGTATTATGTTTTAGCGTTAGACACGTTTTTGGTATGAAATATAAAATTATTATGATTATTATGATGTCATGTTAATGCAAAATACATTAGCCCAGCCACACATTGCACACTAATACCTACACAAACACTAAACCTTTTCTTTACAAAAAAAAAAAAAATATAAAAAAAAAATTCAAACATTTAAATATTGTACAGTACACATGAAAAAGATGTTTTCAGTGTAAAGGTGTTATTATGATTAATTTGCATACAAACATCAAAAGCAACAACAACAACAACAACAAAAATAAAAATGAAAAATGGAATTTTAGGTATTAGCCATTAAGCTGAAAGCTTTAGCAAAATTAAAAAAAAAAAACAACAACAAAGAGAGATAAATTTGACTTGGGCCAAATCTTAAATACCCTTCACATCTACTATAATGGGCGTGGCAGGTATATGATTACACCTTCTAATGCTGTTTGTGTTACGTAACCGCTTGAAGTAGAGCTTTACGCCGAGTGCGGTTTTTTGTCAATTGTGGACGCTTCTGTTATCCGACCATGCCCATTTTTAACACTTCGACGAATGATAAATAATTAAATAATTTACATCTCAATTTATATGGCAGATAAATAGATTTTTATTGATTGTGGGCGTGGCTTCTCATCGATTTTGGACCTATTTTATTCATTTTCAATATCAAAGTCTAGACAAACTCGAATATGATGGGTGTCAAATTTTAACTTGATATGTCAATGCTTGCGGCCATCAGAGAGCCGGGGCAAATATCAAAAATCGACACACAGACGGACCGAAGAGCTAAATCGACTTCTTGCAAACTTGCAAACATTTGATCAAAATCAATATACCCCCAAAATCATTGTGATGTTGGGTACACAAAGAGAAAACTTTAATACCAAACCATAAGTTTTTTCCTTTGACAACTACTCGGAAGGATTTTTATACAATATAATTTTCTCTCTTTTTTTTTACACATTTTTAATATTTCACGGCTGGCGTTGTTGTTGGCTTTTTGCTAATGTTAAAAAATTGTTTCCCAGAAGTCAATATGTGTACAGTAGCAACAACAACTTAAACAACTTAACATATATCGATGTCAATGTGTGATGTACTATACACATGTGTACAATGAAAAAAGAAGGAAAAAATGAGCAGAACCAGGTATTTAGTTAAAAATAAAAACCAACAGTACGCTACTGCTACTTAACTATGCCCAGGATAATTGCATGCAATATACTTTTTGGCGCCAGTATTATAAATGATAAGAGCATAGCTCAGGGGGTGGTTGGTATACTCATACTTGTACTTGCTTCTACTTGCCTACACACATGTACAGTAAACTACATTGACGTTTATACCGAGACTGATTTAATGTCTGCACGCAACTTTTTTTCATATAATATATACATACACAGCTATTCGGTTTTTATTTTTAAATGCATAGAAAATCTGAATGAAAATGTAGGAAAAAAAAAATTCATATTCAGCTTAAAACGAAGCGTAGACACCCCTCATCTTTTTATTTTAGGTGAGGGTGTAGCATGCTTTTAACTGCTCTCTCTTTTAACTACTTTTAAAGTATGTGCTGCACTGCGTATTAACCGAAGAAAGAGGACTTTTTGTATTGTGGGCATGGTTTTTAACCGATTTTTCTCACCTTGTACAATACAAAGCTCGATTATAGAAAAGAATTTTCACAAAACATGTGCATTTACGCCTTCTTTTAACGGCTATTCAATTATATTTTCAGTTGAATATCAAATAAACGTTTTGTAAATTGTGGCCGTAGACGTTTGTGTTAAGCGACCACGCCCATTTAATATCTATCAATATAAAATTGAATATTTTTTATATGAAATTTTGATTTGGTTGTTTCGTTTTCGTGACTATAAGAGTTTTTGCTATTTGTGGGCATGGTTATAAAGCGATTTTGTCCATTTTAAATATTACAAGAAACTGCCTGCAAAAACTAAAAATAATAACACTCTATATATATAAAATTTATGTAACGAAACAAACATATAGAGACTCGGACATACGGACATTGTTGATCCTCCATTTAATCATGACAAACTTTATGATTAACTAATCTATATAAAATATATTTAAAATAAAAAAATATTTTATCAGTTTTTTCACATCATAAATAACTCGAAACAAACAAACAATATGTGACTTGGATCACTTTCCTAATTATGCAGCATATTTATCAATTGCAAAATTGGTGTGAAAAGTAGTTTTCAAAAATGTCGACATTAATTATTATTCTTTACATAAAAACCAACGCTTTGCATGTTTGCCATATAATCCTAATATTTCCACATTCGATTTCTATATGTATCGTGTATCGTGTACGCATTTGCATATGTTAACATCCAAATTGCTGCCTATCTGTTGCATTCGGTTCTGTTACTCATTGAATAATAATTATGTGTGTAATTATACACGTACTAGGTATTGTTTCGTTATTACCAATTCGCCAATACGTGTGCTTGTAGCTAAATTCTGATTGAAATTTAATCCGTTGCTATAATCAACCGTTTTAGCGCCATTTGCAATTATTAGTGAAAACAAGTAAGGGAACTAAAATGTGACAAAGGTCGAATCTTGAATACCTTCCACAGCTGCAACGGTGGACGAGGCAAGTATATGATTACACCCTCTAATAGTATATGTTTTATGTGTTAACTTGCAAGTCGAGTTTTAGACTAAGTACGGTTTTTTGTAAATTGAGCGCGTCTGTTATGCGACCACGCCCGTTTTTGCACATCTTAATCGACTCAGTTTTTGTTACTATTCAAGAATAAATGTATCTTTGAAGCCTCCTTTTGGGTGTTGCAAATGGAATGACACACTTAGTATACAACCATCGTATGTATAGGGTATAGAAAGAGACAACGAAACAAGCAAAACGATAATGATACTTGGGATTCTAATGTGACATGTTTTGTCCGTTACTAACCGACATTTTCATTTTTTTCACGCAATTTAAGATTTTTGTAAAAATATCTTTGAAGCTTAAAGAAAATCTATTGTACACCGAACTAAAATCATTACAAAACAAGAAAGAAAAGTAACATAAACAAAGATAGAATCCTTCTCCCACTCATAGACAGCATGTATATATAAAGGGTGTGACCAGGTTATAATAAGCTTTTGACATGCCAAGAAAAATAGGAAAACTCCTCTTTTTTTTCAAAACTGAGACTTTAACGTTAACTTGAATGAAAAGACGAATTGGCATGTGAAACAAAGAAAAAAAAAAATTGTTTTTTGCTATTCAAGGTGGACTACAGACAATTAGACTCGACAGACGTCTGAATCTAAACAGCTAAACACATGTATAAATAATAATTTTCAAGTTCATTTTCTTTGTTTGTTTTTTTTTTTTAAGGAGTGCCAGCAAAATGTTTACAATGAATTTATAGAAAATAAATAAACAAACATAACAATTGGATTCAGTCAAATCTTAAATACCTTGCAGGCACATATCGGTACAAACGGTAGGCGTGGCGAATACTTTGATTACGCCTTTTAAAAACACTTGTGTAAATTGTGGTCGTATGTGTTCTTTGGGTTGATAGTTGGTTTTGTTGATAATTGTGGGTGTGGCTTTCAACAGATTTTGCCCAATTTCAAAAGAAACCGTTTAGATATTATTGGCTTCTCTCTACAAAGATTTGTAACAAATTAGGTGAAATCGGTTAAAAGCTATGCCCACAAAAAAATTTATGAAAATCTATTTATTTCAAATTTAACTTCAGCAGAAATTCTCTGGACAAATTTATAATTAGTTCATGCATGCATATGTCAAAAAGGGGCGGAATGAAATAATAATAGACACGCCTACACATTATACAAAAAATTCTCTGTACAAATATCTCACTCTTGCCAACACGAAAATAACAACAACAGACGGACGCTCAGAAGAACGTGTCCAGAACGACACAGATTGTAATTGTGTGCTGATCAAGAAGATGTACACTTTGTAGGCTTTCGGCAGGCCTTAACTTAACACTAAATTTTGTTATTTTACACTCAACACTTAAATTACGTTTTAAGTAAAGAAAAAAAATCAATGCTTATGAATGATAGTGCATGCACATTAGAGCCACCAAACTCATATATTTTCTCATTTTTCGTTTAGTAAATAAATTAAAATTTGACATAAAAACTCTTTAAAACTTTCCACACATTCTTATCTGTAATGCTATGATGGCATTAACAACTATAAACACGCATATTGGCAAGCAGACATAAAACTGCCCACACACACGCGCACACACAAGAGAGATGACCTGCTGGACTATCCATTTATTATCTTATTTCTACGCATAAATAATATACAAAATGTTTTTTGTGTGGAAATTTTTTTTCCCTTTTTTTTCGCATATTTTTTGCTTACCTTCCCATGGACAGCCCACAATTTCAACTCTTAAGCACACTGTACGATCATACTGTCCGTATGGATAAATGCGTATTTTTGAAGCGAATATAATCGATTGTAAAGTATTCTCCACTTCACTGTAAGTGTTTATATTGCCCGGTAAAATCTATTTATAAAGAGTAAATAAAATAAATAAATATTGATTATATTTTATAAGCGAGTTAAAATAAAACATATTCAAAAATGTTATAGACGATCAAGCGCGATCATTTAACACCCTTGAATTGTGCTACAATTAGTTTAGTTGTGTCAGTAAATGCGAGTTGAAAAAACTTTGAAATTCTACTTACCTCCTTGCCTTGGGTGTTCTTCCAGCGTTTCCAGTTGGTAAAACCCGGCCGCCAATATTCCAGCACATACGCTTCCGTATACTCTTGACCCTGACCCTTGCCGAATCGTCCTTGCGTGCGTATTGCCGTTATAACATGCGTCGTCAATAAATCCACTTGTAAATATTCTTTCAAAGCATTAGACACCATATGTTTGGGACACCAAGCTCCACCATTATTATCAGTTTTCAGTCTGCCAGAGAGTATACAAAAAATTAATATAAAAAAAAAAAAAAAAACTTTAAACACATTTAAACACAACAATGCTTTATATATAAAATAATTGACATTAAATGACAGCCACCACACAGGGGGGCAAGCAGGCATCAAGCACCGCAATAGAGTGACAACACAAAAATTCTGGAACGCTGAAAGTATTGCAGCGCATTGGATGTGATGTTGATGACTGTATGGCATACCATTCAATATCGGCCAGCGTCATCTGTCTACCAATTCAATAAACGATGCAAAGCAAAACAACCAAATTGTGCACAAAATCAAAGCTAAACCACTGAAACACACAATAAACCTGATTTAAGCCAATATCAAACCATTACCATCATTAACCCACTAGCTCCGCGGTCGGTAATCTGCGGCTCTTATTACTTTTTTGATGACCTCCAACTCCATGCTTACAAATGGTTCATTTGTGAGATATTGAAATTTCATACGGACTTTTCCTAAACCATTCAAAATCGCACGTTTTGAAAATAAGATTTAAAAAGTTTCCATGTCAATGGTAACAATTTAGAAGAAAGGTTATTTAGTGCAGAATGCGAATGTTGATGTGAAACATTTCGCCTACGTTACGCGTTAATTCAAAGACAATTATAGGTTTGTTACATATTTTCCAAAGTGCCCGGCCAAGGCCTTTTTTTAAAAACGCACTTTCCAGTGACTTTGAAATGATTCTTTTTTTAATATCATATGACTCCCACGGGAAAAAAGGTTGCCTACCGCTGCACTAGCTAACCGGCAGTTAGCCAACAAGCGCAATAACCAACAGTTATTGTTTTGGTTTCTATTTTTTTTTTTTTTTTCTTTTTAGGAATACAGTATTATCTCCATGGCTAATGTGGTGTTTCGCTTGTTTTTTTTTTGGTGCTGTTCTCCTATTCTTCTTATGAGTCTTCTTAATGCAGCATTGGAGTGATATTTGGTAGAAACGTGAGGCGGGTGTATTACAGTATGTTCATTTCTTGTTAAGTTTTCTTACAAGTGGCGTTTTAGTTTTAATGTAAATGTGGTTTAAGCGGTTTTAAAACGTCAATCCTCGACATGTTATCGCAAAAACCAAAACCAAAAAAAAAAAGTAAAAGTAATAAAGACGCAGCTTTGTTTATACCAGCTCTTAAAAGTTGTTCTGCTTCTGGTGAGTTGTTAACTTCGTTAAGCTCTTTTAGCCATCTCGGTTGGTTGACGTGTCTTAGGGGAACCATTTGCTTTCGTCTTCTTTTGGATTGCTCCATTTTTGCTTTTTAGTTTATCTTACATGAACTTCTACCGTTGTGAGTCACTGGGTTGTTGTACACGTAATTAGGGATTAATTTTTAAATTTAGTTTTTCTTTTTTTTTTTGTTTTGGCATCAGCTTCAATCCAAGTAAGATTTTCACTGGTTCCATGTAATTACATAGTTTCAATTTAAACTAATATTTATTTTAATACCCATGCAATGCATGTTTTTATTTACTATTTACTATTTACTATTTATGTATCCAACGGTGGTACTTTTGCATTCACTCTGTTAAATGAAATGCTTTAATGGGAACAATACTAAGTAAAAAGTGAAATTAAAAGGCTTCTTCGATACACTGAAGAAGCTGCAGAGTGTTTAGCGAAGAGAGTCTTGAGCTTCAGCTGATAGATGATCTCAAAGAATGGTTCTTCCTTATGCACCAACAAGCTTGTACAAAGTCGTGTGAGTTTTTTTTTTCTTAACCCGTAAAGGCTAAAACCCAGATTCTATAAGAATGCTTAATCGGCAATATCAGATCTCGATTGTTAGAGCCACTTTTAGCAAAATTAACCCAATTTAAGGTTTAGACAAAATCAAATCTAGAACAAATCTTTGAAACAGAAGAGCGAAGAATTGCAGCTAGTTTCTTAATAATGAACCAGTACTCTTATTTGTAACAAAACTGTGGGCATGGCTTATGCCTGATTATGTACTTTATTAGAGCACGTAATACTTTAATTTAGTTTCCAAAAAAGGTTTATTATTAAGAGTTGGCATACTAGGCCCATTTTTAAATCTAATAAGAAGCATAGTTGCCCAATTTCAATTTCTAATAATAAAACTGAGCTGAGTAACAGTTGGTATTAAGTTGATTGAAATAATTTCTAAATCCGTAGAAAGTGTTTAATAAAAAAGTACGAAAATTTATTTAAATAGTTTACATTGGGACAAATGTTAAATAAACCTAGTCAGACGGCATGACGGAAAGGGAGAAAAGGTTTTGCTTCCATTTCAATACAAATTAATTCAATTTTCAATGCAAGTAATTGTAGAAAACATTTGATACCAAATGGCATGTAAAAGCACACATTAACTACCTGACAACTCAACCAAACCAAACCAACCGAACCAACTAACTGACTGTATGTGTGTGTGTGTGACTGACTGACTGACTCACTGTCTATCTGTTTCCGTCTGTCTAAGTTAATGCTATAATATCATTTTACTCTTGATTAACTAAATGACAGTTTTGCTTGCTTTTTTTTATTTAATTTTTATTTTTTTTTGATTTTCTACACAAAGGAAACATGTGCATAAAAGTATTGTATATTTGCGAGTGGCAGTGGTAGCATAAAGTATGGTTATGGTGTGGAAATAACATGACATGTACCTGGTTTTAAGAAATTCTAGTCGACTATGTATACATTTTAATAGGTGAAGTGTAAAAGTAATCTCTTTTAGACTTGATTTGCATTAAAAATTTTCCTGCTCTTGCGCCACATGCACACACACATCTCCATACAAATGCAAAGCACTGGCACGGGTGAAGGGGGGGGAGAGCTACTTAATTATACATATGAATGTATACAAACTATGTATTCAATTAAAATAATATATTGTGGAATGGTTAGTGAAAGAAAAAAAAAAAAAAAGGAAAGAGAAGAAAAAGAAGAAAAAGCAAAAGGAAAATGAAAATGAGCACACAAGAACAACAACAAGAACAAGAACAACAATCATGTTGGTTATAGAAAAAGTTTCTTGCAGCCTGTTGTTATTGTTGTTGTTGTTGTTTGTCTTTAAACCATTAAGGCTGGTGCGGTGTGCACACGACTTCACTTCTTATTTTGACGTTTTCAGAGTTTGTTTGTGGGGGATTTGTGCTGGTGCCTGCGTATGATGGAGGCCTACGTGGTGCCTTTTGATTAGATAGTTGTTAGTCCAGTTGCATAGTTGTTGTTGTGCTTATGCTGTTCCTACCATTGTTATTGCTGCCTTTATTATTATTATAGAGAAAAAAAAAATGAAGTGGCAGCATTTTTCTTTTTTTTTTTTGTTTTTTTTTTTCTATATTTTCTTACTTGTAGCTGGATTGCTAGTTAAACATCAAGCATTTATACCAATCGCTAGTTAGAGAAATGTTAAGACCATAACCATACCATGCGAACGAATAGAGATAGATGAAACTTTGGCAATAACCATAATTAAAGTTAAAATGAAATGAGTCTATAAACTACCACTACTACCACCACCACCACCACCAACCGCTACTACGAGTATAATAAAAAATCAACATTTTAATGATTTTTATTATATCTACATAGACACAAACGAAAACATACAAATACCGTACAATATAATGGGCAGACGTAAAACATCATTCAGCACCAACAACAACAACAATAATAATAATAATAATAAAAACGACAACATCAGTAGAAGGCAATGAATTTTATGATGATTAAATTGACCCTAAAGTAGAAAAACGATAAGGAAAGGTTTGCTATTGTTGTTGTTGTTGTTTTCTGTTTTATTACAAGGTAACGAAAATAAAAAAAGCCTACGTTTGGAGAAGCTGTACATATTTTACAAATTAAATTGTTTATTACCAGCCTATTACCAGCTGCCTAAGATAAACAAACTTTTCGGAAAATAATGTTCATTAAAATGTTATATAATGCTGTAGGTGCACAGCACATGATGATGTTGCTACAAACTTTTAAGAATGTCTTTATTTTTCTTTTTAACATTTTAAGTAATTGCTCAGAAATAATAAAATATATAGAGAAGAAGAAGAAGAAGAAGAAGAAGAGAAAAGACATCAAAAGCTTTGAAAGGCCGCCTCTTTTAACGGTCGTTAGGTATGAAAAAAGTAAAACAAAAACTCAAACTTAAACATTTCGTATTAAACGAATACCAGCACCTATACAAGGCTGACATAAAATGTTAAAATGAAATTAAATTAAATGTAGAGATGAAATATTTGAACGACTACAACTTTTCTAATAACTTTACGGACACACAAGACGTCGCTTGATCGACTCATATACATGTGGGGGATACACGAATGGGCCTCAAAAGGAATTGAAGCGAATGTGTTATAAAGTTTCCTGCCGCTAATATAATTAATGAAAAGATTTAAGAGATTACCACCAATTCCAAGAGTACGCAGTTTATTTATTAACATATTTTATGTAGCTTTATAACCTGCAATTAATTCCTCACAACATATGAAATTCATTTTTATTCTAAAAGAAATTTTCAATAACCCCCCCCCCCCCCTAAGTGTTTTATTAATAGCCAAAGCAGTGCCTGGCTCAGTTCTATGTCATGTCATGTTTTATACACGAATCCAACTTCAAATTATAACGTATTTTTAGACCATTAGTTGTGTATGTAAATTGTGGGTGTGTTTGTATGTTTATTAGTGTAATTTATTTATAATAAATTTAAAAAAAATTACGCTCTAAAGAGCTGGCATATATAGAACATGTCGCTGCGTTTGTTTACTAGTATGTTCAAGTCTATTAATGTGTCACATTTCCTGTGTGTGTGTGTGTGTGTGTGTGTGTGTAGTATAAAGAAGATTTTTTAATTAATTATTTAATATTTGCCCACAAATTTATTACATTTTGTTCTATTTTTATATATAATTTTTTTTTATACATACCTTGCATGCTGCGGCCCCACAAAACCAGCATCATGCGCGGAACTGGCTGTGATTTGAGCATCTGTGATTATACCAGATTCCATGCCCAGGGGCATATTACATGTGGCTACAAATAAATAAAGCAAAAAACATGATATTTTAAATAATATTCCAAAGGACCAAAAAAAAAAAAAAGCAAAAAATAATTGCAGTTTTTTTTAATTAACTAAAAAATGTGTGTCAACAAAACAAGCTGTACACGATGTACAAAAAGGAAATGTTTCAATCTTCTTTATTATGCAAGAGCCCCTCTATGCTAACATTGTATATACATGTGTTTATGAATTCATCCAATCGGCCGTAACACTTATTAGTAATTATACTGTGTCCCAAAACATGATGGATGTTACCAAGGTTACATATCTAATTAATCCAAATTTGCATCGAAATAAACATGTCCGTCCGTATGTTCCTGTATTGTTAATTCCAGCACGGTCACCAAATATTGAAATATTGAACTGAAATTTTGTATAAATTTTATGCGAAGCTTTCCATTTAATTTAAGCGTAATAGATTATTTACCACGCCCATTTCTTACAATTTTACATTAACATAAACAAAGGTAGAAATGTGTACAACGTACAGACCGTAATTGCGGCAAAGGGTGTATTATGCTTGTATGAATGTTTTGTAAACGTAATCGATTTAACCACGTCCGTCTGTCTGTCTGTCCATGTAAATTTTTGCTTAGGCTACAGGTTACATTTTTTGAGTTACTTCAATGAAATTTGATACAAAAACATGTATTGACCCAAAGAGAAACCCTATTAAAAATGGTCCGAATCAAACCATTTTTAAAACCCCTCCCCATATAAGGTCTTCTTATAATAAATGTTTTTATATAGAAAAAAATTGCAATTTCTAATATTTTTGCACAAAATTTGGTAAAGAATAGTTGATTAGCTTCATAGTTGGTTAAAACAAATTTGGACCTGATTGAAGCATTTTTAGAACCACTTTCCATATAATGTTCTGTTTTAAGGTCACTTGAGCGATCAAGCCTGCAGTTTGCGGCTACAAATGGTAATAATTAAAATATAATTTACAAAAACTAAGTGGTGTAGGGTATTAAATGGTTGGCTATACCTTATCATCACATGGTCACTTGTTGTAAAACTATAGATGGAAAGACTTGACATAAATAAATAATAAATTTCATATTAATCGCTCGATTTTTTTGGGTCTTAAACAAATCTTCATTAATTATGGGCGTAGTTGTAAATGAATTTTAGGTATTTTTCTTCATTTTCTATAAAAAGAAAACTCTTTACGATTCTACAGACCAATAGTGAAATGTAACAGATTGCTGCTGTGTGTGTAGCATATAAACAACAACATGTTTATTGTTGTTACTGCAAGACAAGTCAGTAATATAGAAAAGCATGTGCTGTTCAGTTTACCTTAACAGTTAACTGCAGAGTAAATGTCTTGTCGAAATAACAGAATGACTGACTTACTGATGATTGTTTGGTTGCTTAGCTGCCTGACTGACATTCTTTGAATATTTTTTAAGGTAAATATAAAGGCTTTTTTGCATGCATAATAATTGTGTGTGTGTGTGTGTGTGCATGTGTAAGTGGGGCAAAGCGTTTACACACACATATTTAAAATAAATCCGTTCCATTTTTCTGCTTTTTCTGTGCTGTGTTAAAGCGAGTGATGCACACACGCAGGGCCATGTCAACCTGCCATCAGTCCTGTCTAGGCAACCTACCACTCCTGCTTGCTACACACGAAAAAAAGAGTTGCGCGTGCGTGTGTGTGTGTGTGTGTGTGGGTGTGTGTGCTTTAAAATTATAAAGAACTATAAATAAATTCACTAAGCAAACAGCATGGGAATAATTTGAAGTGACTATTTATCTATTTGCTGTTCTGCTAAATGCAACTGGATTCAACTGCCTCCCCACCAAAGTTCGTTGTGAGCTATTGTTGGTAATACTGCTGCTGATTAAACGTGTGATATGCCCGCATGAGTGAGTTTTTATTTTAAAAAAAAATCAAGACATATGTTGCTTTTGTTCGCCAATATTGTCGAGTCTTGTGTGTGTGTGTGTGTGTGTGTGAGTAAAATCATATAAAAGAAAAGTTAGAGAAGTAAATGTGGTGCTGGTGCTGGTGTAAGTCATAGATGTTTAAATGATTTTTACAAAAATATTTCACTAAAATATTATTGTGGTTGTTGTTGTTGGTGCATATATTGTTACCAGCAATTTTATGCATTCACGGGGAAAATTCCTTTCATAACCTAAGCAAACGTTCTGCATCTTTGCATGGCGAACCATAAATATTAGACAAGTATCACTTAAGCACTCTCTGTAGGGAGGGGTAGACAGCTCCACCCTTGATATATGCATTATTTATATGTACGTCTGTATACAAAGCATTGGTGATATCTTGATGTTTGGATGTAAGATGCAATAGTTTAGTAAACGCAGTGAAGCTAAGCGCACTTAAGATTTCAGATGGAATGCTTAGGTATGCATATGTATTGTGTGTAAATGAAAAAGTAGACTGTATGAGGTTGAAGTGTCGACGCTAAGAGAGAAGGACCAAGTGGGTGAAGTTCTCCTCCTCAATCGATTAATACATTAAAGTTGCGACTTTCTATAAACTTTTGTTTCCGATAATTTATAATCTATTACACACACACACACATATATACACACATGCATAGCCCCTTAACAATATTTATAACTTTTCGTATCATATATCATTTTAACTAAATTTTCTTTCATAAGCGATATAAATCGTTTCACTCCTTAAAGAGCAACACACCAACCATAACGCATAACAATGGCTAAGCATTTATGGTATAAGAAAAATGAACACACAATCTATCTGGCGTAACAAAAAAAACCAAAACCAACCGAAACACACAAAAACAATGAGAAGAGCTTCCACGGTAACAAACAGCACCCCATAAAAATGTCAATAGTTAAATGGTGGCGCATATAAAACTACAAGTAAAGGATATTAAAAGACAACTGAGCAAACACCCAACCGGCCATGCCAGGCCAGACCAGACCAAACCAGTAAAAAAAAAACAAAAAACAAAAAAACAAAAAATTGTGAAACTTATATAAAGCAGGATGCTGTAGATGCAGGACAAACCATTAAAAATCCATAAGAATCTGCATATGAGCTTATAAGTTACATGTGGCGTTTTGGGAAACGACGCAAAAAGAAACACAAAAACACAGGAAAATTATGGTCTCTTGTTAAAGCAATAAGAATATCCCGCTGTTTTAAAATGAACCACAAAAAATGGTCTACCCAACAGTTAAGAGAAAAAACGCGGCTGAGGAAAAAAAGTTACATTTGACGTGAAACACATTTTAAACACCCTTCACATGTATTCACATATACGCTGCCTGCCTTTTTCACAACTACTCGGCTGTATGCTACCATTTACAGCAGCAGTCGAATTCAAAACCAAAGCCGGCATGTTTGAGGTCGGAAGTGGACTTGACTTGATGAAAAAATCCCCTCAAAATAGTTATGATCAGTATGAAATCTTGCATCAATTTAGCTATATCCGTCTGTCTGTCCATTTTGATATTCGCGATTGCAAAGCTATCCGTCGAAGGTTACGCCCTTAATTATACAAGTTTTAAATAGTTTCACGAGAAAACTTCACTGTAAAACCACGCCCACAATTCGTAAGCATCATTGTTGGTCAGATATTTAATTTAATGCTGTAATCAGGCGAGACTGCAAATTTCATAAAACATTTGTGGTCTTTTTTTTAGACGTGGGCGTGTCTGTTATACCACTTTACTCGTTTTTAGCTCTTCGATGAATAAGATAATTTAGTTATAGGGTTTTTTTTCAATTAAGGGTGTGGCTGCGTAACGGGAAAGAATGAATTTAAAAAGCATTGCAACAGCAATCATATAAAGTCGGGTCTTGGCCAGAACGAATCAGATTTTTAGGCCACTTATGCTCTGTAGGGCCTCTGACTGTCTCCCTCTATCAAAGCTGCAAACTGAATCGAAAGCGCATCATACTCTGAATGTTGGAGTAGAGAGTAGAAAGATTGCTTGGAATAACATTGAAAACTTATGGCGTTTACCGAAAAACGAGAAGCTCCCTTTCATTGTAATGTTAATGTTGTTGTTAGCTTCGCATTTTATGTATTGTAGCATTATTGTAGATTATATTACAACACAATGAAGATGTTACATTTACCGAAATCTATCTGGACAATTGTTGTTTAATATATATATAAAAAATATTAACACAAACAATTAGAATGCAGTTGAGAGGTGTTGTGGAAGAAGTGATGCAATCAGAATACTTACCAATATCGAATCCTCGCGTTTCGGCTGCCCGCTGCATAACCAGCAGACTGATTAGGATTAAAAGCTGATAGGAAAGGCACTGTTGGGAGAACATGTTGCAGGTGCTGATGGCGGAGGTGGTGCTGGTGGTAATTGTAGAAAATGTTCTTTTTATTGCTGTAGTTGTAGTTGTGGTTGTGGTTGTGGTTTTAGTTGCGATTGTGTTTGTGGTTGTTGTTGTTGCTGCTGCTGGTCTTCTTCTTCTTCTTCCTATTCTTCGTGTTGAATTTGTCTTATAAGTGGTATGCGTAGAATTTAAGGTGAGCTTTCGTTGTTGAGAATTCTTGCTGCTTACGTTTAATTTTATTTGAAACATTTATTTATTTATTTATGTTTTTGTAATAAAAAGGCAGTGTTGTTGTTGTTTTTTTTTTTGTTTTTTTATTTTGTTTTGTTTTGGAATTGGTTAAAATGATGAAAATGAGAAATCTGCAAGAAGAAGAAAAGAGAAAAACATGAACGTGAATATAAAAGATATTTACCACCTGCTGACTATTACATACGGACGTACGTACATACGTGCTGATGAAATGAATTAAGTTTTTATAATAAACTATTCACTTAATGAAACTGTGCAGCACTTACGCGCCTAACTTTAGTAATGGCTACACACACTCACACACACACAACACCATACACACCTTAATACCTTGCCACGGTGCTATGGCACAAGATGTACGAGTATGTGGTGAAATGTAACAAAGGTAAAAAATTTAAAAAACAAAAACAAAAAAAAAAAACAACTACAACAAAATAATGTTGTTAAATAATATTTATGTGTCTGCTAGCTAAACACCAGGGCAAAAACATTGCGTTCCGCACCATTCATTCCAAGCAGCAGCTAATTGCAATTTATGAGAGGAGTTCAGCGGTAGTAGAAAAACAACAACAACAACAACACAGCAATATGAAAAGAAAATATTCGCCCAACATATTAGAAAATTGTTTTCTTTTTAAACAAATTAAACGAAAAAAAAAAATTTAAAAAAAAAAAAAAAAAAACTCAACAAGACTTGGGCCAAACCTTGTACGCTCCGCCCATATGTAAATGTAAAATTTTGAAATTGTTGTCTTCATAGGTGGCACACTAACGCTTGAATGATTCCACTAAACATTCTCAATAGACGAACGGATACAATCGCACACATAAGTGGATCGCTTTTAGTTTCTAAGCTAATTAAAAAAGTAAAAATTTTATGCAGTCTTTTAAAGCTTCTGTCCTTAGCTTTTTGTTTGTGCAGTATGTTTCAAATGGACTGAAGCACTTAATATATTCTCATAATCCATCTGGAAAGTATAAAAAAAACAGTTTTTCTGTCATGCGTTTAGTTTGTGTATGTGTTGTGTATAGAAGTCTTCTATGTCATGTCAGGACTTGACAGCTGTCAAAATAGTTGACTGCGCCGCCTCATGCAACGGTGCAATGTCGTTAAAAAAAACTTGCCAACATTTTTTGTAATTTAATTTTTCTCTCTCTCTCTCTCTGGTTGAGCTCCATTTGTTTTCTTTTTTTTTTTTTTTTTTTTTTTTTGTGTAAAATAATCCGAAAATCTATAAATAATGAACGATGAAAACAGTGTTTATTTTTAAACAACAACAATAACAACAATAACAAAAGACCAAAAACAAAAATTTCCAGACAAATAATTCGCAAATTTGTTTAAGCGTCACCTTGAACAGATTATTGGAGGCAAACATTTTGTTAAGCTCAGCTAAGCCGGTTTTTATTTATTTATTTATTTTACAAATAATTCATTTAGAAAAATACAACACAAATGAAATAAAGAATAATTAAAATAGACAAATTAATAATAGCAACAAAAATAACAACAATTGAATTGAAAAAAATTTACAAGAAAACTAAATTTGGTTCGGATCACATCTGAAAAACCCTTCACAGCTTCAGCTTAAGAATGTATGATACATGCTGTGCAGAATTTCTAGCTGCTTTTTTTAGAGAGTTACAAATGTTTTGAGAAGCGTGATGAGAATGAATTTGAAGGAAATTTTACTTTACTTTTTTTCCAGCCAGCTTTTACATACTTTTCATTTATTTGTGCATTTCATAAAATAATTCAAATAAATATTTTATAAATGCGTGGGTAATACGTTGATAATAGATACAAAATGGCAAACCTATATATGGGCCAACTATGTGGAGTTTTCTTTGTCTCAAGCTTGAACCTGCCGCGGCACACTTCATATATGTTGCGATCATATTATGGTTTGATTCAGTGCATAAAACAACCGCAACGTTTATGGGGAACAGAGTACATGAAACAAATGTCTTTATTTTGTTTTTTCTTGTTCTCATTACTTGATGGCGGTTGCTTCCCTACAGCAAGATAACATCATTTTTTTTTTTTTTTTACACTTTTATACTCATTCGGATATAAACATATGCATGTACATGTATAGCCGTTTAAATGCCCATTTTTTTTTTAACAGTTTAGTGTATAACAAGTGAATAAATCAAGTGCAAATATTTAATACCCTACAACGCTTACTGCCTACTGAGCAGAAATTTAATTTATGCAAAAATGTTGTACAACCATCAGTAAACCTAAACAATGTCGTACAAAGGTACTTGGCAGCCTCACAATGTTAGCAGATCAGCAATTTTAAGAAAAATGTTTGAGATTAGATCAAGACAATAAAATGTCTGCAAAAATGAAACCTGCAGCTTTTACCCAAATACACCTCCGCAGACAGACGGAAGGACAAATAGATAAAACGATTCGGAAAGAGATTCTGAATAGTTGAATGTAATGTTTAGGTGTTACAAACATCTAGCCAACCAACTAGCAGTAGTGGTGTAAAGTATGAAATGAAAGAGAAAAACTTTTGAACACACCACCACATATATGAAGGTACCGTATTTGCCACTTGCCTTAGTTACCCATCCATATTATGCTATGCCATGTGATTTTTTTTCTATACTTGGACGGTTTTTGTTCATCTTGTTGTAGCCTTAA
This sequence comes from Ornithomya fringillina, assembly GCA_963978525.1. Lineage (NCBI taxonomy): Eukaryota > Metazoa > Arthropoda > Insecta > Diptera > Hippoboscidae > Ornithomya > Ornithomya fringillina. The sequence continues at coordinate 3,117,961 of OZ021690.1, forward strand.
GAAAAATGAGCCTCTGATTGCATCTTTAACAGACTATACAATTTATATACCTGCTATAAATATACTATGTACACTATGCTTGGCAGGGTGGGTGTACACATAGGTAACACTATGGTGTTATATACGTTCTTGTGGGGCAACTACAAAGTGTTTTAAATAGATGCCTGAAGTATTTTTTTTTTTTTTTTCGTTTTTTCTACCCTGATGCTCTTTTCTGTTAATGGGTATGTGTTGTACGTGTGTGATATCTTGAAGCCTACAATTTTTCAATTTATTTTGCCTTAGACTAGATATGAAATGTTTACCTGCCTTTGGTTGGTTGCTTGGTACGGTTCCCCTGACCGTGGCTTGATTACATTACACTCAGCTAATATTTATTTATTTAACCAAAACTGTATAGAATTTATATTCCTGAACGTTCATTCATAAATTTTATTTGAACGGTTTTCAATATCGTCTATAAACTATACATCATTTATATACGATAAGATAGGACCAGTTAGTTAAGTTGGTTGATGTCTATTTTTGTATCAATTACTGTGAGTGGTGTACATAAATTAATTTCCAATTGAAAATCAACTGCATTGCATTCATTTACTAAACGGCAAATCATTACACTTTCACCCGAGATGCCTTTTAATTGTTTTCACCATTAGCATCAAAAATCTGTTGTCACACCCGTGTTGCGCTTTTCTCTCTTCCACTCTGTCTCTGCCTCTGTGTCTTTTATGATTTTATATGTATGGGTAAATTTTTTAAGTTTTATATCAATCTATCTTTTTTTTTTTTAATTCAATTTCATTTAATTGAATCAATTATAACACAATGATGTAGTGACCACAGAAAAGATTAATTTATAGAAGACTTGGTGACGATATCTGAAAATGAGGGCGCAAGCATCCTTTTGTAAACATATTGAATGTGAAGATTACTTGAAAAGATATTAAAAATCTTGTTAAATAATAGAATGTTTTAATGTCCGATATTACATCACATTCCATAATGGACAACTATTGAACGTGAACTAGGATTGGCTTGTTTTATTATATATCCACCATCTTTAACTCGGAGTTGGATTTTTTTATGCAAGGCAATCTTATAAATAAATAATAGTATCTGTCCGTCTGTCTGTCTGTCTGTCTTTTAATGAAACGAAGACATTTTCTATGAATTCAATTATATGTGTGTGACAGTAATTTTGTCACTGACACTAAATTTTCTAGAAAATATAAGGAAAACCTTATAATTGATAAAAAAGAAAACCTTGCCAACACCTTGACTAGCAAAATACCGGCAAAAATGAGAAAATTTAACAAAATTTATAAAAGTTTACAAACTAAAGAACAGACACTTTGTACGTGTTTGGGTATGTTGGTTATTGTAACAGAGGCAGAAATTTCATAGAGAAGAAGCGGAGGTCTTTAGTTTTATTGGTTATAAGCAAAATATTGTATTATGGCTGTTAAAACCGGCGTCAAAAAGTCCTTTTTCTACACAAACATGTATAACCCTCACCCCCCCCACCCCCCCCAACACTTTGCTTATATTAGAGCTTTGCCAGACTAACAAGTAAAACGGAAATAAAGCAATACAAACTCTATACGACAAATGAACAACATATAAATTTATATAAACATATATATTTCAGTAGCACAGACACACATACGTGTAGTATGTATACCCAGTGCTATGGTATTAACTTATATTTTGTTGGCTGCTATTAGGTTTTACAGCTACTGTGGTTTGCATACCACATCCACACCATCCAGCCAACCAACCAAACAACCAATAAAACAAAACAGCAATACCTTGGGGTTTAAATTATGGTTGTAAAAATTGTGTTGGTGTAGTATGGGGAGTTAGGGATGGACAAACATATTTTAAGGGTAAAATTTCAATAAAAAGAATGTTTGTGCAAATAACACCACGAACCGTACTAATGAGAACAAATGTTTAAGAATATATGAAGAAGAAGATAAAGAAGAAGAAGAAGAAAGATATGATTGCTTATGATAACAAAGTGAAAAAATAGCCAAATTAGGCTTAAGCCAAATAATTATTATTATTATTAAAAATCCATCATATCTCAAGATTTTAATGTAAAAATTTTCACCAGTAATGAAGATTTTATATTATTTCCATTTAAAATTGTAAAAGGTTTAATCCAATTAAAATTATAATTCAAAATTGAAAATATTCCTAAATTAAAATGAAAAATTTTATTTGAAATTTAAAAAAAAAAAAATTCCACTTTACACTAAAAAGTAAGAAATTGAAATTGGAACAACTAGAAAGAAAGAAATCTGAAGTTGGCTTAGGTTAAATCTTAAATACTCTCCACATTTACGTACAAACAGTGGGCGTGACAGGTATATGATTACGCCCACTAATATTGTATGTATTACGTATCAGTTTAAAAGTCAAGTATGTTTTTTTGTAAATTGTGGGCGCATTTGTTATTCGACCATGCCCATATTTGGTACATCGGTAAATAAGATAACCATCAATATATGCATTAAATTTCAAGTTCATAGGTTCATTTTTGTAGCATTTAAATTGATTTTTGTTGATTGTGGGCGTGGCTTTAATCCGATATTGTCCACTTTAAATAGCGAATAGTGCAGAAACTTTAATATTACAAAATTCGGCTCAATATCTCCCCGTAAGAATGCAAACAACAGACAGACGCACGGACATTTATGTCTGACATTTCATAGGGTCGTTGAAGTCTTCTTTCAAGTGTAGCAAATGGTACGGCAACGAAGAAGTGAAATGTTTTATCGATAGATTATCGAATATTCTAAATGGTTGCGTTGAATTTCTTTTTTTTTAAGCTTAATTACAGTAGCAGATGCATTTTCTGTACAACATGTTGTCAGAGTGTAAGTTTTCTTTTGTTATACAAATGGTCTTCTGTGGTGACGATAACCATCTATAATATCTTTTTCCAAGAAATTTGCTTCTACTTTGAAAAAGAGAAATTGTTGCAACACATTTCTAGATTTCTTTGTCGGCATTTTCTTTTCTTTTACTTTTTTTTTTTTTAATGTTCCTAATTTGACTGTTTTGTTCTAGTTAACGCCTCCTACTGTTTGAGGAGTCTCCTTTCCACAACATGTGTCACATGCAATTCATTTCATATGGATTTTAAAATTGATTTGTAATTAACTTTTTCACTTGTAAACGTATTTGTACACTTATCATAAATATCCATTTCAGTTAAATCGTATTATGTTCACTTCAATAATTGCACGGATAAATATAATTCATAATGGCTGATAAAAAAAAAATAGGTCAAAAATGATGAAAATTGTATGAATGTGTGTGAATTTGCATCAAGTCAAACCATTCAATAATTTACACTGTTTGGCCGTTGGGTACATTACTAGCATTCATTTTATTAGCAATAAACTTAGAGTGGATTTAACGATTCAAAAAATGTAACAATCAAACGATTTTATGCAAATAAACCATAATCGTTATTGTGATCTTTAAATATAAAAACAATTCATAAAATAACAATTAAAAAATAATTTAAAAAAATTGATAATCGAAAAAATTATATCGATCAAATCTAAATTTAATAAACTTTGTGATATTCATTTAGCTAGCTTATTAAGTTTAGCCTTGATCGTTAACATTTTTTCGATCAATAAATTTTTTTTCGATCTTTTTTTAATCATTATTCTTGATTATAAATAAATTCACATATTATTAAATATAATCGTTATTCAAAAATTTTTATTTTTAATTATTTTTTATATGCGATCCCTGATAATAAATTATTTAGATTTTCTGTTTATATATATTTTACCAAAAGATTCCACAATTTAATTACAAACTGAATTTCTCACAATTTTAAAAATTCTGTTCTGCTACAACTTTTTAAATGAACCCTTTATTCACACGCTATGGCTTTATGTAAAATGCCAAATCAAAAAAAAATTAAAATAAAAGAACAAGAATACAAAATAGTTACATGAAACCCTTATAAAGTTTTTTTTTTTTTACAAAGAAATTTCTTTCTTTCTTTCTTTCTTTCTTACATACTCGCTGGTTTTCATTTAATTGCCTTTTAGTGGGAAAACATTAAAAATTAAATAAACGACCTCTTACTCATAATACATGCATATGCATAAATGCTAAATAACAGACCGCACATACACACACATATAAATACACTCATTTTAAATCACACAACAGCGAATTAAAAACATTTCAAACTGTTGTACAACAATCTAGATTCTAGAATGCAAACATATGAGTGTTTATGTGTTTGTGTGGTATAATAAGAGACCGAAAAATCACATTGTTACGTTATGAAAGGGAACTGTACAAATAAACGAGCGAGAGCTGATATTTATAAAATTACTTAGCGGGTAGAGTGTGATTAAGTTTATGTGGTCGTTGTTATAGTTGTAGTTGGTGGCAAGCACACAAAAACGAAACGAAACGAAACGAAACGACTAATTAACTGCATAATAATGCATTCATTAGCTTAAGAAGCATTAAAAAGAACTAAATCAAGCTGGCGAGAAATGTAAACACCAAGAGGACAACAGAGGCACAGACCAACCAGACCAACAACAATACAATAATACAACAATATTATGATATAAAATTCAATTTGCTAAAAGTAATAATTTAATAATGATCACCCACAGACACAACACAACACAATCATGAGAAAACAAACATTGCAGAAAAAAATCTCAAACACAATAGTATGAGAGAGGGAGAAAGAGAGAGAAGAGGCCTTACTTAAATAGATATTAATGATTGCATAGTTCACTCTATAGAATTATGTAAAAAAGACAAAACGACAACTTCATTTATTTAAACTATAACTGAGATTATTAGAAGCACACATACACACACACACACACACGCACACACATTCATAACGAACAAAGTATTTGTGTTTAGTGGCCTATGACGGATATATAACTTTAATCAAACCGTATAATGGACGTACAAAAACCTCTTTTTTTTATTATTGCCCGCATCAACACACTGTGATGAACATCTGTACCCCTTACTTTTGAAAGTATTCCAAGTCACAATTCTCTAAACAACATTAATATTGAAAATAATTGGATAATTTATCAAGAAATATTTATATATAAAATTAGCTAAATCGATACTGACTTAGATCACTTTCAAAATTAACAGCACACATGTATGTGTATGTATATCTAAAAATCATCAACTCTAAGTATCAAACACTATGTATGGTTGCGTCTGGTTAGCTTTTTTTGTGACCCCTGCAAGGTTATTTATTGCTTCTACACCATACGCTTACAATGATTAGTTTACTTAAGTTGCGAATGCAAAACTTCATACATCATTAAACTGTTGAGCATCATTGCGTTTCCTTGATTTTTATATCCTCCCTCCGCCATAGTGTTGAATGATGAGAATACAATAAGTTTGTTGTTTCGTTTGCACATCTAAGAGAAGGCGTCAGAGACCCTATAAAGTATATATATTTTTGATCAGCATCAAAAATTGCCTGGATCTACATGTCTATGTTCGTGTGTCCGCATGTCCGTCTGTTTTTGGCATTCTCACCCTTGTAAATTTTGATGTATTGAGCTGGAATTTTGTGCAGACACTTTTAGAAATTAAAAATGAACAAAATCGATCAAGAGCCACGCCCACAATAACATATGGGCTTGATTGGATAACAGACACACTTATACCTTACAAAAAAACCCTACCCAACATCTAACTCGACTAGAAAATTGATACAACCATACACTATTAGAGATCGTAAACATATATCTGCCACGCCCACCGTTTGTACATAAATGTGAAGGGTATTTAAGGTTTTGACTTGAGCCAAATTTAGTTTTCTTACTTGTTTTGGTATTTAGAAGCAGAACACGTTATAAAAGTTGCACCTAATAAAAGGCCTTAACACCACGCCTTCAATAATTATTTTAGGTTTTTTTTCCCCGTTGTTTATTTAGAAGTTATGTTACGTTATACAACAAAGCGTTATATACACGTTATATACTTGCCATCAACAATGTCTTCTTCAACGTTATCATAATTAAAATTAACGGTTTTGTTGTTATTGTTGTAGTTGTAGTTGTCACTATTGGCCTGTGGCTCTTTTATCTTTATGTATATAGTTTTATGAATAGCTTTTCAGTTCGTATAGTATATGTTACGTTATGTTATGTTACGTCGTTTGTGTATCTTATTTAACGCTTGATTGGTTTAATGCTTTTTTTTTTTTTTTGTCGTTTTTTTTCAAGAACCATAATTTTATATATAAACGTCAATATCGCGCTTATCCCTGATTCCCTTGTCATATTTAAATATAACTAATTTTCTTATTAACTCGCTATAGAAAGGAAGGAAATATTAAACAAATTATATGAGAATCACTTTCTCAATATATTTAAAGGTGTCCGTTTGGCCGACCGACTATTCGGACTGTGTCCATGTAAACGTTTGCTACAGTCTTACTGATATTTGGATAAATGTAGTACAAAGGCATGTCTTGACCCTGAAAATGGACTGAGTTGACTCAATTTTAGAACGCTTTCCCTTAAAAATGTTCAATTTCTTAAATTTTTTGACAAAATTTTAGGGAAGAATAGTTTGGACATTATCGGACCATTTTAGAAGCCCTTTCCCCTGTAAAGCTTTTCCAAGAAATGACTTTTATTTGACAATGCCTCTCGTTTACTAAAATCTAAGGGAGCCTTTAAACAAATGCATCATAATCGCACCTTTTTTTTGATAAAACTCAGTTCCAATATAAAAAACGCAATTTTTTCATGAATTTTTCAAAACATTAAATTATAATCTACAAAAAAAAAATTGTACCATTTGAAAATTTGTGTTTTTAGCATTCTAACGATATGGAAATTTTTTCAAATTTTTTTTCCAAAAATTTTTTTCCAAAATTTTTATGTTTTTGACAAGATTACATAACGTGCGGTAAAAGAAATTGATGAAGAGCCTCTCTAAAAAAATTACTCCATGAAACTTACTTCAATCATTAAATATTATGGAAACTGTTGTAGTCTCCAAATAACGCTATAATCGCTTTTAAAAACTATTCCTAGTGATTAATGGTGTGAATTATATTTTAGATAAAAAATTTTACTACTTGTCGAGAAATGCCTTTGATTACCATCTATGTCACTAGTTCAGTTATTTTTGTTTCTTTTGGAAGGATTTAACAATAGATTCGACACGACAGTTATGTGTTTGCTATTAATTTAACAGTTTTCAAGCTTTTCTGTGAATTTTGGTTTTTCCTATATAATAGAAATTATGTAACGTTATGAAACTCTAGACAGTTTTTTAATGATTACGAACACTTTATTAAAAAATATACTTGGAAAAAAATTAAAAAAATATGATAATATACTAAAGCAAGTCAGAAAACTATCTATCTCAAAATTTACGCCCGTAAGAATGACAACAACAGACGGATATACGGACACACGGACATATAAGTCTAGATCGATTCATTTTTTGATGCTAATTTATAATTTGTAAAGTCTCTGACGTCTCCTTCTGAATGTTGCAAACGGAATGACAAATTGAATATGCCCTCCATCTTATGGGGAGGGTATATAAAATCTACAAAAAAAATTTTCTCTTTTTGTTTGAATCCATAAAAAGCCTATACTGGAAATTGAGCTGCTACCCAAGAAAATAATTTTAGTTATGATTTGCATTTTTCAATTGGCGGACATACGGACAAAATTATTCTAACAAGTACCCTGTAATTCTTGTCTGTATGTCCGTCAATTGAAGACGGACACACGGACGTATATGTCTAAAACAGTCAGTTTTTAATGCTGATCAAGAATATGTTTACTTTGCAGAGTCGCCGGCTCATCCATGTGGGTTAGCAAATTTCCTCATTACTAATAATTATTTTTATTTTTAAATATATTAATAGCTGGATTGTTGTTGTTATGGTGAATAGTTACAAGTTTCTTTTTAAATAGAAACTTTGCCAATTTTCCGATCTTCAAATATTTTTGTTTTCACTTTCATTTAAAATTAAATTGAATTTAATAAATAAATAAATAAATAAATATTTTCTTTATACTGCTCTTCACTTAACGCCTCATAGAATCCTATGTGGATGTAATATGGTTGATTATAGATCCTAGGCTTACCGTTGTAAAAAGATGTCGGGTAGATATCAAGTGGATATTAAAGGTTTCCAAATCCAGTTAATAATAAATCCAATGCAAGTGCAGAGAGAATAAAAATATATTTTCTTCTTGGTTTTTTTTTTTTCGTTTTTGTTGTTGTATTATTTTAATTTGCAATAGTTAAATTTGGTTTTACGCGAATATGTACATAAGATGAAATATTTGTATTGAATTTTTTTTTTTTTATTTTTTATTTGTGTCACATAATTTTTTTTGTTTAAAAAAAAAAAAAATTTTTTAAACACAAGAAAAAAATAAATGCCTATTTTCAGTTATCAGAGATCGTCATAGTGACATATTTTCGCTATATATTTTTAGAATAATTTTTTGTGTCGCACTAAGTTTGATGCAACTTACAGTTACTTAAGTATCTATATATATATATATATATAATATGCAAATGCTATGCTGATTGATATGCTAAATGATTCTAAGTTCAGTATCCAGACAAATTGTTTACATTATTATCTAAGTTTGTTGATTAATCACTTGTAATTTGCCAACGCATCTACATATAAAATCTCAATTAAATTTTTGTGTTTGTTTGTGTTTGTTTGTTCAGCAATAATTTATAATTTATTGTAGTTTCACGTTTATTTGCATTTTTAGCAAATGAAGTTAATTTATATTACACCCGCATGTATGCACGTACCGTACCCGTATAGCAACACCATTTACACAGGTAAGCATATTTTCTCACATATATATATGTTTTGGTTTTTCACTTCTACGCCTTTCACATCGCATCCATCATCATCATCACTTGAAACGGTACTCTACTATATAGCATATGTATAGCTAACAGTTTAACCATAACCATTAACGAGCGTCATCATTTTGGTGGCGTTGTTCATGCGGCAAACGTTACATTGAAACTAAACGGATGACCGTGTCTCTATACATAGAGTTCTTGTAACACACGTAAAATACATTTATTGTAAACATAAGTATGGTATGTGTACTCGCATATATTTATAACAGAAAAATCAACTCCACCACCATCACCACCACTACCACCATAATCGTCGCTATCACAAGCACTAACTGCATACAAATCTCTCATTTTATGTTCTGCAAGGAGCATAATGCATAAAATAAAAGCAAAGTCACCCCAATCATAAGAGTGAAAATAATAAGAGACCTCGTATGCACACAAAAAAGAGAACAATTCTCTCTTTCAACAGCACTGTCACATATTCTGCAAGCTCCATGTTATTAACAGTTATCAATTACAAAGTTTTCTCTTGGTTTCTTACATATGTATGCAAGACATTAAAACATGTTAATTAAAATATTGCCGTTAAACAGCATATGTTAACCGGAGTATAAGAGTTTTCAATTCATTTCAACATGTTCGGCTATGTAACATTATTAGGCTTCAAACATGTACAAATGCTGCACACACTGCATCATAACTGACTTTTTCTATTAAATAAAATATTTTATTATGTGCATATTAATGTTAATTATATACAATATATGAAAAAAAATTTCAAATTTGTTATTGTACTTAATTTTTGTGCCGGTGCAAATTGTTGCTTAGAATTTACAAACAACAACAGACGGACACACGGACGATTATCGAACGGACATCTTCTGGGCGTTTTAAATCGTACGATAAACTTAATATACCACCATCCTATGTGAAGATTAAAACTAAATCTCAAATCCATTTTTCAACAACTTCTGATTAAGGATTATGTGCAAAAAAAAACTGTATCCAAATAATGACAGAATGTAAAACATTAAAAAAATAATTTAAATGTTACCTCATTAAGTAAATTTGCTCAAACCATTTTATGATTAATATTAAGTGCTTGTGTGTACAACCATACAAGACGTGCGTATGTGTGTGTGTTTGGCACAAAGCTTTAAATTTAAATTTTATCAAACGACTTATGAGCTATTTACATCAAAATCATGTCGTTTCTGTCCAAACCGCTATCTCGTACACATACTTAAGATATTAAACTGAAAAAAAAAAAAATGAAAATCTTTTGCGTGCGCTCGCTCGCTCGACTGCCTGCCTATGTTATTTATATGCATAAGTATAATTATACTGTCGCATTAACCAAAAACAATTATGATTATTATTATTGTGTTAATTGCTATCACAATCGTTGTTGTTGTTGTTGTTGTTGTTGTTGTATTTTGTTCACATGCCTACATCACGAATATGTGTTAAATGTTGGACCATTTTGTAAATGTCTCATATTATGCAGCTTAGTGCAACCAGGCAGCATTATTCTCAATAAATCCAATAGACATAGAGCCACACACACACACAGCCAACACACAACACACAACACACACATACCTATAATATGAGCGCGTATACTATTTTCTCAACAGCGTACATTAATCAAGATTTTGAAAAGCAATTCCAAGCGGCCCTCTTAAGCACGTATGCCTGCATGTGTGCGCGTGTGAGTGTTGTTATTTAATGCTTTGTTATGCTTAGCGCAGCGAATTATGATGCTGCGTATTTTCTCTTTTTTGTTTTTTTTTTTTTTTTTGTTTTTTTTGATCATTGTTATTATTGTTGTTAAAGCCAGTAGCAGGTGATTTACTATTATTTCGATTTGTCTATATGAAGGAAAAGTGATTTTAACCAATATCAATAGAATAAATTATGTGCATGTGTGTGAACTTGGAAAAATTTATAAGAACTCGTTTGCAACAGTTGTGGTAGACATGTAGTCAATTTAAGTATTTATAGTAAAAGTCTAATGAGACCTTTCCACATAAGATGGATGGAGGGTATACTAAGTTTGTCTTTCCGTTTGCAACACTTAGAAGGATACGTCAGAGATCCTACAAAGTATTTAATTTTTTAATAAGCATCCAAAACTGAATCAATCTAGACTGTTTGCTGTGGACATTCTCACGCGTGTACATCCTGAGATATTGAATTTGATAAATGATGTGTGCAAGTGTGCAAGTAACTTTTTATTTTTAGAAAAATATATGAAAAAATGATTTTTATTTGAGGCAAACGGTTCAATACAATCCGCCATTTAGTGTCATTTTGAACTTTGTTCAGCACGATATCTCAATTTTTGCTACCGTCAGAGTTCCAGGAGAAAAACAAACTCCCAGAGATACAAAATTCGATGCTAAACAAGAATATATAAAATTTCGGGGGTGTGACTCGACCTCTTCTAGTACTTACAGACACTTGATCAATAGCAATAAACGTCTACAATATTATTATAGTAAAAATATAAAAATAAAAATTTAAAAAAAAAAGGACTTAAACAACAAATATTTTAAACAATAATGTTTTTTTTTTGTTTTTTGTTGTATCCGCTAATGTATATAAATATACATTAAAATACAAAACAACAACAACAATAACAAACATTTTTTTTTAACGATAAAAAAATAAAAAGTTAAATAAAATGTATACAAAAATATAAAAATATATATAAAAAGGTAAAAAAATAATAATAAAAGCTAACAACAACCACAAACATAACAACAACAAACATTTTTAAAAAATACAAAATAAAAAATTAAAAATAAAACGTTTACAAAATGCAAAAATAAATATAAAAAGTTTAAAAAAAATCATAAAAGCCAACAACAACAACAACAACAACCATTAAATAAAATTAAAGGAATAAAAATTAAAAAAAAAAACAAAACATTTTCTCATATTACATTTGTATTGTATTCCGCCAGCTTTAATCTTTTTTCTATTTTTTCTTTTTTTTTTTGTATTATTTATTAATTTAAAATATGCACGATTTTGTTTTTGTACCTTTTTCCTGTAATTTATTGAATACTCGTGCGCTTCCCTAACATGTTCACGTTTATAAGCATAAGTATTGTATGTATGTGTGTATGTATATATATATACATATGTAGGTATATATATTATTTTTTTGTAGTGTAGGTCGGTTTCTCACACATCAGCCAAAACGGCAACAGAATGCGACGACATGTGGCAACAATTTTCTCTATCTGTTTAACATTCACAGCACGTACGCACATATCAATTGTGTTGTTACAACTTCTCATCATTATAATTTTTTTTTTTTTTTCTGCTATCCTTCTCTTTCCCTCTCTCTCTCTATAATTCAGCCCACTCTATCATTCTATCTATTTTTTGCTTTCTTACGTTGCTTTATGCTTTATTTCCTTTTATGTGTTTTTTTTATTTTTTATATCATTTTTGGTATGAGCATAAGAGACGTTGTGTGTGTGTGTGTGTGACTTTTTTCATATCTCTTAATAGACATCTTTACTCTAGTTGCGCTACACAAATTATGAATATTTTGTAAGTTTATCTTAATACTGCATCTGTTTAAGCCACTTAACGCACCTTCTTCTGTGAAAGACCGCAAAATACACTTATCCCCCTCATTTATATGTGTATGCACAATTTTCTTCTCCTTTCATATCATTTCATTTCAAACACAAGTCGTATTTAGTTTAGCGCTTCCTTTCCTTAATAATATATGCGGTTTGGTTGGTAGCTATTTAACTGCTTTACACAGATTACAGACATATTAAAATATGATAAGGGACTCTTTTATATGCTACCCCTCCACTTGTAGCTCCCTGCTCGCACACATCACATATGACTGTGATGACACTTTTATAGATCCGTCGTTGGAATAGCAGACTGGGAGGACAGTTGCCGCCGTCAGTCGTACCAGTCATCATTACAGTTTATGCGGCATATTTTTCAAGTGAATTTATGTTAAATAGTTTTGTATGCAAATTATCTTTAAATACTCGTTGGTATGTTGTCGTTTTCCTCTGAGGAGTCTGCTTTCCGCTAACAAGTGGTTCATATGTGCTTAACAGATTAATAAAACGTTAAATGTTAAACTAGTTGTTGCTTTAAGACAACACGGGGAGAGGGTCGGTCATATTTTGCAGAAACATTAACATTTGACTGAAAGGTGTCATGAACAGTTTTGATTTAAATAATCAAATAAATGTAAATAACCGTGAAAAAAAAAAAAAACTATTAACATATAGTCGCCGATGAATTCTTTCAATCATCTTTTCATGAACCCTTGAACGTAATGCTGGATTTATTGAACTCAAGTCTTCCATCACCCTCAACTCATCTCTGTTTTCTAGTTTTTACTTTTTTTCAACATTATGCTGACATTTCATAACGAAAACACTTCAAATCGTTTCTAATTTTATCTGCATACGATTTTCTTAATTGTGGTGTTAGTTAGATAATGATAAATTTTGTCTAGTTTGTCTTCTCACTCAACAAACAATTAACATTTTACAATAATGTAAACAAACCTTTAAAAAAAAATTCAAAATCATCCGAAGCGTACACATATAGCGAAGGCGATAAAGATTGTTTTTCTTAATAAAACGAAAAACAATAAAACATTAAAATGAATTTAACACTTGAGGAAAAAGTAAACAAAAATTAAACACAAAAATTTACCACATGCGTTTATTGACAATCGTCAGAGGTGCTGTACACATAAGTGTGTTGATGTGTTTGCAAATATTTGAAAGGTTAAGGCCTTCAAGTAAATATTGGTGTTGTTGGTGTTGCATTTTGATTAAAATCTGAAGCGATCTAGCTTTGGTTGTCCGGGTGTCCGGATATATTTTTTGTTTTTTTGTTTTTTTTTTTTGTAAAGATCGGTACTCAGTAGAAAACAACCGATCTTATGTGTGGTATTTAACTTAAAACATTACCTTGACCCTTGAGCAGTCCGCTTTAGATATGTATGTGTATACATGCCACGTCCTTAGTTTATACATAGAGAGAGATGGAAGGTATTCAAAATTCAACCCTAGCTAACATTTTTTATTCGTTCACTCTTCATTTCATACATAGCTTCACACTCACACACACACACACACACACACCTATTGTTACATATTGTGAATGTTTATACAAGAAAAGTAAGAAGAATTTCTTTTTTTTTTTTTTTTTTCTCTCTCTTTTTTTTTTTTGGAAAGAATTGTTCTTTTCTTTATCATACCCTAATGAGTTCTGTGACTCTATGTGAGGCAATTAGTGTTTTACGATGGATAGATTGTATTGTTTAATGTGAAACTCAACTCGGAATTTGGAATTGTACTCGTAAATAAAAACTGTATAGATTTGAAACATGGTATAATAACAGCAACAATCACAATAATAATAACAACAACAACCATATAAACATTTGATACACAACAATGGCAACAACTTTAATGACTGATAATGTTGCCTTTTTTTATTAAATTTTTTTTTTTTTTTGTTTTCATTTTGATGAAAATCATACAAATATCTGTAATCTGGTTCTTCTGCTTCTTCTCCATCATCATGTATATAAAACATTTGGTGTCAAATTATCGTATTCGTTATTCGATTCGAATGTTATGATATGTGCTCAAGGTTTTCAACATTCATTATGTTTAGGTGAAAGGTCAAATCACCTTTTTCAAGACGTTCGTCACACCAAAAAGACGACTCAATTCAAGCTGTACTTATAATTCAATTTAACACTGTAAGGGGCACGAACGATTTTCTTGTTTAGCATAAAATTTTATATCAATTTGTGTGTCTGTCTGTCCGTCCGTCTGTCTGTGTTTATTTATTCTTCCCTATATAACAATTGAGATATTGTCTTGAAAGTTAGTAAACTGATATTGAAAATGATCACGCCCACCAAAACATAATTTTAGTTTAATTTTGATTTTTTTTTATTAAATTTTAAAAAACGTCAGCTTTGAGGTTTTACTTAAAGATAATCTTAAAACCACGCCCACAAAATGTTTTTTTTTGTCATTTTCAGCCAGCCATACATTTGATAATTAAAGGGTGCCTCACATTTGGCTTGATTCTAATGAACATTTTTTGTGGTCGCCTGTTTGTTTAATTCTTTTGATATATTTTTTTTGTATATTCTTTGTATTTGTTGTTGTTGTTGTTGTTGTTTGCTTTTCAAAAAAAATTTCTTCAATGATTTATGGCTATCGGCTTATTTCATGTTCGGCATTGTGCTATGTGAGAACTGCTGACAAATTATGTTAATTGGTTTTTAAGTAAAGACGCAATGTGTGCCGCCTCTCTATGGCACACTGTTCTTCTATATTGTTTCATTTTCGATTCGATCATTACCAATTTTTTGTACTCACCCACAATTTAATTATTCTTCTTTATTTGCAATTGTCACTTTTGTTGTTGTTGTTTTGTTTTTATTATCATTTTCATTTTCATTTTTTTTGTTCTGGACTGTTCATGATGCAAATCGGCTTATTTTGCACAATTCAACATTTACTCAATGAGTTTTTTAAAGGTTCATTGAAAACGTGCTGTTGCATATCAATGCGACCGTGGAAATGATATTTAAAACTATGGTCATCTGTGCTATAACTTAACTTGAGCCATTTTATTTAAATGAATACAAAAAAAACAAAGAAAAAAACGTTCAATAAATGTTAACATGTTCGATTTCGGCCGGTTCCTTAGACCAGGTTGTTCTATGTGTTCAAATTTGCATAGTTTTTAAAAAGCCATAGAGGCTTGTTAGACTATTTCTTTTTATAAAATTGATTATTTCTTACTTACTGATATAGATCGATTTTTTTCACATCAGAAATAGGGTTTCGACAGTTTCGGGTATCGAATCCGTGACCCTTCAACATACTTTTGAACAACGATTTGATATAAAAAAAGCATCTGATTTGTTTCACTGAAAATATTGCTACTCAAGCTCAGAGTGTGTATTAGAATCCCTTATAGTGGCCATAGTTCTGAAGCATTGAACATTTTACGATTTCCCCTGACAAACTATTGACACTTAAATAAAGCAATATCGTGTTGAAAAATTCGATCATGGAATAGGCTACTGTGAGACTAGCCGAAGCAATATCTCATATTTTGAGTGAGTGCAAACAACAGACAGACACACGGTTACCTGGACAGACATATCCAGATCTAGATTCAGATTTTGATGCTGATTAAGAAGATGGGGTCTCTGATGACTTTTTTTTTTTTGGGGGGTGTAGCAAACGGAATAGCAAACGTAACATATGCCTTATCTTATGGTATGATAGTTAACGGTTTTTGTATACTATTGGCCCACTGTTTACCGTTCATTTATATGTAAGTAAATAGAGAGCTTTTAATATTTTTAGAACCATTATTATTCAATATGTTTGCTGTGTGTTGTGCTTTATCCTGGTCATTCATGGCTATTACTATTGCTGTTGTTTTTATATTTCTTATTGTTGTTGTGTTTTTATTTCTGTTTTTACCTCAATAGTCATTTTAACGTATTTTTACCGCAAATTAAAACCACAAATGGACAAAATATGTTCATTTTAGTTAACAGTGATTTTTGGTTTTTCACAACACAAAAAACAACAACAACAACAACAACAACTATAATAATAAAAACAGCAAAATTGTTATAATCAACATGGTTTATAAATGCATGAATATGTATCGTAAACACATATATACACACACACACACAAACACATGCAATCACGCATACTCGCACATAAATACACTTTATTTGTGTTGTAAAAGGGGTGATACATGTACGTTCATGCACATGCACGCGAACCATAACTGCACGTATGTATGTGTTTATTTACCGTGCCCATGCTGTAGTGCCTTTGGAAAAATCAAAGTCAAATTTTATACAATATATATACGAGTATGTGTATGTTCATGTACAATATAATAAAATACACAGACATAGTATTGTGTTTGCTTGTGTATACACTTGTACGCAAACGTGTGTGCGGTGTGAAGAGCAACTATGCACTCTTTATGATGTTTGTATGCAAACGTTGCAATTGTGCATTGTTGGAAACGTGATTGCAACCTAACAAGTCAACGTGCAGTCCAGTGCTTGCTTATGTCTGTTTATGTGTAAAAGAGTTTTTCAAAGCAAATTTTCCAAAAATCATTGAAAATTCGTGAAAGTTTTACAAAATTTTTCAAAGACTGTTTGCTGTTTGCTGTTTGATGTTTGTTGTTATATAGCGTCCAACAGCGAGTATTTTCCTCTTCATTAGTGGACCACCTCCACTCCACTCCACTCCACTCTTACACTTGTGTGTATGAGGCTCATTAGTATCCGTATCCGGTCTTCACTAAAAATGCTCCATTAGTCCGTGTTTTGCAAAAACAATATCCCTCTATTAAAATGATCTGACAAAGGAGTCAAAAAAATACCTCGGCAGCCTACAAAGTATGGCGTGCGGTATAGTGGAGTGGGGTGGTGTAGAATGTTTGGTTAGGATTTGTGTTGGCGTGTTTACATCCTAAAACTGATGCAATAGTTTAATTCCTTACGATACCATACAATTGCAGCAGCTTGTGTGTATATTTGTTCATGTACGTACAATACATGACTGCCGTTTAATAATATGTCTGTTGATTATATTCGGCTGTTGATAATTTTACTTTGCATTTGTATCCTTTTTACACGTTCATCAAAAGAGAATTGTGAATTGCTGGAGTGCTCATGTGTTGTGACTAGAAATTTCGTGTTCGGTTAAGCCTCCTTTTTTGTGGTTGGCTGGAAATCGAGCGTAATGACGTTGTGATGCTGTGATGCTGTATCATTTGTAAACAAATTTAAACAATCCGAAATTTTATGCGTGCCGCTTGGAATAAAATTAAAACACGCAGATTTTCATAAGAAATGAAAATTTGTTTAGAACGTTTCGGCTCTTTAAATA
Source organism: Ornithomya fringillina (assembly GCA_963978525.1). Classification (NCBI taxonomy): domain Eukaryota; kingdom Metazoa; phylum Arthropoda; class Insecta; order Diptera; family Hippoboscidae; genus Ornithomya; species Ornithomya fringillina. Next base: position 3,135,831 of record OZ021690.1, read on the forward strand.
GGAAAATTTCATTCCTCTAATTAAGCCATTTAGTGAAGCAAATCACATCTTTTCTTTAGTACACTTCAGAGTTAATCAAATGTTTTCCATAAACAAACAATTTTACTTTAAATAAAGTAAAAATGTTATAGTCGGTCAAAGCCCGATCATTCAATACCCTACACCACTTATGTAAGTCCATAAATTATGCTACAATTAGTTTAGTTAGTCACGTAAGTTACTTCGTGAAATATTTTTCATATGAAAAGGGTTTCTAAAAATGGTTCGATTAGATCCAAACTTGACTTATACAATTACTAAGCTAATTAACTATTACGCATCAAATTTGTTTAAAAAATATTAAGAATTGCAATTTTTTTCCATATAAAGACTTTCATTATAATCGAACCTTATGAGGCGAGGACTTCTAAAAATGGCTCGAAACGGTCCACTTTTTAGTAAAGCTCCTTTCTGATCTAAAACATGTTTATATACCAAATTTCATCGAAATATCTCAAAAAATGCGACCAGTAGCAGACGGACAGACGGACATGGTTAAAACGATTTAGGTTTTGATTTAGAATCGATCGGTATAATTGAAGGTGAGTGTGGCATTTATCGTTTAGAATAAACATCTATACAAACTTAATAAACTCACAAAAACGACAAAGTCATAGGCGTAGTCGGATAACAGCTGACACGTACATATTCCAAATTCCAACTTCGTAGCTCAATTTTTATGCTTGATAAAAAAGATTTTTTTTTTATTGTAAGCATGGAACTTGACCGATTTGTCTGCTTGCAGTAACTAGAAGTGCCGGTACAAAATTTTATCTAAATATTTCAAAATTTACGCAAGCACCCGTAAGAATGTTAACAACAAACGGACATACGGACATGCATGTCTAGAGCGATTCAATTTTTGATATTGTTAAACTTTACTGTAAATTGAATGACAAACTTAGTATACATTTCATTTTATATATAGCAAAACGAATTTAATTCTTCTCCCGTCACTTCATCGGGTAGTCTTTGTAGGCAAAATTGTCACCTATGATTGTTTTATTGAAACTCATAAAAACCCATTTAGTAGTTATACGTGAACCTACCAAAATGCTTAAAAATTCCTAAATGTAAGGATGAGAAAAACGTTTTACGAATTTCGTCATTGATAGGTTTGTTTGTTTTTTTATTTTTTATTTGTTATTTTTTATTCTTTTTAATTTTTGTGTTTATTTTACGCTACAAAGCGAATCTTTTCCCATTAATCAACCATTATCAATAAAAAAAAAAAATGTTACTTCACCGAAAAAAAACTATTATTTTGTTTTGTTTTAGATGTGTCTGTCTGCATTAAGAGATTAAAAAATCCCATCATGGGGACACGCACACACACAATACGTTAGCTGGGCGAGTATGCTTGCAGTGCGAACAAGTGAATCGATAATTGATAACGAGAAACGTATGTTAAAAGCCAAAAATGGAATTTCTAATTGAGTTTGCAAGGATTTACGCCCTCAAACCCCCCCTACACACACACACACACACACCTATTTCTGTTGTATACATGACACTCGAATAAGGATACATATCGTCAGTAGTGTGTTCAGTCATGTGCAAATGGTTCGTATAGTAGAGGTGCTTGAGGTCTATGCCATTGATACGCTACTATCCCATATAGAGAGCGAAAGAAAGAGATAGAGAGAGCTAGTTGACTGGTCATTTTTAGCACATGAATAAAGTGTATCGGGGGCAATCATCAGTATTCTAATCACTATATATGTGTTATATTGTTGTCTACTGTTGTCTGTTGTCGTTATTGCTGGTGTTGTTGTCAATATATACTTCATATCGTCATCATCATCATTATCACTATAATGTCGAGTGTGCCGTTACTGACGCTGCATCTATGATATCTTAGTCATCGTTGGCTGTTAGATATGTGGTCAATTAACACGTCATGGTGAATTCACAAAATTTTCCATCAAATGAATGACCAGATAATTCCGCTTACCGAAAATCCGGCATTATTTGTACCAACAATGGTGAGAAGGAGCGTTGAGGAGTTTTGATGCTTTGAAGGATTAACATTTCATACGTTTCATATGTTTCATACATTGTTCCCAATAATTAGAACTTGTTGTTACTTCAACTCTTTGTAATGAATAATTTAAAATTCGTTTCGTTCAGTGTATACTCTTCGATACCTGTGTGTGTGTGTGAGTTGCTTAGTTCCCAAACTAAAAACTAACAACAACAACAACAACAACAACAACAAAATATCATATAATTACTAAATTACCATAATTTAATAACAACAACAATAACAACAAAACTAGTTATACAAAATAACAATAAAAGCAATGTGACAGTAAACAGTTGTATAAAAATATATGTAAGGTGTGAAAATGTTATGGTCCGTTAACACCCTCCACCACTAACCCCTCAAACACCTAACATGTAGTGATTGCAATTATATAATAAAATATTCTGTAACAATTTCGGCTTGTCCATCTGTCTGTCCATTAAATGTTATGTAAACGCAAGCTTGGCGTATGGCCTCACTATTTAGTTGAAATTTGTCAACAAGGACATGTCTTGATTCAAACACAAATTGTACTGAAATGGTAGTATTTTTAGAATCCCTTCACTTTTCGTTTATATAACAACATCATGAATTGTGATTTGTTTTAATGGGGGGCATAATAAGGAGAGAGCTGTTCAATTTTAAATCTTTACAAACATTTCCATCAATCTAATGTATGCTGTAGCGTAGATAGTGTGTAGCGTGGTTGGGAAAGTAGGAAAACTACATAGTTTAGCTGTCTTGGTATCTGCCAAAATCCAACAAGCAGCAACAAAATTAATAATAATAACAACAACAACAACAACAACAACAATACAAATAACATGGATAACATTATGACTAATGACATTCATAATTAATCTCCCCGGAGCAAAATTCATCAAAATTAGTGACGCGTACGCAGTACGAAACACAATCACACAAACTACAAACATCAAATTTGTCTCTGACTGTCGCCTTTCTGTTATGTTGCTTGCCAACCAACCAACCGGTCAGCTCTCTTGTGCGATATAACATCTAATTAGTGGTAATTTATTTATTTATTTATTTTTTTTCCCTTTTATTTTTTTTGTTTATGTTTCAATAGAAATTTTAAAATATAGAACAACAAGGCCATTATTGGCAGCCAGTTGGTTTTTTTATAAAATATATGATATAATTAAATTAATCAAATCATATAATGCACCTGAAAAAAGAGGCGGTTCGCTTTATGAATAATCAGTTAATTAGTGCTCGCGAACAATAGCAAAATAAAAATTATTAATTTTAAAAAAGTAAATGTTGCTTAAACCAAAACTTAAGTAGACTTCATAACTATAAAGAAATTGTGAGTGTCGCTAGTTTCTCTTATAGCGTATGGTGGGTGCTTGGAGGTAATTTTTGATAAATTTCAACTTTATGCCTAATTTTTTGTGAATGTGGCTCTCAACCAATTTCGCCCCTTTTTATATAAAAACCTGCAGCTAAATATCTCAAATTTTACGCTCGTAAGAGTGTCAAAATCACACGGACTTACGAACGTATTCTATTCAGATTTTACTTTTATACCATAACATATATATATATATATGGTCTCTCTGATATCTGCTATCTTTTTATATTCTTATGTGGAGAGTACGAAAATGGAATTAAAGTCAAAGTAATAGAAAAAGAGGAAGAGAGAGGTAAACTTAACAAGAAAGAAAATTAAATTTGGTTTAGTCCAAATCTTAAATACCCTTTATATCTACAATAATGGGCGTGGCAGTTATATGATTACGCCCTATAGTGTATATATCAGTTTACAAGTCGAGGTTTACGTAAAGCATATATTTTTTTATTTTTTTTCTGTAAACTCCGGGCATATTCTCGTATGTTATCTGACCATGCCCATTCTTGGCACATACATAAATAGATGACATAACTATAGATGTACATGCCAAATTTCAAGTTCATAGGTCAATTGTTGTGGCAGATAAATAGCTTTTTGACAATTGTGGGCGTGACATTTCATCAATTTTGAAACCGGCGTGCAAAAACTAAAAGTGCCATTAGATTAAAAGTCTTACATTATTGTGCAATTTTCATTACGCACCACAGCTACCATTCATGCATTTTAATAATTTATAAATTTTCAACTCTCTACGTTTCCATTTTCCATTTCACTTAAGCGAATGCATAAACAGAAAATTTCACATCTTATGACTGCTAGTGAGCTAATTGTTCTGCTAGTTCTATCCAGAGTATGCCGCTTGAAGAAGAAGCTGTCAAAAAAACGGCAAAACTTAAATAAAACAGATTTCATACCATTTCTAAAATGTTGGCTCATGACTCTTTCATCTTGTGGTTGTGACTGTTGTTGTTGTTATTATTATTATTATTGTTTTTGATCTCTTCACTTGGAACGAAAATTTACTTTCGTTTTATATACATATTGCATGTCTGGGTGTCAGTCAGTCCATGTGTCTGTCAGCACGTTTTGTTTTGTTTTGTTTTGTTTTTTTTCTTGTCTGCCAAAAATTCACCAAAGACGTTGTATGCACAGAGAGATAATTGTTTTCTTCACTTTTTTTTTTTTTACATTCTTGTTAATTTTATTTACATTTTTGCTAATTGAATTGAACTGATGTGCATAAGTTCAGTGTTGTCTTATCTTTTGCGTTTTTTAAAGATTGCTGGTGGTGGTGATGGTGGTTGGTGCTGCTACTACCTCTGTTGGTATTGGGTGCTGGTGTCTGATGCTTATCCAAGAGTCAATTGTGGCGTGTTAAAAATCCATAATTCAAAGTTCGTTTCGTTTATTTTGTTCGTTAATTTTTTAATGATTTGTTGTTTTTGTTGTTGTTGTTTTCTTATTACTGCATTTGTTTTGTAATTTCTTAAAAGTTTTCTTCTTTTTTGGTTTTTTGTTGAATGATTCATTTGCTAAAAAGAAAAACATATGCGGTTGTTGTTGTTGTTGTTGTTTATATATATTGCTGATTAAAAGTCTTAAATGGCGCCTAAAGATTGTTAGTTGAAAAACATGATATTAACGGAAAGAAGACAAGTGATAAAAAGGAATTTAAGAAAACATTTTTACTGCTGCTGTTGCTGCTGCTGTTTGCAACTTTGATTCAGTTAACATATATTTTGAATAGAAACAATATCTAGTTTTTTTTTTTTTGTGTTTTGGATAATAGTTTGAAGTAGAGTAAAAGTTTGGCCTAGTTTTAGAAGCTGTATACCATTCCATTGCTAACAAACATCAAAAATAAAAATAAAAATAGAAAAAAAAAAATCTTCATTCAATTTATGCCTTTCTCAATGAATCATTCATTCACATATACAACGCACACATACATGCATATGTGTGCAACAGAAATTTATCACTCAGCACAATTTGACTTTAATTTGAAGTTTCCTCTTCTTTCATACACACATAGACACCCATACGCACATACGCTCATACGCACATAATTTATTTCTGAGAAGCACTGACTTTGTTGTAGTGTTTCTGAAATGGTTTGAATTATTTTTTTTTTTTTTTTTTTATTGCTCTCTATAAACAACTTATACTCGTACATTATTCACATTCACATGTCACATATATGTATGTATGTCTGTATATATAACGAATATATAACGAGTAATAAGTAAAGGATTCAACTGCCGCATATGCATGATCGTAGGTGTTTGGTTTTATACCCATCACAATAGCGTTTGAGGGGGGTGTACTAAGTTTGCTATTCCCACAAAGAGACTTTAATGAACCTACAAAATATATATACTTTGTAGGATCTCTTAAGTATACTTTTAAATGTTACAAATGGAATGACAAAGTTGGTATATCTTTCATCTTAAGTGTAGAATGTAAAAATAATTTGAGACTTATAATGTTGACCGTCCGTCCGTTCTCAACTTATCCAACCAACTGTTTAACCCTTCTTTTATATTATTTTCACATCAAATTAAAAAGCAAAAGTAAAGAAACAAAAAATCTCCTCATTATGTATTTATAAATACAAACATTCGCACGGCTCGCCAAGTTAACTTATTGTCAATTGTTTGGTTTTATATTGTTGGCTGTTTATATAAACTTCAACAACTTTTAAGTGGTGCTGCTGATATCTTAAAAAATAAAAGAAAAGAAAAAAACGAAATCAATTTAACCACTTTTTAATACCATCCACATACAACGTTGTGATTCTATTGATTTGGGCAAAAGTTATGCAACTCTTGGACCAAAAAAAAAAAAAAAAAAAAAACTGTCCCGTTATGATTTCTAAAACTAATTCTTAGGGTTTCTTGCCTGTTATTGAAGTGGGGAAAACGTTGTAGGAGTTATACATAAAAGTTATACTAAGACCATGCCCCCTTTTTATTTTAAAAGTTTATTTTAATGCACCCAAGTGGGTGGGTAGTCATGATTGTTCTTGAACCAATCATATTTTTTTGTTCTTGTTACAAAATTGTGTGTGTGTGTGTGTGTGTTTTTTTGTCCTCATTTTCTTTATTATCAACCTTTTCTTAAAAGCTTCGTTTTTAATCGCATATGAACGTAGCAACCGTTGTAGTGTGATCTCCAACGGCTGTGGTTGTTTTTTTTTTTCTTTCGTTTGTTTCACTTACTGCTCAACATGCAGCAAAATCAAATTGACTTGAGATGAGCTGAGGCCAGACCTCGTTCAATGTGCCCTCACAAGGCATGTGGATTTAAAAAAAAAAATTTATTTCTTTAGCTTTAGTTAATGCGCTTCAAATTTAAGATTTCATTGCCAGTTGTAAACTTTATATATTTTCATTGGCAAGGGTCACAAGCTCTGTAATTGTAAAATCAACAACAAGTGAACGTGTTATAGAGCGTCACGACCGTCCCATTCAATACCCTACACCGAGGTACAACCTACCGAACTATTCTTCAGTAAATTTTGCCAAAAAAATATTATTAATTACAATTAACTTTCACTACATGAGCCGCTTGTCTTAAATTTCATCTGAAATGTGTAAAAATTTATATGGACAGACAGACATGAATAAATCGATTGAGATTTGCATTCGGAATCATTTGGTATAATTGAAGGTGGGTGGGGTTTAGTTGTTACAAACATTCCCTTAAATTTAATGAACCCTTCGCCATCAGTGGTAGCGGTTATAACAACCCAACATGTTCTGCTGACGTTTATAACGAATGCTTTTTATCATCCGTTAATTTGAGGTATAGTAACTATTTTAAAACGAACCCCGAAAACGTTCTATGGATACCCTACAATATAATTTTTTGTTATTTTGCTTTTTTTTTGAAAGATCTCCATTTAGAAGAAAACTTTACCCCAGCCGATCTTACTACTCCATAGATGGACAGTCTTTTTATGCAGACTCACTTCTGCAGTTTTTGCGCCCTGCAGAAATCCACTCTCAAATTATTCCGGCTCTCGTTCATTCGAAATGCTGTAAATAATCATGTTTTTACTTTTCGTCTAAAAGCATTTGCGAAACGCTCCAAAAAAAAGGGGACTTTTTTAAAAAAAATAATAAATAAAAATTTCCCTATTCTAAGAAAGTCAGTCGGAAGGTTTTTTTTCGAAAAATTTTATATAAAAAAACTTGCCATGGGCATAATGAAATAAAAGAGATGCTCACCAAACAAACAAAAAATGCATAAATAAAACTCGTTTAATTGGCTAAATATGCGAGCATGCTCTCTGCGGTTAATTGCATGTGCCATTTTGTTATCCCAATTTATAATATTCATCACCTTTTAATTTTTGTATATATTTACAGCTGAGAAGTATCTGCCAAGTCTTTCAAATTTAAAGAGGATCGCACTTTTTTCAAAAAAAAAAAACGGTTTCCCGCATTGATCAAACGTATACAACTTGAGTTTTAAATATGAAAAGTTTTAGATTAAAGTCTCTTAACTGTAAAAGTTTTCCCTGGAACGTTAATCTTAAAAGAAAAAATGTAGCTGACATAACTCGCTGAAAAATAGAGTGATAATGGAGACTAGTATGACCGATTCGACTACTCTTTTTTTCGTTTCACAAAATGTCTCATCTGCATGCGCTTACCTCCCACCTTCTTCTGGCTATTCCGTTCAATTCAGGTTAGTTAGTTTGTTTATATTAATATAGTGTTGCCTTTAGCAATTTTGTCGTTGACTTTGTTGTTGATAAATAATAATAATAATAATAAAGTCTGCTGCATAGTAAGCGCAAGCGAATCAGTCACTATGCCGTGGCTGTGCTAACAAATGGCAAATAATTGAAATTATGACCATTTACTAACAAGTTTTCATATATAAAATTTATTTATTTTTTTTTTTTTTTTTGGGGTTAACGAACTTTGCTAATTGTTGTTGAGAATGTTAGAAAAAAGTATAAAATTTTAAAAAGGTAAACAAATAAAAGTTGAATAAAATTAATAAAAAAAAAAAGAAAGAAAAAAAAGGCGTTCAAACTCGACCGTTTAATAGCACTTATCTTCTTAAATTATAAGCGAGGTTCTGCGAAATAATATAATAATGTGAAATATAATTATATGGGAAGAGGTTCTAAAAATTAACCGATCGGGTTCAAATTGAAGCTTCACCAATTTTTGTCAAAAAATTTTCAGATATAATCTTTTTTTGTCATATAAAAACTTCCATTATAATAGGACTTTATATGGGGAGGGATTTCAAAAATGGTCCGTTCCGGTTTTTTTTTTTTTTTCAATAGGGTTCTTCCTTGGAGTAATATACAAAATGTCAACGAAATAAGTCAAAAAATGCGACCTGTAACATGTACCCAATTATATGTGGCGGACAAACAGACAGACATGGAAAAAGTTACAGAAGTAATAATCAGTTAAATGTCACGCCCACTGATTGTATATGAATGTTTAGGATATTTAAAGATTTGTCTTAAGCCAAATTTCATTGTTTTACTCGTTCGTTTTTTAAGATTGTCACTCAGGAAAGAAAGATTATTGTTGCTAGAAATTTAACTTCAATACTACGACCCCGAAGGAAATCATCGTCAATACAATTAATATCGTATGTATAAGGTTGTTGAATATTGTGAAAGGCAGGTACCCTTCAAGTTGAACTTGAAGCTGATGCTGATGTCTCTCTTAACTGTTAATCTAGAGCTGAAAAGCTAGCAACTGTTAAATGTGTTAAATTTGAAAAGACGCGTTTCATATGTCTATGAAATGAAAGCAATACAGACCCGGTATCTGTTGATTAGACTCGTTTAAACCAACATAACTCGGGTCCGCAACACAATTATTTATGAAACGTAACCTTCTTTAAACTTATTCGCCTGAACTTCTGTTTAATTTGTTCAATTTGTTGACAAAATTATTTAGATAAAATGATAATTAATTGACGAGAAATGAAATTCTAAACACTCACCGTCTACTGTGACCTTTTCTTCAACGTTGTTACAAACTCTTAAGTAAAACAAATTATACCGTCATGCATGTGAGTCTAAAGAAAGAGGTGAAATATTAACAAACAAAGAAAAAACAAATAACGATGAGATTTTTTAAGGATAATAAAATTTCTCTCCGAAAAGTGAATGAAGTTTTGTGAATGACATTAAACCTTAAACGAGAGGGTGGTAACATCACAGTTTACATATTTCTCCGTACTCGGTACAAAAAGTGAACTCACAGCAGAAAAAAAACCATTTAACACAACATGTTGTAGAAAAATGGTAGAAAATAAAACAAATACAAATGACAACAAAAAAACAACAACAATAATAATAATAATAATAACAACAACAACAACTTAATATGCCCACAACATGAAATTTCAGTTTTTATGTTATTAGTATTTTTTTGGTAGTTTCCAGGCATTCCTGCCAGCACAGACATACCACCGCACACCAAACTATTGTTGACATGTTAATAAAAAGCCAGCTAAGCTGTACAAAATTTCCAACAACAGCAACAACAATGAATGGTAAGGCAGACAAAAGGGAAAAAAGGAATATTTTTTTAGTTTTTTTTTTTTTTTTTTTTTTTTAAATAGTTTTTGGCTTACTCTTATAAAGGGGAGACAGTTCTTTTGGCAAAACTGTAATAAAAAAAAAAAAAAAAAAAAAAGATTCTATTTACAACAAAGCACATACCCACACACTTTTGTCTTTTGATGTGGTTGCCGGGCAAGGCGGTATTATTGAGTCTTTATCAGTTTTTTTGTTTTCTTTCTAATTTGTTGGTGGATTTTATTTTATCCCATAAAACTAAGCTCGTAATACACAATTGTGAAATGTTTCTAAATGTTACCGATATATTACAATCTATGTAGAAACATGAAATAAGTATTAAACACTAAAACAGCGGGCGGCAATCTGTGACTCTACAGTAATGTGCAGTTTTTTTTTTTGGCAAAAATTTTATATTTTTAATACAGTTTTCTGCAACTTAATAAACAAAATGGCAGATTTTCCATTACACCACAATATGGTGATCAAATGAAAGAGTCTGACGAGTAAAAAGTCATTAACAAGCGCCATCATGCACAATTCAATATAGCAGCCGCCCTCAAGAAAATCGACTATCTATTCCTTTCTAATCTATATGAAAGGTTGCCTACTGAAGGATCTATAATAAGTCCAGTAATAAGTTATAAGCTTAGCTTAAATTTTATTAAATCAAATATGGCGCCAGCGCAAAGATGATCTTTTAAAATATTTTTCACAATATATCCAATATGGATATCAAATGAAAGGACTTTACGAGTGGAATTATAATTAACACAAAATGGCGGACAATCTATGTGATATGTATGCCAAAAAGAAAGAGCTTAACAACTACATAATTATATATTAAATAACTTTACATTAAATTCCATATGACAACAAAAAGATATTTATATAAAATAACATATTTTTATGCAGATGTATTCACATTACTTTTATATAGTAAATGCATACAATATAAATCATGCATTAAGGTAAATAACAATAAAAATGTAATAGAAATAACGGTATATTCGTATAATCGTTCATGCAATACATTCATCATTGTGTCTCTCTCTCTCTCTCTCTGTCCGGCTGCCTATATGTTTATTAGGATGACAAATTTTTATTCATTTGGACAAATACATTTTAAATTGCTAATAAAACTAAAAAAAAAAAAAATATATCAAGTAAAGAAGAAGAAGATGAAGTATAAGAGCAATTCATGCTGAATAAGCTTAAAATTCTTATCGCACAACAATTTACACAAACGTATGTGTGTTGGAGAATATTGTGTATTGTATGTATAATATTAGGGAGAGAGATAGAGAGAGAGATAGAGAGAGAGAGAGAAGTTTACCACACCAAAACTCTCATTTCTTACTTATTGCTTCCTTTTTAGTATTAAGGCAATTGTTGGTTGAAAGTGTTCTTGCATGCGCCCGTGTGTGTATGTTTGTTTTTAAATTCCTGTTGCTTTCTTTCTCTACTCTTACTACTCTAGCATAATGCTTATGCTATGCATGCATGCATATATATGTGTGTGTGTGTGTGTGTGTGCGTTTGTTTATTTGTTTAGTGTTTAGATGGGAACAGTGCATGTAATGATGTTTGTATTGTGTTGAGCTCTTTTACGTGTCATGTAACATATTCATAATTCATTTAAGTTTCTATTATTTTGGTTTTTTGATCTTTTTCACTTTCTTCTATCCTCTCCATCATATACAGGCGATCAATTAAATTTGTTGCACTGTTTGCAACACTCAGGTTTGGGGGCAAAGTGTACCAAAGCAAAAAAACTGATAATACATCTAAACATGCTACAACAAAATGTCTGTTATTGGCACTCCCGATTTTGATATATTGAAATGAAATTTTTTCCGAAAATTGTAAATTTTTTTTTTTTTTTGGAAATGCCACACCCACAATCTAGACAAATCTACCTGGTGGCCACTAAGAAATGAGTGGATAGAAAATTGAATTGAAATTCGTTAGATGTGTTTATATTTAGCCGTTCCATCAATAAGCCAAAAATGAGCACTTTCGAATGTTGTTGTGGAGGGTATTGAAGGGTTGGCTTAAAGTAAATTTCGTTTATTTTCACTTATTCTTTATTTGTCTGGTTGTTGTGTTTTTAATTTTTTTTTTTTTTATATATTTTTATTATTATTATTTTATTATTAAATTGGAGAACAAATGAGATATATTTTCGTTTAAGACCTTGTGAAATAAAATAAAGAATATTTTTTTTAATACATACACAATGGATGAGTATAAACAAAAGACCAGCATCTTTGCCCTAACAAGCATTCACTCTCTCTCTCTCTCTCTCTCTCTCTCCTTCTATCACTCTTTTCTCTTTGATTTGTCTTCCTATTGTCTCTCTTCTTCTATTTATGTGAATATCAGTTTGCTTTCCAGTTTACTTAGTCGGTTAAAGGGATATTTCGAGTTAGTAAACTTGATTTAATGTTTTATGTGAATATGTGAAGATGTATGTGTGTGTGTGTGTGTGTGTGTGTGTGTGTGTTTGAGATGGAAGGGGGGAAGCTTATCTCAAAGGAAGGCCACATACATGTGTTCGCAAACAATATTTTGGTGCTTTGGCTTATGGCCAAAAAATAAATTCTATTTTCTGGCTTCCACAGTACACATGTTGAAAGTTTGTTTTGTTGGTTTCTTACAATTGCAATTTAAATACTAGATGCCATCCATACATTTCACACAGATTTTCTTTTACTCTATGGGAATGCATGTACGCGTATGTGTATATGTGCACCTCTACATTTTTCCTGTTCCAAAATCAAGGAGATTTTTATGTCCATATTTTTTTTATTAGAGTTCATATTGAGTTGTTGCTTTTTCTTTTTTTTTCTTTCTTTCTGTATTTACATAGCACAGTAATCCTAGTCTCTGTTTGGTTTGGTAAACAAAATCATTTTTATTGTATTCCCTTAGAAATAAGAGATACGTTTATGCTTACTTGAGTTCAAAGTATAAAGTCTGTTCGCATGTGTATGTATTGGGTTTTACTGGCTCACATTTCAAATTTTAAACCTTTTTAATCGTATGCATATTTTATTATACCCCCCCCCCCCCCCCTCTGGCAGGTGAGTATACTAAGTTTGCTATTTCGTTTGCAATACCTGGTCGGTGTTCCCATATTTCACAAAGAGACTTATTTAGCAATATCCTAACGTTTATTGACACTAACTAAACTAATTTGTAGCATAATTTGTGGAGCCAAGTGGTATAGAGTATTAAATGGTTGGGCTTTACCTATCATAACATTTTTACTCTTTGGGACCCTTATTGAATCCCTTAATGAACACTCCAGACATCGGTTATATTAGATCGATTACATATTGACAGTAAATAGCTACAGCGCTTGTAAGATTTTTACCAATTGTCGGCATGGTTGTCAATGGATTTTATTGATTTTAAATAGAAAAGTCTTTGTCTGTCTGTAATATAATTTTTTAACAACAACAACAAAGACTTTTTATTAAATAATTTCTGCCAATACATTGTAATGTTTCTTCAAATAGACAAAAAATTCAAAAAAAAAAAAAATTAAAAACTAGTTTTTTTTTTTTAACTTTTATGCCATTTCTTACTAATAGTTAATGAGGATTATAAACATCCTTTTTTTTTTTTTTTTCATTACAAAGCAAATTTTCCATTCACCTTCGGCTGGGTTTTTCTTTATAAACTAATGTGTTTTTTTTTAATCAAATATGAAAAATTGTTGTATAAATGTATGTTTGTACAATCGTTATACATTTCATCATAAAAACAGTGAGTAGCAAAAAACAAGTGGCATTATTACGAGCGTAAATTTTGAAACAAATAAGCTGAAATTTTTTGCAGACACTTAGTTTTCACCCTATTTCGCTATTTAAAATGGGAAAAATTCGGTCAAAAGCCACGCCCACAATCGATAAAAATATTTTTTTATCTGCTACAAACATTAAGTTATTTAGTTTAAATTTGGTATGCATATGGATAATTATACCAGCTATCGATGTGCTAAAAGTGGCCATGATCGGATAACAGACGCGTTCACAATTTACAAAAAAACCATACTTAGCGTACAATTCGACTTGCAAGCTGATATATACAATTAGAGGGCGTAATAATATAGATGCCACGCCTACCATTGTAGATGTACAGATTATTTAAAACAAATTTTAGTTTTCTCAAAAAAAAAAACCTTAAAAAAATTTGTCAAAACAAACGCCGATAAAAAAATCTTTTTCGAGATAGTGGTATGTTTACATATGACGCTGACTGTTTTGTACAGTGCATGTGTGTGTTATATTACATTTCTACCTATTTTCCATTAGTGTGTGTTTTTAAAGTACACAAATGCGTTTATGTTGTGTGCTGTGTGTGTTGCTTTGTTCTCTTCTGTTTCATATTTTGATGAAATTTATATATTTAGATTCTCTTGTTGAACAATAGTAGCAATAATAACAACAACAATAACAACTAGCACTTCTACCATTATGGTACTTAACTCAACGTAAGAGTTCTGTGTTTTGTACTTTTGAATACACATTCCCACTACACATGTATGAGTGAGAGTATTTATCAGAAATAATAATTTATAAAATGTTCTTTTCTCTGCATGATGTGTGTGTGTGTGTGTGTATGTGTGTGTGCATTTCCGTTTATGTTTCACATACCATTTACTACTTGTACGAGTATGTTTATGTGGAATATGTGGTTTTTGAGGTAAATTTTATTTAAGTATAGATGATTGTTTTCCCTGCATATATATATATATATATATATATATATATGTGTGTGTGTTCTTGCCAGCACTTAAAAGCTTTGTTGTTAACTCCTGACGGGGCAATGGTTTTTAATTGCCATTTAAATTATGCACAAGCTGCACAAACATACGAGAGTAATCTCTAACAGAGTGGCACATAGCTTTTTCAAACAAATGCTTTGTGCCGTATGATATGTTATATGGGATAGAGGACGTAGAAGAAGACGTAAAATATTATATCATTTGAGAAGAAAATGTTTCAAATCCTGGCAGGTGAAATTTGTTTTTATATTTGTCACGTTAAACTTGTAAATACCTTAAGGGCATGGCATGTAATGTTGCCCTCTTTTATTCACTATCCACTTAACACTATATTTAGCCTCCAATGCTTTCACCAAATATGTTACGGTTTCATGGTTTTTCGTATCGGATCGGTCGGATAACAGACACGCCTTCAATTCACAAAAAAAACCATACTCAGCGCACAACTAGACTTGCAAGCTGATACGTAATCACATTTACTACTAAAATACCTGCCACACCCTTTATTTATATATGTAAATGGGAAGATGTGTTCAAGTTATGGCGCCAGCCACACTTACTAGCTTTACTTGTTATATCTGTTGTACTGTCTCTCCCCAGCCGGTATGTGGGCATTTGTATCATTTTCGATTTTCCATATTTCATTCAACCGATATAAGAAAACTATTTTTACGCTGTGAAATTCTTGACTTCATTAAATAATTGCACAAGAGTGTAAATCATCAATTGACTAAAACCACATGTGTGTATATTTGAAGCGTGCAGAATAAATTTATGGCTGCTTGCTGTAAATTATGGAAGAAGAAGATACGATATAAATGAACAATTGCCAGACACGAATACATGCACAAAAATGTTATAAAACTGAACAGATTCGATTTATAATTGAGTAAAAAAAAAAAAAAAAGAAAAAACGTTCTGGCGATCATTAACCATAACAACAACAATAATAATGACGCCGGGAATTTGCAATAAATATTTGTATGAATAAAAATAAAGAATCACCGTTAAATGAAAGGACAAATGTAATGGTTTTACGGGCAAATGAAAAGAGAGAAATGTTTACAACATGTTTGCCATTAAATTTAACGGAAAATTTAAATAAAGAAAATACACGCACATTATATACGGACAAGTATGTTATTTACAAGTGGGCAGTAGCATAAAATATGTTCAACATTTAATCACAATAAAAAATTATCCGCTTTAATGTCTCTGCTTCTTATCTCTCTCTCTCTCTCTCTTTTTCTCTCTATCCATAATTTTCACATTGCGTTGCTGTGTATTATTGTATGGCATTGTCTTGTATTGTAATGTGTTGGACGATGTTGATGACGACGACACAATGACAATTGTCATTTATCACTATTCTGCATAATTGTTCTTTTGTATTTGTATTTTGTGTGTGTGTATATATATGTGTAAATTTCATAATTTCATTTCTTAGTCGCTTTTATTAGTTTGTGTTTGTACGTTGTGCAATTTGTACGCACATTGTCCAGCGCAAGTCAAACGCAATGAACAACAACAACAACAACAACAACAACAGCAAAACAAATGCTAATTTATTTAAAATGCTTTCATTCGAATTTTCTTTCTTTCTTTCTTTCTTTCTTTGTAGATACCCCAAGACATGCATTGCTTTTGCTCCTTCTGTATTTTCTCTAAGAAGCTTTATCATAAAAAGAGATTTTTTCCGCTACTGATTATTTCTTCTGCATGAAAAGAATGGGTATGGGAATGGTAAGGGGAATGCAAGGGAGCATGCAAGTGTGCAAGTGAATGAGTGTAAATGTGCGTAAAGAACTTGACATTTTTCTATTGTATACGCAATTACGTTTTGTTGGAATAATAGTATCAACAACAACAACAACAATAATAATAATAATAATAATAACATAAATAATAATGGCTATGAGATGTTTGATTCATGATTTTCTTAGTGACTTGAAAGGAATCATGAATATATTGGTGGTATGACCTTTTTTTACGCAATTACTTGCAATAGAAAAATCACGATTAGATTAAACGCATATTTTTGCGTGGGCACTCTTAATATTATAAATAAGGGAAGGTCGCGTGGCCTTAATTAGTTCAAACATAAGTTTATTTATATCGAATCAATGTAAATTTTAAAATCTCAACTGTTGTAAATATAAATTTTGAAGTTTTCTTGTAAGAAATTTAAGCGCAGATTCTCCTTCAATTTACTTAAAGTGCCGTTTAAGTATAAAATGTTGAGCACAAGACAGCATTCAGCGTATTTGATTTGAAATGACAACACATAGTTTGTGGCATTCAGTTGCTCAAGCCCTTTCCTGGGATACCCATAATGATGCATATCATTGAGATTCTAGAAAATCAGCCTTTTTTTTCCAGAAGGCCGCCACACATTTTATTTGACACAATTCCTTTCCTTCCTTATATTTGCATTCTACTCGTTCTATTCGTCCTTTCCTTTGTTGTCCATATTGAATAGATTGTGGAAGGATATAAATACATCTTCTTCGACCAGCCGCCATTTTGAATTTAGTGTAATACCACTTTGTTTAGAGCATTTTACTCGTTTGGAGTGAAATTGCAGACTCGACCGCATATTCATTACGTGGCCGTGTTAGGTTTACTGCATTGTATTGGCATCGGTATCATTACGACAGCCTGTACAGTGAAGATGGTTTGACTAACGTGGTGCAATTACCCATTCATAGTTAAACCTAAAAGTATGTTATATGGATTGTTGTCAATATTGCAACAACATTGCATTTGCATTTGTTTGATTGGTAGATGTTTACTTGGTCTCATCCATAACTAAGGTGGATGGAGGGTAAGGACAAAGATAGACGGAGAATAAGTTGTAAAAAATCATTACTTAAATCGACTTTTGTTTTGTCACATTTTCTCTCATATCCGGCTTACATATCCGCAGGAGACCAAAATCATAATCATCAGCAATATAACGAAAAAGTTATACTTCTCATATAATATTCTGGGACAATATTCACTTTTGTCAAAACATTTTCTATATATCCTCAAAAATATATATATTTCTTTGTCCTTATACCTATGGCTGTGTGTGTGTGTGTATGTTTGTGTGTATTTTTTCAGTTAACTTTCATTCGGTTACCTTGTGCTAAGGTATTAAAACAACAAAACTCTTCTACAAACAACAACACGAAACGAAACAAAACAAAGCAAAGCAAATCTGTATAGTTTTGTTTTTTTTTGTTTTTTTTGTTTTTTTTGTTTTTTTTTTTTATTATTATACCATTTTTGCCACCAACCCTACCAACCCCGTTCCAGCCTTTCCTGTTCACCTTTAGTCAATTTTATATACTTTACATGATGGTGTACGGAGAAGACCTCCAGGGTGTTTTGATGTGCTTTGAATTTTTAATAAAGATATATGTGTGTGGATGTTTTTTGTTGTTGTTGTTATTGTTGTTGTTGTTGTTTATTTGCTATTGTAGTCTCCTTTACAAAGTTTTCGTTACTGTTGCTTTTTCACAACTTTTGTTTTTATTGTTTACCCAAAAACAACATTAAAATAAAAACAATTTTTTATAACTTTTGATCTTTGTTACAGTTTATTGATTCTTTTCTTTTCTCTTCTTCACTTTTTCTTTTTTTTTTTTTTTTTACTCGTTTATGTTTTGTTTGCCTAGAATAAGTCCCTTAAAACCAGAAAACCAGATACATACGGTATCTGTTTGGTTTTCTTGTTGTTATTATTATTATTATTGTTGTTGTCATTGTTGCAGTTTATTGGCTTTTGGTAATTACTTACCTACAAAACTTCAAAATGTGATAATGGAATAAAATTGTTGGGTAAACAAGAAACTTACCCTGAAAGGATTTTCAACAGGATGAAGATTAGTAGACTACCTACCGGCTGTCAGTAAGATTATGTAGACATTTTTAAGAGTAATATACACCAACCAATTGGCTATACATACTAAGTATTTGTTGTGGGATTATTACAATAAACAAGCTGCTCAATGTAAATTTTGTCACTTATACGACAACGCACCACAGCACCCACTAATGATAAATGAGGTAGTAATTGTTAAAAAGATTAGTATTTAGCAAATCTTATTAAATACTGGGTAAGCTGGGGGCGTGCCATATATAGAATAAGGCTCCAGGTTTAACGATTATTAAGGCATGTGTTGTATTTTTTATCCCCTCTTATCACCCATCATTACAACATTTACCACGCCTACAAAGGGGCAACTCTGTATATATTCCGAAACAGCATTAAATACTGAACCGATATAGCCAACTTAAATATGCCCCTAGGGTAGCGCCCCACATTTTTTTAAACATCATAGTCAGTCAACAAATTTTTTTATCATTCTACCAAATAAACCATTATCCTTAACTTCCATTCTAATCTTTCAAACAGTATATTAAGTTTGAGTGAATCTATGTAACTGTTCGTAAACAACTAAAGAAAGTCGTATTTTTTATTATAACAAACGATTGAGAATTACCTTCTTTATTATGTCCGTCTGTATGTCCATGTAAATTTGTACACCAGCTATAGAACGCATTTTTCGAGATATTTTCATGAAATTTGGTATAGTTTAATATTTTGGCTCCAAGAGAAGCCCTATTGAAAATGGACCGAATTAAACCATTTTTAGAACCCCTCCTCATATAACGTTTTATTATAAACAAATCCTTAAATGGCAAAAAAAACTAACTAACTATCTGTATAATATTTTCAGTTAATTATTTCTTACTAAAAGAAAAAAGAAACTAAATTTAGTTTAAGTCAAGTCTTTGGTGCTCTACCCAACCACAGGCAAACTGTGTTCATGGCAGTTACCTGATTACATAACAACTTACAAGACGAATTCTATTTCGAACAAACAAATTTTTTTAAAACTTGTGGACGTTTTCGTAAAAGGATCCCGCCCATTTTTAGCACAGACATATATAAACTAAATAAAAAATTTAAACTTTATAGTATAGTTTTGATGACTAATAGACAGGTTTTCATAGATTGTGGGCGTGGCTATTAATCGATTTTGAATAGCAACTCTACGTACATATGTAATATTTAATGTTCTTCTTCATATACCATGTAATGCATTATACTCGTTCAATTATATAAGAAGGCTGTAGGGTACTAAAGATTTTGTGTAAACCATACATATCTTTAATCAAAGACCACCATTTTACTTACATTAATATATACTTTTACCCAAAAAGTTAAAGATTGTGAACCAGAAAACCAAAAAGTTTTAAATGTACGTAAAAAGTTTTCATACTTATTTTATACCCTCCGCATTTAATGGGGGGATATACTAAGTTTGTCATTCCATTTGCAACACTCAGAAGGCGACATCAGAGATGTGACAGAGACCCTACAAAGTATATACATTTTTTTATCAACATTAAAAACTGAGTCGATCTAGAGTTTGTGAGTTTTTTTGTCCGTACATCCGTCTGTTATTGTCATTTTCACGGTCGTAAATTTTATGATAGTAAGATAGAATTTTGTACAGATGAAATTTACAGACAAGAATTTTTATTCAAATTAAGCAAAATCGCTTAAGAGCCACACCCACAATTAACAAATATCACAAAAATTGAGCTAAAGAGTAATAAAGAATCTGACACGTCCACTGTTTGTTTGTACATGTGGGACGGGTATTTCAGATTTGGTTTAAATCAAATTTAGTTTTTTGACTCGTTGTTTTTTTTGTGTTTTTCTTGTCTAAATAGTTCTGTTACTTATATATGAGATTTTTCTAAATTTAGGTGATTTAAGGTTTTTGAAAAGGTAATGTTGTGCTTGTGTACTGCTTCTAAGCATGCTCTCTCTTTCTTTCTTTCTTCATATCTCTCTCTCTCTCTCTCTCTTTTTAGTAACAATTTGTGTAATTTACAAATTTTAAGGAATTTTCAAGCAGGATTTGTGTTTAATCACATGAAAGCTTGTACATGCACACAAACATGAATGAAAAAATAAGAAAAACAGAGCTGTAGAAAGAGAACGAAAGATACATAATGTAAGAGGGGGAAAGAGAGAGAGAGAGAGAAATAAAGAGAGTGAGTGTGTAAATGAATAGAGTAAATGTAAAAGAAAGAGTGCACCACCGCACTATATTAAACGTACAAATTACACACGACTACAAGCCCACAGTACCCACATAGCTACTTGGGAAGAGGAGATGCCAGAAAAAAATTGCGAATTAAAAAAAATTTTTTTATTTACAAACACATTCACATACATTTTTGCTGTACATGTAAAGAAATCCTTACAATGTAAAGTACCACACACGAGCAGCAAGTTCACAAAAAACTATACACTTGCTATTGCTATTACACGTTTATGGTCGTACGGATGTGTTTGAGTGAATAGAGTTGGAGAGAGTAGAGTAGAGTTTAGAGAGTTGAGTGTTTGTGTTTGTGTTTGTGTTTGTGTTTGGCAAAGTTTACTAACAAAGGCTCGTTTCTAAAGTTTATTCGTAGTTTTAGTTATGTATGCATATAAGCACATGTAAATACATACATGCATGCAACAATGGACAACGGGAATATTACAAGTATTTATGTACGCCACAGTATGGCGTTTTATGTGAATTTAATTGTACTTGAATCCACTAAAACAACCTAAAATATGTACACATCACTACAACAACAACAACAACAAAAAACAACAATAACAAGAAAAAGAAGAAGAACTTCCATAAGAAGTGTAAGGTTACAGGTACATAATACAGAAGACTGCTGAAACAAAAGAGTTACACCACGAATAAGCATCATTTCGAAAATATAAATTTACCGTTGCCATAATAAATGTTTTCTCGTGTAATGAATGTGTACACAGAACATGAACCTTTTACATAGATATGATTTATTATACCCTACATATAGTAGGTAGGGGTATATTAAGTTTAGATTTACGTTAACAAAATTTTGAAGGAGACAATCCTTCAACACCCATGTCTGTCCGTGTGTTTAGCTATTAAAATGTTGGGATACAATATTTGTAAAAACTTTTATATCTATTTAAATTGATTACATTCGATTGAGAGGTACGCCCATATAGTTGTAACATCAAAAACTGAATCGATCTAAATATATATGTCCGTCTGTCCATTCATATGAAGGGGATCATCTTCATATAAAGCCTTCATTTACCTGTTTGCTTCTTTCTTCTAATTTAACGCCTCACTCTTATCTGTCTTTATTACTGAACATATTTTGCCTTTTTGCAATTAATTGCCTGAAAAAAGAAAAAGATTTATAAATAGTTTTTTTTTTTTATTTATGAATAACATGTTCGCCTCACTCAAGTGACTGTAACTCATCCAAGATGTTGTCAAGTGTATTCTTGAATATATTTTAAAAGCGTTTTTATTTGTTCAAAAAGCACACATCGGAGAGGGGTTCTCTACACATCATTGCAAAATATCAAAAGATTTATAATGCACGGGGTGGATACCTTAATACTGCATTAGGTGGCAGCAGAGGCGCATTTAATGAGGCAACCTTTGTATTTAAGTTTCATTACATTCTTTGCTAAACTCAAGATTTCCTTTCTAGATATTTTTATTTTGAAGAAATAGTAGAATTGTGTAGTTCCGAGGCTCCAATTGATCTAAACTTGGCTTTTATGATTTAACTCATAAGATGATAAGATTTTATTTATTATTCTGTTAGCAACAACCAGAAAGAGGTATCACGATCAGTATCAAAAACTGTGTCGTCTGTTATTTAAACCCAACTAAAAATAGTGCTCAAGAAAACGCTTCATTCATTCTGTCCGTCTGTCCATCTCTCCGACTGTCGTTCCATTTTGAAATATTAAAATGAAACGTTGTTCGTTTCTATACGCGGCTTACTATCTCAATGGCCACGCCCATATTTCATGTACAAGCTACTTTAAAATTTCAATTAAAATATATCATAAAACAAAGTGAACTAAAAATGTCAAAAGTAATTTAGCCAAAAATGGGGTGAAGTCGCATAACAGACATGCCCACAGTTTAAAGATTGCCTAAAATAAAACTCCCACTATTAAGGGGTGTAAGCAAATACCAGCCACTCACCACCGATGTTTGTAAGCCAATGTGAAGGGTGTTTAAAAATTGGCTTCAACCATATCTTGAAATTTTTTTTTACAAATTTCTTCTACTACTACTGTTTTTATAGTATATAGAAAGATGACGATTTATCTTGAAATTATTTCAAGTTGAATATTTGCTTTGATGCTCCGGTATATCAATTTATATACTTTCTCTCGCTCTGTCTTTCGCTCTAGCCCTATAACATATTTCACTTTAGTTATTTATGAGTTTGCTTCAAAGTTAATTAATTGCAATTCAAGAGAAGATTTAAATGTTTCTTTTTACCAAAGGGCATTTACTTTATATCTATGGTGAGCATGTTCGGTAGGTAAGAATTACTTGATAACTTAGTTGAGAAGTCTAGCGTGAAGAAAGGAGTAAATCATCTTGTATGGCCTTAAAAATTGAATGTATAAAATCACAACATTCAAAATGTAGTTAAGAGCAAATGAATTACCTTCTAGAATATAATGAATCGCAAGAAAAGGAATTAAGCAATATTAACATAAATTTTTATGAATATATGCACAGATTACAGCTTAAGGTGAAAAACCCATTAATACTAACCTAGCACAAGTATTTTGCTTGTGAACAAAACCGAATCGACAGGAAATGTGGTTGAAGGTAAATTATTTGAAATTGAAATTTATCAAACAGCAGCAATTGACTGATGTTTAGGCAGCCAGATTCCAAAATATTTACCTTATTAATTATAGAAGAAAAATGTATTTCATTTGTGCTTATACATAAATTTCTCACTTTTCATAAGCAAAAAGTTTTATGTCTCTATTCATCTGAAACGACCGCCTTTCATCTTTTTCGCGTGCGTACTTCTTTTGCAGTAAAGGGGAACAGATATAGAACAACAGAGGAAACTTGTCATCACATATATTTTTAATTAATGTCACACCAAGCATATATCCTCCCTCATATGAACACACACTTACACACACATACACACACATATATCATTCATAAAATCATTGAGAATATTTTATTTGATTTCTGCTTATTTTAGAAATTCTAAAACAGAACGATGCTAACGCAGAAAAACGCTGCAAAAAAGTTGTACAAAAACCTCTATATTTGCCACACAAATTTGATCAATGAACTTGAAATTTGTGGTATGCGTATCCATAGGTATCTTATCCACAGATCTTTAAAAAAAATGGGCATGGTCGTTTAACAGACGTACATTATTTATAAAAAAACCATGTTCACCACTAAACTAGACTTGCAAGCTGATACGTAATACGTACACTATTAGAGGGCGCAATTATATACCTGCCACGCCCAGCGCTTGTACGTAAATATGTGTGTCAGCTTAAACTAAATGGATTGATTTCCAAAAAATATTGCCTTAAAAGTATGGGATCAGCTGACCCAGAGCAGAGTTATTGCTTTTTATAGATTTTGAACCATTTTCCAAAAAAAAAAAAGGGAATATTTTCTTAAAAATAGTTCAAAGGAAAAGCACAAATGCACAACTTTTAGGCTTGAATGCACATTCATATTTATTCCCGCATCAGGCAGCAGCATCGTCAACAGCCTGATGTTGTTGATGATGATCATGAGGAGGCCCATCTACATACAATATATGTATAATTATCTTGTAGCACGATCGCAGACTAGAAATCACAATTGAAGAATCAACGAAGAAGAGGAGGAGAGCGAGAGGCAATCAAATATAGGATAATAGAAGAAAGACTAGGTGTTGTCCGCCTTGTTAGTAATTGGTAAAGTGCAGTGAAGAAAACGAGCCAAACAACTGTATGTGGCGTCGGCCAAATACTGAACACTTAGCACAAATTTTATTGATTAAACATACCCTCCAGATATGTACACATATACATATGTATGCATAATAATATTTTAATTAAACCAATAAATTATACAAAATAAATTTCTCAAATTTCTCATTTCAGCCACTGAATTGTTTTTCGTGTCCACATATCTGCCAGTGCATGTTCCAGAATTGCTTTTTGCAAAAATATGAACAAATTCAATGTGATGCCCATTTAATGGTATAGATAAGAGGAACTGGTTTATCGGCAGCTTTTTATAACCAAATAATTATCAGAAGCTCGTTGGTACACTAATCACTTGCTTTGCTTGCTCTTAGAGAAGGCGTCTACGCCAGCGAAATTGATTTTGACAAGATAGCAAAGCAAAGCAAAGCATGCAAAGAGCAAAGAAGTGAAGATGAAAGAAAGAGATGAAATACAATATTTCCGTTTTGTAAGATTATTTTTAACGAACGATGATTGCCCCATAAATAATTTATTAAAGGAAGAAAAAAAAAAACATGTATTACTTGATTGCTTATGAAGAAGAAAACTGTAATTGTTCAAGATTATTATTACTTTGTTGTTGTTATTGTTATTATTGTTGTTGTTATTATTGCAGGGGGCCTGATGCAACTACCATGTCGATATTAATGAATGAGAGTTAAACGTTTTATTAACAACTATGGCTTAAGATTACGTGACTGCATTAAACAATTTTACCGACTGCCTTGCTTGCCAGCTCTTTCATTAACTCTACAAAAACTTAAGCCATATATTTTGTGGTGTACAATTGGCAAGGTGATCAATTTATTAATGTTTCTTTCAGATATGAGTTCATGAGCATAAGCATGACCATAATGAGGTAGGAATGGATTGTATTGATAAAGCATTGTTGTTGGGAGGTACTCAATTAAGATAAGGTCCATAATTAATCAAAATATTCGAATGTTCGAATGTTTGGTAAGTAATTTCGTGCATGGAAATGCAATAAATACTTAAAGTAAGACAAACCACCAAAAAATGTATTCGCAAGATCACGGGAGAATCAAAATTTGTCCATTACGCGAATTATGCGAAACATTTTCGATTAGTTTCATGTTCTTCATAATGTATGGCATTTTATAAGTTTAGCTTCGCCTAACTAACGTCAAACTAACCTCAACTTTCAGGATAATATTCTTAATTATCAGTGGCTTACCCAATGCAACGCGACCCATGAGTTCAAATACCAGCTGAAAAAACTCTTGGATTTGAATCCATGTCAGGCAGAGTCTCAGCCTACTCAGCTACTGAAATGAAAAGTTTCATGTTCTCACAGAAATATATTTATTCAATCTTATGGACTTGTTGGCTTTTCATTTCTTCAACCTCAAGAAAATTATACATTTTTGAAGCACCTCATCACCAATTATCACGATTAGTATGTATTCAGCAACAACAACTTTAAACGTAAAAGATTCGAGAGTCAAATTGAATACAATTGACTCAAAATACTTTACAAATACTTTGCTCTCAGTTTAAAAGGATTTCATAAGAATCAACGATCAATGCTGAGATATATTGTCATCATTAAGACAAACTGATGATGATTATTCGAACAAAGAAAGCCAAAAATTTATCAACAGAAAATGTACAATGTTTCATCAACATAATAAGCAATCTCACATATGGGAAACATCTGCTAAGTGAATGTCCGGCCTTACAGGGAAAAGTACAGAAAACACTTGAAGTTAGATTCGCGGAGGGTCTAGGGTCACTAGCAGATGCAAAGATTTTCGATCTCAAACAATCGCCTTCTGGCGTACACCCGATCAATAATTATTACACATTAAACGTCAAAACTATACTTTAAATGACAATAACTTGGATCAGCCATTAAAGATCACCAGTTTTATGAGCGCGGAATGATTCTACTGCCAGAAAGATATCAAAAAATATGAAACCAAAAAAAAAAAAAAACCGAGGTCAGTGGGTAGAGATTCAAGTGCTCATCTCTCCCAATCAATTCGTTATAGTATTTCAATAACCAACACGATGCCTAGAAGACATCCTTTATAGGGCAACTAACAACTAGAGGCCGCTTTTTAACTAAGAAAAAAACCCATTCCTCGCACTACTTTTCTTTAAAACTCAATCACTTTCACTTAAATAGATATTTTTTGAAAAACTATGATAGGAAGTGTATAAAAGAAAACTATGCGGTAATAAAAAGAATTGTTAAAGTAATTTCCGCTCTTATCGTAGAGAAAACTTTCAACGACAACTGCGACCATCATCACTTTGTCAATAATGTTATAAAAAAAAAAGGAACGCAACTTACAGCAATAATAATAATAATAATATAGCCAAAAGACCATAACATCACAACCAGATAATTACTTAAAAAGGGGGGAAAAAAAATAAAAATGATGTCAAAACTAAAATAAGAATGAAATACAAAAGGAACAAATAGGAAAATAACATGTACTGCCACTTTGCGAACATGATAGGCGGAGGAGGAGACATGAAGGGAGGGGTAAAAAAGAAAAATGAAAAAAAACAAAAAAAAAAGTATAAATTTGTGCTAGCAAGACCGCCAAAAAACTTTTACCATTGCCACTACATTGATCATCATCATCATCGTCATCCGAAGAGATGATGAAGGGAATGGATACAAACAACTAGTAATGGTCTAATTTCATATAACAACGCCTACCAGTATTTTAAATAAGTTCATTTCATGCTGCTGCCACGGCTCCTCACTTTCTTGTACTCAATGCACTTCAGTGGTATTGTGTGCTGAATCAATAACAACAATTAAGTTAACGACTTTGAGTATGCTGCCGTTGCCGTTGCCGTTGCCGTTGCTGTTGATGGTTGTGCCATTGAAGGCGGTTGCTGGTTGCTGGTGGATGGCATGAAACAATTGTTGTAGAAAAGTGAGGGATGGAAGGATGAAGAGAAATCCTTTTCATTTCCTCTAATGCTACAAGGGAATACAATCTTTGCAATTAAAAAGCACTCGAAAACTTTTCAATTTCTTGATTTTCATTCAGACTTTTCCCATTTAATGCATACACGCCCGTACGTACTATTGTTGATATTTTGCGCCGCTTATCCTAAAAACGAGATTTCATTATATGTTAAGGAGACTGCGTTCTACAAAGGTAATCTATTGGTACAGTTTGAAAAGAAATGGTTTTTTATTTTTTTTTTATTTTTGTTATTCTACTAATTTCATTTCATTCTTGTATTGAAAAACGAAATTAGGTCACACCATATGATTGTCCATCTCTATTGCTCTGCAGAATGTTTGCCATCATTACTTACACTAACACTTATCCATTCTATTCTATTAACCATACGGGGCGGTGCTCGGTGAAGAGATGGGTGGGCGATGGTGTAGGAAACCGTTAGTGGGTGGGTGGGTGGGTGGATGGATGTAATGATATGATGGTGGCGACTGTATATTTGCTACTTGACAAACAAGAATTTTGTTTCTGTTTAAGTTGCTGTAACAAAATTGTTCGCAATGCGCTCACTTTTGTGTTTCGATTTTTTTTTTTTTTTTTTTTTTCATTTTTAGTTGCTTAAGTTCAAGGGTTCCAGTTTGTTGAATTGGCTTGTTTCCCTTTCATTGCAAATTACGTTTATTTTACACCAATTTTTACTGTAATTTTTTTTTTATTTTATTATTGTTTTTGTTATTAAAACTTTTCTCTTTCAAAAGTGACTGCTTTTGTTAAATTGTTAAAATATTAATTTGTTTACTTGACTGTCTGATTAAAAAGTTCAGGAAATTTCAGGACAATTGTGGCTTTGCTAAGGTTATAGTTCAACGCGAAGCGCCAGAACATGATTAACAATGTCAATGGCCCCTTGAATGTCAATGAATTCTCCGGTGCTTCACTTCGCTGAATACAATGAGCACTTCCAACGCAAGCCTTCGCCTTTGATTCCCTCTTCTACTACGAAGCAGTAGTTATAATAAATGCTATCTGTTCGCTAAAGCTTAACACTACAACATTACAAATTGTGTGCTTGCCATGTCATTAAACTGGAACTCATTCACTATTTAGAATCTGCATTTATTTGAAGAGTATTTAATCTTTCACTACTTACTAAAGTTTTTCATTTCATAGACCCGAACAAGTAATGAAGCGTATAACCGTTTATGTCTTGTCTAGGCAAAGAGAAACATTGATTACGTTTTTTTTTTTTTTTTTTTGAGTAAACAAAGAACAAACCTTTCTGCAAAGTAATGACTTCTGTTTGCCAAAGGAGCATATCGATCAACTGCTTATGACAAATTGCAACTATTTACATGAATATCATGCACAAAATTGTGCGTGTGTCTGTACATGCTACACCCAAAGATTCCTAAATGATTAACTAGCTGACTGATTGACTGACTAACAAACTGGCTGCAGATTATATTATTATTTACCTTAAGAAAATTTACACACCACCTCCTCCTCCCAGCCGTTAGGTTAGTAATCATCATAAGTTAGCAGCAACGAGTAAAAAAGAAGAAAACAGACAAACAAACAAACAAATAAACAAAAAATCATAATATTCGTAAAATCAATGAAGCACACCGCAAAAATGATGTTGTTGTTGTTGTATATAAACACCACACACACACACACACACACACACGTATATTGTATAACACAAAAGGAAAGAATTGAAAGTGGCGGAGAGTACCTCTTATACACATAAGCAAACGCACAGTACAAGAACCAACAGCAGCCGTTTTGCACAGCCATGGCTTATGCAGTATAGCATGGATGTGGGTATGTGTGTTTGTGTGTGCAGTAGTTTGGATCTATTTAGGAAACTATAAAATTCAATGGGGCATATTTAACAGCTATACACTTATAACAATAAACGAGTTGTTGGTGTTGTTGTTGTTGTTATTGTTGTTATTGTATTTGCATAAAGCATTAAAATCATTATTATTATTATTATTATTATTATTATAGCAACTGTGTTTAATGTTTGCGTTAATTACATGGTAAACCAAGCATATACGAACAAGGCGTTTAATGCTGAGAAGAAAATGCAAAGAAATGCAACCAGAAACCAGAGTAAAACTCAAATTATGATTAATAACAATTAATGAGAGTGTAAAATATTGAATTATTCGGAAAGTAATTTTTTTTTTATGAAAGCATTCCAATCTCAACAATCCCACAGCAAACGACGCCTTTAAAACTTTTACAGAAAGCAAAGGCGAAAGCAAATGTTGGCCCATTCCCAAAATATTGTGTACATGTCAGGTGTTCATATTATTTTGTCCATCCTTTGCCTTTTTTCTTTTCTTTTTTGACTCATAAAATTTTCAATCTGATTTAAAGTATAAGTTTTATAAAAGCCAAAGGTGCCTAAGTTCGATAATAAGGTAAGTGTGGTGGAGAAAGATGTAAAAACTTTTGACGAATTGTCATATCTTGATGAACCAATTTTGACCTTTTCTGTTTAAAGAAATCATTTCACTTGTCCAGTGGAATGGTTGAGGTATTGCCTCATAAAAGCCGAAGTAAAAATTTTGTTTGAAATCGCATCTAAACAGACAACATAATCTTTTTTTAAAAAATTATCGACTTGCTTAGTACTTTGAGCCGGTTCAACTTTAACTTCAAAACCTTTTCAATTTAAGATTTATTACAAACAAACCATTTCTTCATGATTCGCAAAAAAAGTGTATAATTTTTCTTAATTTTAAAGACAGACGTCAAGGCAATGTATTGAATTTCTTTCTATAAAAATCATATAAAACCCGTAAGTTGTGTTCTGAAATGAAAGTCATACCTTTGACGTGATTATAAACGATCTATAATGATAAATTTAAGCATCAACTTGGTTTATTTTAGGCAAAATAACAATATTCAGTGTTACCACTGATGAAGATGAAAGATGACTCTTCTAATAAATCAATTTTTTTCATAAAACATCCACTCTGGTGTTTTAATAAGTGTGTATAAATATTCGAGAAGTAATATACAAAAAAAAAAAAGACTACCTGTGCAAACACAGACATTTGTTCATAAATATTTAATTTATATGAGTTTCAGTTTGGCAATCCAAACGAACGAATGAACGGAATTCTTTTTATTGAAATTGTGTACATACGTTTATATACATTTTTGCCACTTTTTATTCTAACCATTGTATCCATTACCTTGAGATTGGTAGTATATGTATTTACTTTGTCTAACGTTTTTTAACAATTTTAAAAAAACATTAAAGGCATTACAAACAACAAAATTAAAGTCATGTCCATCCCTTCGTTTCTTGTATACATAAGCTGGTCGTAAAAATAAAGATACCGACTTGAAACTATACATAAATGTTAATAGTTGTAGTGAGCTAGATGGTATTGAAAATGGTTAAAATCGGTCGAGGGGAACGTTCACTATACAAGAAAAACTGAGACGCTTGACGATTGAAGTAAATTTGAAGCACAAATTATCCTTCCACGTCCACGATAACACCATAAACAAAGAAAAAACTTATATATAATTATTTTTCGGAGTCTTACATAGAGTTGTACGTAGAATGTTTCCAAGTACCATTGTATTGAGTAGTATCTACCATCAACTTTTATTTGATGTAATGTTTGGCGCTTGTCTCATCTTTTTGTGGGGGGTCTACTTCTTAGAGGCAAAGTCAACTGACATTTTGCTTGAAGATGTAACGTGAGTTGTTGAAAAACAAAGAAACATGTTTTAGCAAAGTTTTGTGCGTTTTTTTTTTTTCATCCCCAGTCACAAAAATTGTTTTTTTTTTTTATACATACAAGTATTCTATCGATTGTTTATGATATGTACACGTATTCACTTAAGTGAGTTGATACATAAATAAATGAACCATCACTCAGTAATCAATACGTGAAAATTTTTGGCAAAGACGCAATAAGAATAAAAACAAAACGATATTGCTCAAAAAGTTCAAAGTTGTTTATGTTCTATCGTGTCGTGTGGGGTATGTACCTTGCACTGGTTCATCGTTTCATTTGATACTATACCAAGTCACATTTTAACATTACATTCAATACAGTTTTAATCTCAACTGACAATCCTTTATAACAGCTGGGCAGGTGTGTTCATAAGTTTTAATAGTTTTTCTATGTCAGTCTTAAATTTTTGAGACTTGAGCTATTCTCTATTGAAAAGAGCATATACAGCTTCGTTGTTTATTTATATGTATGATTGCATTTTACTTTGCCGTTTTCTTTTCCATTGTATTGTGTTGTATGGTTATGCATTCATGAAGTTCCATGAATAGTTTAGTATACAAGTATCCAGGTAATGGTTGCTTTGAATTGTGTTTCATTCAAAATTTGTACGCCAAGTTACCACTTTCCATTTATTTATTATACAATACAACATTATGCTATATACTCGTATGTGTAAGCATATGTGTTTTTATCTAAAATTTATATTATCGTGCGAGTGAATTGTTACTTAAATGAGAACGTGTAAAAAGTTATTTATTTTTGTATTTTTTGGCTTAAGCCAAATCTTGAACGTCTTCATGTTAACTTTTATGTAAATTGTGGGCGTGGCATTTATATATAAATGTAACGGGAAATTGTATACATTTGTATACAAAGGCTGAGAAGAAAATTGTTTTCACAAAAATTGTTAGCAGAGTTTACTTGATGAGTTTTTAGACGCCATCCTATGCTAGTTGCAAACAGATTGACAAATTTAATATACTTACCCCCCACCTATAATGTGAAGGTTATAAAAACGTAAACGTTAGTAATTCAATAGTTTCATACCACATTAAGACAATACTTTCTGCCCTGTTAAGCGTTGCTATTGCTGAACTTTATATGAGGAGGGCAGATAGATACTAAGATAGATGTTAAGATGAGAGAGTGAACGGCATACGTTTTTATAAAATATACTCTTGCAGTGTACAATTTAGTGCTTTTGAATAATTAATTTGAACGTGATAGGGCCATAAAGAAAGCTGCTGCTATTACTGTAACATACGGAGAGACCTGCCTTCGTACAAGACAATAAATGGTTGCCATTAAAAGATTATATTTTTGGAGATATTACATATCCTGGCGTGTACAACAATACTGAATGTAGTTTTATTATATTGCCAATGTAACGGTAATTGGTTTTTTGATTTTTTTTTAAAGCAAAAAACTTCCACTTTTCATGATGGGTTGATAATTATTTGTGTGTACGTAAGAAATGTTCACGGTTGCTGAAAACGTATACACGTTTCTTTCTATTCTATTCTATTCTGTTGGTGCAATAAGTCTGTGCTATATCCTCTTAAAGATATTATTCATCAGCTTTATAGAGACAAAACAATTCAGATATTAAAGAAGTAATGCCTTATAGTTGCATATACACGCATGCACACATACTTCTACTTGTAATGATGGAGACAACACTGACTTGAACAAATTACTGAAAATTATCATAATTGCCATCATTATCATATACTCACCAACAATAAACAATTAACTGGACATTAATGGTCCTTCGATTTGTCTGTCTACCTGTTTGTTTGTTTGTTTGTTTGTTTGTCTCTCCGCATATTTATGTACACCCCTTGAATGTGTCGAAAATTTTTATTGACATCGACTGCTAGTAATTTATTGCATAAGGCAATTTTGCCAACACTTGTTAAGTGTCAATGCTTCAATAACTTAATAACAATCATTAAAATGCAACACAAACAACAACAACAAAAACAACAATAATAATAATAATAATAATAATAACATGAAAATGTCACCTTAAGCAACTCATACCTCATAGATAATTGATATCTACTCATCCGTTTGTTTTTATAGTACCCATCATCACAATGATATGGGGGTATATTGCTTTTGTTAAATGTTGTTTGTTTGTAAGCAGCACATCTCCACCGGTGGAGTGTTAAGCTGAATATGATTTTTCGTTAATTGTGCGCGTTTCTGTTATCCAACTACTATATTATAAATAAATTTTCAAAATTTCAAGTTCATAGGTCAGTCTTCGTGGCAGATATTAGAATTATTGTCGATTGTAGACGTATCTGTTAACTGACCAAGCCCATGAGAATGCCAACAACAGACGGACAGACGGATATGTCTAGATCGATTCAGTTTTTGTTGCTGATCAAGAATATATATATTTTGTAGGATCTCTGACGCCTTTTTCTGGATGTTGTAAACGGAATGACAAACTTAGTATACCCCCGAACTTATGTGGAGAGTATAAAAATATATTATTTTATACATTTTCCGGTATTCTCTTTCACTGACGCTTAATCATAAATTTATTGACGAATAATGAGTTTTTAGTTGAGTATATCTTACAGTAAAATAAAAATATTACGATCAGTTAAGCGCGTCCATTCAATCCCCTGCCCTACTGACTTCTCGCTGCATATATCTAGTAAGTAACACAATGTACGCAAAAATGCATTTAGAGTATCCATTAACCATATATGCATGTGTCATACATTAGTCACGTTGTGAGAATTTTTTGTAGAGAAGGATTCTAAAAATGGTCAAATTTACTTGAAAAAACAGACAGACAGACGGACATTTCGACAAGGTTAAATCGATGCTGAATGGATCAATATAATTGTAGGTGGGAGTTACAAACAGCAACACAAACTTAACATACCCTTTGCAACAAGTGTTACAAAGTATAATAACAAATATTCTGTTATTGTATAAATCAACTCCAAATGATACATAAATGAAAATTAGAACAAAACCTGTATAAATATATTGTAGACAAATATTAAAACTTTTAAACTCTAAACAAAGAATCAATCAATGGCAGCCTGGCCTATCTTTTGAACTGCCATTCAGTATATGTGCATGCTATACTTTCATTCAATTTAAACATTCAATCTTTATACGAGTATATATAGATAAGAAAGCAACTAGTCAGCAATAATAATAATGGTAATAAAGAAAATGATAATAATGATGAGAAAGGTAACAATATTTGTGTAAAGAAATACTTTAGAATGTTTGAATTGTGCTTAACGTTCTTTGTCAGCAGCCCGTTTAATGCCGTGTACCACATGCAGTACATTGTCAACATCAAACCAACCACACCAACCAAACAACCAAGCAAAACTATTTGATAATGATTGTGATTGTGATGATCATGGACAAGTATTAACCAACCTGCTTATTATAAACTGTATATAAGCATTTCTTCTCTCCACAAACTCGTGTATTTGTATATATATGTTTAAGAGCAATAATCAACTAACTATTCGTTCATACACACTTTCGTATGCGTGTATGTGTGTGTGTGTGTGTGTGTGTGTGTGTACTCACTCTCAACTGTTCAACCTGTCATAACAAATCTCCTTACAAGATATGCAACAATCATGCATAAAGTTTTGCTTGTTTATATGTATGTATAGTATTGTAATAATATGAGCAAACACATGCACATGCACGCCCAAAACACGTATACAGCTTATACAATATCTCTGCGCTGTGTGTTGAGAGCTCGTCTCCCTTCACATTCACCACCATTTTCTTGGCATGCATGCAACGCATACACACTCGTGTAATATACATACTTGATTGTAAATAACATATATGTGCAAGAGATCATATGAATAGAATATTGCACACACAAGTATGTAAATACCGATGTTTACATGTTTGTGTACGCATACCAGTTTAGTTGGTATTTTGCATAGCAATGCGTTTATAATATATTATCTTTCATAATGCGAATTTGTCATTGTACATATTCTACAATAATTTCTAATACAATTCATCATATACCCACATGCTTACCTCGGATGGCCCGTGAATGGTGTGGTGTGTTCCAATGCGTATTTGATTGTGTACTGGTTTTAATAAATACAGCTAAATTTGGCTTAGGCCGAATCTTAAATACTCTTTACACCTATAATAGTGGGCGTGGCAAATATATATATATATATATATATAACGCTTTCTAATAGTGTATTACTGATCTATTCTACTCGCCAATTTAATTATTGTCACTTTGTGAAATATCATTATATGGAAGGGGGTAATAAAAATGATTTGATAGAGTCTTAGGGAGGCTTTGTAATTATTATTGTCTACATCACATGTGGTAAGAAAGTATATTAAGTTAGTGTGGATGTTTGTAACTTCTAAACACCCACCTTTAGTTATATCGATCGTTTCATAATCCAAATCTGAATCGATTTAACCATGTCCGTCTGTACGTCCGTCTATCCATATACATTTTTTCCCATGTTACAGATTGAAACATTTCGATGAAATGTTGAACATATGAACATATATTGAATCAAAGAGCCGAATCGGATCATTTTCAGAACTCCTTCCCATATAATGATATTTCACGAAGTCCGTTCACTTGTCATTTTGTAATAACACTAAAATGTCATAAATTTGCAGCGAAAGGAAAAAAGATTGCCAACCACGAACATAAAGTACAGATTAAATGATTTAAGCCAATAACAGCGTATTAAATTTATTGGGCCAGTTTGTATTAATATTTTTTCATAGGAAGCTGCATAATGATAATGATACCTTCGCATGTATACATTTCCACCACCCAGCATATACTTATCACAAATATCTGTCCGGTTGGATGGTGGGCTATAAATTGTCTCATATGCTTGTTGCATCATCGGCAGTGTGCACCTTGTAAACAATTCTTCTTGTCTTCTTCCCGTTTATATGCTCGGATTTCATTTACACATCCTTCATACACATACATATACATAAAATAACTTTTATTTACAATTTACATTTCATACAATATCTTTATCCGTATACATGATGTTATAGCACGTATAGGAAGTTTCATTAAGAAGAATTTTACAGCTTTCTAAAGGAATTAAAAAATTTAATTTTCCTTGAGAAATTTTTGGGAATATTTACTGCTTAACTATTCCAAGAAATGTACTACGCACATATGCCTACAAGCAAACAACATATTTTCCTTCGTTTTCCTTTCAAAATTGTACAAGAGATGAAAGAAGAAAACATTTCTCTTATTTCTCAAGTTAATTTCTTTCCTTTCCGCATACGGATGGCGGATGCTCAAGACATGTAAAGCGTGCTATGTATCATGACACCAATGAACACTGTAAGGAACCATGTAAAAACATGATGATGTGCGTGTGTGTGTGTGTGTATGTGTGAGTGAGGATACATTTCACACATATGCCTGGTATTTAATTCCCCGATGAACATTTCGCGTATAATATATTGTCGGAAAATGAAAGTCACAGTTTTTCGCGTTTGTTTGTGTTTTTGTCATATGGCTGACGCGATGTTTAGCGTGAACTATGTTACTACTGCAACTACTGGTTGGTTGTTGGCGTTGTTCACTCTTTCTTTTTAGATAATATTTGCTTTCTGGCGCTTACTGTCATGCTGTGTCACATTATTTATTTTATTATACATCTAATACGGCGTTTATATGCATTACACACACACACACGCATTTATATATATATACACCTACGCTATACATGCATACATATGATGTGTATGCTCGGGCTAAATATATTCAAATACATGTTGCTATTACATGTTTTACAAGCACTTAAATTGTGAGCGTTAATAATTTATAGATGAAAAATTTATGATAATGTTGTTACGTAACGAACAAAACGAACGAGCGAACAAGCGAACGAGCTCTACAATTGCATAAAGGCCAAAGAGAGAGAGAGAGAGAGAGAGAGACAGCATCGGTGGTAACAAGAAACTTTCAAGTCGTGTACCGTTACATAAAATATAAAGGAACATTTTTAAGACTTCTTTGCTATTCTGCAGAATGTAAGTGGTGTAGCTTGATAGCTTTTGTTAAATGTGAGTTAAACTCTTATTGCATACGATTGGCTTTTGTTTCAAACACCATTTAACTTCCATTTCATGCCACCTCCGCTCACTTGTTTGTCTTTTCCATCTAAGATCGTTTGCCGACTTTTTCGGTTTTGTGGCAAATTTAATTATTTGTGTGGTTATGGTTTGCACTTTAATTATTTTTACACATCCTTAGCCTTAACACAGCCTTTCTTGCCTAACAGGCAACAGCAAAGGCAACGGCAAAGGAAACCTACTTATTATGTTCTTTCAAAAGTTGACTAAAATGTTGGGAGAGAAGAGGAGGCGAAACCCTTTTAAAGTTCCTTTTTTCCTCTTTCGCTCTTCAGTTGATATTTGTAAGGTTGCTTTTTGATTTTCTTTGGGCTGGTGTCCAGTAGTCATTTATGAAGTCATGTGTGACTTATTAAGTCTTGGTTACCACGTGTGTGTGGTTTACACTTGCATTTAAAATCGATTTTAGTTTCCCTTTACGCATTACTCATATACTCATATCCTCATACCAAAGGAAGTTCTGTTCACAATATCATAGTACACGCTTGAATTCTTGTAAAATTGTTAAGCGCTTACGCCACATTTAACTTTTGTTTACCCCAAAAGGTTAAGGGTCAGTCATTTTACCCTTTTTATATCTTCCCCTTGCACTATGCCGTGCAGACTATACTAAGTTTATCATTCAATAGCACACTTTACTCGTTACTCTCAATATATTCATGACGAGCACTAAAATTTGAATCGATTTAACAATGGCTGTGTGTACCTTCAATTATTACAACAAAAATGGGTATATCTCTGTTTAAGAAGGTATTCCTCACCAACATCAAAATAGATCTAAAAGTATGAAATTATACTTAGGTGCATAAATGGACAAAGCCCAAAATTTACACAAAGAAAAACTTCTTTGAAAATTCAATCTATGAGGTAATATGCAACAAATCACTCAATCTTATATATGCCACGCCTTCGGGTATATTTAAATATGAAGCTTTTCTCAGGCAACTTTGTTTTTCTAGAATTTTACGTTTAATGCTGGCAACTCTTCTCTCAGGGCGAGTTATTTTGACAGTAAACAGCTGGTTAAACGCGATAAGTTTTGCTATTTTATCTTGAATAGAGTAACACTGTGCAACATAGCAAAATTTATCATAAGCTACATCGTATACCATATCTACAGTGGACTTTTCGATTGCCTGTACAAAGCCCTTTACAATTTTGCAATATCAGATCTCTGGATTATTTTATATGGGGATATGTAAGGATGCCAGTCTATGCTGATAAACCATAAACTTTGTACCTTTTGTAAGCCAACATTAGCCACTTTATTGGATATAAAGCTTATATATATATATGATTATATTTTACAGGGTCTTTGACGCCTCTTTGTGGGTGTTGATAATGGAATAACACACTTATGTGAAGAGTATGAAATTGTTAAGCTCTCTAATGTTGTTCAGCTGATTACATGAAAATCCTGACGAATCTATGCTTCCAACATAATATTACGTTTATTCAAAACAGTAGCAACCATAAAACAAACCAAAGAAGGACCAGAGAAAACAAAAAGTAGAAAGAAGTAACGTAAAATAAAGCAAACCTTTACTTAGGATGTTTTATGATTTTGTATTTCAATTCTAAAAAAAAAAAAAACAATCAGTAAATTTAGCTTTGGCCAAATCTTAAATACTCTCTACATCTACAATAGTGGGCATGGCAGGTATATAAGAACGCTCTCTAATCTGTGTGCAAAAACTAAAAATGTCAAAATTTCAAAATTTCAGCTCAATATCTCAAAATTTACGCCCGTGAGGATGCCAACAACAGACAGACACACGGACATACATGTGTAATGTAACACTCAGTTTTTGATATTAATCAAAAATATATATACTTTGTAGAGTCTCTGGCGCGTACTTCTGGGTGTTGAATTTAATATACTCTCCATCTTATGTGAAGGGTTTAACAAGCCAGTGAAAGAGTATCGAGTGGTACCAGAAACGAAGCAAATATTGCTTTGCTTCGCAAATACCTACACATAACATATATTAAAGCGGAGTATGTGCAGCCAAAAAGAACTCTGAAAAGAATTCACCGGTGTACAAAATGTTTTTCTTACCCGTGTTGAAACAATTTTTTCATACTATAAATGAATCCGCCTCCTCCCCTCTGCTGCACATACGTAACCATATACAGAAACAAAATGTGTTTGAGTGTGTGTGTAACTAATAAATGTAGTAAACATTCCAAAAAGCTTCTGAAAACTGTTGAACAAACCATGTAAAAACAACGTAAAGAACGGGTAAAAAAGAGATTCTTCTGTTGTTGTTTTTTTTTCATGTTACAGGTAAATGCCATAAAATAGAGTGAAGTAAGTGAAATTAAATATTAAAAAAATATATAAATGTGTGGTATACATGTACCGTTAAGGTGCAGACACCCACACCCACACCCACACTCACAACACCATATATCCGAAACATATTGCCAAAGGCACCAGCAAGAAGTCAAAATAAAAACACAGCTAACAAAATGGGAAAGAGAAAAAGGAGGAGAGAAACTTTGCGAAACCTTTTCATATTAAATTTTTGTATCCTTTATGTGTATATTTATAACTCACCATTCCATAACGTTAGAGGTGTACCAGCAATTAATGCATTAGCAACACACGGAAAAAGCCTTTGGGAGATTTTACAAAACTTTTTTCATATATTCAGAGTACGATTTCTGAATCTATATAAATATTTAGATAATACATAAGTAATAGGTTTTTCTCTTTCATCGAATGTGAAAGGAAAAGCTTAAGCAACAACCACAGAGGCAAACGAACTATTACAAGATTCGACCTAAACTCAGATTAAGCATTATTTTTGGTTTATGTAAAGAGGCAGCTAACGTAATAAAAGATTTCCTTTAGACACATTAATAATAATAAAAATCGTTCATCTCTTTAACTTATAATTACTTTGAAAGTACGATAAGTACAGGAGAGTAGTGTATGATGGCACACTTAGCATATTTTTTTCCGTTTTTAATTTC
Source organism: Ornithomya fringillina (assembly GCA_963978525.1). NCBI lineage: Eukaryota > Metazoa > Arthropoda > Insecta > Diptera > Hippoboscidae > Ornithomya > Ornithomya fringillina. Next base: position 3,176,352 of record OZ021690.1, read on the forward strand.
CATTTTTAGATTCCATTTTCAGATTTATTGAAATGTCTTAAAATTTGTAAACAATAGAAGAATGATTGCAAAGACAAAAAAAATTGAATTCCGTACAAAGAAGTATCGATATATTTTGACTCATAACAAACCTTTCATTTAGAAATGATATCTGAAAAGCGCAATTATATCAGCCATAGAATATTTGGAAAATTTGTAGCAAAAGTAATGCAACCTTGCATACAATTTTGTCCAGTGCGTTATGTTTTGTTTTTATTTTTCATTTCAGCGAATAAAGTAACTTTTACAAATTTCTTGTTCTGCACACATTTCATGCATCTATACATTTTATAAAATAAAAAAACAGTTTTTCGTGAGTTACAGTGGAACTATATACAAAGAAAATCTCCCTATTTCCTATCCTCTTGCAAACCACATATTTGGTTTTCTTTAAATCGAATTAGTATCCTTTTTAGAGACGAAAGAAAAAGTGTGCCATTATGTACTACTCTCCCTTAAAAGTATGAATCTTCTCCAAGTAAAGTATTAATACCATCTCGACTTTGTTCGTTATAATTTTTAATAATATTTTGTTTAGATTTTTTAAACCTCTCAACCTAATTGTCTCAAGGCTGTACTAGCTGTATGCTAGTTACCCTTAAGCCTTTATTAAATCACAGGCTAATTTGCTTTAACCTAATGTTTGTTGTTATTTTCTTTCACATTTTTACTTTTCATTATCATATTTTAACAATACGTTCAGTGCGGTGTTACAAATCCCTTTTCTGTTGTTGCATTTTCTATGGTTCTATTTTACAATTGCAAATAGTGTAACAGCTTACAAGGCCACCCTTGTCTTTGTAATTTTTTTAATGAGAGGGTTATACTAAATAACAAGAGGAAGAACTCTGAAACTAATTCAAAATTAAAAAAAATATATATAAAAATACGTCTGTCTACAAAGTAAATCCTTTGGCTTCGAGTAAAAACTTGAAATGTTAAAGAAATTGAATTTATTTTAATAAAATAATCATACGCATTACGCTACAGATTTAATGTTAAAATTTTGATGAGACTCAACCTTGAGCCTCATACTGGTTCTTCTTTTATATAAACTGCCAATTAAAACTTTCTTAATGTAAAGTTAAACAATGGGACAGCAACAGCAAAAGAAAGAGAGCAACACCCAACTTATTATTGATATAAATTCTTTAATTAATGCTAAACACAAATTACAAACTTCACTTAATACCCAACGGCTTCTTGGAGGAACTAGGTAAACAGTACATATATAAAATATAAAATGTTGGCAGGTAACTATGGAAACGGAAACTGTGAAAGACGAATTAGTAGCAATGGTAAAGATTTTCTTCATTTTTCCTTTCTTTTTCTTTTTTTTTTGCGCGATCTTTCTCATATTTGTTGTTGTTGTTGTAGTTGAATAACATTTCTTGGGAAAACGGCAAGACAAGAAGACAACGGATTAATTATATTGGGTAGATGTGGCATGTTTTTATGTTCAGCAACAGGGGATTACAAGCTAAAGAGAAATAAGTAAAAACCCAGGGCAGGTGATTTTTCTTGTAATTTCATTTCATTTGTCTGAAAAACCTACTGCTGCTGGTGCTCCCACGTTTAGGTGAGAAGCTCGCAAATTTCAATGCCCCATTTTATCTCAAGAATTCAACATTTCACAGACTTCCCTGAAACATATTTTTAACGCGGCCGTCATACCGAGAGCCTATAAAGTTGAAATGATTCAAATTTTGGAGTAGATTCCAATCGAGAAGTATTTTGTGATTAATGGAAATGGTGGACGCTATCGACACATGATAACTGAATCTTTCTTTCGTCAGGATTAGAACGAAATGTTTTCAAGAACTACAAAATCGCAATTGATTTCAAGAAGCTTGGATTTGTCTTTATTAAGAATCCATTCTACATAGACAATACAGAGATTATTGGCTCTGCTAAAGGCAATATCCAAAATGGGGGTGTCGGCATTATTTCGAAAAACTGAATCAACCGGACATATAATCGAATAAAATTGTATTCCATTAAATAAAGGAAGAATTACTCTTTGTATGAAAAAGTATAATCATTGAATTATGATTTATTGGTCGTGGTTGTATCGTGCACCCTATCACGGATATATATATACTACGTAGTGCCTCTAACATCTCCTTTTGGGTGTTGCAAATGGAATAACAAACTTAATATACCCTTTATATTATATGTAGGGTATAAAAAAATCTAATAAAATTTCATAAAATAACTAATTTAATAAACACATGAAGGTGTAAATAATTGCAATTTTTCACCTAACACCTACATGTCCTTATATACATATTAACACAATTAATTTTTAACAAATTACATAAAAACTATATTATGGCAAATAAACAAAATCGAATCCGGATATTGAAACATAAAGAATATGCATTATGTTGCTATTAACACTTAACATTATCATAAATTGCTGTGGAAAACAAATCGTTTTTATATAACTACATAGAATAAATATTAAATGTTTGGCTTAGTGGGATCGCTTCAATTTATAATCAGTTCGGTTTTATATTTTAGAATATGTATTCAGGATATGAATTTTATTGTAATGTAGTGATATGAACTTTTTCTAAAATAAATGTTAAACAACTTTGATGTTTAATATGGTATTAGTTCTGGTTCAAATCCTTTCGTATCAGAAACTTTTACTAAATATTTATTTTATCTTCATACTGGAAGATATTTATAGCTGTATCTAAATAGACGAATTCTTGTAATGCCGCGAAGAAATATCGGTCACAACATGGAAGTGATTCAAGACGGCGTACACTTAGTTTGGTTCTCATTCATCGCTAAACTCATTCGTGTTGATTCCCTCTATATATTAGAAAATACACTCGCTTTATAATATCATGGTCGGCATAAGCGAGTATCATGACACTGACGTGAAAAACCAAAAATGACAAAATTTCAGCAAAATATCTCAAAATTTACGCTAGTGAGTATGCCAACAACAGAAAGACACGCGGACATACAGCACACGCCCATACATGTCTAGATCTACTCAGTTTTTGATGCTGATCGAGGGTCTTTAACGCCTCCTTTTGAGTGTTTTAAATCAAGTGATAAACTAAGTAATTAGACAAACTTATGGAAGGTATAAAAATAGAAAATTGGTTTTGGGGGGTGGGGGGGGGCCCTATGTTTTTTCCTAACAACCCAGAATAATCCATCACAGTTCTTACTGATTCGTTTACTTGGTGTCATATGATTTTTATGCGACAGAAATTTTACTGACTTGATTTGTTTATATGACCTTCTACCATATTAAATAATCGCCTTTAATCGATTTTAAAGATTTACAACTTTTCTTAACAATTGTCATTGATGCGTAAAACCTGTTTTAAATTAAAATCTTAGATGAATTAAAGCATTAGTGCATTATTGATGCATTGTTTTGTTTGTTTTTTCATAACTAATATCCTTATGCATAAACTTGTACATACTCGTATATATTTTATATTTTCTGAATTTTTTATGAGAATAAAACTCAGTTTTTGCAAATTTATTTTCAATTAAAATTGATCATAAGCATTTACAATGAAAAAAAAAAGAAAATAACAAAATATAACAAAAAATTCCCAAATCCGGTTTTTAACACAAAATGCATATTAAATATGCAAAGAGAAAAGTACATATAATACAAAGACAAAAACACAAACACAAAAATAAAATATACCAAAAAGTCATTTCCGTTTAGTTTATGCTACACACACACACACACAATACGTACAATATATTTATATTACACGTACACTAAAGTATGCTTTTGCATGCATATGATACAAAAAAAAAAAAAAAAAAAGAAAATTTTCCAAATTCCTCTCGCGTATAAAATACAATGCACTCAACAATATATTGAAAAAAATATTTATTTATTCATTTGAATAAAATAAATCTTGCAATAGATAGCAAATGATTGAGTATGTTATACGAGGTACACCTCACCATCTAACTTTCTCGCGTTTCGTACAATTATGTAATATTTTATAATCAGTCATCAGGGTTTATAGGTGGCAGGTATCGGTCGTACTACATAGTAGTACCGGAGCATTTATTGTTATAAAAATAAAAATAAATAAAATGTTACAACTCCCAGTGACCTGTCTTATTAACCGAGCAAGCAAAAAGATTAGTAGAATTAAGGCCAATGTCCTCACATGTCTATGGGCAATCTTCTTCAGTTCATCTTTTATAAGCGGTATCTTCAAATCTTTGTCATGGTACACCTGTTATCAAATGCAGACATTTTCCTTGCATCTGTTCTAGGCTGCGAATAATTGAATTTTATTACCATTCCGTATGTCCAAATGGACTTAAAAAACTTTAAAACTCGTATTTAGTAGCCATCATAATAAAATAAAACCGTGTACACCATTCCGTTTATTGCTTTGATTGTTACCAGCAAAATTTTTTGATGAAAATATTTCAAGTACCTATTCATGCGAAATATTTCACAAATATTGTATTTTGTAACAAAAGATTTTTATTCATGACAAGTTTTTCAATTCTCATCAAAAACGTTGAAGAATGTCACTTTTCAAATATTCTGCAAATTTTTTCCATCACAGTCAGGTAGATAGGTACTGAATAGCATTTCGGCTGGCTTTTAGTTTTCAAAAATTATTCATAAGGCAACCATTTTTGAAATATTTCACAGAAATAATAGTAAATATAATTGCAATAGAAACCGCAAATATGTGTTTGTTCAGGTTATAAAAATGTCAATCAGAGACATTGTTTTTTTATAACCATTTGACCAAATACAAAACGTTAACAATATTAGAACAGAATGTGCAGTAATTTACTTGGAAGTATGTAAAGTTTAAATTTTAAAACTATGTTCAATTTTATCAAACAATGTCCGTCTGTCCTAATTTGGGATTTTAATTCAGACAGAGCTCTGTACATACAAACTTAAATGAATGAAATCGATTTAGCATCTTTGCTTATAATTGATGAAACACAAAAGGATCCAAGTTGAGTTGGGGGTGGTAAAAAATATTCACATATACCAAAAAAATACTATAAAATATTAAATAAATGGTGCGGTGAAAGAAAGTCAACAGAGCAACTTGTGCAAAATGCAAATCAAGCACTTGCCAGTAACTGTAACCCCAAAATCGGATTCAATCAACTTGACATTCAACTCAACAAAAGTGTTACTCTTCCTCCGTTTATATATGTACAATACTACACATATTATATGCATACATATATAGCATAAATATTTTAAAATAATTTTATTTCATTTTTGCTTTTTCTTTTACCAACTGCTATACGGACTTGTATGCAATAATAAAAGCATTTATGTGTGCAATTATATACATGTTACACAACATTTACCTAAAGGTAAAAGTTCGGAAGAGAGAGTGCTCATATTGTAAGCATGCAGGAAAATTTCACTACATGGATATATAACCGAAATTAAAAACTGAAATATGGAACAATTTGTGCAACAGTACTTCTGCTATGCAAGCACGGTACATATGTTCCATATGTATTACAAACAATAGCCACAAACAACAAAACAAAGACAAGCAAGGAAGTTGAACATATTTGGCTTGAATCAAAACTGAGATAAACCCATCACCTACATACTTTAAATGTATTATGAACAAGACGACTGTCTAGTAGACCATCTAATAGTCTACCTAAAAATTTCTTTAGCAATCTATTTAGAAGTGTGCCCAGTACACTGTTTGAGACGGACTACTCCGAGAGGGACTACTCCGAGAAGAACTAACTGTGTACTGGGCACACTCCTAAATATATTACTAAACAAACTTTTAGTCAGACTACTAGATGAACTACTAAACGGACTGTTAGATAAACTATTAGACACACTATTAGGCAGACTAGACAGTCTGTTTAATAGTTTATATGGTAGTCTATTTAAGGCTTCTTTTGCTAGTCAGTCTTGTAGTTTATCTAATTTTAATATAAAGTCATACTTTAATCAAAATACGATTGATGGAAAAATTTTTATAACTTCTCCCTTTACAACATTCTATGTTATAAAGAAACTTTTTAAAGATTTTTTGCAATTCTTAATATTCAAATAATGAAGCGTTCCTTAGCATAATTAAACAAATACCAAATATCGGAACAATTTTTACTACAGACCGATACAATGTCATGATTAAATCGTATCATCATTTTATGCTAATTCAGAATATATGTATATACTACATATTTTAAGGGGTAGATGAAACTTCTATCTTTCATGTTACAAACGATTTAACAAAATGAGTATAAGCCAGATTCGTTTGTATGTAATTCATGTAATTCATGCATGAATAGAAATGGTATACGAGCAATATTGCAAAAATTCTTAACAGTCGGACATACCATTGAACAAGTTGTTGTTGTTGTTGTTGTTGTTGTTGTTGTTGTGTGTGTGTGTGTGTGTGTGTGTGTGTGTGTGTGTGTGTGTGTGTGTGTGTGTGTGTGTGTGTGTGTGTGTGTGTGTATATTACCAATATGAATACCATGTGTGTTTGGCTCTTTTTTTTTTATGTAAACCACCTGCCTAACCCGCTTGGTTTTGGTTTGAATTATTCTGCTATGTATTGCATATAAAAGGAATTTAAATTGTCGCATATTTTTGTAGCCATTATTTGAAAATCCTTATATGTGGCTGAGTGTATATGCTTTACTTTTTTGTTTTTTTTTTTCTAATGACCCATCACAGCAGAATTGTTGATTATGTTATGTGTTGTTTGCATGCTTTTTTTTTTTATCAGTTACTGTTAAAGCTGGTGCGTATAGGCTGAAGCTCGTGTAAAAAAAGTGAAGGAATGCTGTTATGAGATGATATTTGGTTGTTGTTTTTTTTTTTTTCATTTTGAAATTTCATTCATTTTTTTTTAGAGGTAAGTGAAATTTTTACCAGTTTTGGTTCGTTAAGGTTTTTCGATGTTATTGCAAACATTGTTTTGATAAAATTTTTTCTTATATATGTACAATGTATGCATAGTTTTCTACCTACCTACGGTTGGAAAATTTTTATTATAAATTTAATAAAACACATTTCACTGCTGCTCATATTAACCAAAAACATTATTATGTGTAATGGTTGTACACAGTATGTCTAGCTATGTTTTTATTATTATACACACACACGCATGCCTTACATATATATATATATATATATATATATATATATATGAATATATATATATATATATATATGAACATATTAAATGAACATGTTTTTAGTACAATTAAATATGCACATTCTCATTAAAACTTTGTACCATTAATAAAAGCCACCAGGGGATGTCAAACACAAAACACATATAGCATAACCCACAACTATACATTTATATATATATATATATATATCCGCATAAATGTGCCACAAGAGAAAATACATTTATACAATATTTAAACAAGAAGACTTTCCTACTTCAGCTGAGTAATATATAAGAAGAAGAACTAAACTTCTTATAACCATTTATACACTCCGCACTGTTCATTTTTACATACACACACTGACATAATGTATGGAATGCATTAAAAATGTAAACACAATCGTAATCACATCCCCAACAAGGTAACAGTATCACAAAAGTTTGCGTACTTCGCAAAAGTGGCATTTTTCCTTGTTTCATTATACTTATACTTGTCTACCTCTTGCATTATTATGGGGATTATATTAAATGCATCAATTCATATGCAAGTTTGAGAGGATTCTATAAAGTTTATATATTCTTGATGAATATAAAAATCTGCTTTAATTTAAAAATGTCCGTATGTCCATGTATCCGTATATCCGTCTGTTTTTGTAACGCTTCTAATCGCAACATTTGAGACATTGGTCTAAAATTTGCATATATATACAAACATTTACATAGTTTTCTATTTTATTTAAGTAAAATAGATTAACAGCCACGCATACATACATACTCACAGCTATAAAAGTGAGCTACAGTGTTAACATCTTGTTATCGATGTGATGAAAATCGTTCAGATATTTATGCAGAACACGCCCACAATACACAAAAAGCTTTAACATAAAATGTAACATAAACTTTAATTATCTTTACAAGAGATCGCTATTGCATACACGCCACGTTTATCCGTTTCCTTTGATATATGAAAGATATCTAATCTTGGGCTTAAGTCAAAATATATAGATTTTTACACTTGCTTTTAATTAATAAGGGTTATTTTAAAAAGGAAAATAAACAAATATTGTTAAAATGTATTATCGTGGGTGTTGATAAGTTTGGACATATATAAAAAGCTCATCAATTATTTAAATGGAAATAAGGAAACTACTCAACCATTAAAATATGCACTCATGTTATTGTAGAAAAACAACAACATTAACAAGAACAAGAAGAACAAATAGGAAAAAGCTATATTAGGTGTACACCAAATCTATGTTACGTAACATCACGCCACTCTAGGCGGCCAGGTTAACCCAATTAAAACCATTAACTCTGTAATCAGATCAGATGTCATATCTATAAATAAGGTCACTGAGATATCATATATTTTAAAGCAAATTATCATCTTTAATATGTATATTTATTAAAAGTGGGCGTGGTATGGTTTTCCATATATGTAGAAAATTTTCTTTAATAATCTGGGAAATTTTGACCAAAGAATATATGCTATGGTTGGCCTGTAATACCCCCAAAAATTATATTGGATTAATTGCGGGTGTATTGTGGGTGTATACTTATTCCGATTTAACCCATTATAACCTCTGTAGGGTGTGACATGTGCCTCGTTCTGGGTTTTAAAAATCATTTCAACAAAAACAATATACCCTCATATATATGTACACAAACTAAGAATAAAACATCTAGATATATAACAAAATTCCTTCCTCCCCCCCCCCCCCCCCTTTTTTTCTCTTTCACAACCGCTCTCCTTTTTAAAGCATTTTTTCTGCTTTCTTTAGGAAAAGTTCTTTTTGCCAAAAAGTCTGCTACTGACAAAAATTTTTGATATAATTTGGTTAAATGAATTGAGAAAAAAAAATGTATACAAACACACACGCACATACATATATACCATATACATATACAAGTTTGCTTAAACTGGGTGAGGGAAAAAGAATGTAAACTCTCGAGTTTAGTATAAAAACTTCAAACATAAAAATTGTTCAATGAAAATATGGGTACTTGAGAGTGTCCTTGATCGGTATCTTTTCTTTTCTAATTCGATAAATTTTTTGTTTTTTCAAACATTACCCAAGAGTTGCCAAACTTGTCTCCTCACCCTGTGCACCAGGTTTGTTTATATTAACGTGTATGCCATCTCTTGCAATCTCTATAAGACGAGCTTAATAAATTATTTATTTGAATAGAAAAGTATTCAAGTTTTTGTAGGTGTTCGTGTAAGCGTACATGTACTGGATGTGTATACATTACAATATACAAACGTAACAAAACAATTTTCAGTTGAAATGCCGAATAATATCTATCAAAGTTTATTTTCATATGGCACTACCTACCGTATGAAAATAAACTTTTGAAACGGTGCAAGAATACAAGTGTGATGTGCACACAACTAAACTGATTTACACACATGCACAGATGCATACATATATGAATGCATAGAAGAGGGAGAATGTAATGACACTTGGTAATGCAGTGAAAATAATCAACAAACACTTCTTTTCGACACCCTTCACTTTGAAAATGATGGTCTGTTAACTTTCACCGAATAGTACAGATATGCAAACCTTTGAGGGCATATTTGTATATGTATGATGAAAAGCCAGAATTGTATTCATCTGTGTGAGTTTCTTGTGTGCTTCTCTCTTAATACGAAACTTATTATTTCTTGTAATCGTATCTAGGTGGAGTATATAGAAAATTCGGCTCAAGCTAACAGTGGCTGCTGTTTATTTTAACTTTAATTTTTAATGAAGATCAACACAGAAGTAAATAAAGTTGAAGGAAATCCTTGTTATGTATTTCACTCTTTTTCTCCTCCTCCTCCTCCATCACCTTACATAACGTACTTGTTTTTGTGCATTGCAACGGAAACGATAAGCAGTTTTCTACAATATTTACCTTTTGTTTGTACGTCTTCCCTTTGAATAGAAAGAAATCTGATACTGAAAATTTCAAATTCCTACTGATATACATATATACATAGTTAGTTAGTTAAATAGATGTGCAATAGATATGTATGTAAGTAGATTGACGAAATGTTGTTACAAAAATGTTTAGCTGATCCAAGAAATGAATTATTTCCAAAGGAAAAGGTGAACATTAAAAGTTCTATGAAGCATTATATATAAAATATGTTGAAATTCATTTAGTTTTTTTTTATAAAAATGAAATTGGCCAAGGTAGACGGCACGATAGAATCTATTCAAAAATGTATAAAGGGTGTGCGCCTCGATTTAGAATGGAGGAGAACCCATCTAATGGTTCTTAAGAAGAATATATATGAGATAGTAAGACATTAAGATGGAGATCCATGTCAGATAGATTATAGAGAAATCGATAATCAATCATTGTGTGGCGACTGTCACTTTGTATTTAATAAGTCAAAAATTAGTTTATTGAATTCTAACCGTAACACACTATCATTTAATACTTATATTAAATATTACGAAAAAGCCTTCATATTGGATTTAATGTGACGCCCCTTAGTTTAAGGCAACCTTTGTCAATTTTAGTATAATTGAATGTAAAAATAATGCATATGCAGCTATGGGCGGCCGCCATATTGATTTCGGAATAATGTCACATGGGCTTAAGGCATGGCAGATTCTCCATTTTGTGGCAGCCGCCATTTTCAATATATTGCATTATAAAAGCATACATATTGCAATGTCATCGGAAGTGCATTCCATTGGTTGGTATAGAAGTTTTCGAAAAATCTATTTCAAGATTGTAATCTGACAAACAAGAAGCAAAGTGCAATGAAAGCTTTTAAAAAAAAATACAAAGGAATACTAATATAGCGTATAGCTTATGAAGGTTACATGCAATAGCAGCCTATATTTTGAATTGTAATTTAGTTGGTCACAATGTGTCACCACCATCACCAATGACATTAATTTATCAAAGGTATTTTAAAATTGTTTAATTAATTAGATACCTCGTCCAAATATGCAAAATGCTTTTACATTGAAGATAACCTAACAGTGCATATAAATTTGTAAATAAACCAACATATGCCTGTTTGCTTATGCAATATATGTATGTATATATACATTGGCAGTGTGATTAAATAAACTATATATACGCCTCAGTTTACATACACAATATGATACGTATTTATATCAATAGTGTTTACTGCAACCGCCCACAAACCTCACCATTCCCGTAATGATAATTATACTTATCATCATCATCCCTGTCGGGTGTAATAGTTTGATTATAGAACATGTTGTAATAATTACAAAAGACACCTATAACGAGTGCCAAATAGTTAATACACACACACACACACACACACTTGCTTGTTCATTTGTTTTGTACTTGAATCGTTTCCAGTTGCCATTTATATAAATATTTAGCTTATAAATAATTAATGGAACGTTTGAGCGTGTTATTTTTGGGAGGTTTTGTAGCAACTCTTTTGGCATATATAACAATTAATATTTTTTTCAGAGACAGGATCTAATGATTATAATTAACTAGCAGTAGAGTATTCTCCACGTGAACAGAGGAACTGTGGGCGTGGCAAGTACCTAATTGCGCCCTCTAAAAATCTTACGTTTTAGCTTGCAAATCCAGTTTTATGCGAAGTACGATTTTACATGGATCTGTTTTTTCGACCACGCCCATTTTTCGTGCATCGATGAATGGATTAATTATAAATATATCCACCAAATTTCAACGTTATAGCTCAATTTTAATAAAAGATAAACAGATTTTTATGGTAGGCGTGGCCCTTGAACAATTTTGCTTCATTTAAATAGAGATTTAATGCATAAAGAGTACCAAAAACAGACGGACATACGTACATACATGTCTAGATCGATTCAGTTTTTGATGCTGATATATTTTGTAGACTCTCTGACGCCTCTTTCTGGATGTTTGCAAACTTTGAACTTTGACAAACATTGTGTTTGGGGTAAAAAAAATCAACTCTATGTTGAATGCGCCCTATTTACTACTTAATATATAAATATAACCCTATCAAAAACATTGAATGAGGCCGTCCCTTTCATTATATATGTGTTTCTTGTTTGTGCGAAAGCATTACTTGATATGAATATATTAAAACTGAAATATTAGCTGTAAATTACTGCGGTTGTCTTCATTTCCATTTATCAAACTTGTGCGTTTTATTGTAGGCAAATTTGAGGTGGAATTTTCTTAAGGTAGATATCTTAAGGAATGGCTCATGGAGTTAAAGCTATATATCATCATCATCATCATCATCATCATCATCACAAGTTTTCAATGTAAATTTCTTAATTCTTATAAAAATTTGGCTCTTAATTGCAGAGTTTCCATACTGTAGAATGTAGTTTCAAAATAACTGAAAAAAAGCTTTTATTTTGTCACATTTGATTGAAGACAATAACATTTAGGGCTTATGGCACTTTACAAGGCAAGACCTTTCATTTGATATGGGTATCATAGGGATTATGAGGACACAATTATAAGCGACCTTCTTAAGATGGCCAGACAGACACACGAACACTTTGTAGGGTCTCTTACGCCTCCACTTATCATCATACCCCATCTTATTTGGAGGGTACAAAAACTCTCTCTCTCTCTCTCATTCACTCTCTCTGTCTTCCTTTATAATTGATGATTTCAATGTTTTAAGTTTTTTCCAACTCAGTTAATAAACTGTTTCTCATACAAGAGCTACAAGAGCCAACATGTTGATATGTGTACGTGTGTATAAGATACAATGTATTATTTGAAGTATAAATCAATCAATTTAAATTTATTAAGTTGATAAGTTGTTGTAACAAATGCACATATACACTGTACGTGAAAACAAACAAGTAAAAAGGACTACATTAGGTGTATGCCAAATGTTGGATACTCACCATCAATATCCATTAGCGCCACTATATTACTGCTTCAAATTAAATGTAAATTAAATATTTAACAAGAGGACGTGATTTATGTGAATTTTCAAAAAATTGTCTTCATTAATATTCTGGCAAAAAGTTTAATTTTGCATCTCTTAGGCTAAAAACTATACATTTTGTGAAATTGTCTATGCATCCATATATACATATGTATATACTTTTGGGGGGGGGGGCGTTGCTTTCCTCCTTCTGTTACTTATAAACCTATAAAGAAAAACAATATACCCTCATATAAATACGATGAGTAAATAAATAGTATAAAAAACCATAACTAACCAGTTCTGACGGTTCCCAATAAATTGTATAAACTGCATACTGACTGAACACACATACACACGCATAAGTGTAACAGTTCAATTGAATTATGAGTTTCCACACATTTTACAATAGACATATATAGTAAATAAAATAGGTTAGATAATAACTATATATTAACGTGAATTTGTAAGCTACAGCGTGTTGTGCGTGTAAATTTATAGTGATGCTATTACCTTTGCAATTTTAATTAATTTCCAATTATAAATAGTTAAATTCCCCCCACCATCCTTTGTGGTCAGAATTATTTTCCAAAGCAGCCATAAATACTTGTAGTATTCAGCACATGCAAGAGCATGTTCATGTTGTCCCATCATTATAAATTTCGTTTTTTTTTTTTATGAACCCCTAAAAATATATTACAAAAAAGTTTTCTTTTTATATCCTTCACATCAGGTGGTCGGTACACTAAGTTTGTTTTTCCATATGCAACACCTAGAAGGAGACATCCGAGACTCTACAAATTATAAATATTTTAAATCAGCGTCTCAAACTGAGTCGAGACTAGACATGTATGTCCGTGTGTCTGTCTGTTCTTGACATTCTAAATGGGCGTACATTTTAAGATATTGAACTGAAATTTTTTAAGGGGGACAGTTTTAGTTTTTGTACTTAGATCGCTATTTAAATTGGGAAAAATCAGTCAAGAGCCACGCCCACAATAAACAAAAATATATACATCTACCACAAAAAGTAAGATATTATGTTGAAATTTGGTACACACATTTATATAATTATCTTATCCAGCGATGTATTAAAAATGGGCATGGTTAGATCACAGACACGCCCACAATCAACAAAAATCTTTATATCTGCCACAAAAGTTGACTTAGGAACTTGAAATATTGTATGCGTATACATAGTCATCCCCTTCACTGATGTGCCAAAAATGGGCGTGATCGAATAACATAAACGCCCATAATCGACAAAAATCTATATATTTGCCATAAAAGTTGACCTGTGAACTTTAAATTTAGTGCACTTATTAAAGGTTAGCCCATCCATCTATGTATAGGCGTGGTCTAATAACATATACGCCCACAATTTACAAAAAACCATATTCAACGTAAAAGTAGACTTTCAAGCTGATACGTAATATATACATATATATTTGTCACGCCCACCGTTGTGAAGGTGGAGGGTATTTAAGATTTGACTTAAGCCAATCTCACTTTTCTTACTTGTTTTGCTTACGCATAACTATGAATTACAATTCTTTTTTACCTTAACGTACATTATGTGCATTTTTTCTATTCTGTCAGATGACTAATGTGATGTGTGCTCAGCTTTTAAAATGAAATGTTTCCTTTTGCTCTACTTTGCTTCACCCTTCTTGTTTTGGTTTTTAGTTCTTAATAGTTAACTACAGCACCACAACAACAACATTATTACAGTAAACATTATAAACTCTTAGTTCCAATTGTATACTTTCCATTGTGTAGAGTTTGGTTTAAGTGAATTTCGTTTATGATTGTTTTAATGTCTGTCTCTCATAACACTAAAATAATTGCGGTTTTTCTAAATATTATTATATGTACTGTGGTGTTTAGTGTACCCGCTAAACAGAGTGTTAAATATTGTACATAATGCAAATAATAATGTTTTCACTCTAATTAATTAATACACTACGACTCGCCACATATATTACTAATTAATTTTTGAGGTTTCATTTTTATAGCATACTTATTATAGTAAGCGGTATATTAAGTTTGTCATTGGCTTTGTCACATCCCTTAAGAGGAGTCTAAAGTTTATACTCGGTCAAGATGAACATATAATTCAATTACGGCATGTCCGTCCGTACATCTGTCCCATTGTGGTCAATCATATGCACGATATAAGCATAACTTTAACACGTACATTCAAAGTTTTCGCAAGCAAGCTTCTAAATAAGGCGGAATCACTCAAGTGCCACACACACACAATAAATATAATTCTCTCATAGCCACAAAAATAATAATATAAAGTTGAAATTTGAAGTAAGAATTACTTCATTATTGAGCTAAAAATGGGCCGGTATTGCATAAAAAACACGCCCACCATTTTTTAAATAAAGTTATTTAATTTAGACTTCAATCTTTGTGCAACACAAAATGCAATCGTTGCAAGCTTGTATACATGCCACACCCACAACTTTTAAAAATTCAAATAAACAAAGAGGATACACAAAATTTGACCTGTGCCAAGTACAGCGTTTTATTTGTTATTACATTGTTTTGCGCCAAACTTTTCTGGAATGTTCTGCTGTGTGCTCTGAGGTTTTTCGGATGAATCTCATCATTTACTGTAGTTGTAAACCATGAACATATTGTAGGCGTGTAATACGTTTTGTAAAAGAAGAAAAGTAAGGACTTGGGCCAAATATTGAGCATCCACTCTCGTATCTTGTATACCTTTCTAGCTTTTTTTTTCAATTATTATATTCTCGATATCAAGCTGAATAAAAATTGGTTGTATTGTTTGTGTAATGTACTTATGCATTTATATGTATAGATACTTAATATGACACCTTTGTTAAATAATTTAATAGAGAGCCTGCTGCCTGTTGCTTCCATTTTCATTTGTTCGTTAGATTGGTTGGTTATACAATATAAAAAAAAAAAACACGGTTCTGTTCTGTTGTATTAATTAAATAAAAATATCGATTTGTTGCCGTGTAATAATAATAATAATAATAATAATAATAATAATAACAACAACAACAAGTGTTGTTATTATTTACTCAATAAAACAATAAATAAAAAATATTCTGACATATGTTCTGCAATGCTGCGTTATGCTTCCCGTACTGACATATATCAATTAGTAAAGAATTAAATAAAAATTCTTCACATACTCTTGTATACTGAACTTAAACTCACACACATACATTTATGTAAATGTTGCGTACTAGGCAAAAATGTTATTAAACGAGTAAAAAACTGTACGAGTATTTGGTTCATGCCAAACCTTAAATACCTTCTATATCTGCATAAAAATAGTGGGCGTGGCAAATGCATGATTACATTATAGTCTACGTATTACATATTAACTAGCAAGTACAGTACCGTTATAGGATTTTTAAGATTTTTTTGTAAATTGTGGGCGTGTCTATTATCTATTATATTGAAAAATTTACAACCGTGAGAATGCCAACAACAGACGGGCATGTGGACATACGGACACACGGATATAGACGTCTAGATCGATTGAGATTTTGATGCTGATCAAGAATATATATACTTTGTAGAATTAGCAAACTTAATATACCCATCATTTTATGTGGAGTGTTTTTCTCTACCTTTAGCGAGCAATAACACAGACGCATATATACTCGTACTTGCACATATTTACATATATGTACGAGTATGTACAATATTATATTTTATTATTGTAATTTTTAAAAAATGTCAGTTTTAATTAAATTTTCGAGAAAGTAGCCAAGGAAACTCCCTTTCGCTGTCGCTCTCTTATCACATGTACAATAAATACTTTGCGTAAACTTTTTTGTTTATATAGACGAAAAAAAATAATGAAATATTTATAAAAATTTCTTTCTTTCTGTGGAGGGTTTCCAAGATTTGATCTGAGCTAAACTCTGTCCTCAATTCTTTGCTAATAAATATATTGACTCAAGATTAACTAAAAGTATGTTATTCGGCGTACGCCAAATCTAGGGTACTCATCATCACTAACTTCTTAATTGTGTTTGAATAAATACACCATTTTGGGTGTGGAAATACCACACAAAGGACTAGATTTGTGAGCCAGTCCGTGAAACGATTTTGTCCCTTTTTCAATAGGACACTTTTGACATGGACGATGAATATGTGCAGCTTGATATCTCAAAACTTGCAAGTGTGAGAGTACTGAAAGTCCAGAGTGCAAGGTTTAGAACGTCACTGCGGAAGTGTTCTTGATCAAATTTTGCCCAATCGCAACAGAAAACCATAGAAAAACTTGAAAATTTGCGTATAGCAAATTTCAGCGCGACAGTAAAAACAGAACAGAAAGGTTACGTCTTACGACTTAAAATTCTATACCGGTATGACTTGTTAGCTTCTCGTACTTTCAAGCGTCTGAACCTAACGACTATATACTCACAAATCGTTATGATGATGGGTACAATCAAATGCATATTTTAGCAATGAATAGCAATTCATGTATGTACGAGTGTGGTATGTGTGGAAGCCATACCGCAATTTATTGTAAAACACATATAGACAAGAGCAGATGAAGCATTTCACTAAACGTTTTTGAGTTTCATAACAATGTAAACATATTTTAGGTTCTGTTTTTTTTTTTTTCAATTCAATTCAGTTCATGCATGTATGATGGAAGGGGAGGAAGAGTAGGAAGAGGAGTCATAAAATTGGTTTTTCTGTTGGAAATGTGTGGCAAAATGTCCCTTTGGCAATTTTATTTAATATTCATCAACTCAAAAACACCGACAACCAACCACAACGTCTATGACCCCAAAACAAGTAACAGTACGTCTGACTGTACAGAGAAGTGCCATTTTGTAACTCCTGCCACGACTATGTAGTGTATATACACATACACATACATATACACATATTGTACAATATATTTGATTGACTTGACTGCTTTTGTTAGCTACCTTACTTAACTTTAATCTGAGAACAATGAAAATATCTATCGCAACACTTTTATATGTTAACGGCTTTCACCACTTGTATATAAAATTCTATGCAGTTTCGAATATCTTACTCAACTTTTCTTTTTTTCCTTTTTTTTCCTTGTTTTTTTTTTTTTTTTTGTTGTTTTTTTTCTATACGATATAGTGAACATTTACTGGAACTTTATTAGTTATGCATGCATTGACATGTTTAATATAGTTGTGGTTATAAGCATTTTACCTATACAAACACATACATACATACATACATACATGCATATGTATTTATGAAATGTATTGGAGTCAATGTGTTATAATGAAATAAAGTGAAAAGGTTTAGACCGAATCCTAGATACCGTCTAGATTTACATATGAACACATTGTAAGCGTGACATATATTTATAAATGTTTTTACGTTCCTTACCTCAAGAATCAATATGTTGCACTTCGTGTTTTTTTTTTTTTTTTTGGGAAAATCATGGACGTGTCTGTAGTTCGACCCCGCCCCTCAATTTAATGATTATGGACAATTTCTATGTCTATTATGGGCGTGACATTTGTCACAAAACCTGTTTATAAGAAATTTCAACCTAAATATGGCAAAATCGGTACAGATTTCAAAGCTAATCAAGATTATATAATATTTGTGAAATTTTTGACGCCTTCTTATAAATGTTTCATTTAGCGTAACAAACTAATTATGTACACTAACACATTTTACGTGGAGGGTATAAAAAATATTTTCCAACCGATGCTGAAAAGCACTTTGCACTTGTCAAAGTGTAGAAATTGCGGAGAATGCATGCATTCATAAACATGTACTCTCTCAATTTCAATTGTTATTACGGTTCAACATGGTGATGCATAAATACATGTTACCTAACAAGCAGACGAACCTTGCTACCTCTCTCTCTCTCTCTCTCTCTCTCTCTCTCACTGTCTCTGCCACAATTTTATGCGCTGGATATATTTGCATAAAGTTATGTTTTGAAATATATAAAATTCGATTCCTTACCACAAATTCAATTTAAACTCATCGTTCGTAATAGTTTATTGTTTAACTCAAGCTTAACATATACGTATGCACGTACAGCTAACGTTAACCTGGCGTATTATTGTTATGTCATCATTTGTATGAAAAAATCGTACATATGTATGTTTTATCGACAACATTATTATAGCGATAGTTAAATATGTGCGTACAGTACGTACTAATGTTTATGGAAATAATTGAATTTGAATTTATTTATATTTATACATAATTTTTATCTAAGATCATCAATACTCATTTCATACAAATTAAAAAAACAAAAAACAAATGGAAATATTTTAGTACGTTATACCCGAATATTTACACCACTTAGTTTCCCGAACTATGTATGAGGAAGTGGTTTTAAAACTGGTCCAATTCCATCCATTTTCAATGGAGTTCTAAAACTTGCGCTCAATTTTACATGGATGTACAGACAAATCTTGATTAAATCGATATATATTTTGATTATAAATTGATTTTGATTCGATTTTAAACTTGAATTTAAAACATATTAAGAATGAAGAATTTTCATGTCAACTGAGAAGACTTTCGTCGCTTCAATCCAATTTTAACAATAATCGCTTTTAAAGCAAAATATACATTAGTAGCAAATTTCATCACAAGATCTGAAAAAAATGCTAAATATAATTTAAAAACCAATATATTGTATGTGAGAGGACAGACTGACGGACATGGATTCAGAAAGTGACTTATTTGAACATCTGCCTAAACTTATTATATCCACTATCATGCAATGTGCCGGATATGAAGGAATGCCATTGAAAAGTCAATTAATAATCGCTATGAATATGTGGTTAAGTGGCTAATTCAAATAGACAATGCTTATCATTATGTGTGGTATCATTTATAATGCAACAACTCGTTACTATTACTTTCCAAATTGATCATGATGGTGATGATGATGATAATGATGATAATGATGATAAGGCGTACACACAATTTCGCGGAAAGTTTAATAGCAAAAAGTTTTCATACAGCAACAAACACACTCTGAGAGCGCTATGTGTGCATTTTAAAACTTTTGTGAAATGAAAATGTCATCTTAAATAATGCAAACAACCACCAAATGCACAACAATAATGCAATAATACAACTAATCATGGATAATGATTGTAATTATAATAAATTGAAATGAACTGCAAATGATTACTAGGACCAATAAGTCGAATAACTCTAACAATGATGTGATTAAATGAATTTTGCATACAAATTATTTACTTACATATTAATAAATTACAAATTTTTAATATTTATTTTTGTGTGTATTCTTAACTGCTCCTTTTAGTTTAAAATACAAACATTTCAGAGTTTGCCTTGTATAATATGTAAAATGGTTGACTATATTGCAGCCCTAGCAAGTTGATTCATGGCCACGAAATTGCCATTTAAAAAACTCTCACTTAACATTAACAATGAGAAACAAATGTTCACCAACTCAACAATTATGTAGCGGCAGTAATTAATAATGTGCATGATATAATGACCGAATAACATTTATGACTTCAAGCTATAAGTATAAAAACGACACATGTGAAGAAAAAAAAACAACTGAAATCATGTATCATTAAAATACAGTTACGGTGCACCAACTAGCTCTCACTTAAACGGTTATATTGTATGATAAAATGCAACATAAAATAACATCTTTGAGAAGAGTTTCCGGTTCTTTTCCTACTTTCCATTACGTTACACTTTAAATGTTTGTAATAATTGTTAATGGCAACGAGACATTGTCTTAAGCTATTCGTAATGGCTAGATTTAGACTGAGTTCTCTTTTCTTCTATGTCTATTTCATTCATTTCTTAAGAGTTACTCTAATTCTATTTGATGTTACTGTCATAATAAAACACAAAGTAGCACAAGGAATACACCGCTGGGAAGGCAACAGCCGAACAGCCATAAAACGAGCAACAACCGCTACAACACCCACAAACTATGATAATAATTTCCGCAGACACTTAAAATGCACTTAACTTTAAGAAAAGGAAAAAAAATATGTTTTGTACAATAAAGAATTTTCTGCCAGACAAACACCACCACCATCAACTAACTGACATACTTATACATATACAGATAACCATCTACATACAGGGTTGCATGTTACATGTATTGTTCTACACACACACCTACACAGATACTGAAAATATATATTCAAGGGAAATATTTGAATGCCTCACTATGTGGTGGAGAAGGAGGAGCTATAAAAAAAAAAAAGAGTTCGGTCGTTTTTAACTTTTTTCTGGTCATTAGTAAAAAAACCTATTTTTGCCTTAGACTTTAAAGTTCATAGGTCAACTTTTGTGGCATATATAAAGATTTTTGTCGAACTGTGGGCGTGGCTCTAGACTAATTTTACCCATTTCAAATAGCAGTCTACATGCAAAAACTAAAATTGTCTATGAAATGAGTGTTACCTCAGTATCTCAAAATTTACGCAGGCGAACTTACCGACAAACATGTCTAAATCAACTCAGATGGTTTTTGACGCTTCCTTTTGAGTATTGCAAACGGAAGAACAAACTTAGTATACCCTCATCACTAATGTAGAGAGTATAAAAATTGCTGTAAGAGGCTTTTTCGTGTGTAAGCGTAGCTCTTAAACAAGTCCATCCAATTTAAAGAAAAAGCACATGTTTGCACAACCCTTTAGTCCAATTTTTGGACCTTAATATTATGACTAAATTGAATGGAAAGGCTAGAGTCTCTGACACCTCCATCTGAGCTCTGCAAAACTCTGTATATCCTCTTCTATTATGAGAAGGATAAAGGCACATGGTGCTCTGTAATAATAACGAAACATTTTTATACAAATATCCTTAACAGTCGTTCTGGATTTAGATTTAATAATAAACTCGTACTTCTGCTCCCATCTTACCTTTTTTTTCTTTCTATTTCTTCTCTTGCCATATTATGTGCAACCACAAAACTTTTATGTACATATTGAGCGGATTAAGGGAATATAGGTTATTATGGAAACACCCACCCATTAAACTACACAACATATAAAAATTTGTCTTCAAAGCAATAACAGCAAACATCCTTTAATCACCGACACATTCTGTTCGCTAATAAAATTCTCGGCATATGGTATATATAACGGAACTAACACCATTACTAACCATCACTATAAAAGTAAAATGAAGAAAATATAAACGGAGTTGGTACGCAGTACGTAGTACGTAGAGTAGGCTTTCTCTATAATATGTGTACATAAAATTATATAACAAAAATAACACAATTTACTCAAAAAAAAGAAAATGAGAGAGCTTTGCAGGTAACCACATATTACTTCATTCAAATCAGGATGAAAATGTTATGACCTGGACACCAAGTGGATGGTGCACCTGTGTGAAGAGTATAAAAAATTTAATTTCCATATCTACATACATATGCTGGCTATAACTTAATAAAAGACCTGGATACAAATACAACACAACAACAAGTATTAGAGAGAGCACCGAGGACAGAACACAGAACATAGAACGTATGAAGATATCAAGTTAATAGAATTTGTTATGATGTTGTGATGGGGAATGGTCACAAGGGAGGGGGGGGATACCGAGGTAAAGAACAGGATGGAATGAAACCAAGGTATCATATTAATTGCCAGCTGTTGGATGGCAGCAAATTGAGGGAAACATATGAAAATAGACACCATCCATGTACACAACTAAGACACTTGAAACTTTAATAAAAGACAAAAAATGTCGATAAACTTGCATGTTTTTGTTATTGCTTCATCATGCATGTACAAAGATTTAATCAATTTTTTATCCATCACCATAGTAATGAAGGTGCCAGAAGCAGGCCCCAAAGTATATAAATTTCTGTGATCTAAACATCGAAATCTATTTTTGAGCCAATTAAGAAGCTCTTTAGTCCAAGCATTCTTAGTCCATTTAGGTTGTTGCCTAAATCGAATAAAAAAAACCCTCAGGGTCACAAAATAGAGCCAAAAAGTTGAAGTTTTTTGAAAACCAGGAAAATTTGATGTAGATATAAAGGCAAGTATTTCTATTTGCGAT
This sequence comes from Ornithomya fringillina, assembly GCA_963978525.1. Lineage (NCBI taxonomy): Eukaryota > Metazoa > Arthropoda > Insecta > Diptera > Hippoboscidae > Ornithomya > Ornithomya fringillina. The sequence continues at coordinate 3,199,446 of OZ021690.1, forward strand.
TAGCATTTTCATAATAATGACACATATGCATTCATAAGATATCCGCATGTCCCACCTTGGCCATGGTAAAGTTCTGCTAGTGCCGCATTACTTTCTATGTGAAATGTGGAATATTAAAAATGTAATGCACTGCCTTTTTATTCAAATACACCAAGTACACCCATCCCTCGTTTTACACGGTACTCGTTTTGCACGTTTTCGATCTTACACGGTTTTGTCAATAACGTATCTCCCGTGTAAAACGAGGGTTGGCAACTATGTGATATGTATTTAGTTGGCAACTATGTGATTGCTGATTTTATAGCCGTGACCTTGCCTCTTCACCGTTTATTTCATTCACCTTAAACAACCTTAATATTTTATGACGCTACTGATGTCATATCACACTAAATTCAGTTTTTTTTTATAGCAAATATCAGAAATTTTATGAACCTACAATTATGACACTGGCTGAACGGATGGCAAACGGTCATCAACAAAAACGGTAAATACGAGTATCTAATATTTTTAAGCAAAAATTTTAAATTTTCATTTTTATATAAAATCCGCAATCACTTAGTTGCCAATGCAATAGGTATATGTTATATATGTGTATAATTTTGCACTCATTCATCATGATGGATAAAAATTGAAAAAAAAAAAAAATATAAAAAAAATTCAACATATTTCTTTATTTTATATTAAATGTTTATTTTATAATACCACCTGATGTTTTTTTTTTTTTTTATATATATATGTATATATTCTATACCTACAATTTATGAAGGTTATATATTTTATGACAATTATCAAATGCAGCGCACATACCCACAGAAACCGACATATACATGGTAGGCTCTAATAAATGACATGATAAAGCCGGCATTTGTGTTACATACAGACACTACATATAAATATTATCATAATCATTTTTATTTATGACAATATTCAATATACATAAACTCGTTTATTTAAGCTGTACTTCTAATCGACTGAATGGTGCGGGGGGGGGGGGGGGGCTGAGAGATGGTGTATTGTAGTTTATCAAACTCACAGAGACAGTTGGGACAGTTTACTGAAGTTTAGCCAGCAGGTGGGTAATGATATTATAATACCGGTTCTCTATCTATATAAAAAACGTTGTTCTAACTGTAAAATAATATATATTGTACACACATACATATATTTTTATTCAATTTTTTTTTTTTTTTTTTGTATTGTATGACAAACTTGTACAAAATGTTTTACTTTTATACCAGTCACAAAAGATATAGAGGTATACTAAGTTTGTCATTCCATTTGCAACACTTAGAAATAGGTGTCACACACTCCACACAATGTATATATATGTAATCTTAAGCGCCCTCAAAAATAAGTCTATCTAGACATGTATGTCCGTAGGTCCGTGTGTCCAGGTGTCTGTCTGTTATTGGCCTTCTCACATTCGCAAATATTGAGTTATTAAGCTGACACTAGTTTCGACGTTATTGCATAACAGATACACCCACAATGAAAACTGTACTCAGCATAAAACTCTATCTTCAAGTTAATCATGTACCTGCCATACCCCCTGTTTGTATGTGGATGTGGAGGGCATTTCAGATTTGGTGTATGACAAATATAGCTTTCTTTCTTGTTCCTCCTGCTCCTTCACTGTTATGTGGCATATCATAACCATTTAACTTAGAATGAGAGTTTTACAATTTTTAAGCCAAAGGCAAATGTGTATTTTTTTATGCTATGCTTCTCTATTCTGTATGTTCATTGTATAGTTTATACACACATATGCATGCATATATAACAACAAGTAGGAGTAGGTGTATATGAACAATATGATGTATTTACATATATTCATTCGCCTACCTACTACCTACATACATACGTATGAACACAGCAGCATAAAAGAAAGGCATCAGGTGTTGCACGTTGTACAAAAGCTTATCTCGAATGATTTATAAACTACCAACAGTGGTGAGGCCAAAGCCATTGTCATTGCATAAAATATACCAGGACAAATATAACATACAAACATCCATAACATATACATATGTACATACACACACCCACACACACACACACACACACACACACACCCCCTACATATTGTATTACAATGTGCTTGACTGCTACTGCGTAGTAGGAGTAATATTCATGTACTTACTTTACTGTACGATAACCAAAAGAGAAAGAGTTGTTGTTGTTGTTGTTTTATTTATATTTATTTGTTCAAAAAAAAAAAAAAATGATATGTTAAAAATTTATAAGGTAGTACAAAAGAGAGAGAGAGAGAGAAAGAAAGAAAGAAAGAAAGAGAGAGGATACAAACACGATATTTTAAAATCTTTAAATCGGTATTTAAAACTTCACTTGAACCCTAACTTTCTTCTAAATGTCTGCCAAAGTAAAAGTTGATGTTTTTGTTAAAATAAAAAATTAAATGAAAAAAAAAAAATTATAATAATATTGAAAAGTATGAATAGAAATTAGAAGAAAATGAAGATTGAAGAAGAGGAAAATTAAAAAAAAAGAAGTAAACACTTGCCATCTGATGCTGCCGTTGACATAATTTTTAAAACATTTATTTCCTATCTGTTTGTGTAGTTCTTATATTACCTGAAAAGGATGTGAAAAACGACGGATGTTATTTTACTGAAAGGTCTGAGAGATAGTAGGTGTGGTTGTAACGGTAACAATTTATATTGTATCGAGAAGTAATATGCATTTACTTTGTGATATTTATTTATGTCTCTCTCGTTCAATATAGACACAATTTATTAATAAATAAATGATACGTTGGCTTTTGCATAACACTTTAAAATACTTGCAATAATTTTCTTTAGTTAAAAAGATAAAAACGAACAAGGAAACATGTAAACATATAAAAAATTATATTTAAAAATATTGTAATTTTTATAGGGGCGTTCGTTGCATATCATTTAAAACAAGTGAAAATGTTATAGTCCAACCAGCCCGACCATTTAATATCATACATTACTTAGCTTCTTAAATTATTAATTAATTTGGTTGTATCGGCACTACACTGCCATATATATAGAACTCTTTATATGGCAAAAAATGGCAATTCTTAATATTTTTAGACAAAAGAAGAGTTAAGAATAGTTACTTGGCTTAATATTTGGCTGTGCTAAATTTGAATCCGATTGTACAATTTTTAGAACCCCTTGCCATATAATTGTAGGTCACGAAATAACTTATATCGCATTGTATACAGATACAATCAAATTAATTATTTCATAATTTAAGAAGCTAAGTAATGTAGGGTATTAAAAAATCGGGTTGGACCGACTATAACGTTTTTATTTGTTTTTTAAATAATTTTTACTTTTTATTTTGTCTACATGTCGTATGAGTGATATTGAGTCATCTGCTAGAGTAAATCAAAAACAAAACAGAAAAGTTCATGTGGCTTAGGCCAAATCTTAATTACCCTCAACATTTGAAATAGTGGGCGTGGCAGATATATTTATTGCACCTTCTAATAGTGTTTTACGTATCAGCCAGCAAGTCGAGATTTATGCTAAGTATGGTTTTTTGTAAATTGTGGGCGCATCTCTTATTAAACCACGCCCATTTTTGGCACATCTATTAATAATCTAATTATAAATATGTGTATCAAATTTCAATGTAATAGCTCAAATTTTATGGCAGATATATAGATTTTTGTTGAATTGTGGGCGTGGCTCATCCCATTTTATATAGCGATCTGAAAAAAACTGTAACTGTCCGTACAAAATTTTAGATAAATATGTCAAAATTTACGATCCTGACAGACACACGGACATATATGTATGTGCAGATCGTGTTCTATTTTGATGCTGATCAGGAAAATATATACTTTGTAAGATCTGTGATGTCTCCTTCTGAAATAATAAACTAAGGATACCCCTCTCTTCCTATAAAGAATATAAATGAATAAAATGTCAATTAAAAATAAAATTTCATATCTGTCGCTGCTCTCTTCTATATTTTACTCTTCTCTACATTATATGAAAAAATGGTTTACATATAATTCCACTTTTTTGTTTAACTAAAAAAATTGATAAAATACAAAATTGCACCCACTTACCATATATACTCAAAATTGATTAATTCAATGAATAGTAGAGTGAGAGCACAGCACTCTTTAGCCATTTAGAAATTACAAACATACTAATTAAGCACTTATTCAAAAAGAAATTTAACCTTCGGGCCAAAAGAACATTATGAGGAAAGACCATAGAAAATGTTGTACATTGAGAAAAGAATAACATAGTTTATCATACACACACACATACATATACATTAACATCATTATTAACATCGTGAAATATATCAACAGCAGGTACAACCGCAAATGATTGTCATCTGTAAATAAGACCTTTATAATCAACTTTGTTAAAATGTGCGGTTACAAGTATATACATCTATACTTACATACATATACCCCCATACTATGTATATGCACACTTGCAAATATTTGAAAACATCATTTATATATAGATAAAACCATGGTAAAGTTACATCAAATGTACATTAGAGCAATCTATGGTTAACTTATTCCAATTTTTGTTGTTTGTATCTCTCCAGTCCCTCTCTCTCCCCCTTTCTTCTTCTCACTCTGCTTAGCTGTATGCATTTGTGGTGTATGTGTTCAGATTTTAACCGAAAAATGTCAATAAAAAAAAAAAAATAAAAAATAAAAAAAAAGTTGAAAATAAAGCGACATTTCAAAAACAAGGAATTCTATTTAACTTGTGACTATTTTCTAACAATTTTTAACAACAACAACAACAACAACAACAAATAACAACAAGATTTAGCCAAACAACATTTGTGTATGAAGGAAGAACAAGTGAAAATCTATAAAAGATTTATATAACCACAACGTTGCGTCAATGGAATTTTCTTAAACTGCGGAAATTTGTGGCATCGCGCTATATGTAATATACCGGACCTTCGAAAAGGTTGAAATTAAGATTTTTACATGGATAGCATTTCGAGCTTTTCTTTGCCAATCAAACATATTTACCACATAACATACAATATACAGGGTGGGGACAAAATAATATAAACATCTGATATAAGCACAACATTTAATTTTTTATGTAAAAATTTCCTTTTAGAACAGCTGCAATTCTTTACGGAATAGATTCGTAGAGTGAATGAATAGTTCTAATAACCATTCGAACGTCATTATATAAAATTTAAATGTTTTCTTAATTTTTTTTTTTTTTTTTAATAATTACTATTTTTTTATGATTTGTAACATTTTCTAGTATGTGAGAATGTTAAAGAAAATCATGAAATTGAATCTTTTCTTACTAATTATGTAATTTTACTTTCTTTGTTTGTTCTTTTAATATTTACAACTACATACACATTTATTAATGTAATTAGTTAATTATTTGTACATATGTTTTGTGCACTTGTGTACACAATTAAGAACAAAGTGATGTTTATTTATTGATTTCTTTATTTATACAAAGCTTACTCGTCTTTCACACGCCGTACGCATATTAATTAAAATTTCTTAATTACTTCATTTACAAAACATAATTGACCAAGATTTTCTTTATAATTAATCTTTAAACTTTCTTAAACAGTTTTCTAAGCTAATGTATTAAAATAAAATTTTTAAACAGATAGCAACAGATATGCTTCAAGTCATTCATGTAAAATGCTAAAACTAATGGGATCACTTTTACTACCAAATTAGTGTTTGTTATGGAAGATAAATTTACAAAAAAAATTTTTAAACTTCTAATCCCAACACATTATGTAGAATTACATTAATTTTGATAAGCATTCTACGTTCACTGTCATATATAAGTAAAATATAATAATTTTGATCACCTTAAGCTAAAAATCATTAATTTCAATGTATTAATTTTTATTACAATATTTCAATAAACATGTACAATGTATTACATTTGACAGCTATATTAATTGATAAACAAAAAAAAAACAAAAAAAAAAACAAAAACAAAAACAATATGTATATTAAATATTCAAATGATTTATGTTTTTATAACTTGTTGTTGTTGTTGTTAATATTATTTTTATTATCACAGAATACGTTTACTTTTGATATCCTCCACATAAGATAAGGGGTATACTAAGTTTGTTATTCCATTTACAATACCTAGGATGAGACCCTAAAAAGTTTATATATTCTTGATCAGCATCAAAAACTGAATTGATCCAGACATGTATGTCCGTGAGTCTGTCTGTTCTTGGTATTCGAAATGGGCGTAAATTTTGAGATATTGAACTGAAATTTTCTAAAAACACTTTTAGTTTTTGCACGTAGATCTCTATTTAAAATGAACACAATTGGTCAAGAGCCACGCCCACAATGAACTAAAATCTAAATCTAAATCTTAAGTTTAAATTTGCTACACATAATTATAATTATATTATCATGGGATGTGCCGAAAATGGGCATTGCCGTATAACAGACACACACGCCCACAATAAACAAATATCTGTATATCTGCTACAAAAGTCAACCTATGAACTTGAAATTATAGTTATCTATAGTTATCTCATCCATCGATGTGCCAAAAATAGATGCAGTCGGATAATAGACACGCCCATAATCATGTAAAATTCACCTTACAAGCTGCTACGTAATACATACATTATTAAAGGGCGAAATCATATACACATAGATGTGAAGGGTATTTAAAATTTGGTCTAATCCATATTAAGTTTTCTCACTTGTTAATAATTGAATTTAAATAATTTTTATACGCTTAACAATTCTTAAATATAAATAATAAAAACAAGAATTTGAAGAAATGTCAGCGAAATAAAACAAGTATAACAACAAAAACAAAAATAACAAAATATTTATCAAAAGCAAGAGGATAGAAAGAGGAAACTTTTTGTTTACCAAAACCGCAACCACAAAAACCAAAAATGTAATCAATATACAGGAAAATCATACATACATACATACATGCATGCATACAGTACAGTACAGTAACAGTGCAAAGGAGGGGAGGCTCAGATGATGATAATGTTTGCTTGCATATAATACAATTACAAATTTCGTATTTTCGCGGGTGCCGTTGCTATTATTGTTGCACCATTTATAAAAATCCCATTCGTAAATGTATTGAAAACAACTTTATTTTCTCTGTAGAGGGTGTAGAGCAGTAGCAGCTGCAAAAAAAAAAAAAAAAAAAACGGAACGAAAACAAAGAGAGAGCTTTGTATACATACTCTTGCTAGCCAATGATGAAGCAATTAATTTACAATTAAAACTAAAGCATTTTGCAATAAACATTGCGAAATGCATTACAAAAAAAAAAAAAAAAAACAATAACAACAATAATAAAAAATAGCTACCAACTGTGCGAATGAGTTACAAATGTGAACACCACATGCTATATAAATATATTACATTTTACATATAAAACAATTAAACGATGTCTTCATACACATACATTGTAGTTGATACATATACATGTGTACAGACATGTTCAAAAGTTTACATACATCATTTATAACTAAAAAAAAATCATGCCCATCATCTACTATGAATATCTAATATATATGTAAAGGATTGTAAAGAATATAAAAATCAAACAATACCTTAACAAACATATTTATTAGTTCGTCAAAACATTTGCAACGCCCAATAGAAAGCTAACTATGTCTTACAGTCCCTCCGTTCATGCTTATGTATTCTGTAGTAATCACTCTTCTGGTTGCAAATTCGGACCATAGACCTTTTCACAATTTTACAGAACGTAGAGCTTTTAGGGTTTTTCCTGAATGACAGAGAAACCATAAGAGATACAAAAACAAAAAAATTTTGCCAGAATATTAACGAAATTATTAATTATTTATATTAAAGTGAACTTATTATGAATGTTAATATATATTAATGATTTTTTTAGAACATTAGGCTTGGATCACCCTATGAAGATTTGAAAATTTACAATGACTCTTCCTCCTTTATGTCAGATACAAGCTTGTAAAAATGTACGTGATCGGTTTTATTTGCATTCAAGGAAATTTTTGATATAATTTTCCAACTATTTGGAAGAGATTAATAATGATTAGTAGCCTAGATTTGGCATACGCCTAATATAGCCCCATTTTATTTGTTTGTCTTTAAACGGTGTTCATTTTAATTTTACTGTTGCTGCCTTGGCAAGCAACAGTCGTTTTAAACTTTTTCAACACTACGACACAATCAACAATTTGATCATTTTTACATTTGAAAACTGTGAAAATGGTGTTTAGGGTATGGTGGTGATGATGATGATGATGATTATTCAATTAAAAATTACTTTATTTGTAATTAAATCATATGTACTAAGCGGCTTTGGAGTGTGTGTGTGTGTGTGTGTGTGTGTATACAATTTAAACAACACTTTTCCAACATAATGAACATTTTCACATGGTTATATAAAGAATTTTTGCATATGACAAATGTTTTTTTTTTTTTTTTGTTTTTTTTTTGCACAGAGTATCTATTGTTATGGATAAGTACGCCGCAATAATTTAGAAAATCAATAATAATGAAGTAAAAAATTAAATGCTAAATGCAATTATTAGATGTTTGGTTATGAACGCTTCAATTCACTTATGTGACTTGTTTAATTTGAAAGTGATCCAAGTCTACTTTATCAAAATTATTAAAAATTTTAAAGATTATGAAGAAACATGACTAAATACAATAATTAACTAGATATGTTTATATAGTGGACTTGCGTTACTTTCAAAATAATCCATTGATTTATTCATTTTATTATTCAAATTTCATAAATGAATGAATTGAAGCAGTCATGTAAAATATTTTTATATCCTTTGCATAAGAAGGGGGTATGCTAAGGTTGTTTTATTACCAAGAAGGAGGCGCCAAAACTTTACGAATCGATTTAGACATGTATGTCAGTGCATGTCTGTCTATTGATGACATTCTCATGGTCGCAAATTTTGAAATATTAAGCTGAAATTTTCTTTAAACACTTTTAGTTTTTGCAAGCAGATCTCTATTTAAATTGGATGAAATCGATCAAAAGCCACGCTCATCATGATCATGATTTAACGTCTTTGAAGGCCCACCTTATTGGATTGCATATTCATATACATTGTGGAGTTTTTCAAGCGGGCACAACTAACATTTTAACAAACTGAAACCCCACCCCAAAGTTAACGATGACTGCAATTACTTACTTTACATGAACGCAGTAGTAATAACGAAGAAATTATTTCTGTATAAAAGTAATTGATACTTCAGTCATTTGCAGAATGTGTGTTCGATAATACAGACGCAGACAATAAATAATAAAATAGATACATAATTACGACTCGATAATGATTATTTGTATTGGGGAAGAAAGATGAAATTTTAACCGTACATTTTCATGATGGCAAAACGTATAGTTATAACTATTAGTATGATCCTTTCTACCTACAACAACAATAACAAATAATGAGATTTGCAATTTGTACGACTATTGCAATAAGAGGCTATATGCATACAAACCTATAAAACCACAAATTAAATTTAATACTCTAAGATGCTTAGTGAAGAGCAATTCAAGTGTGTGTGTGTGTGTGTGATTGCATATACATCTACATGCATATGTGTATGAATAGACATGCCATTTGTGCATGTGGAGCATCCATTTGTCTACCATATATGAAATTGTCTAGATGCGTATAACCATCTCATTCACCTCCTTACAATTTTACCGAAACGGTCGGTATCATTTGCTTTGGTGAAGAGCATGAATTAGTTTGAAATTGAATACATGTCTGTATACAATAAGCACCCTTAGCAACTGCATTGTACTAAGCGATAAATGTAAATTAATTAGTCAAAGCGGAGGCACAAGTGCATTTGATGGTTTTTTAAGACCAGTGCAGAGATTAAAGTTATTATTGAAGTAAATGTTTAATTTCATGTGGAATGTAAAATATGCACGTTAAATAAGCTAAATACAGGGCTTCAGTTAACTTACAATACAAACACACATACAAAAAACTAAATTAAACATAAGCTGAATGTAAAACACTCTTCGCATTTAGCACTGTAGATGTGGTAGATACATGTATCATTGTCCTTAATATTATAGGCGTAACTTCTTGATAACCAATTGATATCTCCAAAACGAAATTTGACAAATTTGACATCTGCAATACGAATTATAATCCTTTTGAAAGCATATGTCCGTCAAGTCCTAATAAAATATTCAGTTAATAAATGTTGATAACAATCGCTATTCACAGTAAGTTGGTGTGAATGTTTGTTATAAATGCCACACCCACCTACAGTTATTTTGGCCCCAAGGGAAACTTCATTAAAAAAAAACACCGAATTGAACCATTTTTAGAACCTGTCCCCATATAAGGTCCCATTATAATGGAAGTCTTTATATGGCAAAAAATTCTTAATATTTTTGAACAAAATTTGATGAAAAATAGTTAATTGGCTTAATATTTGACTGGGCCAAATTTGAACCCGATCGCACTATTTTTACAACCCCCTCCCCATATAATTATAAAACACGAAGTATTTTTGCTACCGACTAATCGGTATCAATCAAACCAATTATTGTATAATTTAAGAAGCTAAGTTTGATGGGATATTAAATGGTTTTGGCTTGACCGATTATTTTACATAATTGTTATTCCTTGTTTTCAAAGAAAAATGGCGCGAGGATACCTCCTCACCAAAATCCACATTCATTAGTAGTTTTTAATTGATGTATAGGAAGCACCCACGATAATATATGGATTGTCTTAACTTTAGATGCAACAATTTTGTTGGTTTAGATAACCATTGAAAAGAAATGTGAGCTTCATCGAACAATATTTGCATTGATTAAGATAGGTTCCAGGAAAATCCTTTTTATTTTCAATTCATGAAAACTACAGAGACTGCATTACTACTGAAGCGTACGTCTACGATTATTAGATTCATTGGTCCATTGACAAAGCGCTTGTACGAGCGAAGGGAAAAAAATTTTATATTCTGAATCAACATTAAGCTTGAGCTTTATGTCTGTCAATCTGTCTGTGTTTATGTGCATGGAAATTATTCTCCTTATACGCAAAGCAAACGAGCAAAGAAAGTTTTGTCTCACCGAACATTTCCTCATAAATTTCAAGTGTTTTTTTACACACGCATACGTATACACAAAAAGTCAATTGTAAGCATAAGATGTTACTTAGCTAGATAGGTAGGGTTACATCCTTCTTTTTATCTGTGTGCATGTGTATGCTTTTGAAAATATCTGTTTTGCAATATTTTTGTATATAAGTAGATTTTTAATTAATGTCACCATTTTTCCTCAAATACTTCTCATACCGGACCATATTAGAGAAGATCAAGTATGAACTAGGAAGCAACTATAAACAAATACCATAAAAGGTAAGTATAAGAAAAGTGCTCTTTTGCACCCTCCATTAAAACACTGCAGACAGCTATACGAAGCTTAACATTTAAAGCATTAAACGTAAAAAACGTTAAGCCTAAAATGATTTATAAAATGTGTAAGAAATATAACGATTCAAATTGAAATTCATTCGGAATTCATACGGAAATGCGTTAGTTTAGCTTAACACAAAATGCAAAATTAAATCCATTCGGCATTAGTAAGGCAGTCACAGACACAACACACTTACGTAAACGTATTAATATTCAATCATATTCATCTTCCATCAGTCGCTACCTCTGTCTCTGTTTCTGTTTCTGTCATATCCATCAAACTAACATTAACTAATTGCCTGCAACCATATTTGTGAATAATTAATAATGCCACAAACATTAATGCATGGTTCAAGTGGTGTATATAACGGCAAACTTAATAATTAAACTCATACCAGTAGCATTACTACCTTATGCGTATCATGCTTCTGAAAAGTTTCAATAAATAAGTGATTGAGATTCTTCCAATAGATGGCAAATTAAAACTTTTAATATTTATTTATTAGCCGTTCATTGTGTTTTATTTAATGCCATCAACTAGCCCGAAATTGGATTTTTATACCCTCTACCACTTGTGCCAAAGGGTATATTAAGTTTGGGCGGTTGTTTGTAACCTCTAAACGTTAAATGCCACAACCACCTGTAATTCTGAATCGACTTAATCATATCCGTCTGTCTGTTCATGTAAACTTTTAAGCAAGCCACAGGTCACATTTTTTGAGATATTTCATTTAAATCTGGTACAAGGACATATAATGATTGAAAGAGGACATTTTTTGAAAAGAAAAAACCGAATGAGAGTATTTTTAGAATCCCTCGCCATATAAAGGCGTATATGGCGTAGACTCGCAATTCTAAATTCTTTGTTCCCAACTTTTGGTGCAGAATATTTATTAGATTAATAATGGCCTGCGTTAAATTTGAACTCGATCGGATCAATTTTCGAACCCTTTTCCATATCATCATATTTCTCAAATAAACAAGTAAGAAAGCTTAATTTGGCTTAGACCAAATCTTAAATACCCTACACATCTACGAACGTTTGTTTGTGGGCGCGGCAGGTACTTGAAGCAATCCTCTAACAGCGTATTTATTACATATCAGCCAGCAAGTCGAATTTTGTTGCATATGATTTAATGTAAAATGTGAGCGTGTCTGTTATGTTACCTTGCCCATTTTCGTTACATCGATGAATGAGATAATTGTAAATATATATATTAAATTCCAACTTTATAGCTCAATTTTTGTTTATTGATTGTAGGCGTGGCTTTTGACCGATTTCGCCTAATTTAAATAGCAAACTACCTGCATAAACTAAAAGAGTCTGTACAAAATTTCACCTTAATAGCTCAAAATTTACAACCGTGGGAATGCCAATAACAGACAGACACACGGACATACGTACATACATGTCAAAATCGACTCAGTTTTTGATGCTGATCATCAATATATATAATTTTTAGGGTTTTTGATGCCTTTTTTTGAGTGTGACGAACGGAGTGACTTAGTATATCTATTATCATAAGTAGAGGGTATAAAAAAGTATTAGAAATGTAAAAAATAAAAATTAAAATATATACAAAAATAAAATTTTAATTAAAATTTTTTTTCAATTTTTTTCTTTTTAAATTTTTTTAATGTTTTTTAATTTAATTTTTTTTTTAATTCTTTTTCCATATTATTACAGTCAATGTATCAACAACTGTATTTTACAACTATTTAACAAAACAGCTACAATATTTAATTGCATAGTATAGAGTACATATTAACGCAATTCCTTTTTACAACCTTTATAGCTGTCCTTTCACTTGATGTGTATTTTCACCAAATAATTCATTTATTTTTATAAAAATGATTTTTCAAGTTTACGCAGAGTGCTTAATATTCGATGTTTAACAGCATTTTAACCTATTTCACCACTTATATATGTACATATTTGGTTTTTTAACGATGGTTCTGTAATTTATGAAATTGCATCGTTAAATATGCATTCGTACAGAAGTTGCCTGTGAAATCGACTTCATTATTTATTTAATGAAAATTTGTTCGTTTGGTATATGGCAAAAGTGTATGTGGTGTGATGTGGTGGGGTATGGTGTGGTGTGATGGTCAGAATGGAAAGAAAGCACTAGTATACGGACGGTTGGTTATGACGATTAACGCATGAATGGTGCACGAGGGCATTCTTATTTTTTCACCGTTGTTGCTGTTGTTATGAATTTTTCAAACCTATACCGTACTCGTACAATGCATTGTATCATATTCCGTATATATACATATATATATATCATATAATAGTAACAATAACATGTTATGGCAACTGAACGGACTGAAACCAACGGTAGTGCAAAAAAAATATATAACATTCTCATCCACAAGCGTACGTACATATATATATATATATATATACATGAGACCCTTAACGGAAATTATAACTCAGACCACACACATGCCAAAAGTTAATAAATGATTTTTAACATGTAAAAAAACGAGTGATTATTTCACAGTACACATTAAATATGTATGGGAAAGTATGTATGTATGTATGCAGGGAATAAAAAAAAAAAACTGAAAGAACAAAAGAATTGAAAGAAACATGAAAAGTAAACGTAAGCAATAGAAGAGGAAGCATTCGAAATACGTACACGGTGTACCAGTATAAATATTTATATACACCTACATATGTATGTATGGACGTAACTACAAATTCACGACCATGAGTGTTGAAATTTTTGATGGAAATAGCCCAGTAAATATACACTTTTACACACACTTATCAATATTTGTACATGAGTTTGGTGCGGCCATTTGTATAATGAAATGATTTTGGTGTTTTCACTTTTTTTTTTTTTTTTTTTTTTAATTTTAAAACACACATACAAACGAGCAGCCATTTACACAAATAAGTAAAACAAGTGAAAATGTTAAATTTGGCTAAAGGCATATATGAAATACCCTCATTGTCTATAACATAAATGTGGGCGTGGCATGTTTTTAATAACGTTTGTAATATGTATTAGTGTGGTCATGTCGAATATTGTACAAAAAAGTTGTTTCAAAATATTGGGCGTGTCGGTTATCTTATGCCGCTTTTATGGAATGGGAAAGGCTCCATCCATTATAAACAGATGTAACGATATTGAATTTCAACTTTATAACAATTTTGGTGACTAATAAATAGATTTTTTTTTTTGCCCATTATGGGCGTGACAATCAATTAAGCCTTGCATGTGATCTTAAAGGTGGAATTCTTCCCCAAAATAAAGGCGCGTATGTTATGTATAATTCCAACCATTTCTTTAGAATACCCATAAATTTCACCTCAACTAGGATGCAAGGACGGAACAAGATTTTTAATGCTGCTTAAAAAATTAATCATATGTTTATGTTTTTATAAGTGTGGCAATTGGAGGGAAAAACTTAGTGTCATCTTATGTGAAGAGTATAGTAATACAAAAAAACACACACACACACACAGAGTTCACAGTATAGTATTTACTTTACTATGAGATTTAACATTTGCAGGTTATCAGCTACATCCAATCAGCCTTCATATGCGAACATTTTGTATGTGTGGTGTCATCCATCGGTGATGCTTGTATACATTGATACATCATACGTTTAATTTTGTGTAAATACCTCTGAATACCAACAACACACACACTCATACATGTAACTCACGCCATCCATTTACGTTATTATATTGCATTTGACATTTGTGGTCGCCACAATGTTGTACGTACAGTGTTCTACTACTTCCCCTACAACTACTGATGTCGCTTAAAATATTTGAAGCCATTTGTCGTATCCGGCTAAAGGTAGCCGTTGTGGTTATTCACATTTCCCAGCATGATGCCATACAACGAATTGTCATTATCATTTTTCATCATCATCACCATCTACAGAAATATTATTTTCATTATTAACGTTAACGTAAGTATCGGTAACTTTTGATAATCATCATGAGGTTTAGCAGAAATACATATATATCTAAAGAATTTTTGCTTTCTTTTTTTTTTTTTGTTCCTGTTGATATCTTTGACAATTCGGTTTGTGTTATTAATTGTTCACATATTTCGTGGACACTTTTTTTTTTACTTATTATTCAACTATTCAACCGAAAGAGAATAGATTGTTACAAAGAAATCTTTATAATCGATATTTGTATAATATTGAAAATATACATTAATCTAAAGTTTGCGTAAAAAAGTATTGAGAATTGTAAAAATAATATAAAATTTCAATTTTGTTTTATTTTTTTTCACTTGCATTTTACACCTTTGTCGTGATTCCTGCTTCGCTGCTGGTTTCTGCTTGATTTCTTTTCGTTCGGCCTCTGTTTCCTTTTGTAAAGAGTTATTATTTCCTCAAAGAGTCATACACAATTACACCACTAGCAATATGTTGTGTATGTACACACGACCGGCGTTCCGCCATTTTTACACAGTCGTTGGCATATAGCTGGAAAAGTGTGTATATATGTTTGTATGTATAACTTTTTAACTGCGAACATTTATGTTTAAATGCAGTAGCACTACTTAAACATATTTACTACTACTACGTTGATAAATTTTTGCCGAATTTCCTTAAATTTTTTTTTTTTTTTTTTCAGTATGAAACTCGTTATCAATTGGAAATTAATAATTTTGAAATGAATGCTCTCACTATACATCATCGCCAATAACAAATAAAACAAAAGAAAATGTTATAGTCGATTTTATCCGATTGTTTAATATCCTACACCAGTTAGTTTCATAATTTTTACTTAATTTAGTTTATTCAGCTTTATATGGGGAGTGATACTAAAAATGGACCGATCAGGACCATTTTCAATAGTATTTATATTTAAATCAAAATACATGCTTATGCCAAATTTCATAAAGATTTATCTAAAATTGCCATCCGTAGATTGATAACAAGAAATACAGGCATAGACAGACGGATGGACATTGTTAAATCGCTTCAGATTTTCATTTCAAACCGATCGGTATATATTAAGCATGAGTGTGTCATTAACTGTCAGACACTTTTATAATTTTACAAAAATATTTATTTGACGTAGAATCCTAATAAAAATCGTAACCTTGTACGTCCACAATTTTCACGATTTTTTTCCAATTAATAACTTGAAAATAAGTTCAAAATCAGTTAAATTAGTGTTTAATTTTAAACCTTTTCTTTTTTTTTTTTTTAATATTTACACATGCAAAGGTTAATGCTTATATAACAAACCATATACAAATTTATAGAATTTTTAATTTTTATTCACTTATTTACATTTTCATAAAATTACGCTTTTTCTCAACTTTGTTGATTTTTGTATTTGTACGCTTTACATAAAATGGGGGTATACTAAGTTTGTAATCTCTGTATGCAACAGTATATATATTCTTAATCAGCATTAAAAACTGAGTCGATCTTAGATATGTATGACATGTCCGTATGTCCGCGTATCTGCCTGTTGTTGGCCTTCTCACGGTCGTAAATTTTTCGATATTAAAATGAAATTTTTTTATAGATACTTCTGATTTTGTCACACAAAGCGCTATTTAAGTTTGTTCAAAATCGGTCCAAAACCACGCCCATAATTTAAAAATTTTATATATCTGCCACAAAGATTGACCTCTGAACTTAAAATTTGGTATCTATATTTATGAGTATCCCATCCATCGATGTACTCAAAATAGGCGTGGTCGTATAACAGACACGCCCACAATAGATAAAAATCATTATATCTGGCACAAAAACTGACCTCTGGTCTTGATATTTGTTACATATATTTATAGTTATCCCATCTAACGATATGGCAAAAATGGGCGGGGTCGAATAACATATATGCCCATAATTCATTAAAAATATATACTCAACGTTAAACTCAACTTACAAGCTGTTACAGTAATACATACATAATTATGCTCTCCAATCATGTACCTGCCACACCCACCATTTGTATGTAGATGTGATGGATATTTAAGATTTGAACTAAGCCAACTTTAGTTTTCTTTCTTTATTACGGGTTTTCCTTTTGTGGCAGAAAGCAAAAGTTAACGCTTACATGTAATACATACATATTTACATACGTTCTCGAAGCTTTAAACAGTTGCTTGCTTACCTTTGGGCAAATAAATTCAATTAAACATTTCTTCCACTTTTCTTTTTTTCACGTTTATACAATTTTTCCTTTCTCCCACCCTGCACTATTAAATATACAAAGTAATTTATATATGAAATCAAGAAAATGTACACAGAAAAAATGCTGCGTTTTTGTAAAATATTTAAACTGGTAAAAGGCGCTCAAACGTTGCCAGAATGTATAGGCTTGCTGTGTACAGGATAATGGCAAGTACCAGCAGTATATGTAGTTGATACAAGCAAACTTGATTCTGCCTAAGGGTTTCTATATACATAACATGCAAAGCTACTCATACTTGTATTGTGTAGTAGTAGTTGTAGCTTTATGACACAAAGACTTATGTACAACTTTTATATAAACGCTTACGTGTGTACACCTGCAACATATATATGTGTATGTATAGTCATATATATGTAATTCTATGTTTAATGGTAATGCATTGAAGGAGCTTACAGTAGGCAGAAATTCTGTAAGAGACGTTAGTGGAAGTTGCGTTCGCCACCGTGAATGTTTCCTGTCAAGTTTTGCGGTATTGTTGAATATTACCGAACGAATAATTTTCACTACATGCGTTTACACACACATACACACACACACAGATTGTTTACGTACATTTTAAAAGAACTAAAATGAAAAAAAAAATTAACACCAAATATATAAGTACGTCACATATAAAATGGAAAAGCCACAACTGGTTAAAATATTGTTGTACAAATACGTTCAATGTGTGCTTACATATATATATAAATACTAATTAAACACTCCACATATACAAAAATATTCATCTTGTAACATATGTATTGTGCAGGTATTTATAAAAATCGCAAAAAGATTTTCCTTTTAGCAATGCATCCGCCATATTGCATTTTGTAATGGCTTCATGGCTTATTGGCTTCAATTTGGTGCCATTACTACTCGTCAATTATATAGAAATTGTTACTATGCCATCTGGCGGGGGCTATCATTTTGAATTCATTAAAAAGAAATTTAATTTATTGGAATCTACTCGTGAAGCCACTTCATTTGATACCTACATTAAATTGAA
The DNA here is from genome assembly GCA_963978525.1 of Ornithomya fringillina. Taxonomy (NCBI): domain Eukaryota; kingdom Metazoa; phylum Arthropoda; class Insecta; order Diptera; family Hippoboscidae; genus Ornithomya; species Ornithomya fringillina. The sequence goes on from OZ021690.1 coordinate 3,218,055, forward strand.
AAGTGTTCAATGGAAACTTAAATCTGAGTAACCGCCATTTTGGATTTGATAGATTTATGACATTCTACATGACATTTATGACATTCTACTTTCATTTGATACCAAAATTGAAGACAATATGGGAAAAACGAAAATCCCCCATTTTGTGGAAATTTTCATTTTTGATATGTTTTTTTCAGAACCAAATCAAATCGTTTGCATGAAATAAATATTATCTTATTCTAAGCAATTAGAATCAAAACAAAATATTTTAGTTGGTGAAGGCCAATCTTTTAATACCCCACACCGAAATTATGCTACAATTAGTTGAGTTGAATCAGTAAAAACGAGGTATTGCCTCTACGTGAAATATCAATTTATGGGAAGGGGTTCTAAAAATGATCCAATGCAGTCCATTTTCAATAGTCGTCCTCTTTGGGCCAATTCATGTCCATATTATCATAATATAACAATTAGCATCACACATAACAAGCGATGGTTCTATTCAAAAATTAATTTATATTAAAATGAATCAAATATGACAATAAAAAAATCATTTAATGAAAAAAATAATCAAATAATTTATTCAGGTAATAAAATTAAATATTCAAATTCATATTACATATTATATTCAATTTCAAGTTTTAAAGTCAAAGAAAAAAAAGAAAAAACAAAAACAGAAATGAAACATATAGTAGAATATGGCAACACTTTACTTCTGTGCTGCTTTTTATGAAATGATTGACAAACTAGAAACATTTCTAGAAAAATTCAATTAATCTCTCTCTCTTTTTTCCTGTCTCCTGTTTCCTGTCTCGCTCTCTCTCACTGCCTCTCTTTATTCTTCGGATTCTTCGTTTTCTTCTTCATCACCATCTTCATTATTTTCATCCTCCAGAAACCTAATTATGGAAGCCCTCTCATTTTCATCAAGCAAATCCAAAAGTTCTCCACTTGCTTGTAAGTCAATACTAAGAAGATCGTGATCCTGAACTACCTCCTGGTGGGTATTATTAAACCCTTCATCTTGAGGGTGAAACTCTATGCCAACCATATCCGCATCTTCGTGATCACAGTTTGGGCAAGGTACATTAGTAATGGTAATATCAATATTAACATTTGGATTATCAACATAAGTTTCAAAAGCGTGACGTATTTCGTCCTCCGCAAAACCCATGTTGACCAAAGTGGCAATCACATCATCACCATCTAAGATATCATTATCATCTGAGATATGATCAACCATGATATCATTAACCATGTCGTCATCATATATCATCATATCACCCCCCTCTTCATCAGGCGGCATAGTAATAAATTCTCCCTGAGTACACTCTGCGTATTTTATCACCGGACTCTCACCAGAAGGAAGATCTTCAATACCTTGGTTTGCTTCCACTACATTTACGGAAGATGAAGGTGAAGGTGAAGGTAAAGGCTGCTTTAGAACGACCAAACATTTCCTTTCGTCTATATTATATTTCATCAATTGTTCATTATTATTTAAAATTTGTCCAGAATAAATTAATTTTTGAGATTCTGGTGCAACGCCGACATCTTCATTTAGAGAAAGCTCTTTTTTAAGCTCATAAACGGTTTTTGTCTCCTCAATTTCAATCGTCAAAGTTTTCTGTTTAAGTGTTTTAATTGTTAATTTCATTTTTGCAAATTATGAATCCGCTTTTCCGTAACTCCGTTGAAAAAAATATTTTTTCTTCTTTCAAATTTTTATATGTTATACTTCAAACTAGTATGGCGCCTAGATAAATCATTTAATATGTGCAGTGTCATCGCATGTATGAAAATAACAACACAGTGTCGACACAAATTTACATGGACAGACGGACAATTCAACTTTTTGTTTCTTAATCGAGTTTACTATACCCTTTGCCACAAGTGATGCAGGGTATAATAATAAAATTCACTTGGCTATCTAAGCTTAATAAATTAATTAATTATTTCAGTTTGAAACATTTAAACATTGTACCCATTTATAGAAAATAACCCACAAAAAAGATTATCGTACCAACGATACGAAATGAAATGTTGGTTATTGTCTTTGGCATCTAAACAGTATTTGTTTTGACATTTTGGTAGTTTCCCGCACTCGTGTAACAAACCAAATCGCATCTCTGTCCTTTATGTCCCCATTTACATGTGAGTGCGTATATTTATCTTTATCTATAGACACATTGTTGACATAAGCAGCATACAATTTGTGTTTACAACATGTACGCGTAATACCATTGAGTCGGTTTAAAAGCCCAGAAAAATAATAACACATGAAATTGTTGTCACCGCCAAGTCAAGTGCAATGTAACAACACATCAACACTCATGCACGATTCCAAAACAATGCATTCATTTGTGTACAGTTGTATAAATAGTGAATTATGCTGCCATTTCCAGTCACCCACACACACACATATGTGCACATAATATAAAAGTAAAAGTATTCTATTGAGCCAGGAAAAATGTCCCCTCTATCACTTTGTAAAGGTAGCTCATTAGGTGAGTTTTGTCTGATGGAATATAGAATTAGATTGGCTTGCTATTGATGGTATGGTTCTGCCATACGCATTTTAAGTGTTAATGCATTTTTCTATGCAACATTTAATTGTAAATTGGACAAATTTGTGTGAACACCTTCACTTCTAATTCTCTTTCGCTTAATACTCTATAAACAATTATAAAAAATTATCCATGTGTCTCTCTCTCTCTATCTGTGTCTCTCTCTATCTGTCTCTCTCTATCCATTCATGCCCGTTCTGATTACTCATCATTTACAAATAATCCTCAATTGAGCCTATTTTGATTGCTTCTTGTAATATCTTATAAAAATAAAAATAAACAGGTGGATGGCTCTTAAGAGCATTACGGTATACTTAGGATCTAGGTGAGTCGTCTTTCAACCTAACCTAACTTATCCACTACACAAGTGCAAGGTATCACACATAATAATTTATAAGTTTCTGGAAGCAGATTCCTCAGCAAATCAAGCGCTCAAGTGTCAAGAAGCCATAAAAACAAGACTATACATTTTTTATAGGAATTCGCAATTAATTAGCTAATCTGCTAAATCAAAATGCGAGTAGAAGGATAATAGACGTGTCCACAGTTTACGGCAACATATGGTTCCGTATCCCACCATTTTTAAATCAAAATGTAACACATACTTTAGTGACCGTTAAAGGGGGACATAATAGTGCAGATTCCCCCAAAAATTTGCAGTCAAACTTTGGCCTAAATCTTATATAAAGGTTCTTGGTTGTTTTTTTTTAAGCACCGAGCTTTAAGCAGTCTGCAGTCCTACAGTACCATGCTCGAAATTGCTCGCATATGATCACGGCATGTTTAACTATTTTCCAAAAAAAATCATCCATCAATGAAAAGCCAACTTATTTGTTTGTTATTGAAAATGAATTTTGGGAAATATTATTTTTGCAATTTTTTGTTTTTGTAATTTTTTTTAGATAAATTTTAATGCACAGGACTTTTTTAATTGCGGAATGTAAATTGTATAAATAGAAATAGAATAATTTGTAAATTTGTAAATTTGTAAATATGTAAAAAAGAAAATGAGACCTTTTTTTAACCTAAAAATCAGCTGCCTTTAGTTATCCAAGGATCGTCTTTTATTTGCTGTATACGGTAGCGCATTTTCAGCGGTGCCAATATATGCATAATTAAATGTTTGCATTCACTAGAGACTTGGGGAGCTTTGGGAAAAACCAGAGAAGCATTAATGCGTTTCAATAGTACATTAACGTTGGAGCCATCATAGGGTAATCGGCCAAATACCATAGCATAGCAGACTACACCGCAGGCCCATATATCGGATAGGAATGGATCGTAAGCAACACCTGTTGGTTGAGGAAAGAAAGCTTACAAAATACACACGATTTTACTTTGACAGATGACCGTTTCTTTCAATCAAGTCTTTAATTAAGTAGATACACACCTTTTAAAATTTCCGGGCTGGCATACGCATAACTGCCACAAAATGTTTTACTAAGTATAACCTGCAGATCAGCGGTGCGAGTATCTTTGCGTGCAAAACCAAAATCAATCAGTTTTATATTATAATTTTCATCCAATAAAAGATTTTCACATTTGATGTCTCTACAGTGGATATAACAATACATAAACGAATTGTTGATTAATCTCATAATTCACTTACCGATGAACCACGCCTTTGGAATGTATATATTCCACAGCACTAATAAGTTGTTTAAATAAATTTCTAGCTTGATCTTCTTCTAAATACTTCTTCTCTCGCACAAAATCTAACAGAGTACCATTCTCAGCCAATTGCATTATTAAATAAACTCTATAAAATTAATTCAATATCAAACGATTGGGTCCATAAATTAGGTGAAGTGAAAAAAAAAACATTGCCTCTCAATTCTAACCTGTGACTAGTTTCAATGCTTTGATAGAATGTGATCAGATTATCATGATGCAAACCCTTCACCGCATCTATTTCCCGTGGCAGAAATTTCGTTATATACTCCGAAGGAGCTTTCACTTTTGATATGATTTTAATAGCCACCCGTTTACCATACTCCTCCGAATAGCCGATTTTCACTTTGGCATAGTTGCCAGCCCCTATAACTTTACCCATAACAATGCCATGTTCTTCCAAAATGGATTTGCCCTTGCTTCCCTTCCCCGATTCATCGTCGAAATCGGATTTCCGACGTCCAGACCCACTTGGCTTATCTTTGTCTTTATCGTTATCAGTTTTAGGCTTGTCGCCTTTTTTCTCTTCCACGGTAAATGTGTAAACCTTTTTGGTTTGTGCGCTTTTAGTGCCTTGAGATGTATCCTCCGCAGATTCCTGAGGTTGAGGTACTAATTCTAAAATCGAAATCTCGTATCAGTGACGCTCTTGCAAAATATTGATAATAAAAATGTTAAAACAATTCTATTCCCTATTAACTCACTGCTTAATGATTTTGCTGATTGGGTACGAGGTACGGCCATTTAACTGCCACAACACTACAAATTTTGAGATGTCCTTCTATAAATTAGTTAATTTTGACGGTGAATTTTTTTTTCCAAACTTTTCTTTGCACCGTTTTAGGGTGTTTTATTATTTATTTGGTTTTTTTCTTTTTTACTTCTAGTTTATTGACACATATATAAAATTTTGTTACACAATGAATTTAAAATTTATAGAGTTGGGGAGTTGTTCAAAACAAATCATTTATCATTTATGGTATACATGGATAATTTCACTGTACATAAAATCCGGAAAACTGAAACTGACTATTATGCAGAAAATTTTAGAATCTAACAGAACCAAAAAATTAAAGGACGATTAAATATTTTTTGAATATTATCTGACACAACTAACGTTAATATATACCATAGAGATGTACCAAGAGAGTATTATATACTTTGAAAAGTAGTTTGGTAACATAAAAAAGTGGAGTTAATTCAAAGAAAAAGTTTATACTTTACTACAACAACCTTAACTATCACCCTAATCATTGACGGGTTGCCCGTCCAAGCGGACGGATAGGTTCACATTCTTTAGCCTGTTGCAGAACGACGCAAGCTTCCCCGTCATCAGTGCATCAAGCACTTGAGCCCTCCGCCTAAATTTGAACTTGAATGGCGTACAACTGCTTTTTGTAGAAACTCCACCCTGACTGGATAATTTTGATCTATATACGACCCACCTGACCCATGAGCTATTGCAGATGGTTAATTTCTTATGCGACAGACAGTGTCAATGTCGACTTTGGGTCCATGAGCTTTATTGTTTATTCTAAGTCGTAACTCAATGCGAAGAAAATAACCAAACGAATGATTCTGCGCCATAGGCAAAATGAGAGTTTTATAGAGTATTGGCTTTTTCAATCAAGATAGGGAGAAATTACAAATTTTTTTAAATGCTATATAGCCTAGATACAAACCCGTTTTCTATTCAATTTGAATCGCCAATCATTTTTAAAGGGATATTTTCATTATTTCGTTACCATGACTACCATATAATCTAAAAATCAAATACTACCCTTATAATACCAAATAGAAAATACAATAACTGAATTAATTTTCACCATCAAAGCAAACTTCATGAACGGTTAAATAAAATAGGATTATATTTTGACAAAACGAACCAGAAATTAATAAAAAAAATCCTATGAAAACAATTGATGGCGGAAGTTTATGTTATTGGTCAAATATTGAAGGGCATTAATTTTCAAGAACCACACATATTGTGCAAGTGGAGTCTTCAAAGTGGTAAGGTGGTAGTCTGAAGAAATGATAGAAAGAGAAATTTCACATATCATCAATATAAATAATAATAAAATATATATCAGGTCACGCTTGGCGTATAATTGAAGGTGAAGCGGTAGGAGAAACGATAGTAGCCTTGCAAGATTTCGAAAACACTTCAATTTTCTGCTCACCATTGGATATTCATTTGGCAACGTGCTCTATACAGGGTTGGCCCAAATTACATATTGAAGTGCACGCCGTGAACGTTTTAAACAATCGTTGGCCGATAGGTTATGGTTTTGTTCATTTACCAACCCGTCCCGGTTATCATCGTTTGGTAGTAAGAACTTGGAAAATTGCTCCACGTACCTGGTATGATACTATACGAGAAAAATTTGGTGGCGGCGGTTTAGCTTTATGCAAAGAGGATTTAATTTATACAGGATTACACAGGTAGGTAGTTCTCAATTAAAATACATACTGATATAAAAATTTCTTTGATCTTTTAGATATAAACTGCAAACCAGATCTTCAGGACTTGTGGAATTAGATGTAAATATATTTTTTCGCAATTTCGCTAAATACGGTGTTGAATTTAAATGAAACGAAACAAAATGTACAGATCAAGCCTCATATACTGCATTTTCCTATTAACACTGATCTTAACAGCAGCATTTTTATGCGAGGGCATAAAAATTGAATTCTCTCAACCAACCACATCGCCAAAATCTTCAGATGAAAAACAAACTTTTGAAAGTATCAAAGAACTGCCAGAAAGCTCAGTGATTTTAAGTACAACTACAACAACATTACCTGTATCAGAATGGATGGAATTTCAATCACAGAAAACGACTTTCACCACAACAATAACTACTCCGTCTAACATCAAAACTATTGCAACTACACCAGCTACCGAAAAGAGTACAACTTCTAAAGATCTCAATAACACTTCTTATAACCTAAAAACGGTCCATTTGAATATGCAATATTGTTTTTGTGATCTTCAATTGTTGCTTTGCGATATCAACTGTTGCTGTGATCCCGATTGCGGTCAAGACGTTTTAAAAGTTTTCACATGCTCTGTAGATGATCATGAGTTGCAACGTCAAAATAGATATTTGGAAGATTTTAAATCATCTCGTCGCGAAGTACCGACTTGCGACAAAGCCGATGGCTGGTTATGTGTGTTTCGTATGAATATTAAAAAAATCAAGGATGAGGAAAAAGTATGAAAACAAATAGAAAAAGCTTCTTAAATACCTTCCACATGCATACATACAATTGCGTCCCATTTTAACGATCCTGGACGGAAGAACTTTTTACCATATTTTTATACCCTCCACATAAGATAGAGGGTATACTAAGTTTGTTCTTCCGTTTGCAACATCCAGAAGGAGGCTTCAGAGACCCTACAAAATATATAAATTCTTGATCAGGTATGTCCGTTGTTGTTGGCCTTCTCACAAGCGTAAATTTTGATATAGTAAGGTGAAATTTTTTTCAGACACTTAGTTTCTGCACGCAGATCGCTATTTAAAATGGGCAAATCGGTTAAGAGGCACGCCTCTATATATATCTATATATCTGCCACAAAAATTGACTTATGATCTTGAAATTTGATGCACATATAGATGGATATCCCATTTATTGATGTGTCTAAAATGGACATGATCGTATAACAGACACGTCCACAATTTACAAAAAACTATACTCCATGTAAAATTCGACTTTCAAGCTGATACGTAATGCAAACACTGTTAGAGGACGTTATCATATACCTGCCACGCCCATCATTATACATGTGGAGTGTATTTAAAATTTGATTTAAGCCAAATTTAGTTTTCTTAATTGTTTATAAATTGTGGGCGCGTCTGAAGTAAACAAAAATATTCCAAGTTGTAGCTTTATTTTTGAGATATTTTTTCAACTATGGGCATGGCACTTTTTTCGATTTCGCTTAATCGAAATAAAAAACCATAAATTGCTGTACAAAATGTCAGCACAAATTTCAATTTTGGCGACATAGCAAAATCGACTTAAATGTTCATGCTGATTAAGAGTACGTTTTATGTGGTCTCCGACGCCTTTTCCCGCATGTTGCAAGCGGAATAACAAACCTATTATACTCCTTCTTATGATATGTGAAGAGTATAAAAATTAAGCCCTAAAATTATTGCCATTATTCCTAAACACATGATCTTTTTTTTTTCTCTAAGTGGAAGCACTTTAACTATGAAAAGGCCCAATTTTACACTTGGTCCGATCTGTACTTACCCGTGGAATGTGAGGATTGCAAAAATCGCGAATTTTACAAATATAATGATCCCGTACAACTGATTAATACAGAAACCAATGCTATCACGACGTTTGGTAAGTGAGGTGTCAGCCAAAATGTGATAAAAAAAATTTTATATATTTTATTTTCTCATCTTACCTTTAAAGAACTGCCCATTTCTTACCGTTCGCCATATTGCAATACACAAGCATCAGTGCAACATTTAAAGCCATTTAAAAAGTATTGTCTAATGGCAGACGCTGAACAGCTCACCGATATACAGGAGAACCTTATTAATATGAAAGAAACTTACAAGATGGCACACCAACCCAATATGGATGCGGACGAACTCGAAAGTTTAGGGCTCAACATTAAAGTGATGCTGTGTAATATAACCGAACAGCAATGCAGTGTAAATCAAGTGGATGTGTACCTGGACAATATGTTGCTAACAAAAGTTTATATTAAGATATTACACAATTATACACATATAAACGGTTGCTTGATGGAATTGTGGTTTAGGGAGAGAGTAATTGAAGAAAAAGAAGAAGAGTTGTGGTTGCTGTGGCAGTTGGAATTTTTTAACAAAACATTTGACAACATTTTCACTAAAAATCCAGCAGAAAATTATGGCAGAGACATGTCCGGACCTTTGGGTTATATGCTAAACAAACCAGTTATTATGAGTAAATATGTACAAATGAACCAAAATTCACCCTTAACAGCAGCCAATCAAAGTTTGGATTATTTCTTGAGTCGCACCAACGCAACTCATACTTTGAAGATTTTTAGTAAAAAACATGGCAACTGCCATCAATCTTCTTCTCTCTCACATACCATTAATTATGGTATAAATGAATATCAATCGTGTAAATTTCAATTCTCCAATGACTCCTTCATAGCCCTGGATGACATTGATAATATCAATTTTACCTCCATATGCGTGAAGTTACAACATGATATCAATTATCAACTGTTCGGAGATGAAATCGATTTAAAGAATATCAAAAATTATTTTATATCAAAGTTAGGCAGGCCACAGGATAATATGCATCAATGGATACCTTTGATAACTGAAAATGTCTACCACGATGCTGCTGTTGGTCATTTCAATAAACACTTGAACACTTTTACCTGTTACAACATTCTGTTAAGCTTAAAATATGAATTTCATGTGGCAACTAAGCAAATGGAAGAGGCCACTTCATATCCACAGCATACGCTTGAGCGTGCTGTCCTTATTATGGGTGAACGTCATAATTTAGAATTCTCTCTTGATGAATTTTTAAAGATTCCCTTACATATTACAGCGCGTTTCTATAACCTGAACGCCATTACTGCTACCTTATCAAGAGCCCATTACTTATTAATTACTTCTTATTTCATAAAAGTTATAGCAGTTTATACGATATATGTCAATCATTATAGGTTCACGTGAATTAAAATTATAAAAGAAATCAACTTGAATGGGTTTTTATTTTATATCTTGGTTTGATTTAATACAAGTAAGAAAACTAAATTTGGCTTAGGCCAAACCTTAAACACCCTCCACATCCACAATGATGGGCGTGGCAAATATATATATATATTGCGCCCTCTAATAGTGTATGGATTATGTATCAGCTTGAAAGTCTAGTTTTATGGTGAATATGGTATTTTGTAAATTGTGGACGTGTCTGTTATTCGATCATGTCTATTTTTGGCATATCGGTGGATGCGCTAACTATAGATAAGCATACAAAATTTTAACTTCATAGATCAATCTTTGTGTCAGATATTAAGATTTTTGTTGATTGTAGGCGTGACTCTTGGACGATTTTGCCAATTTTAAATAGCGACCTGCATGCAGAAACTAAGTGTTTGAAAAAATGTCGCCTTTATATCTCAAAATTTATGATCGTGAGAATGCCAACAAGACAGATAGACTCACGGACATACATGTGCAGATAATGTCCTATTTTGATGCTGATCAAGAAAACATATACTTTGTAGGATCTGTGACACCTCCTTCTGGGAGTTGCAAACGGAAAAATACCCTAAACGAGTTGAAGCATATAAAAAATCGAATATTTTATATATATATCCATGAGTTTTCTTTCCAATATTAAACAATTTAAAAAAAAAGGATTTAAAAAAAATTTTAATATAGTGAAACTAAAAAGACAAACTGTATAAAACAATCGCTCATCTGGGGTAAAATGTCGAAACGCTCAAGAAGTTCTCATGCTTTTTTTAGGCCGCCATCCAAATTGAGTGATGATTATAATACTCGTCGAACTACAATATTTTCGACGGGCATTTTGAAACAAGACCAAGACGAAGAGGAAACCGTCAAATTAAAGACTTGCCAACAAATAAATACACCCGATATACACTTTCATGAATTAAGAATTAAAAATGAACAACTCACGCCTCAAAATCATGTCATCGAAACGGCACAAAAGTGGCTGCAGTTACCTGGAAAGAATGGCAAAATGCATAAATATCCTCTGAAGTGCATTCTGCCGAAAGTGCAAATGACTCGGGTAGTGCCTGCCAAACATTTGCCACGCGATGTCGAGGTGGATCGTAGACGTAAGCAGTATTCTAAAATCAATTTAGAATTGGAACTGAAAAATTCGGGAATACCACGTGAAGAAATAATGCCAACGGAAGAACAATATTATATATTGTCGGAGAATGCTTTTAAGCACTTCTTACCGTTGAGCTTCTTTGATGACGCCAGCTATGATACGCATTCTCCAGAAGCCTGGCTAAAGCTAGGCCAAATAGAGACGGGTGAAATTTATCCATTACCTGCCAAAGCTTTTCTACCCGTCAATCAAAGTCTGATGGATTACCAATGGCAATACGCATCTGTTAGTGGCTATGATGATGTAACAGGCAAATGGATAGCAATGTCTATAGCGGATGAGATTGTTTACGAAATACCTTCTATACAGCTCATGTTTTTGGCTGAGAATCCTTTTAAATTTATTGAACGTTTAAAGAATGCGGTAACGCAACGTAACACTGCCGAAAGTGTAATAATGCTGGAAACCATAATAGACTGTGTCATGCTGCAAGATTTAACAGAAATGCGCCTCTACCCAAACAAACTTGTAGATCGCTTGATGGCCAATGTGAAGTGTGATGAAACGTTTAGGAACCAACTCAATACCGAAGTTTATCTGATATTTGAGCATTTAATGGCTTGCTATGAATTTGAGAAATTTGTTAAATTGCTGCCCAAAGAATTTCCCAAATTTACTGGCACCTTTATACGCGATAATTTGCCGAAAGTGTATCCCAATACCATAAACGAATCGGAACGTCATTCGATGAAGGAGTTGAACGTCAATGTTAAATTATTGAGAAAGAATGTCTTGACGTATTCATTGTATTATACCAAGGGCGGTATACAGGCAATGCAAAATGTAGTGGAAGAGTGCCAGTATATAGAAACTCTAACCATATTTATATGTAACTTTGCCAAACCTATGGCTTTACTGGATTTCTTGCAAAGTCAGCGACAGAATAGCAGCAATGTTGCCAACTATTTGAAAGAATTTTGGCCCGCGAAAATATCCGTGGGTATTACGGTGGCATTAAGAGCAATAGGCAAGGGATGGTTAGATATTACCCTAGAAAAATGGAGCGTTTATCAAATGTGCAAGATATCTCGATTCATTGAGCAGGTGAAATATCGCATGCAAGAGTCTATGCAAGTGTTATTGGAGAAATCGATTCAAAACTTTGCACATTTTCTATGTGATCCCTGTGAGAGTTTTCTTGATTTAGACGAGGATTATGAGTGGACCAATGATTATATTGAAACAGAATTTCCGGTGAGTAAGGCCGTTTTCAATATGATTCTGGGTGTATCCGAAGAGGAAGAGGTAGTATACTCGACGCCTCCAGAAGAGTTTGCCCCCAGCATGAAAGAATTATTTAAGAAAAGTTTAGAGAAGACTAGTGCCATACGTTGCATTAATGCTGAGACTCTTACAAATCTAAGATTTGCACCCAACTTGTATATTCTTACCGTCGAATTGATCGAAGATCTCTATGTACAATACAACGATCTGATAGATGAATGTTATACTAAAGCGATCTATCCCCTTAATGCCTATGCCCACAAATATGATCGCTTCATTGATTTTTATTTACTTAGTGTACAACAATACATGCAGGAGTATAAAGCTGCCAAGAAGCCGTCGCTTCAAGTGAAAATCGACATTTTGGAGCATAAACGCAACAAGGAGGAAATGCGCGAAATACTACCAGCCACAATTACCATCGGTCCTTTCTTGGTTGTAGTTGATCCCATGAAGCAATATATGATCCGAAAGTGTATCGAAATCGTGAAGAGGATTTTCGAATATTACATTGATCGAATGTACGACACCAATGAACGGCTGCTGGAAAGAGGTATGGAAATCTATAATAAAATACACGAAAGGCCTCAAAGTATCGAGCACCTGTACGAGATAAGGGACTTTGCCGGTACCGTACCTGATTTGGTGGAGCAATTGCGCGCCGACATTCAAGTCATGGTCCTGGAATATGATATGTTGGACAGTTTTTTCTACAATTTGCCCGATCATCAGTTTGCTATGAAGTGGGAGGCCTATGCATGGCCCAAATACATTTTGGATCGTCTGACCACATTAAGGGAAGAACAAAAAGTCGATATTGAAGATTTCAAACGATTACATCTGAGCGAGTGTGTAGGCTTTGAGGAGCGTCTCGAATCTTTAAATGATGAAGTGCAAGCATTTTCATTGATATTTAACCCAGAAAAGGTTCATGAAACCGCTACCGATGTAAGTATAATCCGGGTCTTTCAACCGCATACATTATTTTACATATTCATTACATGAGTTACAATTCATTTAGATTAAAAAAATGTGGCGTATTATTAGCGATTTGCAAAAATTGGGGGAAACTCTATCTTATCGTCAAGAACTCTTCGAATTGGAACCCTTTTCGTTGGAATTTTTAGATAGTATTATTTCAAGTTTCACACCTTATAAAAACCTTTGGTATGGTTGCTTAGATCTAGTTAAACTTGAAGAAGCCACTTTAGGCAATCCCTTGGTCAATATTGAACTGAACGAAGTATGGGACTCTTTGGAAATCATTAAGCAAAATCTGCAGCGATCTTTGGCCGTGTTTGAAGAGAAGCCCGAAATACAGGATGTGGCCAATTATTATTTGAATGAATTGGATGAATTTATACCCAAATACAATGCCATTAAAGATATGAAAAATGAACATTGGCTCTTTATGCACTGGCAAGAGTTGGCCAATCGCTCCGGCTTGGATATTAAATATTCCTTATCAATGAATTTCCAATACTTGATACGCAAGGGTATCCTAGAGCATTTGCATTTAGTGCATCAGATAGCGATCAAGGCAGTGAACGAAGCCGACGCTATACGACAAGCTATGGAGGATGAAGAGAGACGTAAAGAGGAAGAAGCTCAAGCAATTTTGATGCGTAAATCAAGGCGTAAATGTCGTACCGATATTTTATAATTATGTCATGTGATTTTTTGTTTTTATTTTTATACTTTAAATATAAATATTTCAAATTGAATAGACGCATTTCACTAGTTAAACTGAGTATATATATATATATATATATAGATTTTAAAAAAATTAAATTTTCATAATAGTGGTTGCACAAAGAATGACAAACTTATCCTATGTGGAGGGGTCATTACATTATCTAGTAAGTAGTAACAAGTAAGAAAACTAAATTTGACTTGGGACCAAATTTTAAATACAGTACACATTCACAACAGTGGGCGTGGCAAATATGTATATATTGCGTGTATTACGTATCTGACTATGCCCATTTTTGGTATATCGGTGAATGAGATAACTATAAATATGTGTACTAAATTTCAAGTTCATAGGTCAATATTTGTGGCATATATTAAGATTTTTGTCAATTGTGGGCGTGGGTCTTGACTGATTTTTCCCACTTTAAATAGAAATCTGCATGCAATAACTAAAAGTACCTGTATAAAATGTCAGCACAATATCTCAAAATTTGCGACCGTGAGAATGCCAATAACAGACGAACATACGGACATACGGACACGCGAACATATATGTCTAAATCGACTCAGTTTTTCTTGCTGATCAAGAATGTATATACTTTGTAGGGTGTCTGACGTCTACTTCTAGGTGTTGCAAATGGAAGAATAAACTCATGACTAAGGTGGAGGGTATAAAAATATGACGGCGGCGTGCCAGGAAATCTCCCATTGCCAAGCACTCGTACAGCGCTCTCTGTTGTTCTTAAAAAACACACAGATAACAATGCCTCTCTACTATAAATTCCATGCAGAAGTTTTAAGGTTAACCACACTTTGTGTACAATTTCAATACAAACGCATGCACTCTGTTTCAAGCGTTATTCATGGATAACTAGATTTTTTGATATTTGCCGCCTTAGTATTTTATATTTTTTCGTATTGAAAAGTTCTGTTGAAAAGTTCTGTTGAAAAATTCAGATTTGTGTCGTATAATCTTATTAGAAACAATTTTTTTACAAAATTTTCATCAACATAAAGCATCAAATCAGAAGGATTCTATTGTCAAAATTGGAAATGAGTGAGCTAGGCGACGATACTTCTATCGCGGATTCGATTACTGAAAACGAAATTGAGGATCTTCAGCTGAAAAACGAAGATACCATAAGTGCTGATTATTATGCAGATAATGATGATGATGACGATGATGATGATGAACTGGGAAGTATAATATCAATAGAGGATGATGATGTTGATGGTGAAGGCACTATGCAAAAGGAAAAATGGATTGATGCCGCAGAACCGCAACGCAGCCAATTAGAAAACTTTGAACAACAACAACAACAACAACGCTGTAGTGCTGAAAATACTGTTAATTGCATTGAAAAAAATTTTCATGAGAATTCCACTTTAATTGAAAATAACGAAAATGAGAAGGAACCGAGCATTAAAACAGTTGTGGAATATGGTTCTGAGGAGGAGCCAATGTTCGATTATGAACTTTTTCAGAATCCCATAATAGAATTGGGGCGCAGATTGTGGTCTTCATCCGTGGAGCAACAACACTATACTAAAGGATGTCTTTGGTCACCAGATGGTACATGCCTGCTAATGCCCGTGCATTTAGATGGTAAATGGTGACATTTCGATATTGCGGTCGCAGCACATTTGTAAATTATACTTTTTATATTAAGGTATGCATGTTATCGAGTTACCTCACGACTTGTATGGTGTGCAACAGATAAGTAAAGAGCGCACCTTAAGCGCTCTACCCTCGGCAATTTATGTGAAGGAAGGTGGTACAGTTTATGATTACGCTTGGTATCCATTCATGAGTAGTTCTGAGCCAGATACCTGCTGGTATGTACACAGAATTTTATCATCAAAAAAAAAAAAAGAAAAATTTAAAAAGTAAACATTTTCTTATTAAGTTGGTTAGCCACTCGCCAACACGAGCCTATACACATGTGGGATGCCTTTACTGGTGAATTGCGTTGCACATATCGTGGGTATAATGAAGTGGACGAAGTGGAAACTGCCATATCGATCATTTTTAGCCCTGATGGCGAAAAAATATTTGGTGGTTATAAGAAATCTTTGAAAATATTTGATACACATGTGTAAGCTTTGTTTGTCTGTTGTTATGTTGTATAAATGATATAACAGAGCTGCGGCCCCCTTACAGGCCTGGCCGTGATTACCGCAGTATACCAGTAAAGCAAACAATTTCTTGTATGGCTGTCACCACCACCAATGACAATTGTGTTACCGCCGGCTCCTGGAACGGTTTTATATACCATTATGATGTGAGGACGCCCCGACTGGGATCCCTATTTTCTCTATGTGGGCATACTGGAGGTATTACATGGCTAATCTACCACGGCTTAAGTGACACAGAATGGCATTTATTCAGTGGTGCTCGTAAAGATGATAAAATTCTGCTCTGGGATATGCGTAATTATACTAAACCGATGCAAATTTTTAAACGTGATGTGGCAACAAACCAACGCATTTATTTTGATATGGATTTTCAAAAAAATAAATGGCTGATTAGTGGTGATACTCAGGGTTATGTACGGGTGTGGAATTTGCACGATTCAAATCAATATGGAAAGGTTTTACCACCACTATTTATTTTCATACCCCGATTTATTCATATAATGAACAATTTCTAATTTTGTAGATACCCTTACATAAGGATTGTTGCAACGGTGTCAATATTCATCCCAATTTGCCTATATTAGCTAGCACATCTGGTCAATATCATTTTACGGATATAACAAACGAGAATAAGGAAATTCCTAGTGATACCAAAGTGATAGATTACGAAAACTCTTTATTACTAACATGGTTGGGCAATTCTTATTAATTTCTTTTTGATTCTATATAGTATAGTATACTTATGTTACATTATTTATGGAAATTGTATACGTGTATAAAAAATGGGGAATTCTTGAATAGCTTTTTTATGAAATGTTTATGTAACACTTGATTGATTTTTTTTTTATTTTTTTTAAATTCAAAATCTTTTTAAGAATTCCTCAGCACAGGTGCGAGCCCGTGCATTAACCGCCAATTTCATTTCGCTAATTTCTTTATCGATCTCCTCCATAAAACTAATAACAAAATCCACCAATTTGTGTTTATACATTTGCTCCGTATGAAAGTTAGTTATCAAGAAGCTAATATCATAGCCTTCAATTGGTTTACGCCTCAGTATAATAAAGGATTCAGCTCTTCTCATCATGAAACGTGTGAATTTGTGGCATAAGATTTTTTCAATTTCATCGGCCTGTTTTACAGCAATACTGACACGTACCGAATTAATAGATGGTTCAATTTTAACACGCTCCCTCTCATTGCGTGATATCACCAGGGGCGTAAGTATAAGTTCTTTACTGGTACAAACCTCAACTTCGGGTTTATTGTGACGCTCCACTACTTGGGAGGGGAAGTCTTGTAAACACATTGCTGCCGTTAAAGAATGACGGACGGCTGTTAAATATGGTTTTAAAGTGGCCGCCATTATCTTAAAAATTATTATTTACTTGGATTCAATTATTTCCTTAATATTTTTAAAAACTATATTAAAAGAAAACACTTTTTTCCAACAGTGATTCACTATTACTTTGGAATAGAGATGTGTATTTAGTTGGTTCTAGTTCAGTTGAATTTTGTGACATTAATCGATAATACTGATTCGTTTACCAAATATATATTTTTTATATATATATTAATTTATATACTTTATAAAACAAACATAAACTTAAAAAACAATATAAAAATAATTTTTATTCGTGATTTTTAATTCTCATCGTTAAAATATCACATGTCTGCCTGATTTACTGATATATTTCATTTCAGTGTAAACATAGTGTAATTACGAATTTTTGTAATATTTAGTTGATAAAAGAGAAGTGAGTAAGGAGAAACAGAAAAGTATTACTTCTCTTAGTGAACCTTTAATAAGCTGTAGTTGCGGTAAAAAAAACGAAATTATATCAAATTTTGCTAAAAAATGCCGTACGCCAACCAGCCATCAGTAACCATAACAGAACTAACTGATGATAATGTTAAATTTGTATTGGAAGATACGGAGTTAAGTGTGGCCAACAGTTTACGCCGGGTATTTATAGCTGAGACTCCGACCTTAGCAATCGATTGGGTTCAGTTGGAGGCAAATTCTACAGTGTTGTCGGATGAGTTTTTGGCTCACCGCATAGGTTTAATCCCACTAATATCCGACGAGGTAGTAGAACGTCTTCAATACACACGTGATTGTATTTGCTTAGATTTCTGCCCGGAGTGCAGTGTTGAATTTACGTTGGATGTAAAATGCAATGAAGATCAGACAAGACACGTGACAACTGCAGATTTAAAGTCTAGCAGTCCAAAAGTGGTACCGGTAACTTCGCGCCATCAAAATGAAGAAGACAATGAATATGGCGAGAGTACGGACGAGATATTAATTATTAAATTGCGCAAGGGTCAGGAATTGAAATTAAGAGCCTATGCTAAAAAGGGTTTTGGCAAAGAGCACGCCAAATGGAATCCCACGGCAGGTGTATGTTTTGAATATGATCCGGACAATGCTATGCGTCACACCTTATATCCCAAACCAGATGAATGGCCGAAGAGTGAACATACCGAACTGGAAGATGAACTATTCGAGGCACCGTACAACTGGGAGGCTAAGCCGAATAAATTCTTTTATAATGTAGAGTCTTCGGGGGCCTTAAAACCGGAGAACATTGTTATTATGGGCGTCCAAGTGCTGAAGAACAAATTATCTAATTTACAAACACAACTTAGCCATGAAAATCAAAACGACGCTTTGGCTGTATAAAGCAGGATTTTTATTCTCTTAAAATTTCTTTAATAAAATCCACAATATTTTTACTCCTTAAAAAGATTTTTCACATCAATACCACCAATAGTGTGCTTGCCTTCTGACTGATGCGTGGCCGTCCTCTTTTTATTTGTACCAAATTGTTTGGTTTCCGTTTCGGGTGTCTCCTTGAACAGTTCATTCACATCAACTTTAGAAGGTTCTTCTTCTTCTGCTATTAGTGAAATTTCTCTCACGTTTGTTTTCATTTGCAACCGCTTTTCCTGCAGCAACTCGCGTGCAGTGTCAAACACTTGGTTGTCATCCACAGCTCCCTGAGATTTTAACTCCTGATATATACCAATGAATTGTTGCGTTTGCGTTTCTTGTTGTCTGTCCACCAAGTTAATAGTAGATAATTGCTTCTCAGATTTATGAAATTTACTGAAATTTAAAACATGTAATAATTCCTGCGACCACAACTTTACACGGCAACTTTTAACTCACGCTCTTACTAAGTCTTCTTCATAAAATATATTCCTAATAGGTACATTGGGTGCTGGTCTGTTAAAACGCGGCTCCAGTTTTGGTGGAAAAGCTTCGTATATGTCATACCAAATGGGTTTATCCTCTGATTTCATGGCACCAGCTTTCAAGAGACCAGCAACCCTAGGTGGACAGACAAAAGTAATTTTTGCCTTTTCGATGATTTTATTTTATATACTACCTCGTGTATATTGTTCCAATTTTTTCTAATCTACTTTGAGCCATTTTTGTTTTTTATTTGTTAACTATTAGTAACTGTATTAATTTGAGATAATAAATAGACAAACTTAATTCGTTCACTCGAGATGCCACCTTGCCAGAAAATTATCTTCATATCTTTGGTAGACATATGGCAATATTAAATAAAGCAAGCAGCGTAATTAAGGGAAGAAGAAATAGTAGCACGTTTAACAATTTTCTTTTATATCTTTATTATTTGAAAAATGTGTGCTTTAGCTGAGGTAACTTATCAAACATAAATGATTTTAAATACTTTGTAATTCTAAAGTGTATTTAACAATTTCTAATTTATGCAACAGGTTGCTGGTGATGAATGCTATGGTGAAGGTTCGCGAACGTTTGTTTTTCAGGATGAGGGACACACGTTAGGGAATGCTTTAAAAACTATAGTAAGTCGCTATCCAGATGTAGACTTTTGCGGTTACACAGTACCACATCCCACAGAAAACAAATTACACTTCCGCATACAATCAAACAAATCGCGAGCTATTGACATTTTAAAGAGAGGTCTAGAAGATTTGGATAAATTATGCGAACATGTTTTAACAATGTTTGAAGCAGAAGTGAAACGATTTAACGATGGAAAGAATAAAATGCCAACAACATCATAACTTATGTATAATACTTCTATTCATTAAACAGCAGTGCGACTCTTTCGGGGATCGTAATTTGGCTTCCGCAAACGATGATAATTGGGAAACACTTTACGAAGGAAATCTATTTGTAAAGTTTGAGACTGAAAAGTAGCAAAAAATTATATATATTTAAATCGAATAATTGACTTTTATTCTTATTTAAAAATACTGTTACCGTATGTTTGTCGAGAGAGTCTCGTTGTAAGCAATCACGGCCATAAACAACTGTGTTTTCTGGCACCACATGCTGTTTATATTTTAGATTTACTCCGGCTCCAATGACGCAGCCATTTGTTATTGTTATATCAGGACCCACATAGCATTTGGGTTCAAAAACATTCTTATCACCGATACGATTCGCTTCTATCGTGCATCCCACCTCAAAAACATTACTGGCTCCAATTGTTAAAGTGGGCGGCTTTAATTCTACTATTCCATCACTATTCTCTTTAGTTATTTTGTGTTTTTCATTAAGCCTATTGGCTATTGTGGCATATTCCTCAACTATACAATTCTCTCCTAAAACAATGGGGCCCGCTTCGGCTAATATGGAGGCGCTGGGGTGTATAACACAACCAGATAATATGGTAATGTCTCCACGCAAGATGCTGTCTTCGCAAATCGATGATCTGGCCATTATCTTTATGCTAATAAAGATAATTATCAATTATAAATATTCACCTCTTTAATGTACTTTTGTAATACTCATTAAATTCAGATCCAGGCATTTTTTATTTATCTATTATTAAATTTAAAAACAAAGAAATATTTTTGTTGGTTTTGTTACTCAATTAGCAAAATTTTGCTTCGTAATAATTCCTTTTTCTTCTTGTGTTTTACTTTTCAATTTATTGCCATATTTCCATATTTAACAAAAATTTTAGATTAAAAAAAAAAAATTTTTTTTTTTTTTTTTCTTTAAACATAGAATATATATTTCCCGAAATTGTTCATGTTGATTTAATAAATTTATATACATATGCTTTTAGATGATAGAATATTGGCATTGATTCCCATTTAATAAAATTCAAACATAAGGTAACGCTGTCTGTACTAAAATGTATGTAAATGTAGATGTTAAAATAAAGAGAACGAGAAATAAAGCCTACTTATTCTGTTCCGGACCAGGTAGTTTTTGTCTTCTTCAGTATAATGCGATTGGTTTGACTCAGTAAAGTATTTGCGAAGATATTTTCACAAGAATTTTAACAAAAAAGAAAAAATGTTTTTGGTATTATAAAATGAAATAAATGATAAATGAAACATAATTCAAATAAACATAAATGATTCAAGTGTTTTAAATGTACGCAATAATAAGAACGAGTTGAAAGTATTTTTTATAAATAAGAACGCGTGTATTCTGAAAAACGTGCAAAAGTTCAAACACAATATAACGCGAGTTGTGAATTTCGGCTTTTAAAGAAATGATATTTTATTAAAACACACAGTAAGAATACTTTGAAGTTTTATTTATTTGTTAATAATTGGACATTTTTTAATAAACAGTTAGTTGAATATATCAGAAATAATCAATTGTGTTGCAAAATATACCGATAATAAATTTTGTTGGTAGAGAGAATAATAGGTTATGTTTGTTTGTATGTTTGTATGCATGTATGCATGTGTGTATGTTTATATTTCTGTAGACTGACGCCAACACTCGTTTTAAGTTTTTTATTCTTTTTGTCTGCTAAATATTATTGCATTGGCACTCCATCTCTTCCTATCTCTTTTCTTTATCTAACAAAAAAAAGCAAACCATTTGCGATACCATTCTGGTAAAGACAACAATTATCATTTGGATGGTGTGTTGATGGTGAATATCGCTGCTGTACTTGCTGCCACCCAAACATTCATTTTGATTAACTAAAAATATATGCAATATTCTTTCGCTTATTGCACAAAGTACAGAATACGTTAAAGTTGATTCTTTGTTGTTAATATTTTAATAATTTTTATGACTAATACACCATGAAAAACGTTTATCATTCTAAAGACGAGAAAGGCAAAGACGTTTTGCCCTCTTTTCCCACCGACAACAAAAAACATATTTGCATAGTATTTGTTAAACTTTATTTAATTAAAATCTGTCGGTTAAAATGCATTTGATTAGGAAGCAAATAAACTTTTTGTTTTAGTTTATTTACTCATGCCGATTTATACTTATTTCATTCATTCAGTAAAAGCAACAAACGTTTATTGTTAATGAAATTCAACGATTCGGCATTCAAGCGAATTTCAAACAATGAACCAATGAATTAGAGACAATTTAATTAGAATTTTGCAATGTGGTGTTTATAGTGTCGAAATTGAATTCTTTTTGAATTAGGTACGTATCCAATGCAAACAAAGAAATATGAGTAGAGCGAACGCATGTTTGCGTCTATGAAAGCAAAGTTTTTATTAAATATAAATTAAAGTACAATGTAGTATGTGACTGGGAAAGTCGCAGTGTACCTGGTGCTTTATAAAATACCACCGAAAAATATGTATGTGAGGTGTGCACAGTAAATGAAGAACAATCGTTGTTCCACCCTTATGTCAACACCCCCCAGTAAACGATGCATAAATACGTATACAGCAAAAAAAAAAAAAAAAAAAAAAAAAACTACCATAAATATTGTATTACTTTAAAAAAAAAAAGGGGTGTGTGTGTATGTGTGTGTTTCATAAAGGGGGAACTCGCACCTATGGGCACGTGTGCCGTATATGCAATGAATGGTACAGCTTGTCCACTGCTGCCATATACATTCGAGGTTTATTGACCCTAAATGAAATATACCTCTCCACGTCACCCACGACCCCCTGACAAATATGCAAGTGAGTGGGCGCATATATGCATATTTCAATCTTCGGTATAACACTGATGCGGGTTTTTTTTTTTTCTCTTTTTTCGCAACATCATGCTTGTAATGAAATTTTATATCAAATTTTTTCAAACTACAGCCAGACACACTTTTCTGTACAATTGAATAGTGAAAGGATTATATTTAGATTTAAGCGTAAGGTAACAAAAGAACTCTTAATTTTGTTGTTGTTGTTGTTGTTTATTATTATTTGAAAAAAAAAAATTTATTTATTTATTTTTTTTTTTTTATTTTTTTGTTATTGCTTTGCTGCAATATTAGCTTCAAAATGTCTGATTGAGTTGTTTATGCCAAATTGTATATAACTGTAAATTTAACGCATTTTCTACATATACATATGTATGCAGCAAAATAAACACAAACATCTGCATGTGATTAACCATTAAGGGTTAATTTCATTTAAATTCTTCTATCTACATACATACATATATAATATTATATATATATATATATATGTATGGCAAGTGTAAGTTTATGTAGTTATATGCTTATTTAGAAAGTGTTTAATTTTTTTTTACTTTTATCCATTATATATAGACGTACCTTGAATATTGCAATAATCAAGAATTTTATATGTGTATGTGATGCTTGATACGGCTTCTATATCGTTCTTCTGACTTTTACAACTAAAACGAAAATATTCTACATCCCTGTTGTTTCTATCATTATAGTCTTGACGGTTATACTAACATAGGGGTGGAACAAAAAGCTATTTAATTGTAACAACCCCCACAGCAAGCATATGTGTGCATGAAAAATATATTCCATGAATCATGTTTTAGACGAGCTTAACTCCAATTTTTTTTTTTTGTCAATATATAATAACATGTATTAACAAAGAATTCCTTGTAGTATGGGAGGGATATATAATGTTTGTGTAAATGTTTGTTTATGGTATAATGTTATAAATCATTATTCCGATTCACTTTTCATTTAATCATGCCACAAGCATGCTCTGATTCAAGTGTCTTCCGGTATACAATGTTTTATATGGCGGAAAATTATAAAACCCCGATAGTAACTGAAGCGATCTAAACATGTATATCCGTGTGTCTGTCTGTTGTTGGTACTTTTATCAAAGAACACGCCCACAATATAACGATAAAAATAACTTAAGAAAAAAAAAAAAAAAAAACTACAATATTTTTTTTCAATTCACATAAAGAATAAACGGCAGCATTTCTTTTTTTGTCCACACATCATTTCTACACATTTAAATGTATATATTTTGTATATTGTACACGAATCGATTTCAACCATTATATCATCATTTAATGTATTCACTTCCTGGTAATGTAAGAATGACGAACCGGTTTTTGGTCAAATTTGATCGTGTTTCTTTTTCATTACATGCTTGTGTACTATTAAAGCATAATCTATGTGTGTGTACGGATGAATGTGTGTGTTTTTTTTTTTTTCTTTCTTTCGGAGAAGTCTGAAAACATACTATTTTACACGTTATACAACTTCTACAAGAGTTTATTTATTCATTTTGTATATGTGCGTATAATATTTATCGATAAGTTGAACACTATAGCTTAGATTTATATTTTATGTTAGCTTTTTATTAGTTGCTGGCACATTAGTGTGTTTACTTATACAGAGACAATGTTTATGTTAATTTTCAAGATCAACATTTTTTGTTTGTTTGTTTTGTTTTTGGATTTATATTAAAGTTTATTGACTTGCTATAAATGTATATATAAAACTATGTACCATTGTTTAGTTTATAAACTTATACAAACAGCAACATTTACAGGTTTTTTTTTTTTGTTTCAGCTCTTCAGTCTTTTAAATATGTAGATAATGAAAAGAATTAAATTAAGAAAAGCTAATGATTTAAACAAAAAACAACAACAAAATATAGCTTACGGGAATATGAGTGACCTCAAAATACCATACGCACCCTGTATGTAGGCGTATTATGTTACCCGTAAAAATATACCGTAATGTTAAGAAGAGCCATCCCGAGGATGTTATAAATCGTCTACTAGTAAGCCTAGACTCTCCGGAAATCCAATTCCAAATGTTTTGTGTCGTTTTTTTATTTGTAGAGCCGGGCATTTACACAACAGATGCGCAATTTCAACCATATCAAATAGATTGTAAAGAATTATATAACAAAACCTTCAGGCAGTCACCATGTTAGATTCGGAAGCTTATTACCTTTTGTTCTTCAAGTACTTTCATTTGATATCCATATCAAGAAGATTTTAAAGAAACTTGTAATCGATCTTCATCAGGCGGTCGCCATATTGAATGTAGTATAATTCTATTCAAAATTTTTGCATTCTACTCCTCAAACTCTTTCATTTCATACCCATAACATGTACATTGTGATGAAATCAGTAATCTTTCATATGGTGGCGACCATCATTTTGTATCTAATATGACGAAATTTAGTTTATTTGATTCTACTCGCCAAACCCTTTCATTTGACATCCATATCATATAGATGAGGATGTTGGGGTTTTGTACTTTTGTGGCGGTCGCCATATTAAAAATATTGCATCGGTCGTATTGACATTGGTATTAAAGCCGGGTACTTAATTTTACTGTTATAGTTATATGGATGGCTGGCAGAACAATCAAGATTCCAATTTGACGCAGAAGAAAGCCATCTCTTTTAATAATTTCGCTTCTATAACTCGGTAACAGTTATTCTGTACTGTTGGTATATTATCAGTCAAGCTATAGCCATAAATTATATATATATATATATATATATAATTATATATACAATGTATATAATTAACAGGCACTCTGTGCTAAGTTAATTCATAATATCGGGTGACTCAAGTGACATAATAAAAATAAAAGAAAGCAGCTGCTGCTGACAGCTGCATAATAATTTAGGATATAAGGCAATGTTGCCAGTGTAGAGGTGGTTGTGGTGGTGGGTTTTTCAAAATGTTTCGTTCTGTGAAAGCTGTCCTTTCATTAAACAAATGTATAGTTTTACACAATCTATGCTTGTAGCCTTGAATACAAGTGTACGAAGCAGACGGTTATAGGATAATATGTCCAACTGATCGAATACTTTTGCAGCAGCGACCCAATATAATAGAAATAACTGAAATTGTGAAAACGTAGCAGCGGACTACTTCCGTTAAAAGTCAACGGTAGTCGTCATTTTAAGGTTTTTTGTAATCGAAGGCTTTAAAAAAGTGAACTGTGGGCTTGCAGAAAACTATTTTCCATTGGTACGATCAATAGAATTCCACCTCTGCAGGCAACTTATACTTTAGTAACTGTCCATATATGCCACGCCCACAAATAAAGAAAAGAAATGAAGGACATCGCAAAGTTGGACTAAACCAATACTCGTTATACTATCCACATAAGATGGGACAGTATACACCCAGAAGGAGGCGTCAGAGACCCTACAGAGTATATATATTTTTGATCAGCATCAAAAACTGAATCGATATAGACATGTATGTCCGTGTGTCCGTGAGACTGTCTGTTGTTGGCCTTGTCGTGGGCGTAAATTTTGAGATATTGAGTTTTTGAATTTTGCATACACACTTTTAGTTCTTGCATGCAAATTGGTATTTAAAATGGGCAAAATCGGTTAAGAGCCACGCCCACAATTGATAAAACTCTATATATCTGCTACAAACGTTGAGCTAAGAACTTGAAATTTGGCACGCTAATCCATAGTTATCTTATCCACCGCTATGCCAAAAATGGGCATGGTCTGTTAATAGACACGCCCACAATCGACAAAAACCTTCATATCTGCCACAAAAATTGACCTATGAACTTGAAATTTGATACACATATTTATAGTTGTCCCATACATCGATATGCCAAACATGGACATAATCGGATAACAGACACTCGCACAATTTACAAAAAATCATATTCACCATAAAACTAGACTTGCACACTGATACGTTGTATTAGAGGGCGCAATATATATATATATGTGGCACGCTACCCATCCGTTATGGATGTGGAGGGTATTTACGATTTGACCTAAACCAAATTTAGTTGTCTTACTTGTTTTTTGCCTAAATTTTAACTCAGCTTAACCGTACACTCGCATCTAGATTTGGCCCAAGTCGTTGGTCGTATAAGTTTTTTATTCGTTTGCTTATCCATCATTCAGTCTCAACAGGGCGAAGCCTTTTTATG
Organism: Ornithomya fringillina; assembly: GCA_963978525.1. Classification (NCBI taxonomy): domain Eukaryota; kingdom Metazoa; phylum Arthropoda; class Insecta; order Diptera; family Hippoboscidae; genus Ornithomya; species Ornithomya fringillina. The sequence goes on from OZ021690.1 coordinate 3,245,320, forward strand.
AACGTATATGTACGCTTATGTTATACGTCTATGTGTATGTGTATGTGTGTATTCATAAAAAAAAATGAAGTAACAAAGACTATGAAATGTGCTTTGTGTTGGAAAATCAAGGAGTTAAGCGGCAGTCTGTGTATAACAATGAATAAAATTACTGACCTTGACTTTCAGCTGGAGTTTAAGGCCCTGCAGACGACATGCGTAGCGTCAGCGACAGCACCAGTAGCAACATTAACAAAAGCAACAATAATAATGAAATAATAAAAATAAAAATAAAAAATAACAACAAAAAAAAAAACAGAAACACATAGATAACTATGTGTATACACACATACGTACATATATGCATAGATACGATCTCATCGTAAGTTTGTTGTTGTTGTTGTATTTTTTGTGAGTATAAATTCGTCTGCAAGTAAGCAAGAAAAACTATATGTCTAACACGAACTTGTGGTTGTGATGATGGTAAGGTAAGGTATCGCATCGCATTGTATCCCATGCTGTAATTGATGCGGCGGTCTCAACTAAATTCTCCATTTATCAGACAAAAGCCACAATTCTTTCAATTCATTGTGTATTGTTTCATATGAGTTTAATTCCATGAACAAATCAACGACAACATATAACATTTTGCATAATAAAACAAGTGAAAATGTTATGGTCGGTCAAGCGTGTCATTTAATACCGTACACCACTTGCTTCTAACTACAAATTTCTTGAATTGTATATGGTGTTGCCAAATAAGTCACTTTGTGGAAATATCATTATATTGAAAGCAGTTCTAAAAATAATCCGAACCGGGCCTATTATGTACCCAATGGCGAACAATAGTTCGCCAAATATTAAGAATTGCTACTTTTTTGCCATATGAAGGAACCTCTCTCCATATAATGATATCTCACGAACTGACTCGTGTGACAGTGCCTCGCGTTTTTGTGGAACGAAATGGTCGGGCTTGACCGACAAAACATTTTCACTTGTTTGCCCATTAAAATATGAAGTAATTTATTAGAAAAATATACCATATTATATATCAAAAGAAAGATAAAAAGTTGAGGTTTAAGTTTTTTTTTTTATTTTGTAAATAAATTATCATTTTTTTACCCATAACTTCTTATGTGATAAGTGTTTAGTATACCGTTTAAATGTATAACCTTGAACCAAAAAGTAAAGCAACTATATTTGGCTTATACCCTTCACATTTACATACAAATAATGGGCGTGGCAGGTATAGGATTACATTCTCTAAATGTGAATATTTTACGTATCAGCTTGCAAATCGTCTTGTACGCTGAGAATGATTTTTCGTACATTGTGGGCGTGTCTATTATCCGATTATGCCCATTTTTGGCACATCCATGGATGGTATAATTATAAATATTCCAATACCAAACTTCAAGTTCATAGGTCAACTTTTGTGGCAGATATATAGATTTTTGTTGATTGTGGGCGTGGCTCTTGATCGATTTTGCCCATTTGAAATAGCGATTTGCGTGCAGAAACTAAACGTGTCTGAAGAAAATTTAAAAGCTCAATATTTCTAAAATTTTCAACCGTGCGAATGCCAATAAAAGACAGACACACCGACGTACATGTCTATGTCGATCCTTTGTAGGATCTCTGGCATCTACTTTTATAAACGAAATAACAAACGAAGTATACCTTTCATCTTATGAGTGTATAATGAATGAATCCGATGGGGCTATAAATTAAAAAATTTATCAATAGGGTTTATGTAAATTATAGGAAGAAAAAAAAAGAAATAGAAATTCAAAGCCAGGTCACGCCCAAGAGACAAGTAAGAGCCGTAAAATAACCGGTTCTTTAAAGTCTATTTAGGTTCCACAAAACATTCCTTCTTAAAATGGCCAACAGTGTGTAAAGTATATTTAAGCGATTTTTTCAGCAAGCCCTCACGTTCTCACCACCTACAATCATTCCAAATAATTTGTTAGGTCTGACATTTTTTTTTATATTAATTTAAACGTTTCGTGGGCATTTATCTCGAAAATACGAATCGAGTACTTGTTTACAATATATGCAAATAGACGGTATTGAAGGGGTTCCAGTATACTTGTTATCAGAACGTTATCTCGTCAATGACCACCGTTTAACATTGCATTATTAGGCAAGGTCAGTAACAGTGCGCTATAGCGTTAACGTGTAATGTAAATACAGACACATTTCTATATGAAGTGGGGAGTATTTTAAAATCCTCTCTCAGTTATCTATCACATTTACTGCACTCTTCGTTCTCCACTTACATCCAGCAATGTAAAAAATGTGTGCGCGCGAGTGTACGTTTTCTAACATTGGAATGTGTTTTATGCTGTGTGGTATTAAAACGATGCCCCTAAAATCATCACTTGTCTGAGAATGTATACTAACCTATCGCAAAAACAAACAAAAAAAAAAGTGCACCCTCCTCACCCACCCCCTCGCAATAAGCGTTCATAAGGTAAAGCATCATCGTGACGTTGGTATTATTGTGGGTGCATGTGTTTATACATGATTCTTAAACAAAGTTCAATAACTTGTACATACGTCGGTACCTACACATATGCAGGCATAAATATACAATATTTTTCAGTCGTTCTTTTGCAGTCTGGTTATCTTTGTGTCTTTTCTATATGCAAGCTAAACGCAATCAGCCAGTGAAGGTGGAATCTCATCTTACATCGAACCGAACATTGAACGTCATCAACGGCATTGCTGCTCATTCTCTATATATATACAATCTGTATATATGTACGCCACCTTGGCAAGAGGCTGAAAGTAAATAAGCTTACAGTTGGTGTATATAGATGTATAACAACAACATTAATGGCCCTTGGTCCAGCTATACTGGTGCGACTCTGTGAAAATATACTTTTCTCATATTCAAATTTGTTTCTCTTTCTCTCAATCTCTCTCTTTCCTACTCTGTCTTTCTCTCTTGTCATATGTCGTAATAATGATGAACGATTCTTTAGAAAAGTCAGTCTAAGGCAAACTATTGCCTTTCTTAGTGGCTTGCTGGTATCTTCCATTTTGTCGCAACGTTTAAACTGTTTCATACTCTCCTCTCTCCCACCCAACACATTGTGTTTTAGTCAATTTCGTGGAAATTGGTCAATAGCCTAAGATGTTTTAATATTGACCTTGATTCTCGGAAGTTTTCAATACAGAAAACTTACAAAGAGAGCGAAAGAGAGAGAGAGAGAGAGAATGCTTAGCTGCCAAACTGATCTTAGCCTAAAGAATGGGAGACAATAAAAATTGAGGGTCACATGAAACGTGTTGGTGTTTTTTTTTTTTTTTTTTTTTTCTGGTTACTAGTGATCCAAACCAAACTATGTAGTGAAACTTGTTGTGATTGTTTGTTTTTTTGTTTTTGTTTTTTTGTTTTTGTTTGTTTGTTTGTTAGTGATCCTAATAGGGTCTTCTTTGTGTGTTCTCTGTCAACAGTCAGAATTGGACGTTATTGATTCAATAGAAAAAATTCTTTCATGTTTACTCATTCACGATTTATACACAATATATACGAACAGTGCTCAATTCGCCATAAAGGTAATAAAAAAAAAAATGGTAATAACATACATGCACACACAGGCGATTTTGTTTCGTTGCAAGTAGTTAAAGTTAGTGTTGTGGTTGAGTCGTTTTTCTTGAACTTCTCGCAACCAATGCATATATACATACACATCCATATATATATATATATATTGTATATATATGATAATGGGAGTAAATTGTGTTCTTTTTGGTTTTGGTTCTTCTTGTTTATACCAACAACAACAATAAAACAATTGAGTAGTTGCATTTGCTGCCACCTTTTTCATTGTTGCTGCTATTGCTGTGGTAGTTGTTGTTTGTAGTTGGCTATAATTTAAGTGGTATTGGCCTGTTCTGACCTGACTGACTAAATGACTGACTGGATGGCATTACCACCGTCGTCTCTTCCTTTATGTTGTGGGAACTAAACAAAAGATATTGTGTGTGTACATATCACAATACATACAAACATACATATAAAAAAAAAAACATACGTACAAACATTTCTTTCCAGTTATTGTCTCTCAACTGTTTGTTGTTCTTTCCTTTGCCTTAGTATACCCTCAACATTATAGTGGTCGCAGGGTATACTAAGTTTTTTATTACTTTTGTGACTATCCGAAGGAGTCCTCAGAGAATCTACAATGTATTGATCGTTTAATCGATTTGTCTGTCTATCCGTCCGCATATCTAAACGTTATTGGCACTCTAACGCTCTCAAAAAGTTACATATTCATTTGAAAATATCTACAGTCACGCCCACAATGGACAAAACACCATCTATTACCCCTAAGAAGTTGAAATGTAGTAAATTGGACAAATTTCTAATTAATGCATGCATCGATGTGTAGCAAAGGGACGATGTTGGTTAACCAAAATTTAGAATTCAACTCATTCCTAATATTTACATATAGTTTTTGACTTTGTAGCGCCTCTGATGCCTCCTTCTGGAAGAACAAATATACCCTCATTAAGGTGAAGGGTGTAAAAAAGGTGTATGTATTTGCCTTGACTCCATATACCCACCGCCTTGGTATTTTATAATTGTATGGAATAGGCGTGGTCTTAATGCAACATTTATAGGAAATTCATATTGCTGCCTTCCTTTCTGCTTTAATTAAAAAATCATTAAATTTATCCATGTTTGGTGTTGTGGTGGGCATGGCTTATCTCATGGAGCTACTTTTAAAAATGCATTTATTTTCCGTTTTCCTTGCATGATGATCGTAACTTTTGGTCGATTTTGTCCATTTTGTCCATTTGCAATAACAATCAGCATAATGAGATTAACGACATATTTGCCAAGAATCAATCTGCGAGAATGTTCAACGCAGTTAGATTCGGAAACGGACAGACAGACAATATAAAATCAATTCCGAATTGAATGTTTTGTTGGGTCTTCGACGCCTGCTTCTAGAATGAATTTTCATTTCAGAAATAAGAATTGTTTTCAGCTAATTGCTGTAATTAAGCGCTCTCGTGAAGACCACAAGTTTCTGGGCATACGATTGCTTATAGTAAAAATAACAAACATATGTACTTACGCGTGTGCATTTGTGTGTATGTGTTTTTTTTTTTTTTTATTTATTTATTTATTTTTTTTTATAGTAAAACGTTTGTCTCGTGTTTTCTGCTTTTATGCTCATTGTCGTTATAGCGACGCACATACATATATACTATTATACATATTTCAGAAGTTCAACCAACTTGTTTAGAGTAAATTGTGTTTATACCACACAATAATAACAATAATAATAAGCACCGTCTGTCTGGTCTCTTTATACGTTAACGTTAATTAATTTTTGATAAATTCTTACAAGTTGAACACAATGGCCTGGATCGGTATTAAGATTTATAGATGGAGAAGGTAAAACTTCGAACTGAGAAACTTCTAGGCTAAAGGAAATAAAATGAAAAGCATCACTACTGGCATGGTCATCACCCATTCAGATACTTTTTTGAGATGGCTTACAATATGTGTGATGGGCATACATAATAAAAATGACGCTTTACAAAATTCAATTTTGTGATTTTCTACCCTTCTTGTGCAAAACATTTCTAGAGACCTCCACCATTACCACTATGAACACCAACACCACCACCACCGCCATCATCATCATTGGTAATGAGGGGTTCAACAACCTGGGCAGTATGTGCTGCAATAATGATTATTTAGATACACATTAATACTCCTGCCGCACGGCTACAACTGAAGTCGTATGGGGGACCATATGCGGTACATTCTTTTTCTTTCTCTCTCCATCTGCAAGGTACACTTGTTCTCTCTTGTTAATCACGTAAGGTTCTCATTGTCTGTGCCTCTCTTTGTTCGTAATAAAATATACAACGCGGTCTATACAGTTTGTATGTATGGTATACAGTCTGCAAAAAGGATGCAACACAATCAATCGTCCAAGTGCGCTCAAGCATGGTATGGTATGGCACCCCATATATATAAATATACACACATGTAACTGTTTTTAGCATCAACAAAACATAATACAACAACTAACTATATAATAAATTTTATGCAGGGTATCAATTTTTATATCCTCCATATAAGATGGCGGTATATAGTACTAAGTTTATTATTCCATATGTCTTGACACCAATTTTCAATTGACACCGATCGATTCAGAATCCAAAACGGAATCGATTTAATCATATCCATTTGTCTGTCCATGGAAATATTTCGATGAAATTTGGGGCAATACTTGACGTATTGGCCCAAAGAAGAATCTTATTGAAAATGGATTAAATTGTTAGATTTTTAGAAACGCGCCCCCATATAAGGTCCTATTTTAATGGAAGTCTTTATATGGGAAAAAATCGCATTTCTTCATATATAATATTTTGGCAAAAAATTTTTTTGAAGAAAAGTTAGCTAGCTTCATATTTGACTGGGCCAAATTTGTACGGGACCATTTTTACAACTCCTTTCCATATTTCACGAAGTAACTTATATGGCAGTGCCTCGTGCGTCCATTTAAACTAATTGTAGCATAATTTAAGGAGCTAAGTGGTGTGAGGTGGGTATTAAATGGCCGATTATAACATTTTCACTTGTTTTCTAAAATCCTCATCAGTTTTTAATTCTGAGGTGCTTTAAACAAAATTGCTTACAACAAAAAATCGAAATTTCTTAGAAGGTTTTACTGTGTACAATATGTCCACAAAATGAGAACAGGTCGCTCGTCAATGGGAACAAATGACAAGGCCTACAACATCAATTTTATGTAAGAAGTTAAATGTTTAAGACGGCAAGATCGATTTCGAACTAATTACAATGACTAATTATACATAACTCTTATAAAACATGTTGGTAGGATATTATGTTTACAATTATTTCACTTGCAATTTTTATTACATAAATATCTTAATCGCGCTTGCATAACTATTGAATTGACCATAGGTGGGTACATACCTAAAAGTGAAAAATTTTTTATAGGACTTTTATCCCCATATACGTACATATTCTCCTCTTCCGTTACTATATTATGCGTGTGTGTACGTATTCCATTGTGTGTTAATTCAGCGATTCCCAAATTTTTTATTATCACAATAATTCAATCATTCATTTACATTGAAGTTGTAAAAGACACAACAACACCAACTTTCGCTCAATGAAAAAGAAGAAGAATATTGTTTTTATAGTCGGTCAAGTCCGACCAGTTAATACTCCACACTACTTAGCTTCTTAAATTATGCTACAATTAGTTTATTAGAATCAATGAAATATAATTATATAGAGAAAGGGGGTTCTAAAAATGGTTCGATTGGGTGCAAATTTGGCCAAATTTTGTCTATATTAAAAAATTCCATAATAATAGGACGTTATTTGGGGAGGGGTTCTAAATATATTCCAATTCAGTCCATTTTCAATAAGATTCCTCAATGCAGTGCTGAAAATGTTCAACGAATATTTCGAAACATTTGTTATACTAATCGGTTGGAATGGCCTGTAGTATGGCGGTAGTATTTCAGTTTGGGGAGTAGGCACAAGTCGCACGGAGCCAATTCGGGTGGATGATCAATAACAATGACACCTATTTTGGTCAAGAATTCACGTTCCCAATATTCTCAATAGTCGAACTTGTCGAATTATGGCCCATAGTCGTAGAACTGCCAGATAATATTCTACGTTCACCGTCTAACCATCTGGGACGAATTCACTATAAACAATTCCCTTTGAAGCGGTCATCTGTTAGAGTGCATGGCATAGATCTTGCGTTTACCCAAATCTTTGGACAAAATTTGATAGACTGTGCTTTTCAGTATGCCAGTTTCCTCTTCGAGGAGTCTCGCAGACACAGAGCTGTCGCTTTCATTTAATATACACACTCTTTTTTCCATGTCGCATGGTTTTTGGGGCAGACTGTGTAATGAATTTTGAAAATACATTGATTTTGATCAATGTTTTATTAAATTTTTCATATTGCGATTTACTGAAAATTTTCTTTAATGAACCGCTTATTACCATTTAAGAACTGAAGATTTAATGCTATTTTACAATATCATCTGGCATCACTGTTATACCCTAATGGTGGACATGTTTCTGTGTATGCTGACGCGCACCAAAGAACTCTTTATTTAACTTTACCAACAAAAGAAATTTTGCTCATTTTTCCTCTCTCTCTCTCTCTCTCTTTCTCCCTTTTATGTTTCGGTAATTAAATATTTTATAGGCATGTGTGCGTTTGTTAAATGTTTGCCATGAGAATAATAGAGAGAGAATTTTTACATGGAGTCATTTTCATATTGTGTACGCGAGAGTGAATATGTGTGTGCGTGTAATGTTCTTAATTTCAACATATAAAACTTCTACCATTTTATGCATCATTCTGTGACTGTTCTCCATCGTTGTCGTGTGTTACTCGTGCGCTTTTATCCGTAAATTTTACAAGCGGCGTTAAAATTTTTTTTGTATAATTAGGAAATACAGTTGTAATTATGTATTAAAAGATATAAAAAAAAAGGAACAAAACCAAAAATCAAACGTGTTATTAAGGCAACAAAACATTTAAAAGGAGAAACAAATAAAAAAGGTTAATAATATATTATATACCATATATATACAATATATATATATATATATATATATATATATATATAAGACAATGAAATGTGAAAAATTGAATAAAAGAACACAGCATTATATAAAGTTTGAATATATATAAATAATTTGAGAATATTTTCCCTGCAACATAAACAAAGAATGCATAAGAAAAACAGTATAAAATATTGTGCATAAATAGTTAATAAATTTTTATATAAAATACGAAAAAAAAAAAAGTACAAACAAATTGGTGTGCAATGGGTTGAAATAAATACGCATATATATTGATATATTTTTACCTAACAATACCAATTCATGTGCAGAGAGGGAAAAATATGACTGGCAACACTTCAATTGTCCATACATAGTTATAGGGCGGAAAATGCAAGAACTTTACTGCGAATTCATTTTATTATTATTATTATTATTATATCCTAAACATAAGTTGGGGGGTATATTAAGTTTGTCACTCCGTTTGCAACACCTAGAAGGAGGCGTCAGACATCCTACAAATATATATATATATTCTTGATCAGCATTAAAAAACTGAATCGATCTAGACATGTATGTCCGTTTGTCGGTGTTTCTGTCTGTTGACATTATCACGGGCGTAAATTTTGAGATATTGAGCTAACAAGATGTACAGACACCAGACTACAGACTATTAAAATGGGCAAAATCGTTCAAAAACAATGCCCAAAATCGACAAAAATCTATATATCTGCCACAAAAGTTGACCTATGAACTTGAAGTTTAGTATTGGAATAATTAGAATTATGCCATCCATCGATGTGCCAAAAGTGAGCATAATCGGATAACAGACCCGCCCACAATTTACAACTACTACCACTATACATGGTTTTTCGGAAAGTATTTTTTTTTTTTTTTTTCAAATACCTTTCTGGCATTAGCACGATTTTACGCTACTGAAACTTTACTGATGAAAAACTCATTCAGGTCACTATTGATGTTCTCACTTACAGCAAAAGCGTTGCCATCTAAAAAATTGTTCGGTATGATAGTACATCCGATTAAAAGCTGTAAAAGTTTACCAAGCTTGTGTATGAGGTTTCGCATTGTCTTCGTAGAACATTTACCCTTGTTTTTTTTTTTTTATCAATGCCGGCCTTTTCTCTATAAGCAAAACATTCCATTTGTTCAAGTGATGGCAGAGTACAGTTCAGAATTGATCGGGACGTAGTAGAGACTAAAATCACATTAAACAACATCATCTTTTTATCGATCGGCTCATCTCTTGTACTGCAGCGTTTAATATAGTTGTAGACAATTAATTTCTGGTCCCCACTAATAATTTGCTTCAAAAATTTATAATATTCTTGATATTTGAGAAGCAAGTCATTGCGGTGGATGCAATTCCTTTGTCTAGGAATTCTTGTGTGTACGTTGATATTTGAAATAAGACCAATAAGACGTTTCAAGTGATTATGTACGATTTCGATTTCAGTTTCGATCAATTTAATCTCTCCGCAATCTTATCAATTTTTATTAAATTATTTGTGCATTAATCAATGCCTTTATTTAGACTTCAGCAGCTTCAACTTTAAAGAAAACAAATGAAGATTTTTACAATCAGTTCTCTCCGACTATTTATACCATAATTAGTTGCGTTGTATCCATAAATGCAAGTCATTGTCATGGGTGGTTGCAAAAATGCACCGATCGGGTCCAATCATTCATTCAATGAACTATTTGGTTAAAGAAAAAAAATATGTAGAATTGCGGGGTGGTGTTATAAAAATCATAGGGACAGGGTTGAATTGATTCATTTTTTGATATTGATTCTGATCCGATCGATATAATTAAAGGTGGGTGTGGCAATTGCCGCTTAAATACAATTAAGTTTATTTATTTATATAATCTGTTTACCCCACTTCATGGTGCAGGGTGTAATTACTTAATGAACAATCCAATACAAAGTTTTCATAAATAAAATCATGTTTAACTGTGAACACAATGCTGAAAAATAACACTTACACACACTCTTTTGCACTATAGAGAACTGAGAGTGGTAGAGAACCGCACACGTAATACACACCCAAGACATGGTGGCCACCAATACATGTACAAAAATTTTAATCATAAAAAATAGACCTCCGTTAATCTCTCTCTGCAAGGTTCGCTTGGAATTCTATGCTATATGAAATTATACTTAGACTTATATATGTGTGTGTTTCTTTTTTTTATATATGATATAACATGAAGTGTTAACTTCTTTCCGCATTTCTAGGAAATCTCTCACGGTCTTTCTCTGAATTGTACAATTTCATTATATATGATATTTTGTTGGTGTTTAAAATGAATATATGTGTATTTGTGTGTGTACGCTGTCGACATGTTTGTTAGTTCTGCTTATTTACCCATAATCCGGCAAATTAATTCTTCTCAATTTCCCCTTAAAACTTATCTACGCGTAAAAATGTGATACACACACGCACTAACACACATGCATATATACAATATTTGTAAAATAATCAGCGATAACCCCGCAATTTAAAAGCAAACAATACACACAAACACACACAGTGTATGACAATAGTGAGCAACCCACACACAATTTTTGAACTCTGCTTGAACCGAAAGAAACACAAGAAGACAAAGTAAAGCAAAACTATATGAGAGAAGGAGTGAGTGTGCGCAAGTGTTCTCTCGTATATATATATATGCAGTAGAGAGTTTTCATGATATAAAATCTCAGCAACCTTTTGCACCACCACTGGGTAGGAGATGTGTTCTTTCTTTAGTTAACAGAACAAAGTATTTGTCTTTCTTTTCTTTTGTTTAATCACCGCCACAAAATGAAGACCTCATTATTTACCTTTTACTTTAAACAGCACTTATCAACGCGGAAAACAAATAAAACACAAACGCAAATATATATATATAGCATGCATGCGTACTTCAGCATAGTTAGCTAGTTTTGAAATTCATCAGAGAGCTAATTTAATTTGACTCAAGTTGTAAATTGTGTACAATTGCTTAATTGTCTTCGCCGGATCATTGCACTCTGCATATGTTGTTGCTTCCTATTCTCCGTCGTCTACTCGCTTTATGACATTGTGGTGGGTTGGAGAGGAATCGGATGTATCACATCATAGTGTATTAATTGTTTATATTTTATTTTACTTTGTTATCTTATTGGATCTTAATTTTAGTTGTGCTCCTTCATAAGCACACATTAAGTATGTGCGTGCGTGTGTATGTGTATGTATTTTTTCAAGTGCATGACATGTGCATCCGTCTACTTTAAACAGCATCCCTTACATTATCCCTAAAATCAACATAATTTATACATTGAAGTATTTTCACAACCGCCATATGGGAATATATTGGTTTTGGGCAAGCCTTTGTTATACACATACACACAAGTAGTACACAAGATTTAGCTTATGTGTGTGCGTGTGAAATTTGATGAATTTGAATTTTTACACGAGTTTACACTTGGTCCAAAAAAAAAAAACAATACAAATTATTTTGCTTCTGCAGCTTAATTTGATTTAGGCCAAATCTGAAATACGCTGCACATTTACATACAAAAGGTGGGCGTGGCAGTTATATAGTCTTCTTTTTGGTGTTGGTCTATAGAAAGTATCATTTCAGAATATATTTTCCTTTACAACACTTGGGGGCTCTCTTAGAACCCATTAGCTGAAGAATGCCTTTTTTTTTTTAATTTGCTTCACTGTTTAAGTGAAGTGAACGCGCCTGCATGAATTGATTTTGCACATTTCCAATAGCAAACTCCATTTATGCGGCCGTGCGAGTGGTACAAAGCAGAAAGTAAAAAATTTAAACGGACCTACGTACGGACATTGATGCTAATCGCGAATATATTTAATTTTGGGGAGTGTGAGACGCTCCCTTCTGGCATTTACAAACGTTTGAACATAACCAATACTACTCCCATTTACTTTAAATTTATACTACCGGCAACCATGAAGAGAACTGAACAACAAATGACGTGAATTTGTCGCAGATAGCGTTAAGCCAGAATGTGTTAAGAACAAGGCAGACTAATATTAGAAGAAGGCAAATATATATGAAAAATAAAAGCAAATGCTGAGCTGCACGTACACATATATTCGTATACTGTACTGAATGAACTGTACGTTTCCTCCCCCCCCCCATGTATTCTGCTCAGAAGAGAATTTGTTAATGTAATATATAAATGGAAACGGCCCTTACACAACCTGTAGCCAAGTCCTTCAGTTTCATTTTGTTGAGTGAGTAACTGTAAATTTATACTAGCAATGATTGTGGGTGAATTGTTCTTTGCATTTATATTCAAAGTATATCAAAATTCTTGTCTGACTCATTCTTCACCTCACGTCAACTAATGGCGTTAGGATTGTTGTATATTTTTTAGGTGTCTTGCTTGTTGTTTATACCTTTTAAGTAAATGCGAAATGGATCCTTGCGGCTAACAAGTGAAGTTGAAATGGGAAATTTCTGGCCGCAATGGCTGTACTACAAAAATGTTTCCCACCGCAATTGACTGAAATGTAGATGCTTCTTAAGGGGTCCCTGATTTTCTTAAGAGATCCCTTTTATTGCGCCTTCTTTTAGCAACAACTTGTATGACTTTTAACCAACCCTGCCCATGTAGCGCGCATTCAGCCCATGTTAAATTCATAAATGTATTTTTCTATTCGTATAAGATGTTTTTATATATATTGTGGGCGTGTCGCTGAACTGATTTCTGATTTCTGAATAATCGTTGAGCGCACATATTCTCAATTCTCCATTTATTGTTGTTGTATATTAATAATCTCTCAATTGCATTTTCTCTCATAAAACAAGCGTCAGTTGAGCGCGCAGCACTTACTCACTTCATTATTATAATACCATCTCTTTCTCTCATAACAGTATTATTATTTTTTTTTTTTTCCTTAATTCAGCACAGACATAACACAGGGTTGCATTTTCCTGCAATTTTTCAGTTTGGACATATATTTATATATATATATACATAAATGTGTGTGTGCGTATATATAAAATATAGAGAAATTACCTGCATGTGTATGCAGGAGTATGTACATGTCTCCCACTTACTACAGCTTACAGATTTGTATGATTAATGTTTACATATTACATTGCTTCCTATATACTACGATGTTGTAGCAATTGTTGCTGTTGTTGTCAAAGAGGATGAGGAAGATTATGATGAGATGGTGGTGGGTAGTGATGTTGGTAATGGTTTGCTCTTGTTCTACCTTTTATAATGTTTGTGTTCTGTTATACGCAGTATTTGAATTTTTTGTTTTTTTGGGGATTTTTCCCGGGTCGGCCATCAACATCATGTACAATGCGCATAGTTTGTGAAAGGATTGGTAGTCTAACAACGACCATTCTACTGTAAGGACAGGCAAATCGCACAACAACATAAATATATCAATATGTAAAAAAAAAAAAAAAAAAAAAATTTTTTTTTTTTGTGAAAAAGGATACAGTACCACAAACAACGTCTATACAACAATAGTGTTGCATTATAGGTTGTCATTCATTTCAATTCAATCAACCCTAACATTTATTCATTATTATTTTTCAACCCTAAATATGTTTTATGTTTATTGTATAAATTTTGCACTAAATTCATTTTTTTATGTCTGCACTTGCAGGTTTTGTATAAGCGCGCGTGTGTGCGTGTGTAAATTGGCTTTGAATCGTTATGTATAGTATTCTTTTATTAAAGTCAGCGCCCGAAATCATACTACGAAATTTTTGCAGCACCTTTACGAAAAACTAGAAGAATTGTGGTAAAATACAAAAGAAAGAAATTAAACGAAATAAAAAGGAGGGAAAATATCGTTTATTGCTCTCGTAACTGTAACTGTAACTGAAAACGTCTTGGGATTGTTATCGTAATAAAGCCCCTCCTAAAACGGTAAATATCTATTTTTGTTACTTTTTATAATTTTCACACTTACCATGTATGTGTTTATACGGTAGATTTGAAAATATTTATATTTACAACTTGCCGGCTTGTGCTTGGGCTTATGGCCAAATTGTGTGTAAATAAAGTGAAATTAGGGGGCGTCACGTACCCCATATGCCATGCATTGCATTCTGCATCCACTATGTAAATCATGCCTATATGTTTGTCTGTCTGTGGTAAATATTCTTCCGATCATAACAACATGAAATTAATGAAAAAAGATTCATTTTTTATTTGTATTAAAAAATTAAAACCTCACCAACAATCTAAGGTGGTGGGTTTTGATTAATTTGGCCCGAGCTAAATGTAGCGTTTTTAACTTGTTTTAATTTTCCCTTTTTTTTTTTGTCCTTCAGGTTCACATTACACCGACGTCGTTAATGATAGAAAACGGTAAATTGACGAGAAATTACTTTGCACGTATATGTTATAAGTTGAACCAATCATCCGTGATCAAACATGGCTGCATCGCCGGCACCTTCATTAGATTCTATACGCGGAATTGAGAGTACATTCATTGAGCATAACGGTTATTTATCAGATTCACCTCTCACATTGAGCGGTTCATCGCCACCAGTCAGTGATTCGGCAATTTGTGATGATTATCCAAATTCGCGGGTGGTAGGTGGTACAACAGCAACAGTGGGTGGCAGCCAACATTTACCTATTTCGAGTTCAGTATCATCATCAGCATCAAGTTCATCGTCGTCATCATCCTCATCATCATCCAGTAGTGGTTTGAGCGGTTGCGGTAGTACATCTAGTAACGCTAGCAATGGCACATCCAATAAGAATAGCGTTGGTGGACCCGGCGTTATAGGAAGTGGTAAAGGTAGTCCATGCGGTTCGTTACTGGCCAACAGTAGCCAATCTAATAGCAGTGGCGGCAGCAGCAGCAACAACGCCAGTACCAACAATATTACAAGTTTTTCAAATAGTTTGGGCGGCAGTGGCAGCAGTTGGTCTCGCTGTACCGCTTGTAAAAGCAAACAATCTGATGCTGTAGCTAAATGTTATGATTGTTTGACGTTTTTATGCGGCAGTTGTGTGACAGCTCATGAATTTATGCACTGCTTCAATGGTCACAATATATTTCTGTTTAAAAACTTTGAAATGTCGTCAACGGTTAACAATGGCGGCAGCGGTGGCGTTGGTGTTGTTAATGGTAATGGTGGCGGTATATCAGGCCCTGGAGGAACGAGTATAAATCGATCTACTGCTGTCGCTTCTGGCAGTAGTGCAGCCGTTGATAATTCCTCTGATTTTAAATTATCGAATTCGTTCAGTATGATTTTACAACAACAGCAGCAAAAATTTCAACAACAGGATTTACAAAAACAACAACAGCAACAGCAACAACAAACCCACCAACAGCATCAACAACCATTAACACATTTATCGAAAATTGTTGCAGCTGCTGCCGCAGCTGCTTCATCATATTCCTCACATCCAACTGATCTAATTGGCGGCGAATTGAATCAACAACAATCAAATCAAACCGTTGATGATTTGTTTAATTCTATGGTGTCAATGCCTATGCGCACCCAAATGCTAATGACTTCTCAAAATCAACAACAGCAACAACAACAGCAGCATCAAAATCAACAACAGCACCAACAACAACAGCAACAACAAGCACTGCACAATATAACAACATTCTATTGCCAGCGTCATAAGAATGAGATTTTGAAATTTTCATGTCGCACTTGTTGCACTCTGGTGTGCAAGGACTGTATTGCCGAAGATCATGTTGTGGAAAGTTTACATGAAATCGAACCGATTCAAGAAAATAGTATAACAACACTATTGGGCGGCCACTGCAACAACAACAACAACACTGCGGCTCCTGGCGCTGTTGCTGCCGCTGCCGTTACTGGTGGGACCATCGTTCAAAGTTCGCCCGAAACTATACTACAATCGGTGATCGCCGATTTACGCAGTAAGGCTGGTGAAATTGTTGCTTTGGTGGACAATAGCACGATGCCCGTAAATGATTCAGATATTTTGGGTAATCAAAAAATCAAACTCCAGTATCAAAGGACAAGTACGGATATTAATGAAACGTATCAATTTTTTTGCTCGCTATTGGAAGAGCGTAAACAGGAGCTGCTCAAGGAGTTGGAGAATTTGTATACATCTAAAATGACTGCACACACAACCAGCGTACAACGCTCCAAGGATTTGGTGGACAAAATATTGCAGACATGCGACACCATTGAGCGCAGCCCCAAGTCGCACAGCATCAGCGATGTGCTTATGTTGCGTAAAAATCTCGAATTGCAATTGCACAGCGTCATGCAGGAACTACAGTTGCCATTTGATTTACAATTCATGTCCAATTACCAATCGATACAGGCGGGCGTACGCAACACTTTCGGTTATATACGGGTCTCCTCCGTGGAGGGGTCCGCTGGCGGATTACTTTTATCCAAACAGCCACCAATTGCCCGGCCAATACAATCGCTGTCCTGCTCCACCCCATCCACCCACGGAGACGGGTCATCTAATAGCAGTGTCACGGGTGGTTCACATTTACCCGGTGGTTTGGGTTTGCCGGCCACTCTCTTGGAGAGTTCTTATGCCAATGCTGTAACAACTTCAGCCAATGGTGTGGGCGGCGTACTGATGGGTCGTCCCAGTACTTTAGGCAACAGTAGCAACACTAATAATTTTGATGATCTGCTAACAAAACGTTTTACAACTGCCACCGCTGCAGTTGTTTCGACCAATGGCAGCAATGCCAACAGTACAGCAGTTGCTGCTGCTCTAATGAGTGCTCATATCACTAATCCCTATGAAAAGTGGAGTAATGGTGGCAGCGACATGTTTACATCGAGTGCTGATCCTTTCTCAGCTGCACAAATCCTCAGCACGGTTGGTTTGACAAATGGCGGCGGTGGCAGCTCCAGCAATGCCGTAGTTGCTGCCGCCTCTAGTGCTTTTAATACTTTGAATTTGAATGCTGCACCGAACGGTGTGGTAAACTCTACCGACTCGCTGCGAGATGTTACCTCCAAATTGTTGACGGCATCCATTTATCCACCAAAATCACAGATTAAACGTCAGAAGATGATCTACCATTGCAAGTTTGGTGAGTTTGGTGTTATGGAGGGACAATTTACTGAGCCGTCTGGTGTGGCCGTCAATGCTCAGAATGACATAATCGTGGCCGATACTAATAATCATCGCATACAGATATTCGATAAGGAGGGACGGTTCAAGTTCCAGTTTGGTGAATGCGGCAAACGTGACTCGCAGTTATTATATCCGAACCGGGTGGCGGTGGTGCGTGGTACCGGTGACATTATAGTCACCGAACGATCACCCACTCATCAAGTGCAAATCTACAATCAGTATGGACAATTTGTCCGAAAATTTGGTGCCGACAAATTACAGCATCCGCGCGGCGTTACAGTCGATAACAAGGGTCGCATCATTGTCATTGAATGTAAAGTGATGCGTGTGGTTATATTTGATCAAAAAGGCAACATGCTGCACACATTCAGCTGCAGTCAACATTTAGAATTTCCGAACGGTGTGGTTGTTAACGATAAGCAGGAAATCTTTATAAGCGACAATCGATCTCACTGTGTTAAAGTGTTCAATTATGAGGGTCGGTATCTGCGACAGATCGGCGGTGAAGGTATCACAAATTATCCCATAGGTGTTGGCATGAATGCTAACGGTGAAATTTTAATAGCCGACAATCATAATAATTTCAATTTGACCATATTCACGCAAGACGGTCAACTAGTGTCCGCTTTAGAGTCGAAGGTTAAACATGCTCAATGTTTCGATGTTGCTCTAATGGATGATGGCAGTGTTGTTTTGGCCAATAAAGACTATCGCCTCTATATATATCGCTATGTGCAAGTACCGCCAGTTGGTTTGTAAATTCAAAAATCACAACCATCCTTCTAATACAGTTTCGTGTCTAGTGTATCGTTACTTGAAAATGATTGATCCCTTGATTTGAGTTGAATCTCTTGATCAGAAGTGTTATTTCTCTCTCTCTCTCTATATATATATATATATATATATATGGTAATGTTTGTTTTGTTTGTTTTTCATTTTACATACTTGAAAATTCCTTTGAGTTTTTTTTTTAAATGTTTTAGTCATGATTATATACAATTTATTAATTAAAACAGGTATTCAATATGTAACTTAGATCGTATATTTATATATATTTGTGGCTTCATCATTCAAGCATTTTGCATTTGAGCATTTTATCCGATCCTCTTTTTAAAGCCCAATCATTAATTCATTCCCCTTTTTTATATCTACAAATAAGTGTTTCTAATACGTGCGATTATACCTTTTTCAGTTTTAATTGAAGTTAAAATTGAAAAAAAAAAAACAACAACAACAACAACAAAAGAACAAATCGAAATAGTTTTCCTTGTTGGCAGTTCTCATCTAACATTTGCATTCTTCTGTTTTATTTTATTTTATTGCATTTTTAACAATTTTCTATTGAATTTTCTTTTTTACTGAGAATGGCGTGCAAATGTTGAGAAATGGGAAATTTAATCATTAATAACCAATATATTATATATATATATATATATATATGTTTTGTACTTATTCTAAATGCTTTTATTGCTCTCAACAAAAACTGAAATAGAAACGAAAACAAGAAAAAAACAAACAAACAAAAAAAAAAAAAAACAAAAAGAGACATTTTTACAATTTATAGAGGAGTAGTAGTAGTGACGCGATTTTTATCACAATTGTTCATTCGAATATCTCTGTAAGGCTGAATTATTAAGTGTGTTGTTATAAACCTTGAGAAGTAAAGGAAGAAGAAGAGTATTTCTATGATTTATTTTTTATTATTTTTTTTTTTCTACATTGTCTACAATTTCTTTTAGGTCCACCTGCGCATATTGTTGATTTTTTCATACGATTATATTATTACATATATATATATATAAATTTATAATCAACATGTTTGTTTTATTTTTTATATGATTTAAACGTGAAAATCATTTTCTTGTTTGTTATAATGTATCTATCAATGGAGGTGTTTATTCTCCTCCTTTTTAATTATATAATATATTTTCTTTGTTTACTGTCGCGAAAGCATACAATTTGCTACAATTTGTTTCTGCTACTGTTATACTCGCATAAATAAATTAATTAATTAATTAACTATTACTTGAATAGTTTATAGTTTTTTGCATTTTATTTAATATTATTAATAGTTTACAATTTTTTTCTTATGATAATTTTAAAATTGTTTTTGACGTTTTGTATGAATTTTTTTTTTTTTGTATTTTTTTTTTTTATAAGTTTTATGTTATGTTAATGTTTTGTGTTTTTGTATTAAATGATAAACTGAAACTGAAAATCTTTGTAATTAAAATGATTTTTGTTAAGTTATGCGTACCATAAGCATGATATTTAAAAAAAAAAAAAAAAACGATTAAAAATTGTTATTTTTTGGCTATTTGTATTAATTTTTTTTATAATCAATCAGTTTTTTACTAAACATGACTATTTCCCTCTTTGAAAAAAAAAAAATAAATAAAATAAAAATAAAAAAAAAAAACAATGAATATTAAAAATATAATTCATATATACATATATATATGTATATGTATAAATAATAGTACGTGTAATTGAAAAATAGCAATTTTTGGCAATCAGCTTAGAAGATTTAACCATAAAACCACTTCAAAACGGACAAGTCCAGAATGAATAATAATAATAAAAACAAAACAAAACAAAACAAAAAAAAAATAAAATTAAAAACACAAACACACAAACATGAAATGTAATGAATCTCTACACATTCTTAAAACGTATTTTTTATATTGAAAACATATAAAATCATAAATAATATAAAATGCAATGAAATGAAATGAAATGAAATGAAATGAAATAAAAGAACCAGTAATCAGTTAAGAAGGCAACAGTAGTCATCTCAGTATGAAGATGATTCTTTTAAAACTTTCTTAAAAGTAATGGAAGTAAAAAAAAAAAACAAAAAAAAAACATCAAGTTGTTAATCACTCAGTTACAAGCGTAACACTTTTTTTACAAATTATAATCCATACAAATATTATAAAAAATAAAATAAAAAAAAACAAAAAACAAAACAAAACAAAATAGCCTAAATGTGTATTTATGTGCGTAGTATGTTAATTTTAATACTATTAAGAAACGTAAGCAAGAAAAGAAACAAAATGAGAAGAGAAGAAAACCACAACAATTCCATACACAAGTGTGAAGTGCATCAGAATGAGATTTCTAAAGTAAAAACAAAAAAAAAAAAACAAAACAAAACAGCAGAATACATATGTATTGGTATGCAACAGACAAATGACATAATTTCAATAACATTTGCATACATACATACATACATGCATGCATACAATATATTGAGGGTTTAAAATGAAAATAAAAAACAAACAAACAAACAAGTATTTTTTTATATAATAAATAGTTAATAAATTTATATAGATATATATATATATATATAAACATTCACTCATGCATGTGCACACACACACATATGTGTGCATATTGTGAACTAGGGAATAGTTGTAAACTAAACTAAACTGAACTATAACAAAACAAATGAAACACATAATCTTGCATATATTTTTTTTGCACTTCTAAAAAAAAAAAAAAGAGAAAAAGAAAAAGAAAAACAACAGCAGATCTTTAAAATCCTCTCATCATCGATCCTTGTTCTGTTATGGAATTGTATGAATTTTTTTTTTTTTTGCATTTTAAGTGCATGTGTACAAAACTTTCTTTCTCTCTGTTCGCTTCTCGATCTGCATTTAATTAATTGTTTTTGTTCTAACGTTTGGCGTTTGAATTTTTTATAGCTTATTATTAATTAAGATTAAGATCTATTTATATGAAAACAAAAACAAAAACAAACAAAAGCCGATTTAACTATAAACAAGTAACAAACAAAAAATAAAAAATAAAAAAACTTGGCTCAGGCCAAATTCTGAATACCCACCATTGATGCGTTCGATAACTTCCCGAGTAGCATGTATGTCTATGTACTTTATAAGTGATACGGACAATTTACTTAAAAAAAAAAAATGTTCCTTTTTTTCAGTTTTTTCTTTTTGTTGTATTGTTGTAAGCATGAGGCTTGTCCGATTTTGCCCAGTTTCAATAGCAAACCACCAGTGTATGAACTTTACCAACACTTCTGCCATGAATACCACAAAACACGCATACCGGTCAGATGGACAGACAGACATATGATGGTGGGTATAATTATATAAATATATGTACACGTGTATGTTGGTCAGTATTCTTTAATTTTGATACAAAATTTTATTTGCATTTATATGAAAGCATTTCGCATGCACTTGAAAAAGATTCATTTTTAATTACATTCGCTAATAAACCTTTTCCAACAATTGTAAAACAAAACAATGATTCCGAAGGTGGGACAAGATATAAGAAATATTGAAATTTGACATCCGTTGTGTATGGTAAAGTTTGTGCTTACAGTGGAAAGGTCTTAAAACAAAAGTAAAAAATGTAAAAAAAAAAAAAAACCTCAAGTTTCTTAAAGACCTCTCTGCTACAATATAGTAACAGTGGGCGTGGCAGGTACTTTATTGTGTGTATATCAAGTAACAAAACGGATTCTGATATATATAAAAACGGTGGGATAGATATGTTCTATTGTAGGCGTGGCACTTGATCGATTTCCCCCAATTCACACAATTTAGAAATGTTTCTCTCTCTCTCTCTCTCAGGTCAATATTTCAAAATTTACGACCGCATATATATACACACTGTGGGGTCTCTTTAAATATATCACCCTACACAACAACAAACACATATATATTAGGAAACATTAAGTTTTGAGCGGATGTTGTGTCATGTGAATGGACTTATGCTTGCCTAACTGAAGCCTGCTGTGTTCATATGTTCTTAAGGCCGAAAGATTGCATTGCCTCGATAAAGCTCAGCCAAGAATGGTTTCTATTGAAAATGGGGCACAAAGTTAAGGCCAAACCCCACGCTTTCGTGCGATCTACTTTCAATAACATTTGTATTAAAAGTATAAAATAAAAGTCTGGTACATGGCATACATTTATGTTAATTGTCCATCATTTTTGTACGCTTATAAATCTCACTTCATTTTTAAGTTTAAAACACTTTACTTGCTCGTTATTGCTAGTATTTGGTTAAACACATTAATAGAATTTATCAAATTAAAGAATAACTTGAAACCTAACATGCATACATACATATAATTAATTATATATATAAAAAAAAAAAAAAAAAGTGAAATGCAAGCAGCCCACCATTATATTACTATAACCTTTTAAAGTAACTTTTTTATATGAATTAATGAGAAAAAAAATATGCAAAAATTTGCAAGATATTGTTAAACTGGGGCCTAAACAGTGGCAGGCCCTCAATATAAGTACGCCTTCTTCAAATTGATAAATTTCCAAAAAAAAAAAAAAAAACCAAAAAGGAGAAATTTTTTTTTTTTGAACTTTTAATGAAAAACATTTTTTTTTTTAATATTAATGAAAAACATTTTTTTTTTTTTAAATATTTTTCAAAATGCAGTTTTTTTTTTTTAAGGCTTCGGTCTGCGGTCGTCAAACTCTTCTCCAGTTGGCACAAAAGACAAACGGAGACTAGAGCTCTGAAATAATTATAATAAATTTTTTTAAATTTCCAACAAATTTAGAATGATTGCCACAATCAGACGTAGGGACAAACATATTTAGATGAACTCAGTATTGATTAAGAATAACACGATAGTTACGTTCCGCGTTGTACAAGTCAAGCACCTGAGACTTTTTAGGGCTAAGTGATTAACTTGCTTTTTTGCCGGCACTCAGGAGATGTCTCCTATAGGTGCATGTAAAATTACAATTTTTATGTGTGCTCCTTAAAAAAATAAAACGATAACAATTTTTTTGACCGTGTTATACCAGTCCGTCTTATATGAGCCCGTGTTATGGAGGGTACTCTGCTTACATATTCCTTGTTGAATGTCCGATGCCTTCTTCTAGGCAAAGAGCAACCTTGGGGTTTACGAGAGTAGACGAGTAGTCTGCGCCAACAAGAAATCAATTAGGTTTGCTGTGGGACGATCGCTGGCTTAAACCGCATCCATTTATTGCAATTTCCCCTACAAGGTTTCGAGTTCTTCAATAAATTCATTTACAATTGAAGATTTTCTTCTGAATTCGAAAATTGCACTTTTGACCTTTAAAAAAAAATGCAACAAAAATAGCCCTTTGCATTTGGAAATTTGTCATTTTGATAATAAAGGGCGTGTAAAATGTCATACAATACTCCCTCTTTTAATTTTTATTATAATTAGAATTTAAAACGAATGCATTTATACAAGTAAGGGTTCGTAGATTGAACAATTTTGTAATTAGTTAATTTTTTTTAATAATTTTTTTTGTTACTACTCATGTGTTATGTTTGAAGGTAACATCAATTATTTGTAATTTAAAATAAATATTTTTTATTTGTTGATATGAAACATGTTTTACTGCACGTTTTTAAAAAGGCTGGGCACAATTTTTCAAAGTACATATATTTGTAATAATAATAAGAAACTAAAAAAAAAAAAAAACAAAAAACAAAAAAAAGAGTGTGTTAAATTAAAGCAAATTGTATTGTTTTGTTTGTCAATCGAAATCGTCTATTTTTTTATTGTTAAAATTAAAAAAAAAAAAAAAGAAGAAGGAAAGAAAAACAAAAGCTCTCGTATGTTTACTTACTTATTGACTTAATAGGTAGCATACAAATGTAAACGAAAATTATTAATTTTTTTTATAATTTACTTTTTTATTAAAAAATATACATATAAATGTATACAAAAACTATGTAACATGTAATAAATTATTTTATACGAAATACAAGCTTTTTTTCTTTTTGAACGCATGCATACTTTTTTAATCGTTTGCTGAATAATGAAAACTAAATATATTTGTTATGTAAGAGGTTTTTTTTATTTTTATTAAAATGAAAGAACATTTGTGTGTGTGTGTGTGTGTGCAAAGTGAAGAAAGGGAGGATTTAAAAAGCTCAAGCACTTAATTTGTTATCAACTTTTGTTTTATTGTCGTTATTATACATGATATCGAGAAAAGGTCGGTTCTTTGATCAAAATTGACCAAGTAAAAGATTTCAATTTGGCTTAGGCCAAATCTTACAAACCTTTCTATTTAAGCTTTCTGGTAGTGTCAGCATTAGAAAAGTCTGTTTCTGTGTAAAGTATGCTTCAATGTTTCCCAATCACACCTATTGGCATATTATAAATACATATACGAGTATATCAAAATTTTATTTTCATATATTAATTTCTTATGGACGTGACACTGTAGGGTCTCTAACATCTCCTTCTGGAGGGAATGATAAATAGTTTTCATAATGATCAAATTGTCCAATATCCAATGCTCCTTCAAATTATTGTAGTCCCAATAACTGTTGGTTCTCTTTTAGTGATATGTCGCATATAATCTCACTGGTCGAATTCTGCACCAGAAACAGTTATTATAAATTGTGGGCGTGTACTTTTAACACATAAGTAAAATTTCAAATATGTGGCCGAACTTTTTGTCGATTATTAATCGATTTGACCCATCTCAACTTACATACAAATATACTAAAAATATTGTGTCTGAAATTTCACTATATTTCAGTGTGAATACAATTCTTTTTTGCTTCTATAAGTATTTCAACCAAGGACATGGCCAGATTGACTTGTAGTTTGAAGCTGCTCAATTATATAAGCACTTATATGGGGAATCTAAGGGCTCTTTGTTTCTTTAATCTGTGAAATTGTTGCATATATAACATATATAATAAAAATATAACAAAAATCCTAAGTAATGAAATAGTTTTTTGCAAAGCACAATTCAAACACTGGACTACCTTAAAATTTGAATTCTAATTTATGACTGCTTTTTTCACAATGGGAACAATTTAGATATAAAATTATTTTTATGCAAATAGTTTCAAGGAGATCTCCTCTCTGGCTTATCGAAACTGTTGCGAAACGAAAAAAAAAAAAATTGATTCAAAATTGTTACGAAATTGATTTTTTAAAGATTTCTCCAAAAGAAAATATATTTTTTGGTTAAAACAAGTGAAAATAATATAGTCGAACAAGGCCCCTTACCAAACTGATTCACTACTATTCTTCACCAAAATAATAAGAATTGTGAATGTTTGTTGCATAAAGATCTCCATTATAATGGGACCTTATATGAGAAGGGATTCTAAAAATTAACCGATTCTATTCATTTTCAATAAGGTTCCCCTTGCGCCCAATGCATGTTCTTGTACCAAATTTTATCGAAATATCGCCAAAAAAAACGCTACCAGTAGCTGGCGCACAAATTTATGTGGACAGACAGACGGACATGATTAATTTGATTCAGATTTTAAATCTGAATTTGGCATTTGCCGTTTAGGACAAACTTTGGTCAGCCATTAATATGTTGTTTTTGTCCTAAAAAAAAAGATAATCATTCACAATAGTTTTCGGGTGCAATGACCTGCCAAAAATAAAAATTTGATGGGGGCGTGTTTTTCTAACGAATTTCAACACTGAGCAGTGCCCCGACACCACTAATACTTTTTATTCTATGTACAACCGGAAGGAAGTGTGTTTACCAGAAATGGATAGAGAGACCTAGGCAGACATTAGAATTTCCTGCTGATTATAGAATATTTATACCAAGTGGAGTATCTGTTATACTGTTTTGGGAATGTAACAAACATTTTAACACTAATCTTCAACCCTCCAATATATGAAAAAACTCGGCCTATCATAGAAATTGATTTTTGTAGTGGTATCTCTATAACACATACTGACAACACAAACATTCGCACAAATTTAATACACCTTAGCATACACTTACATAGTGTTGGTTGGTTATCAAATATCACGTTTCTACCCAAAAATGTTGTTTTGTTAAACATTTGTAGAATATTGTAGTTATGCTTAATACCTTTAATATGGAATGCAAAACATAAAAAAAAAAAAAAAGATTAAAAAAAAAAAACAAAAAACATCAGTTGTTACTTTTACAATACACTTTATACTTATACTTATACGTAGTATTTGTATTAGAAAACTTCTTTATATGCATGGAACACTTTTTTTACTTATTTAAAAAAAAAAAAAAAAAATATTTAATAATAATGATATGAATAAAAGAGGAAATAAAATTAAAATATAAGCAATCCACATATTATGTAGTGTAGCTTAAACAGAACAAAACAAAAAACAAAAAGAACAACAAAAACGATGGAAAAGTTATAAAAACAATTTGTTGATATATAAAAGGCGAAAACAAAGATTTTTAGCTAAAAACCAGTTTTAGACTCTTTAAAGGTATTTCTTGATCTTAACTTATACACATATGGCATATATATACATATACACCAATTTTTATACATATATATACTTGCATGTATATGTAAAATCCTTCACACCGAACAACCAACAGAGTTAAAAGTTAATCCGTCACCAATTTCAACAAAAACAAAACAAAAAACAAAATAAAGCAAAAATGTTGAAAACTTTACATACATTTTTATATACATATTAGGGAATAAGGGGGAAAAACCAAACAAAGAAACCAAATAAATTATTCCAAAAAAAAAAAAAACAAAAAAACAAAAAAAAAAAAAAACCAGTTTCGTTTGATTCAGAGTATTTTTGGAAATTCAATCCAAATCTTAATGTTGCTAAGACTCACTTTATTAATGATTAAAAATATAATAATAATCGGAATATATTATGTGTTGTATTTAGTGACAAATGATAAGAGGTATACATACTTACATATTTATTATTATTGTACAATATATATAACAATCTACAAGTGATGAAGTGTACACTTGTATATGACGCCTAATACCTAATTAAGCGTAAGGAGGGAGGTTATGTAGTACATACTATACATTATCTATTAAATAATAACTGTTTGTTGTACATCTTGTAGATTAAACGTAACGCAAACAAACAAAAACCAAAAGGATAACAATTTAAGAAGAGAGAGTTTTGCACATCACACAATAGCTTTCATGAATTGTCCACTAATGGCCCTAATCTATCTCTCTCCCTCTCATCCAATTAATGCTTAATTGGGAGGTAAGAGATGGTATTAAAATACATGCGTATTTATGTACTCACACACACACACACACACACACACACACATACACACAAAACATATTAAAATATATTAAATATAAAAACTTTGAAAAAATTTATCAAATAACAAAAAACTTTAAAACAACATTTTATGATATAATTGAACAAGTAGAAAAGTTATAGTCGGTCAGATCCGGTCATATAATACCCTACACCAAAAATTATGCTGCTCATTAGTTTAGTTGTAACAGTAAAGGCGAAGCATTGCCATATAAGAGAAATATAATTATGTATACGGAGGGTGGTTCTAAAAATGGTCTTATCGGGTACAAATTTGGTTCAGCCATTTATTGCCGAATTTTTGTCGAAAAATAATTAAAAATTGCGATTTTTTTTTTTATATAAAGACTTTTATCATAATAGAACCGTCTATGGGGAAGGGGTTTTAAAAATAGTCCGATCCGGTCCATTTTCAACAGGGCTCCTCTTTGGGCCATTGTTTTATTTGTTTTTATATCAAATTTCATTGAAATATCTCCAAAAAATGCTACCAGTAGCTTGCGCACAAATTTATGTGGACAGACAGACGGACTAGATTAAATCGATTCCGATTTTGATTCTGTAACGATAAGTATAATTGAATATGGGTGTGGCAAGTGGTGCCGGGTATAAAAAAACGAAGAAACATTATTAATAAAAATTTATTTATATGTATGTACGTACAAGAGTGTATACACATATTATACATAATTAATAAGTGTGTATACATATGCATATAATAATAATTCCGAATTTTAATAATTCACTACACTACGACTGATTTTTCTATGAACAAAAAAAAAAAAAAAAAAACCCAACAAACACAACAACAAAATTATACACATAATAACTATATATTGTTTATAATTGTATTGTAGTAGAGCGTATATATATGATATGTAAATGTAGGATTTGTATGATTGGAGATAATCCCTCTCTCTCTCTCTCTCTCTCTCTTTCTCTTTCTCTTTCAATTTATAATTATATGAAAACTCAATTATAAATGCTTAAAGTAATTACTTTATACACGAGTGTATGTATGTGTGTGGGTGTGTTATGGTGGGAGGGGGGGTGGTGAATTACTTTCATTGCAAATTGTTTATACACATGTATGACCAGTTTTTGTTACTTTCTGCAAAATTGTGGTTGTTTGTTAATCCGCTTGCAACACCCATCCACACTTGATGGCGTCTCACATAGACCCAACAAAGTATATACAAGTATATTCTAAACATGTCCGTCTGTGTTATATTTTGAAATGAAATTTTATAAGTGTTGCAAATGCCACGCCCTCTACTACTTATTTGTTACAAAATTGATTTATGAAAGTGAAATTTACTATATATAATTAGTGCATCTATGGGAGCGGCCCACAATTTCCATACAGACTTTTTTCTGTGCAGAATCCAAAATCTCACTTCTGATATGTTTTACATACACTATTAAAGAGCGTAATGAGATATCAGCCACACCCACAGTTTGCATATACCATAGCTGTGGAATATATTAAACATTTGACCCAAGTTTTTTAACTTGTTATCTACCTGATGGCTTGTCTAAAAAAAGAAATTATATAAAACTTTTTGTAAAAGCTTTGACTGCCCCTTTATCTCTCTCTCTCTCACTTACACACATCCTTACATACATAAGCGCAGCTTCTTTTTTGAATTTTCTGTAAGAAATTGAGAAAAATTGAAAAGACAAAAAAAAAGCCGTTTTTGATGGCAATTGTGAATGAGGGAAAATTTTGTTTATAAACAGTTTGAGAATGACACAAACACAACTCCTCTGCCTCTTTACTTTATTAAAAAGGAGAACAACTAAAAACAACTTTGTAAAAAAAAAACAACAACAACAAAATACTTATTGAGACTCGTTTAGGGAATTTTGCTAATTCGCAAACAGGCAATGAGAAAACAATTTAAAAAAAAAAAATCATAATTTTTTTACACCACTCACAACAACATTTGACTGCAAGAAATAATGAAAAAATAAAAAAAAAAAATTTTTTTTTAAGAAACTGTCTCCACGCATAGCTCTTCAATTACATGATATAAGGAAATTTAATGAAATGAAAAAAAAATTTAATATTTATATAAAAAAAAAAACAAAAAAAACTGACGTACATACAGGATGAAGAGAAAAAAGGGAAACCCTCGAGTAACATTTAAAAAGAAAAAACTTCTGGCGAACTTTTTGATGACCTTTATGTTGTTGCAGAAGTTAAAAGGTCAAGGTCAAGGTCAAATGATTTATTTTTGACACCTGACATCATACATACTTTCTGTTATGACAACTTGGTCATATTGATCAACTTGACAAGGAATCATTCCAGAATCAAATACATTTCTTTACAAAGAATTCTTATCAACTTCTTGAATTTGAATTTGGATTTTCAAACTTGCATTTTAAGATCACGATCATTAACAAGTTTTTCGCAAAATTTCATTGTATGACTTTATCCGACAGTTTTCATCGTTTTTCCTCACCCTGTATATATGTAGATAATCGTAGTATGTATAAGCGATACATATGAATAACATCGTAAGACTTGAATTGTTGTGTTAATTTAATTAAAACAAAAACAAAAACAAAAATATATTCAATAACATTATGGACTTATCTGTTTCTAAATAAGAATAAGAAAACAAAAGCAAAAGGAGCCAAAAGTAAAGCAAAAACACTTTAACTAAAACATTAACAAGGATATACCAATACATACACATACATAGTGTTACATGTGTTAAGTTTTCTTTTAAACTATTTTTACATTAAACTCGTTCGAATTTTTCCTTTCTTTTTTCTTTATGCATTTTTATCTTTATCGACATGCATGCAATATGAAAGCACTTTGAATGATGCATATTTTTATATATATAAAAAAAACAAAATGAATAAATGAAATCCGTGTAGTATTCTTAGGATAAGAATACTGAAGAAACTCAAAAAAGATCAGAAACAAAAACACTGTTGTTGTTGGCTTTTTATAAAAACAAAATACTCGTATATTTTAATTACTGTTTAAAAAACCTAAAACAAAGACAAAGAAAATAATAATAATCTAAATGAAAGTGAAGAAGAAGAAAGTAATGACGGAAACCATGAAACAAAATGAACATAAATGAATATTTGTAATCAATCAGTAGATGTGTTGTAATTATTATTAAAATCTTTGCAACAATTAACATGAACAAAAACAGTAACACATACACATACAATTTTCTGAATGATGATCATTAAGAAATATGTTAAAATCACAAATGCAGCCATTGCCGCCGCTTCACTTTTAATAACATGAACACTTGTGTAAACCTATTCTAAAAATATTCTAAAGTCTTAAGGAACACCCACACAACAGTCAAACATATTATTATACACACATACACATATATGCGAAATTCATTCAATCAATTCACCGCATCGCACACTGCATATACAAAATATATTTATATACATAAATGTTAAAGTAAACTGTTTAGTGTTTGTTTAGCAAATGACAGCTTCGTTTGAATATCGTAACGCGCACACTTTGAATGAATCAGATCCCACAATCTCATATATATGTAGTATGTATGTCCTCCCAGTAAATATAAATCATCTTTCAGTACATGTGTGTAAATGAAAAAAATCCATGAAATATTGTGAATACCCGTTAACCTTAACACCAAACACTGACACCACTGTGACACATATGTTGTGTCACATTTTTTAACATCCAGTAGTGTTGCTACGGCCACATGAGACGGGGACTCTTTGTTTTGTATGGTGGCAGTGAAGGTGTTCAGGTTGGGGGTATAATTATAGCGGTGTGTTGAAATTCCAAAATGTGGCTATAAAAAAGAGACGCACTTTTTCTTTTACCGCTTTCACTCAAAATCATCATTATATCCTCCATATGAAATAAGTTTGTTGCCCCGTTTACAACAATTAGCAGTAGACATCAGATACCCTACCAGGTATACATATTCTTGATCAGCATGAAATTCCGAGTCGTTTTATATACATTTCCGTGCGGGTGTCTGTTTGAATGCTTGCAGTCGTACATTTTGCGATATGGAACTAAAATTTTTAATATCTATACATAGGTGCATACTTTAATTGTTTAAAATTCTTGTGCCACGCCCACAATGTATAAAACAACGCTCTCTCAGCCACACAAACGAAATTGAAATATGGTACACAGACACATATTTATAATTAGGGCATTCATTCATGTCCAACAAAATGGGCGTGGTTGAATAAGGGACACAATTTACAAAAATCTCTAACGTCCCTGTTTGTATATACAGGTGGAGGACCAATAATTGTACCCAAGGAATTTTATGAATCGATTTAATTACACCCATCGCTCTGTTCGATGTTTCAGATAAAATTTCTTTTTCACAAGAACTTAAACTTAAGCGTATACTGCTAAATGAATTATGATATCCAATTAAAGATTCGATTTAACGAATAAAATAATACTCAATAATCGTTTGTTGTGTTTTATAAAGTTTTATTATAAAGTTTTTCAGAGTTTTAAACATCAAGAATAATGATTAAAAAAAATTGATAATCAATAATAATATTATATATCGATCGAATTGTAAATTCAATAACCACTTGAAATGTGGTCCGCCAACTTCTGTTATAGACAGCCACAATATATAAACCAGATGGTTTACCATTCCCATGTGAAAGTGGGCGGAAATTTTACAGATTTTTTATTTTTAATTGATCTTTATATCCCGTCTCTATATACAATGGATTATATTTACATGTAGGGTATTGACCTTAATATTTTCGCTTTTCTTTTATATATTTTTGGAATTGTATAAAAAAGAAATTTATAATGAAAATATCTAATTTAAATGTTGATGTATGTACAGGCAATTATAATGAAGAAGATAAAGATAATTATTATGAAACAAGTAAAAAAACTAAAGCGAAATTTGGCTTCGGCCAAATCGTAAATACCCTTCACGTAAACATACAAACAGTAGGCATGGCAGGTACATGATTACATCCTCTAATATTGTATATTATGCATCAACTTACAAGTCCACTTTTACGTTAAGTATGTTTCTTTGTAAATTGTGGGCGTGTCACGCACATTTTTGGCACATCAATATATAGAATAATTTGAAATATTCAAAACAAAATTTCAAGTTCATAGGACACTTTTTGAGGCAAATATAAGGAATTTTGTTATTTGTGGGCGCATATGTTATCCGACCACGCCCATTTTCGGCACATCGAAGGTTGAGGTAATTAGAAACATGCATATTAAACTTTGTAGGTATGTTTTTGTGGCAGATAAATCGATTTGTGTCAATTGTGGGCGTGGCTCTTGACCAATTTTACCCAATTAAAATAGTAAACTGCGTGCAGAAAGTCCAAGTGTCTGTGTCAGCTCAATATATTGAAATTTATGACCGTTACAGTGACAATAATAGACAGACACACGGACATATATGTTTAGATCGGCTCAGTTTTTGATGCTGATCATGATTACATATACTCCTTCTGGGTGTCTTATGTGGAGGATGCAAAAAAACTTTTAAATTTTATCTAAATTTATAGCAATATAATATAACAGAACGTGTTGCGTGTTGTCCGCACAAGATGTGTGTGTTTTGAAAAGTGTTAGCATTAAAAAAAAAAAAAAAAAACGCATAAATTTTGTACATGAGTGTTATTGATATTAACTACTTATATGATTATTAGCAATTATTATCATTCGTATAGTTATTATGCATACGTACACACATATACATTCAACATATGTACTACGTAAGCATTTGTATTTTTACACATTAACTCTGGCAAAAATACATATTTTTATACCCTTCAAAAAAAAAAATAATAATAATAATAATAAAAAATAAAAATAAATTAGATGAAATCAAACGAAATATATTTGTGTGAAATGTCATATAAACTAAATACTACCATACTACCATACAACCATACACACACCACACCAAAGTTGTATTCACTCAAGAACAAATTTCTTATCATTGCGTATAATTCTTATATGATTGACTTTTTACACAAAATACATAACTATTGTATCGTATTGTTGGAATGGCAACAAGTCTGATTTTTGTTTTCATACTACTATCCATACAAACACTACAACAAACAGTCTCTTCAAAATGGTTTGGGGGCCACATTTTTCCGAATACATAACAAAGGACATAAAGAAATTAATAAATACAAAAACAAAAACAAAAACAAAGAAAAATTAAAAAAACACAAAATTTTTATTAAATAAATTTAAACGCATTAACATAAAATAACAACAACAACAATTAATATTGTATAAGAATTTCTATTTCCACAATTATTATATAATAAAGTTTGTTTTTTACTAAAACTAAAACGAAAATGTGTTTGTTTTTTAGGTCTTTGTTAGGAGCTAGTATCTTTGAAAGGCACCTCTGTTGATGTTTTTTTTCAAAAATTTCCACCGTCCCGTTATAAATGTTAATAGAAAATTTATCTTCCCTTTCCTTAAAGTCTCTATAAGGATCAAAAGTTAATTAATCAAAATCGAGTATATTTTGAAAAAATATATCATTCGGGGTTTTGTAACAAGAAAGAAAAATACTCTCCACAGCTACCAAAGTGGGCGTGACAAGTGACCCTCCAATATTGTACGTATCAGGTTGAAAGTTTTGGAAAATTGAAGGCATATTTGTTATCCGACCACGCCCATTTTTGATATATCGATGGTTGGTATAACTATAGATATTCGTACTAAATTACAAGTTCATAGGTCAATTTTTGTGGTATATATAAAGATTTTGGAAGATTGTGGACATGTCCACTAATCATCTACGTCCATTTTTAACACATCGATGGATAGATTACTTGTAAATATTTGTAACAAATTTCAACTCTTTAACACAATTTTTATAATAGATAAATAAACTTTTGTCGATTGTGGGCGCGGCTTTTAACCTTAATTATGTTTTTACAAATTAATAACTTGAACAAAACCGGAGCAGTAAACCACAAAACATTATTTAATGTTCACCGAATTCTCGCAATTCCCGATTGCCAAGGGGCAACGGTGGTCGAAAATTATTAATGACCTTCCCATTTAATTCATTAGCTGGACATTCTTCCTTGACATCGTAAGAATTTAAATCACGCATCGCATCCAATTGTTCATCGGATACTTCAAGGGGTGTTTTAAACACAATCCAAATGACACTCTCGGAACAGGGTGGTGTAGTTAAAGAGCCTTCATATGTCCAATAATTAGTGGATGAAGGCAATAAAGGTGCTGGATTACAGCCATACGGCAAAGTTATACGATCACCTTTATGTTTAATAAATTGTAAGAGACTGGTAATTTTATTAATTTCAGGATGATAAGCTCCCGGCTAATTGGATGAATATAAAAAATTATATATTAACCTTGACATGTATTGCTGTACGTGTATGAATTCCTTTCACTTACCTTTAGGAATACGCCTAAAACTGCTAAACCATCGGGGGCAGAGGCAGCCTCCGCAAAACTGTTATACTTTGTGGTATTCCAATGAACTAAATGTAATTCGCCCGCATAAGAAACACCATCAACGGTATGTTCCGAACCCTTAGTATTCTCGCAGCCCCAATGGCAATGGAATTGCTCCAGTTTATAAATATTGTCAGCCAAGGGACCACCGGTGAGAAGAGATTCATCACCGTTAACATCTACCCGCCAACAATAGCCCGGATTTACTAAACTTTTACTATTCTCTGGTGCATACTCCCATTTCAGAGGTGGCAAATCCCTACCCTTCATGCAAAATGCAGTATTTATGTCAACGGGCGATTGGCGAGATCCAATTGCTTGGGGATAATCTTTATACCATTTATCTGGACCTACGATAAAAAAAGCACTGACACTTTAATTACACCTATCGGATCAGAGACGAAATCAAAACATCTGTCCGCCCATATATCTGTACGTGTACATAAATTGAAAATTATCACAAAAATAGGCGTGACACAATAGAACAATAATGACCACAATCCAACGTATAAGTTGATTTGTATTATATACAGTGTTAATGGGCGTAATCAGGTACCTGTCACCGTCCACCGCTTATATCGCTTGGAGATGAGAGGTATTTTTTGTTTACTTAGCTTTAAATTGAATCATGCTTAATTAATTTTCTCCTAAACGTTAAACAATTGTAAACGTTTGCACAAGTTATTGACACAATTTCAACGCCTTTTACGCTTCATAAATAGACAAACTAAACAGATTGGAAAGGTAAAACAAAGTTACCTTTGCTTCTAGAAATTACGGCGGAACATATGAGAAAGGCATGACCATTTATATAAATTATAACTAATTATTATTAACAGCTCATTACAATCAGCTCGAGTTTAATCGTTTAATTATTTTAGCGATTACATTAAAAGGCAATTTTCGTCACTTAATGACTCCACTTTTTTTTTTTTATGGAAAACGATTCGTTTAGCTATTGTTAACAGAAATGAAATTTCCATATGAGATATGTTTTAGAATACAAATCAATTTATTAACATAACAATGAAATATAAGTTTCAATTGTTTCCCACTTACATACACACTCACGTACACATATGATTAAATACAGAGCATGGTATCACCGAGTGCATGTTAATGAAAATATTAACACAAACAAATGGTGGCTTAGGCCGAATTTTAAATACTCTTTACTTCCATATACAATCAGTGAGCTTGGCGTAAGCCTGATTACACTATATTTAGTTTTCTGACTAAGAAGTCTGCATCGCATAAGATGTTTTGAAAATTGTGGGTATGTCTACTACTCGACCACGCCCACATTTGGTATATCTATAGACTCCCTGTATACCTGTGGGCGTGTCTGTTATTCAATCATGCCCATTTTGAGCACATCCTTGGATAGAATGACTATGTATATGCATAGCAAGTTCATAGGTCAAATTTTTTAGAAGATGTATAGATTTTTATTGATTGTGGGCGTGTATTTTATTCTACCACGCCCATTTTTGGCACATCGATGGATAAGTTAATTGTAAATACGCATACTAAATTTCAACGTTATAGCTCAATTTTTGTGGCAGATATATAGATTTTTGTGGAATGTGGGCGTGCCTTTTAACCGATTTTGTGCATTTTAAATAGCGATCTGCGTGCAAAAACACAAAATTCAAAAACTTTGTATATCAAAATTTACGTTCGCGAGAATGCCAACAACAGACAGACAAACACACGGACATACTGATCAAGAATATATATACTTTGTAGGATCTCTGACGCCTACTTCTAGGTGTTGCAAACAGAAGAACAAACTGATGTTAATAAGTTATATGATGCCCAAAACAAAGCGCGTCTTTGTCAAATGATTGCACCGACAAACATTCCCAAATAATCTCGTTAAATTATGGTCTATTAAAATGCTTAATTCGCACAATGCCGGATATTAGATAAAGTGCCGTTATTACTTATAATGAGAATATTTACTCAATTGTTTCGAAACGATGTTATTGTTAATTTGTAGGCATTTTATGTAAATGCTTGTGTATATGTCTGTTATGTGAACAACGACCTGCTCAATTTTAAATGATTCTGGCAACATGTTGCCTGAACGTTTAGTATTTTAAACGGAAGCCCAATAACTGTATAAAAGAATGCGGCCAAGTGTATTCGACAACAAGTACAAGTAGAATGTCACGAACAAATAGCATTATAGGGCATTATACTAAATCGCTTAAAGCAGTCGCCGAGGTCTCCAGCGAAATGTCCATTTAATCAATCATATTGAAAGATTTGCCTCTGATCAGAGTTGCAAGACATATCAAAATATTTAAGAGAATGATGGCCGCCCCAAAAAGATTGATAATCAGTTTATTCGTAACCTATATACAATGTGGGTATGAAAGGGCGATTAAAGGGCTTAACAGGTAGATTTCAATAACTTAAACTTTTACATCCAAATATCCAAAATGACAGCTGTGACAAAAAAGGGGGTTTCGAGCCCCTCCACATATCCGATCTAATCAGCCAGTTTTATAGTTATGAATACAATATAATACAAAATAGCGGAAATTATAGAAAATTCAATATGGCAGTTACCGGAAGTAAATTAAATCAAATGACAGAATTTAACGTTTATTATAAACTAAGTGGCTTTATGCTAAATCGGTATACATTGGTCGCCACTGATTTAGATTGTATTACAATATTTGACAAATCTATTAGATATGGATAGCAAATGGAAGAAATAATAGAGCAATTGAAATAAAAAAATAAAAAAAATCTTCAGGGATATCCAACATTTCAACATTTTTAATCAAGTATTAAAAGCAATATTTACAAATATTTACAAATATTTACAACTACGTTTATAACGCTTCCCTACTACACAGACAGACCTTTGCTGCTATTTATTTTTTATAATAAATTACTAGAAACTATAAAATGAAATGCCTTGATCGTTTTATTGAACTTTAACTTTTTCTTTTGACTTTGTTTGTTCTTGAAAATATGCCAACACCCTGAGTATGAAAAGTATTTCTTTCAGCATTTATTTGTTTGTTTGTTTTTGTTTTTGTTTTTTTTTTTGCTTAATTTGCAAATCAATTAATTTGCAGTAAAAGATGAATGATTTGTCCAAAAATAACCAAATTAATGCGAGCCCATCACAATTTCAGTTTATGTAGATTTTTTACACCGTAAAAAATTATTCCACAATATATTTCCAATAACAAGTTTTTTTTTTTTGTTTTGTTTTGTTTTGTTTTGTTTTGTTAAACGCAATTATACTTTATGTATTAAATTAATTATGGAAACACTCGTGCATATATTTAGTGACTTGAAAGATCACGAGATGTTGGGCTTACATGAATCACCATATTATAATACAACAATAACACAAACATTATAATTCCTTATATACACATTTTAACCGCAAAACTGAATCTACCTAATTATACGTGTGCATTTATTTATATACAAATTGAAAAGTTGTTAAAAAGGAAGGCTCGTGCGAATGAAATTGACCTTAACGTTAACAGGGGCTTTGAATGAATGCAGTAGAGCAAGCCAGTAATTAAGAGAGCATTGCAAAACGATTAGAATACAACTTCACACGGAAGCGAATGCGAATTCACTTGTGTTTAGAGATTTACATTTTTTTTTTATA
The DNA here is from genome assembly GCA_963978525.1 of Ornithomya fringillina. Taxonomy (NCBI): domain Eukaryota; kingdom Metazoa; phylum Arthropoda; class Insecta; order Diptera; family Hippoboscidae; genus Ornithomya; species Ornithomya fringillina. The sequence continues at coordinate 3,284,187 of OZ021690.1, forward strand.
CACAAACGTTTTATTAACAATTGATCGATAGTTTATTGTCAGCCTAATGATCAGATTGCATACTATATATAAATCAATATAAATATTATTATTAATATTTCAAATGTTTCAACTTACCATTTTCCTGCGTATAACCCCAACTGTGAGACGTCATTACGTTACGTTTTGATTTGATTTGAATAACGGAATATTATTAAACAATATGCTTGTATGCGTAGGTTAGACAGTCTGGAGAGTGTATGTATTTGAAAAATTTTCAAATAAATGTAAATATAAGCAGATTGGCTGGAACGGTTCTCACGTTAGGTGGTGCAGCATCGATTTGTAATGTACCGCACGGTTAGTCTGCCAGAAAAAGACTGAAAGTTTAATCGTGCTCGGTATAGAACAAAAACTAAATCCGAATTGTAAATGAGACGAAATGCAATATAATTGAAATTGAATAAAGAACTGTTGACTGTTGACTACTGAGTACTGCTGTTTAACAGATGCCTATCACACCCCACACCGGATCATCGAGCTTTCTAATAAAGCCCAACTCTACATGCCAATAACAATACATGTTAACTTCCTGACTAATGCGTTCAAAAACTTAAATTATTTGTTGCAAAAAAAAAAAATTTATAAATAAATAAAAATAAAATTAAATGAAATTAAATGAAATGCTTTCGTTAGTAAAATTCTCTTTTTTTTTAGAACTTTTTCTCAACAACAAACAACAACAACAATGTTTTGCAACATATTTTGTTGCTGGAATTGAATCTAATGAATTGTTCTTTACGCATAAATGTGTGTAAATGTGTTTAGTTTAGCTGGGAAAGTTTAGGCAGCCCAAGCTTATAATAATAAACATATAATCGGCAAATGCGTTTTCCCCTTAAGCTGCGCGCTGTATGTGTAGTATAGTTTGCCACTTCACCTATTCATATAATAAAAACAAAATTATTATTTTCGAATTCATTACTTTTGCAAAAAGACGAAATTTTTGTTCAATATTTATCAGATTTTTTATTTTAATTTTTTTTTGTTTTTGTTTTTTTTTTTTTTTGTTTTTTTTTTTTTGTAATTTTCAATGTTTGTATAAATGTGTGGGAGTGTAAATCTTCATTTTTACTGTAGATAATATTCTAAGAAATTCCGATTCATTTATTCCGAATAAAATATTTAAATGAAAATAACTTTTTATTGGTAATAGCAACAATGTGACATTTTAACGATCCGTTTTGTAAATCTCATATATGATATAATCCCTACAACTTTATGATGCAATCCATGTCTTGTTCAAGCATTAAAAAATTAACGTTTCAAAATGTGATGAAAACCCCTCCATACGAAAGTCATTGAATGTCACTAATTTAATTAAGAGGCGTTAACAGCCTCAGCATTTCTTTTTTTTTTTTTTTTTCAATTCTTCATTTTCCCTAATTGCGAGATATTGAACGCAAATGAATGGACATTCATAATGAGGTTTAGCGTGCAAACGAACGTGAGTATATATATTAGATAATAAAAAATCTGCTTCAATTTAAAATCTACGTACCTAACGTTACATACAAAAACAAATTTTTTTATTGTAAATTGTGTAGGTATGTAAGTTTTTATTACTATAGCAAACTCTCTCTAGTGGTATAGATCGCTTGTATTCATAAAATTTTATTAAAGAATTCTATTATTTGCTTTCGTAAAATAATTAAACCCATATAATTATAATTATAATCATACCCTATATACATGCACATATATAAGTCGGTGTTTAACTAAAACATAACCAATCAAATTCTATTCAATATACATCGTAAATATTTTGTTGTTGTTGTTTTTTGTTTTAATAACACTATTTAACATTTAATACATTAAATACGGGACCGATGCGAAGGAATACACGTCTAAGGACACTTCTCAGTTCCGGCTTCAAATCGAAGCACATCATCTCGCACAATAAAACATAATACGTGGAGACATGCGTTGCAAACTGTAAATTGAATTTGATTTGAGTTGAGTTGGTAAAGGGACAAATGGATAAAAAAAAAAAAAAGGCCACTTACTCTGGTATCCGACATTTTCAATAATCTGGTTAATATTAATAATAAGAGGCTGGTCCAGGCATCGCGATGTGTCTCATTGTGTAAACTTAAAAAGTAATTAAGCGCTTCTTTACACACCTGCACCAGTTCTTGTTCAATGATGGGCCAATCGCTGCGCCTGTTGTCATCGCCGTACATTTTAAAAAATATCCTCAGCACACAGGCTAAAGAGGCGGTTTCTTGCTTAAGCAGGTTGGGTTTAAAAGAACCCTTAAAGCCAGCGCGCCACAATATATTGCGTTGTTCCTGATTGGCATTAAAACATTTGGCGAAACGATGTGATTGCATTAAGCAATCGGCCAAAGTAAACAGTTGCCGGGTGCGTAAATAGCTGTACATGCCCTGTTCTTCCCGTTGGCAATTGAGAAGGGGATGAGCAGCACAGGTGCCGGTAAGATCGGCGGCCGCCTGAGCCAAAGTTTCGGCATCTTCTTTGCGCGATGTAGCCGGAAAGAAAACTATATTGTCCACCGTCTGTATGAGTTCTAGTTGTACGGCACATTTAATATTGAGATTTTCGAAAAGGCCTAAATTTGGTGGCAGGACGGTAGTAGTAGTAGTAGTAGTAGTAGTACTAGTAGTGGTAGTAGTAGTGGCAGCAGTAGGGGTGATTGGATGTGAATGCCCAGTATTGGTATTCACTTCCTCACAATAATAGGAGGTACCGCTATGGTTGGTGCAAATGGAATGTTGAGATTGACTGCGTCTCAATAGATCGGTTTGTTGTTGTTGTTGCTGCTGCTGCTGCTGTTGCTGAGAATTGGAATGTTTACGGCCCAGTAAGATCATGGCTTGTGCATATGTAGTGGTCGAATGATGTTGTAAGTGCTGCTGCTGTTGGGCATTTGGACGCCACGTTAACAAATCTGAGGGTAGTGTAGCATTGAATATATCCAAAATGCATTGACATGTCTTATCCCAAGTGGATTCATTGAATTTGAAGCCATTAGATATAACCAGATTTTCCAGACAATTAGTACCCGATCGTGCCAATTGTTCATTGTTTTGTTGAACACACCAATGCAACTGGGCAAAGAGATCCTCCAACAGCAAATGTCCCAACATATCGAAATATTGTGTAAATACATCAATAATAGCGTACAAGGCATGATTACAGGTGGTAGTCATCCATTCGGATTTCTCTGTGACATGTTCAGGCAATTTCATATTATCGAAAATACGAAAAATTACATTAAATAGATCCTTCCACCAATTCGCCTTGAAACTGTCGCCGTGCGTTTTAACAATTTCAAACAAAACCGTCAAGCCCCGAGTCCGTACATCCAGTTTACAACGATTGACTACACAGGATAGGGAAAATAACATGGGAAACCATCCTCGCACCCAGACGCGATCCTCCTCAGCCACAGAAACATCATTCTCCATGCCGGCATGTTCGGCAAAGAAATGTGGTGCCTCGTGTACGCAAATGGCACAGGTACGCACTAAACGTATAGCTTCCATGCTGGTGTCGGGGAAGCGTGCATTGCAAGCAAATTCAGATAAACATTTGACGGCATCCTGAAAGGAGTCCACCATCACAGCAAACTGCTTCTGGTACAATTCGCCAATTATTCGGCCGGTAGTCTGAAAAGCCAGTTCCACAATTGCCTCTTCATGATCGCCAGCTGCCAAATGGAATATGGAAAAAATATTCTTCCATCCCGACTTAATATTGTGAGCTTGAGAATTGACCATTTGAGCAATGCAGCGCACCACCATATCCCGTATGGCCGGTGAATGATTCTTTTTCATGATGTGCTCAAAGGGACGAAGAAAATCTTTTTGAAAACGGAAATTGGCAAACTCGCCCTTTTCCATAAATTTCATAGACAGCTGACGCAGTGAATCCAAAGCAAAGAAGGAGATTTCCTCGTTGACGTTGCAGCCCACCGTATTGAAGTGTTCACCCAACACCTGCCAAATTCGCGACCACTGCAAACGTATACGTTCCATGTTGTAGTAGGAAATCTCGACAATTTTTTGCAAAGAAAACATGCGCGGCTGAGAATTTTGCAATTCTTCAACGGACACCTATCAACGGAAAACAAAAACAAAAACAAAATCGAAAAATTACAAATTTATCGCCACGAAAATAATTCTCAGTTTGTCTCACCTGACACAAAGCTTTAACAAAATCGACTATAGCATCACCATCTAAACGAATGGACCCCGTAAAAATACGATCGACAGCTACCACAACACTTTGACTGCTGGTTTGGCCAATATGTTCTTTGACACTGGGATTGAGAGAGTCCTTTAGTGTTGTTTGGGCACCAGTCAAAAATTTCGGCCTTACCCCCGTACCAATCAATTGAGCCAGCTCCAGTTGGCTTATGCATTTGACAATATCTAGCCAGCTTGTACCCAAGTAGTTGCCGTCCGTGTGGGCCACCATAATCAGTGTCTTAATGGTGTCAATATTTTTCGCCTTCATTTCATTTATGGGGGAGTTGGCGGTAAGCAAGGTGAATCTGGCCAATGCCTGAACGTAGGCGTCCCGCTCCAGTGACATATGAAAGATGCAAGCTATACGTATGGCACAACGAATGCCATCCAAACAGAGGCAAGCGATTTCCGGATCATCGCAGTCCTGCAAACCCACGGAAAAGGCGGCCAAAAATGGGGTCCAAGCCATTTTAAACATCGGTCGTACATGCTCCAAATGTTTAGCTGATGTAAAGGGAGACTTCACATGTGACACGGACTCCATCAGATTCTTGGCAGCCGTAGAAATGGCCTCCATTTCCATATTCCACAGCAGCTTGCGACGCTTCTCGTTCGCGATTATCTGCTTACCCGGTTTATTAACAATTGTATTCTTCATTTTAATCTCATGACCAGCAATTTCATCATATATGGAGGATAAATACTCAACCGGCAAATCATCTTTATTGACACTGACTCCCTGATTAAGTTTGATGTACTGTTCTTTGGTCATTTTATTCTTGACTTGGGGCGAATGCAGATCTGTTGTTAGCATAATTATGGAGAAGGCCAGCACATAAACCGTATCAGCACTCTGGAACAAAGAATTATTTGGATTACATTCACAATAACGGCTGGCAAATTTCTCCATCAGACGATCAATCTTTTGAGCTTCGCCCGGCAAACGAAATTCCTCCAGCAATAAACGTAACGCCGACACTACTTCCATATTACGAAAATCAAAAGCATCTATGTACGCGTACATAATCTCTTTGGAGTGATCGTCATTTTCACCAATATAATTGCCGATTACAGTTTTATCGAGGCGTTCATCTTCATGCAACCATTTGGCAATGTCTGTGGGTGCCGGCCCAAGCAGTTGTTTTTCTTGTAAGAATTGTACACCTTTTTTTGGTTTACGATTGAACACCTCTATGCCGGCCTCCATCACTTCCTTTCGCATTTTGCGTTCTTCCAAAGCTTCCGGTAAATCTAACAGTTCACTGTTTTTTACACTACCGTACGAATTTAAGCTATGGCTGGAGCCTCCATGCACGGACCGGGTACCGTATGTGTTGCTTTGTGACACACTATCAGCGTTGTCCGCCCCTGGTATATGCAATTCATTGTGCTGCAGTGTCTTTGCACCTTCGTGAGCATGCAACGAAGGCATGTTCGGGTTTACATATAAATCCTGGCTCCACTCAACCATACACTTTAGTATAGAAACCAAACATTCCAGGCCCCGTATACGCATAGATTTCTCTTCTATGGGATTAGCACCCAACTCGACCGCTTGTCTTCCTTGTGCTATCTTCGACAAGTCATTGACCAGTCGTTCAAATAAATTTGCTGCTTGAAAGTCACAATCGTAGTTCACATAAATATCAACCACGGACTGAGCATCCGCACAGATACGTGTTAGCGCCTGTATCACCATCCATTTATGCTCAAATGAGCTGGAGGTGGCCTCCAATATGTTAAGGAATATCTCCTTGAAGAATACTTCAATTTGTTTCTTCAAGTGAACTTTAAAATTCGACAACAAGGCCACAAATATGGAGAGAGATAGTTCAAAAACTTCTGGCACCAAACTCACACCATTTTTGGACAGAGCAACGCACAAGTATTGTTTGATGGCCATAATAAACATTTCATTGGAACGAAATACTGGACCAGCATTTTGTAAAATGGATAACAGCAGACGCAGTGATAATACTTTGGATCTAAGTTCATGCGATTTGGGGTCCGGATTGCCATCTGGTAGGGGTTTCATAGAAAGTTTACACAAAGCACGAAACACCAGAAAAGCATCCTTTTGTAGAACATGTGTGAACTTGGCCGTAACCACAGAATCGTTTTCACTTTGTATCTCTACGCACTCTTCTGAAACATTGTATTGAAGACTTTCTGACTGAAGAGTTAAATGGTTGTTCATGAAATTTAAATGATCCTCTCCATTAGTTATGTTCTCCATTGAATCTTTCCCCCCAAGAATTTCTGCTACAGCAGCTAAACGGAAAATGGAACAGATTTGAGACAAGTTAATAATAAAAACTTAATCTAATTATCTTACCATTGATGACTTCCTCCACAATCATGGCAGCAGTCGTTTCAGTAGTTTCCTCTGATTCAGTTACACCCATGCCACTACTCTTCACACTAACACTGGCCTCTGAACCTTGGGAAATGGTGCTGTTCAAATGTCCATTGCTAACAGCTTGAGCAGCCAACTCGTATATTTGATTTTCCATACGTGAAAATATAACGTCCAGCATTTGGGTTAAAGTTGCACAAGCTGTTGTCTGATTAACTAGATTTTTACTTGATAAATAAATGTCATAGCACGTGCGTACGGCATGCAATACGGTGCCTTCATGTATTTCTACATGTTGCGACGTAACCACGGTTAAGAGAGCCTTAATTATCTGCAGTTGAACGCATTCGTCTGTTTGGGGACCACTAAAGCAGCCACATATCGTATTGACAATACGATCAATTAATAAGTGACCAGGACTAGCCGAATCTTGAATGGTTCCCGTTAAATGTCCATATGCTATCAATTTCTCCAAACAATCTAATGCGGTCACCACAATACGTGGCGATCGACTTTTACAAGCCAACTCGAACGGTAAAAAGTATGTTTCCGCATTTATGATGCTGGCAGCATCATTTTTGGGCAATGGCAAAGCAGCAGATGGCAATTCGTTACCCTCTGCTATTTGGCCAGCACGTATCAATTCAGCTTTAATTTGTTCCAAGGCTGTGTCACATGACTTCTTCAATTGAGAATTCTGTGAACGTTTTATATCCTTATCGGCAAGGATTTTTTCAAGTGCCCGTACAATAAACATTTCTTTAGTTTTTGTTGAAAAATTTTGCATATTGCACTAAGGTCGTTCAATGTGTAGAAAATTTTTTTGGTTGCGTTTAAACAAAAATAACAGCCACCAGTTTTTTCCCAGGAGATTTTTACACCTCTAATAATCCATCTTTATTGTTTTCAATTACAATAAATTAAATGTATTTTAAAATATATATGAAAATTCTTGACAATATTTTTCTGTTTCGTATTTAATTACGATGGTAGGGAGAAAAATTACGCAAAACACACAAAACCAGAGATGTTTGACTTTGACTTTAGAGAAAATTGTTCAGCCAAGAATTTTATAAAGAGTATGGGTGATTACATGTTAAGAATATATATAATGTATGGGTGGCACCAGGACTTCTGAACTTCACTTGACAATATGCAAAATAACTTAAGTCAATTGAATTTTTTTTTTATATTATAGAAAATTTTACAATTTAAGATGAACGTTATATTTTTTTTAATGTAATATTTATTTATGAAAATAAAAAATTGTTTCATTTTATTCCAATTTCATTTAATCCAATTCCATTGGGTCATGTCATTTCCTCCAGCTTTCTCAATCGCTTCGTATATATTTAAACTCTCACCAGGCGGGATACCGTAGCCTTTGTTAAGACCTTGCGGATTAGAGGGTGTTTGGCAATCCATACTACATTCTTTACGCAGTACAGTGTCCACTTCAACTGAAGAAAAGAATGCCACAGACATGGGCAGATCATCTAATCCCAGACAAGAACTGCAGAATGAACGCGTTAAGAGATTTGTCACGTGCATAGCCAAAGCCGCCTTATAAGCATAACCGTCCTCCACCAAATACCGCAACTCATCGTGAAAACTCAAACAGAAACGAACATTAGAGCCCATCAGCCAACGCATTGATACTAACATTAAATGCAAAAAATCGACAGCACCGCTTTGCACCACCCAATTAATGCGGGTGGGTAAAAAACGATTCTCATCTAAATGACTGCGAATTTCCAAAGCGCGACTTAGGCGGCATTTCAGAAACGGTGTAACTGGCTCCTCAGCAGTGGCAATATCTTCCAAACGATTGAACATTGCACTCTCGGTACCACCCTCCCAGCAATGTTCGAACATTTCATTAACACCACGATTTACGCTGGCACCCAATTTTAAAGCTTCATAACCCGTATACCTGCAATTAAATATAAAATCCTTCTTAGTTTGTTTATTCTACTCAGAACTTTTTTTTAAAAACCTTTTCTTTTCGAAATGATTTTGAAAATCGTCTTTCAACTTAAACACCTTCTTGCCCTTGGTGAGAGTAAACATTTTAACCGCTTTACTGCGAGCTTCAGAATCTGAAAATGTTGGATTAAATTGTTTTAGAAGACCTTCGGCGAAATTTTGGCCCGCTCCATATATTCTAGCATAGTTTATAACTTTGGCATTATCTCGAGAAATGCCCACCGCTTTTGCTGTTATGGAATGCATATCGGTACAATTGGCCTTATTGCCACTTAAAGTCATCCAACCTAAGGGCGTAGCGCCATGTATACCGTAAGCGTAAGCATCTCCTAAAACCGAAGCAATCCACAATTCTTGTGAGTCGACATCAGCGCCAACTATACGATAACCAGGAGGAGCTTGTACCATGGCCCTTAATTCAGAACCTATGCGCTCTTTTTGAGAATTGGAAGCTGTCATCCAGGTGGGTTCCATGGCACGACGCGTTAATGTACCACAAACCAACACCTACACACACAAACTGATTTTCAATTTTCGTAAAGATTTTCCTAAAATATTGTAAGCGAGTTACCTGAGGACATATGGCACCATATGTATAGTTTACGGAATGCAAATCCTTTGGCAGGTGTTCTACTGGCAACCACACTATGACTTGACCAAGTATACGCTCTCGATTATTTCGCCAATAGGACACCATTCGTGCCGTCTCTATAATACGCGCTGCCAGAGAACTTTCCCCATCTGCACTACTTAAAATATTTTCGGAGAATTTTTGTAGAAAATCACGCGAAAGAGGATTTCCAACACGTAAAGATTTGCCGTTCTTGTGCGGCAGTTTCAAGAAGAAGCAGCAATTATCTATTATACGATTACACCACACTCCCGAACCTTTATACAATCCATCTGTGGGATCTTTCCTCTTAGATGATGTTTTTGCTTTGGCATAAAAATCTAATCGTCCCGACTTCATATCAATATCTTTGCGCAAACAATTCAAATCATAGTCGCATTCATCTTTGGTAGCGTATGCTTTGGCAAAGTCGGGTATGGGGCAATAAGCGGCCAGTTCTTTAATGGGCACACGTGGTGTACTGATATTTGTCACTTGTGCGTCGTCCATCACATGATGGGTGCGAAATGGAACTAGAAAACCCCAGCCATGCTCACGAATGTAATGCAAGGGGTAACCCTCCCAGCATAAGGATAACAATTTAGGAACTATTTGCATACCTATGCTAATTTCTGTTGGAGCTGGTTGCCACTCTGTACCATCATGGGCATCCTTTGGGGGTTTCTTGCACAACTTACGATACCATGCCGGATAACTTGACAATAACGACGGATTTTTCCGTTTCGATTTGAATTTTTGTGCCGTCCAATCTGCATCCCATAGCCACAAGTTACTTTTATAATTCTCATTTTTCATTAAGGAACACGCCTCCTCAGCTCGCCTCATTAAATGATTCTTTACTTTGGCGTTAAGATTGTCGTACACCGTGTCGGCTTGTTCTACATAACGGTGCCAATTTTTATTGACGGGCAGATAAGCTGAACCCATTTCCAACATGCCACCTAATGTTACCGGATGTGGAAACCGTTCCATAAATAACGGAAATAAATGCCGCAAAACTCGTTGCGTAGCCTCTACATCTTCAGCACAATAATTAACAAGCTGCTGAAAGTTTGCACGTATATCGTCCAACGTACCTTCAACAAATACATTCCTTCTCTCTTTACCTAACAATGGCACTCCACAATATAGTTGATGCACATCAGCCAAATTGTTAAGAGAGCTTTGTGCCAACCATTCCAGATTATCAGCAGAAGGTTCTTTTTTCGACTTGAGCATTGCTCTTTGATAGCTGGTAACACCACTTACGCTTACATGCAAAGACATTGTATCCAAAAACCGCACACCAGTATCCTGAAGGAGATATTGTTCGCGTAGTCTGGCACGGTCGTATGAAACATTGTGACCAATAACCAGCTTCGGTTTGGACAGACCCAAAGGTATTAACTCATCCAAATTATAGGCGGGCATTTTCGCTGTACTTTTTATTCCGTTACTGGCACATGCTAACCGTGGACTTACCCAAGAGTACCAATGTTTTGTACTCACTGCTGTTGCTAAAGTGGGCATTGCTCCTTCCGACATACACACCTCTACATCAAATACCAAACCATCCTCCAAAGGCCAATCTACCGCCCGACATGTTCCTTTATCCGTTTCGTATATGGTCCAGCCCTCCTGCAAACTCCATTGTTGAGGCTTTGCTGGCAGTCGCTTTAAGTTGGCCAAAGGTAATATTAAACTTTTATAAGGTTCCACCTGATCGTTACCAATTTGCCAAAAATGTTCCTGCAAATTGTCTCCCTTTAATGGCGGTAACTTCAACTTTACATCCTTCAAACGTTCAGTTTTATTTATATCAATTCCATTACGTTTAAGTTCCAATTTACACTGGTGTCCAATTTTGATGAGTTCATCTGTATTAATGGATCGAGGTGTTTGAGGAAATAATTGCTTGTGTAAATTTGTGGAAAGCATTTGTATTTTCACCAAGTTTTCATAATAATCAGCCAAATCCGTTGACGGGGTTTTCTCTGTATTTGCATTAATGCTGGATGCAGTTTTCTTAAAAGATCCATCTTTACACTTACGAAACACTTTCACTTGACTGCATGGTTTGAAATAATAACGTAAAGACATTTTTCTTTTGTTCAATGAATAAAGAAAAGAAAGAAAAATAAATAAATAATTTCTCATTTATAAAATGCACTGAGAGCGCAATTCAAGAAATGTTGCTACCTACCAGAGACCACTAAAGTTGCGACACAGCTGATTCCAAAATGATATTAAAAAAAAAAAAAAAAACACTGGCAAGACTACCAGTATAAATGAAAATTTGAGTACAACGCAAAAATAATGGGAGAAAATACATGAAGGGGTAAATTAAACAGCGTTGCAAATTTAATTCAAAAATAAAATTTTTTAAATACATATTAAATATTAATTGAACGATTAAAAAAAATAAAAAAATTATCATCATTATTATCAAATTAAAAGAAATATTAGTGGTGATTATGTTGTTGTGATCTGTGTTGTAACCAACAGGCCTTGACAAGCGGTACATGTTACCTGAATTTGTATTCAACTCCATTAATATTATTTTATTTTTATCAAGAGGCCTGCTTCCTTTTATCTACAATTTTATTAGTGTATTGTGTATCCAGCAACAAAAACTGAGCCGATCTAGACATGTATGTCCTTATGTCCGTACATCCATATGTCCGTACGTCCATAAGTCTGTACGTCCATATGTCCATACGTCCGTATATCTTTGTGTACGAGTACTTTCTATCTGTTGTCTACCTGCGCCGATAAGTTATGCAGTTGCGATGTGTTTGTATGCAAATCGCTATTTAAAATTGGGCGTGATCGGTTAATAGACACGCCTACAATCAACAAAGATCAAAAATTGACCTATGAACTTGAAATTGTGTATAGATATCTAAAATTATTTCATCCCATGGGAGAGAAATATAAGGGGAATTCATTCCGACTAAAAAAATTCCCAGTATTTCTGTGTGAGGAACGAGTGTTATTGATTGTGGTTGTGCGGGCATAGATTGTGAACACACTCCTTGAAGTCTGAACATATGTTGAAAAAACAGCCCAACAAGTAGCAGCCACTCTTAATATTACTCTCTTGCATTTGTTTATAGTTTTTTTAATTACGCATAAATACAAGTTTTCTATAATTATTTACAGAGTAAAATTCCGAAATAAATTTTTGGCAAAAGCTAAGCTAAGTGTTTGGACAACATGTCTGTACAAATACACCGTTATCCCAAAGTGGAATTTGAAATGATTGAGTATCCTGGTATGGTAAAGGATGCGGATAAAATGGTAAAAACTTTGGGAGGAATAACAAAAATTTCACAGGTACACTACAAAATATATAGGAAAGCCTCATGACACCCAATTATTATTTGTATTTATTTGGTATTTCTTTTTTTTTTGAGTTGTAGGCTTTGGGTGGCGAAACAAAACGCTTAGAATTACATTATCATCCGGAAAATCCATTTAACAAAGCTGTATATGGCGACAGCAATAAACGGGCGGGTCTCTTGTTATCTATTAAAGTGCGCCGCTCCAAGAAGCACCCGTCCAAGCCGGCCCAATATTCGATAAATGTATTGGGCTACACAAATAAAAGTTTTACATTTGAAAGTAAGTGATTTTATCGGAAATTGTACATTTTTTAAAATAATTTTGGCGTTCTTTTCTAATGCAGCTTTATGTGACTTCCAATATCTGCCACTCGTTCCAGAAGGTGGCAAAAATTCCCACTCACTTGAAATGGTTTTAAATTCTATTGTGCCAAAGTCTAGCACAGATTTGGATTATTTTAAGTACGTTTTTTGTTCATAAAATATAAATGCAATAATATTTATAATGGCAATAGTCGGCAGAATGTCCCTCTTATGATTGTACCCACATTTTTTGCCCGTTGTGATTATCTACACACTGGAATATTTCGTGGGGATTTTTCTACAGAAACTGGTCAACATGAGGTGTTGGGTGTTTGTCATAAAGCAAATTACGAGAACAGAGACATTGTAACCTTTACTATGTTGGACAATTTTCCCATCCGGCCGGATCCAAAAATTATTAAACGCATGAAAATCAAATATGTGTCCGATCAACAATTTGACAAAATTAAACAAGTAAGAAAACGAAATTTGCCTTAGACCAAATCTTAAATACCCTTCACATTCACAATGGTGGGCGTGGCATATATATATATATATATTGCGCTTTCTAATATTGTATATATATTACGTATCAGCTTGCAGGTCTAGTTTTATAATGAATATGGTTTTTTATAAATTGTGGGCGTTTCTGTTTCTGTTATCATACCATACCCATTTTTGGCATATCGGTAAATGGGATAACCATAAATATGTGCACTAAATTTAAAGTTCATGGGTCAATTTTTGTGGCAGATATAAAGGTTTTTATCAATTGTGGACGCCTCTATTAACCGACCACGCCCATTTTTTGCACATCAATGGATGGTATAACTTTTAATATGTATACCAAATTTTAACTCAATAGCCCAATTTTTGTGGCATATATATAGATTTTTATTGATTGTGGGCGTGGCTCTTAACCTATTTTGCCCATTTTAAATAGCGATCAGTGTCTAAACAAAATGCAAAAGCTCAATATGTCAAAATGTACACCCGTGAGAATGCCAATAATAGACGGACACACGGACACACGGACATACATGTCTAAATCGTCTGTTTTGAATATATATACTTTGTAGGGTCTCTGACGCCTCCTTCTGGGTGTTTCAAACGGAAGAACCAACATAGTTTACCCTCGTTACTGAGGTGGAGGGTATAAAAAAAGTGCTAAATATGCTCAAATTTACATTTTCACAATATTTAGCTATTCGAAGAGTGCCCAATTTGGACGCGAATCGCTCTACTGTATGAATCGGGCATTTCCAATGACAAATTAAAATGCATCACGCCATCGATGGCATATTACTTTTCCAGCGGACCCTGGAGAACGTTTTTCGTACGTTACGGTTATGATCCACGCAAAGACTTTCAATCGCGCTTTTATCAGACATTCGACTTTCGCTTAAGATTCCGTTCGGGTGTATCAGAATTTGTAAGCACACACATATATATATAAAACAGGTATCAATTGTGCCATTTTTAATAATTCTCGCTTCAGGTTACCGATAGGAAAACCACACTGAAAAAACAACGCCAAACTGATATTCCGTATGAAATACGGTCTTTGGTGCAGGATATCGATTATCCATATTTTGATGAAGATAAATTACCACGAGCTCGTCAATGCATATTAAGGGTATTTATTTGCAATTGTTAAATGATTTACATACATTTTAAAGTTATTGATTATATAGTATTGTGATATTCGAATACCAAAAATACAAGAAATGTTGGAAAAGATTCCCTCGCCATTGGCTGGCGCTATGTGCAACGAACGTACGGGTTGGCTGCCAGCCGGTTTTGATGCTCAAGTGCGACAAATCGTTAGTAACACGATAAAAGATTTGTTACGCAGTCATTATCGCAAAGAACAAATACACGCCGAAGTGGACTCGTGTGAAAATGTGGCAAGTTTTCATTTAAAACTGAAGCATTCCTTAAATTTAACAAAAAGAATTTTACTAAATTATATTTAGGAGCCAGAGGCAGAGCAGGAAGAATTGGTTGATAATGAGCAAGAAGAATTGGATGCTGCATCAGATGATGAGGGCGGTGATGATTTTATGAATGACAATAATATTGAAGAAATTTTAGATGATTTGCAACTAGATGAGGAAGTCAATAATATATAAATCTTGCAATTGCAACAACGATAATCGATTTGTTTACTTATATCCCCAAGCAATCGAATGACATAATATTAAAGGGAAAGTTTCAATAAATTTATGGTCGACATCGATCCAAGAAGCGTGGATATAAGCACACTTCACGTATGTGGTAACGATTAAGTAGCCAACAAATAAACCGTTCCAAGCCTAAACCATAACCGCCATGCGGTTGAGTCCCATACACACGTTGATCCGTATACCAGTAATAGGGTTTTGGATCAATACCCTCTCGTTCATAGCCTTTCAACAGTTCCGTATTATCGTAAATTCTCATAGAACCGCCAACAATTTCACCTACATTGGGTAACAAAAGGTCAACACTCTCGGTAAGTTGTGTATCTTCGGGGCATGTGGACATATAAAACGATTTAATGTCTTTGGGAAAACGACATAACATAATTGGTTCATTAATGGTATCCGTCATCTTACGTTCTGGCGCTTCGGGTATATCCTGAGAGATTAAGCAAAGGTAGTAATTATGCTCTAAAAATAATATGCAAAACTTGTAATTACTTCTCCGAATTCATAAAAAGTTCCATCCTCTTTAGTAATGTTATTTTCTTTGAGCCATTGAATGGCATCCGCATAATTCATGCGTTTGAATGGTTTCTGTAAGGGTTTAAAATCTGGATTCAATTCGTAGACTAAGGGACCCCAGAGTGATTTTAGGACTCGCTCCACTACATCACACACTAAATCTTCCAAGCGATCCAACAAATCGTTGAACGTTATAAATGGACATTCCGCTTCAATGTGTGTGTATTCAGCTAAATGTCTACGTGTGCGACTTTGTTCAGCACGATAGCTTTGGGCAATACAGAAAACATCACCCAGAGCTGGTAAGCAAGTTTCCAAATACAATTGCGAACTTTGCGTTAGATACGCCTCTTCACTGGAATTCTTATTTTTTAGTAAATAAATTTAAATAATTTCACAATTTTACCTGAAATATTGCAATTTGAATAAAGTGGCACCGCCTTCTACTTGAGTTTGCACCAGAGTTGGTGGTGTTACTTCGCAGTAACCACGTTCAAAATAATGCGAACGGAATGCTTGCATAACAACGGAACGCATTTTTAAAATTTTAGAAGTATTTTCACCACGTATCATTATATGGCGATTATCTAGTTGAACATCTGGATGAGCGTCTTCGTTGAGAATACTTTCGGCACCTCCAGCCGGAGCAATACCGATGAGTTCCCAATAATCTACATGTAACTCATGACCATCAGGAGCCTAAAATTATTGTGCTTATGCTAAATGGTCAATTTTTTTATTATTGTGCAAACTGTACAAACTTACAGACTTGCCTTCTGGTATGGGTTTTAATGTACCAAACAACTGTACAGAACTTTCCGTTGTTAATATTAGCGCATCATACGTCTGGCATAGACGATCAACTAATACACATTGCAAAAAGCCAGTACCATCTCGAAGGGTTATAAATATTAAATTTTTCCCTTGCCGTCTCAAACGATGAACCCATCCGTAAACTTTTATACGCTTACCACGATTATTGCCTCCTTCAAAGATACGAATTTTCTCAGCTGCTGGCCATGACGAGTCTTCTTGGATTTTGATTTTTCTCGCCATTTCTAGGTTCTGTAGGCGCTTTTCAGCATCTTCAACTTCACGCTTTTCCTTATCAGCATTTTTGAAACCTTCCCGTACGAAAATCTTTTGAATCTTCTTCAATTGAGACTTGGCAGCTACTTCATAGCGTTCAGAAGAATTAGGATCTTTACAGTCTACATAAATTGTGGGAAACGGTTCTTTGCCCGCATGTCTCATTGCCTGTATAATAGTTTTAAAAGGTTCGTTTTCTGTTCCATTTCCAGTCTCGTCAGACCCTGTACTTTCAGAGGTGAAAATCGCTCCTGAAATTTTAAAAATCCTGCGAGTTTTTGTAACTTCTACTAATTTTGTTTTTTACAAATAATAATACTAATAAAAAAAAGAATTTTTATTTTATTTTATTACCAAGAGATAAACTAGCCATTGCTTCAGCTGGCATATTGCTCTAAATAGGATTCACAAGGCTTTGGAATTTTTTCCAAATGAATCACATGGGGCACTTAATAATAAGAAAAAATGACTCGTGTAACTAATGATGACATATTTTGTAAATTCCAATCGATAATGATTTGACAGATACTCCAACAATATTAATCATACAACTACGGGTGTGGCCACCTTATCGAAATATAAAAATCGTTCGCCAAGTTCGATTAAAATAACTTTAACAACATATAAAAATATATTATAAAAAGAATTTTTCTTTTTAAAAATTTCTCTCCCACAGCGTTGCCACTATGCCAAAATAAAATTCGTGGTTAAATATCGTTGCTAACTTGGCGCACGTATTAAAATGGATTTCTTATTATTTTTATTTTTATTTTTTTATTGAAAATTTATATATGTGATATATAACTGAAGAAGCATGAAAGACTGGCATTCAAGCAAGAGTGTCATTGTGTAAGTTGAACATACTTTTTTAAAATACAAAACCACAAAAAACAAAAAAGTAAAGTAAAAATGCTATTTTAGCTTAAACCAACATCTGGGATCCATATCAACCAATACGTGATATGTGGGTGTGGTATCTTTACGAATGCGTCTCCATTTAACCGATGTTACATTTCGTTGCCCAAATTCTGTAATAAAAATTTTTTTGTAAATTGTATTTAAAAAGGTTTTGAATAATCGATAAAGAGAATATGAAAAACAAATTATATAAAAACCTTGAGAGATTTTTGATTGAAGATAAATGTGGGCGCAGCTGTAATACCAATGCTAAACCAGCCATAACTCCCATAGAAGCACTTAATATAACACATACGATTAATTGCACCCGATGAATCGAAATCATTCAATCATCAGCATTTTTTCATCATAGTGGAATCATTTCCTTCAGAGCAATTATATTTTTAGTGGTTTTAGAATTTATCAAAAATTCAGTATCGAATGCTTTGCGGCCAAATAGGTTGAAAATAATGTCGGCAAGTGCTGCCTCTGATCACCTTCACTCTTAAATTATTTATGAGATCTACTAACTCATTCATTCCTGTTTTATTTAATTCTTTCTTTCTCTTTCTGTTTCTTGAGTATTTTTGTTTTTCTCTTTTTATATTGTCATTCTTCTTCTTCTTATCATTATTATAACCAGTCTCCTTTTGCACTTTTTGTTAAGTAATTTCATCAAATGTAGATTTTTTTCCTGGCATTGTTGTGGGAATCAAGCTGAAAAGTTTTCTTCATAGATTTGAATAAAATTTCCAAAAAAACTTCAATGATAATAAAAAGATTTGAAAATCACCCAAAAAACGCGAATTCTTATTAGAAATTTAATTTATTGATCTAAAAGTAAAACTTAAAGCAGTTAAAAAAAAGTAAAAAGATGTCTAAGGATCGCAAAAGAAACGCTGAGAGTAGTGACTCTGATGAACTGGATAGTGAGGAGGAACAACGGCTTAAAGACTTGAAGGAAAGAGATGAATTCGCCAAACGTTTACAAAAACGTGATGAAAATCGTACTCGTAACGTTTTGGAATCTTCATCTAGTCGCAAAGCCATAGAAGAAGCTGCGAAGCGCCTCAAATTAGAATTGGAAGATAGAGATAAAATTCTACCCCAGTTGCGCATACAATCGCGCCGTAAATATTTAGAAAAGAGAAAAGAAGATAAAGTGGCCGAATTGGAAGCGGACATACTCGATGATGAGTATCTGTTTGAAGAAGAAATGTTAGTAAGCAAACATTTCATTTAATAATACCCAATTGTTTCAAATAGTTTACTTTTGCAGCTTAACCAAACGTGAAAAAGAGGAGCGTGTTTACAAAAAGCAATTACTAACCATTGCCAAGGAGCACGAAAAGGCACGAGAGTTGGAGCGCATTCAGCGCTATCATATGCCCAAAGATTTAAAAAAGGGAGAAAAAGGTTCACCACAGTTTTTAAAGTACATTTAATTAGAACTGATATTAATTTTATTTTATGTACACACAGAGGAGTACATAGAAGTAGACGAAAATGAGAAGCAACCTCATTTTGAGCAAAAGAAATGGGAATCTGAGCAGTTGGCCTCGGCCAGATTTCAATTTGGTGCTAAAGATGCCAAAGCCACAGAAGAATATGAACTTTTACTCGAAGATCAAATCGAATTTATACAGGCTCTTACCATGGAGGGAACTAAGGACAAGGTGCCAAAAAAACCGCATATGACTGAAGCTGAGCGTAAACGTATGACAATTGCCGAAACTCGAATTTCCCTTCCTATATACCCATTTAAACAAGACCTCATAGATGCTATTAAAGAACACCAAGTAAAAAAAAAAATGTTGTTATTGTTGTTATAATATACATATATTGTTTTCACATGGTTGCGTATATATGGTTTTAGATTCTCATAATCGAAGGAGAGACCGGATCCGGTAAAACCACACAAATACCTCAGTATTTAATAGAAGCCCAATTTAGTGATGATAAAAAGAAAATTGGTTGTACTCAACCCCGCCGGGTAGCTGCCATGTCTGTGGCTGCTCGCGTTGCTGAGGAGATGGGCGTTAAATTGGGCAATGAAGTTGGCTATAGCATACGATTCGAGGACTGCACGTCAGGTTGGTAATTTATCAAAATATAGTTTGCATAAACTAAATTTACTGTTACCTCTGACTAGTTTTTCCTATACTGACTAGTATAATGATATATCGGGCTTAACCATATGTAACCTTTTTACTTGTTTACTTGTAGAGTCGATTTAGACATGTGCGTTCCCATGTCCGTTTGTCCCTCTGTTGTTGGCATTCTCATGGGCATAAATTTTGAGATATTTAGTTGAAATTTTGTATAGGCACTTTCAGTTTTTGCACACAGATCGCTACTTAAAATCGGTCAAGAGCCACGCCCCCAATCTACAAAAATCTATTTATCTGTCACAAAAATTAACCTATGAACTTGAAATTTGGGGGCGCATATTTATGGTTATTCCATCCATTGATGTGCCAAAAATGGGCATGGTCGGATAACAGACACGCTCACAATTTACAAAAAACCATACTCAGCGTACAACTCGACTTGCAAGCTGATACGTAATACATACACTACTTAGAGGGCGCAACAATTGCCACGCCCACCTTTGTAGATGTACAGGGTATTTAAGATTTGGCTTAAGCCAAATTTAGTTTTCTTAATTGTTGTATTTTATTTTTAGAGAGAACAATATTAAAGTATATGACGGATGGTACATTGCACAGAGAATTTTTATCGGAACCAGATTTAGGATCATATAGTGTAATAATAATTGATGAAGCTCACGAACGCACTTTACATACCGACATTTTATTTGGTTTAGTTAAAGATATAGCTCGATTTAGACCAGAACTTAAGCTATTGATATCGAGTGCTACACTGGATGCAGACAAATTCTCCAAGTTCTTTGATGATGCACCAATATTTCGCATTCCAGGTCGACGTTATCCAGTAAGTATTGGTAATAAATACTTAAACAAGAATTATTTATAAACTTGTTGCCGTAGGTGGATATTTTATATACAAAGGCGCCGGAAGCCAATTATATAGATGCCTGCTGTGTATCTGTATTGCAAATACATGCCACCCAGCCATTGGGTGATATATTAGTATTTCTTACCGGTCAAGAAGAGATTGAAACTTGTCAGGAGGTTTTGCAAGATCGCGTCAAACGATTGGGTTCTAAAATTAAAGAACTTATCATTATACCAGTCTATGCTAACCTGCCCAGTGATATGCAAGCGAAAATTTTCGAGCCGACCCCACCGAATGCCCGCAAAGTAATACTGGCCACCAATATTGCTGAGACATCTTTAACAATCGACAACATTATATATGTAATCGATCCGGGCTTTGCCAAGCAAAATAATTTCAATTCTCGCACCGGCATGGAAACGTTAATGGTGGTGCCCATTTCGAAAGCGTCAGCTAATCAACGTTCCGGACGTGCCGGTCGTACGGCACCGGGCAAATGCTTCCGTTTATATACAGCGTGGGCATTTAAGCACGAATTGGAGGACAACACTGTACCCGAAATACAACGGATTAATCTGGGTAATGCGGTTTTGATGTTGAAAGCTCTGGGCATTACCGATTTAATACATTTCGATTTTTTGGATCCTCCGCCACGAGAAACACTGATATTGGCCCTGGAACAATTGTATGCTTTGGGAGCGCTTAATCATCACGGGGAATTGACAAAATTGGGTCGACGAATGGCGGAATTTCCCGTAGATCCACTGATGGGCAAAATGCTGCTGGCCAGTGAAAAGTGAGTAGCATACATATAAATGTGTGTCCAGTTTCAATGGTTTTTCTTTTTTCTCTTTAGGTATAGATGCTCCGAGGAAATGGTATCGATTGCGGCCATGCTGTCTGTTAACAGCGCCATTTTCTATCGCCCCAAAGATAAAACAATTCATGCAGATACAGCACGAAAGAATTTTAATCACATAGATGGCGATCACCTGAGTCTACTGCAGGTGTACAATCAATGGGTGGACACCGACTACAGTACCCAGTGGTGTTATGAAAACTTTATACAATATCGCTCCATGAGGCGGGCACGAGATGTGCGAGAACAATTGGTGAATCTGATGCAACGTGTAGAAATCGACATGGTGTCTTGTATGCCAGAGACAATAAATATTCGTAAAGCGATTACGGCCGGTTATTTTTATCATATTGCCCGCCTCTCCAAGGGTGGCAATTACAAGACTATTAAGCATAATCAGACGGTCATGATACATCCAAATTCTTCATTGTTCGAAGAATTGCCCAGATGGGTACTCTACCATGAACTGGTGCTTACTACGAAAGAGTATATGAGGCAAGTAATCGAAATTGATAGCAAATGGTTATTGGAGGTGGCACCACACTATTACAAAGCGAAGGAATTGGAGGATTCAACGAACAAAAAAATGCCTAAAACGTTGGGAAGGGCTACGATGACCGAATGAATTTCATAATTCTTACTTGAGTGGATTGGAATGATTTAAAAATAATAGACCAAATTCGCCTTCTAGGTAAGGCATAAAAATATTTTGATACCCCATAATATTCTTCAAGGTATCAAAAGTGCCTCATGTGCGTAATAAAGGAGTTTAAAAACCTCATCTTTATACCCTCCACCTTAGTGATAAGTTTGTTTTTCTGTTTGTAGCACTCAAAAGGAGGCGTTAGAGACCGCATAAACTATATTCTTGATCAAAATCAAAAACTGAGTCGATTTAGACATAAATGTCCGTATGTCCGTAAACCATAAAACCATACTTAGCGTACAACTCAACCTGCAAGCTGATACATAATACATTAGAGGGCGCAATATATATATATATATATTTGCCACGCCCATCGTTGTGGATGTGGAGGGTATCTAAGATTTGTCTTAAGCTAATTTTAGTTTTCTTACTTGTTTTTTTTTTTACACGTACTTTACCAGTGAATGCGGAAATTGGTCTAACATTCTCTTCCTTCTGTAAACTGTTCGTATTAGCAATTTAATGATATATATTCATAAACATGGAATTCACACAAATGTTTTTATTATTATTTTTCTTTGATTTAGATTTTGTTTTAACATGATTCATGATTATTAAGAAAACTACTTAATGAATAGTTAAATATGTTCTGGATTTAGATTTTTTATAACACTTAATAAATAGTTCATGTACAATAATAATAATAATAAAAAAGAAAAAAACAAAACAAGTGATTTATGTGTAGAGTAATAACGATGAATTTGTAATGAAAACATTTGAGGTGAGTGTACAATAATATCGTTAAATAAAATAAAAACACATATAAATAAAGGGGCGTTCACAGAATCTTAGATGACTAAATGAAAAGTTTGAACAAATGGGAGGCGGCGTATATTATAACGGGTAACAATAACTATATATTTGGCTGTGGTCCGACCTTTAAATGCACCCAACATTTATACGAAAGCTGTGCGATTGGAAATCTTACAATTAAGCACTTTTTGATGACCCTTAAAGTAGGTGTTCAACAGGGGAGGCATAAATTTATGTATTTTGCTCAATTGTAGGCGTGTCAAATGATCGCTTTGATCCAACAAAAGTTGTTGTTAATCATTATTCATGATTTAAACTTTAAATCATTATGCAACCAACCCATCCAATCAGCTCTTTTCCATACAACAGCGAATAGAATGCATACAAATATATTTAATTATACACTTTATTTTTGAAACCTAGGTCAATAAGAAGCTATATGACTGAGAACGCTAAAGCGAGAGACAGAACTTCTTACAAAAAAGAGGTTAGACGCATACATTACATTTATTACAATATAGGGGCGGATGCTGTACTGT
Source organism: Ornithomya fringillina (assembly GCA_963978525.1). Lineage (NCBI taxonomy): Eukaryota > Metazoa > Arthropoda > Insecta > Diptera > Hippoboscidae > Ornithomya > Ornithomya fringillina. The sequence continues at coordinate 3,307,566 of OZ021690.1, forward strand.
ACTGATTTTAATATATTATTAGAAGTGTAACATAGTGTTAATAAATCATACCACACTGGGCTGGCGTAACACTACTTTCTAATAACCCTGAGGTTTTTGCAAGTTAGTGTCGTACGAACGGATAATGGTTGACTGTGATACAGCACCGCCCTCCTCCTGAGAAAAGGCATAACCATGCGACAATTCTACATCAGTATCTACTCTCGTGTTGGCACGCCGTACAAAAACATTGCGCAACAGTCGAGCCGTTTCAGTGAACGATGATCTGGTCTCGTTCATAACATCGTCCGGATCGCGTTGCCGTATTTCCGATTCCCTAACAGCTTCCGTTAATGATTTGAAAACGGTATTTTGTACTAATTTGAAAAGAATATCTAACAATAAAGCGGTAACAGGTACTAAGAGGAAGCCTAACCAAAATACTGGCGTGCTAAATAGTGTACGCTCCATGCCCACAAAATTTGCCGCCAATGGTAATGTTGGCCAAAAATTGCTATAGATTATAATAAAAAGAAACCATAAAGATATTGAGCCCCAAATGGAGGCGTGCGTTAACCAAGTCCATGAGTTAGTTGAAAGGCCAGCTTTCAGACAAACAGTTACCACCACATAGGTGTAGACGTGATTACCCATTAGCAGATAGTCAGCTGTTCTACCATGTAACCATAATGTTTCTGCTTGGCAAGCAAACAATGGCATCCAAAACAATATGACCGAATGTAACAGAGCGTTCATAATCCACACCCAGAATACACGCACATTAAACAGCTTGGCACTCTGCGATGGTTTATAAAGCAAGGGATACTTCAGCATAGTTTCCGAGGAGCACACCTTCTCGAAAATGCCAATAGCCATGGGCGGGAATGCCGTAAATAAGACATTATACAGGCCAATGGTCCAACGTTCAAACAGTATTTGCCCCGACCAGCCCGAATAAATAGCGAACCACAACTCTATCACATAGAGACAGACGTTCTTATAAAATGAATATAATATCAGCTTGGTGATGCGGCGATAATTCCACGAGCCGTGCACTAACAGTAAACGCTTCAGGTAACGGAACTGTGCTATCGAATAATCGGATGCGCAAGCAGCTTGCAAGCCCTCTACGCCCGATATACCCACGCCCACATTTGCTTTTTGTATCATGGCCACATCATTGGCGCCATCTCCTATGGCCAGCGTGACCGCATGAGTGCTGGTAGTAATCATTTCGACAATCTCCGCCTTTTGTATGGGTGAGACGCGACAACAAATCACTACGCGGCAACTGGTGCACAGCTCTTGAAATTCACGCTTCAAATCGCAACTCAACGCATATTTCAACGTCTTACCATCAACCACCACCGCCACGTTGCAACTTTTATTAATGCTTGTTTGCAGTTCGCTAGCATGTCGGTGTATGGCCTCACGCGTAGCATCCAAACTCTCCTCATTTAGCATAATGATGTCCATGGTGGGTGAGATGAGCCGGCACGAATGACCAATGTTAATGGCGGTCTCTTGCTTGTCACCGGTCAGCACCCATATAAAAATGCCGGCTTCCAGCAGGGAGGCTATCGTTTCGGGTACACCGTCTTGCAGTTTATCTTCAATGCCCGTGGCCCCCAACAAGTTTAGATTATTTTCAATCAAATCAGCCGCTTCCTCTAGTTTGCGCTCCCGTTCCGTTAACGATGTAGACGCCTTGTGATAAGTGCTCTGCCAATCGTTATACACATCTTCGGGTATTGTGGTCACTGCACAGCACAATGTACGCAAACCTTCGGCTGCAAACTCTTCCAAATATGTCAGCGTTACCTCCCGAAAGGCTTGATTATCGGGTGCCAGTCTTTCATAAATAACTGTATCCGCCCCCTTACAATACAACTTAATACTGCCATCGGGTGTTCTGACAATCGCCGACATGCGTTTGCGGGCTGAGGTGAATTCCAAAACATTTAATATTTCATAGCGTTCCCGTTCGCCCAAGGCGTTTATTTCCACATAGTGGGGGGTACGTGTCTCGAACACATAGCCGAACATTTTCGCACCTTCCACCAAAGCCCGTTCGTCCGGGCTGGCCGCATGATAAGTGATGGAACCATCTTCATCCTTTTCCGGTATGACCGTATGACACACAGATAACAAAATTAAAAACTCTTTGATGATGTCGGCATTCTGATGATGACTCAACAAGTGTTGCACCACCAAACTTTGTTCGGGCGTATTTTCCGGCTGATATATATGCGTTGCTATGCAGCATTTGCGAAAAACCATCTCATTGCGTGTCAACGTACCAGTTTTATCCGAGAATATATATTTAATCATGCCAAGCTCTTCATTGAGGTTAGACGTGCGCGCCATTGCCGGCGTATCCGTGTCCACATGGTACATATGTATGTCGCAGTTTATGAATTGTGCCTGCAAAAATCTAACCATCTCCAAAGTAACTTGCAGCGAGATCGGTATCAAATTATTAAACAGAATGATAAACGTTAACAGGTTGTAGCCGAAATTTTTGCTTTTAAAGTCATCCAAACCCAAATACCAATACGTACGATAATGATTCCGTGTCCATAGAAAATTAAATATGGCACTCGTTAGACAGAGAGTCAATAAGATCATGAACAACATTAATATCTGGGTGTTGATTAAGCGATCTACGGTTGATCTTTTTAGAGGGGCTGCCGTAGAATTTTTCATCAGTTTTGTGTCGTGTCCTGTGTATACAACAATGCCGAAAATCCATGAAGTGTTTCGCAATACAGCGCCTCTCTGTAAAATTTGATCAGCTCCCAGTGGAACCGCTTGTTTACCGCGCTCTTTTAAAACTCCATTGAACTCGTACAGCAAGCGATTGGGTAGCTCACACTCTACAGCACCTTGTAACTCCAGTAAATCTTTAGTTTCCAGCAATACGGCAGTGTCCGGTACTCCCTGACGTATCTTCAAATTCGTTTCCCCATCCAAATTGGAGGTTTCTATGAAACACATAGCCTGCGGCTCGCTGGATGACAGCAACAACAAATCAGCTGGAAAAAATGTATTGTTCGGTATTTTAACAATATCGCCCACTTGCAATTCCTCCCAACGTACTGTAGACCAAATACCAGCCCGTAACACCTCTACCATGCGATGATTAATTTCATTATCCGCCCTGTGCCTCTTTATGTCCTCTATGATTTCTTTAACACCACTTACCGCCAATATCAAAATTAACGGTACCAACGTTGTATATCTGCCTGTTGGCGAAACATCGGGTATTTGTTGTAATATAGCAATTAAGAGGAAGAAGCAATTGGCATAACGGCGAAATTGTTCAAAGAGGAATGACGGCAAGAAACTGATGACGCTATATTTGGCCGTTGATATATGATTGTTGCAAAACTTTTGTATTTGCGGCCGATTGATAAGGATGATGCGTTTTTCTCCATCATCCAATTCCACCATGGTTGGCCTAGAGCGCACATCTTCATCGGGTGTGGTGGGGGGTAGGGTGCGCAAGCGTACGCGGCCCGTTAATTCTTGCCAAAATCGCCGTGCCCACTGAAAATTCATCCCCCTCCTAACACTTGAAGTTCGCCCTTCATATTCACTGGTGTTATGTAAATTGGTCATAGTATCATGGTTTCTAAAATGATATGCATTAAAATAGTTCACCGTTAAGTTTCGCTATTTATCAAAATTGCCGTAACAATAATATTAAGTACGTATATACATACTCATGTTTATAGTGCAACTTATGTGTACTAAAAATATTCAGTTCACCACACCCAACAGGTGGAATAGAAAAAAAAACTAAGAACATTCAAATCCATAGAAGTGCTTATTAGAGAGAATCAGTGAAACAGTGCATATGATATCATTATTGATGACATAGGAAGAATGACTCCCATAGATGGAATGGTGGCGAATAATAACAAAATATTAGTTGACTAAAAATAGACACCTTGTCGAAAGTGTTGGTGGTATTAACTTATAAAATATTCAAGCAATTAGTCATGAATGCTTGCATACTTATCTGATAAAAGTTATTGATTAGCAATGCATGACCACATAAATAAATTGAAACAAAAACAAGAAGATTCACAAATTCTGTTGCATATTATTGTCATATTTTGCATACGCTTATGCACGTATATTATATAAAGATATAAATTTTTTTTGGAATGTTAAGTATGACGTGGGCCAAGCAGATACTTAATTGCCTAGTTACTAAGTAGTTATATTTCAAAATTAATTATATTCTCAGATAAGTTGAGAATTTCCATTCATCTTACTTTCGCATTTATAATCTGATTGCTTTCACACATTTTCACAACTTATTTAGTAGAGAACTCGTATTTCTTTCAAATATAGATTTTTTTTTTTTTTTTATTTATCTACTATTTATATTTTTCCACTTTATCATAAACAATTATCATCAGCAAATTTTTTACCTATTCCTGCATTCAGATGTTTAGAACACTAAAAAACTAATATGCTTGCTTTGTGATGTGTTTATAGTGATATTTTTAATTTACGATACTCAGAATGTAAAGGCGACTGATTGTATAGACTTAATGGAATAAGGGCTCAGGCAGAATGAATGCGTATGGCTTACTATACTCACATGTATATATATATATATATACATAGGATAGAACAGAGTGCCTGCATGCATTACTGTAGTCATGCATAACTTTTAACCACCTTTGTACCTTTTTCTTTAAATTCTTCAAGGAATCATATGATTTAACAACGGTAATACAATGCAAATGCACGTGTTAATATATTGCAATAATATTTATAGACATTAGTAATGCTTTTAATAAGCAATCGTACGATTTTATTCGAATTTCATTTACATTGCAGTAACGCATACATTCTGAAACGTATCCACCCTTTTCAATTTCTTCTTCTTCTTACATTGAGGTACATTTTTGAAACGAGCCGTGTTAAACTTGGCGAAAAAAACCTTATGAAAAATTGTGTGCTCTTAAAATAAATTATCTTATCTCACAATTGCAGTTATTTCGCAATTATTATAATTTTATTTTTAAATTTCATTTAAGAAGGTATTAATATTTTTCTAATAATTGATAAATAATGATTTTAATTAATAAAATATCAGCACCTGGTGGACTTTGTGCTGTATAAAAATCTAACCTTTAAATCTGCATGAAGATATTGAAAATTGTGTAATATTTTAGTTGAAATATGGCTGCTCAATTTTTTAACCGAATTGGACAATTGGGCTTGGGTGTTGCTGTTACGGGTGGTGTCGTCAATTCAGCATTATATAATGTAGAAGGCGGTCATCGTGCAGTTATTTTTGATCGTTTTAGCGGTGTTAAGAATGAAGTGACCGGTGAAGGAACTCATTTTTTTATACCGTGGGTTCAGAGACCCGTTATCTATGATATCCGGTCGCAACCACGAAATGTACCCGTTGTGACTGGCAGCAAAGATTTACAGAATGTCAACATAACACTTCGCATTTTATATCGTCCCATTCCCGATCAATTGCCTAAAATTTATACTATTTTAGGACAGGACTATGATGAAAGGGTATTGCCCTCTATAGCACCAGAAGTGCTAAAGTCAGTGGTGGCCCAATTTGATGCTGGCGAATTGATTACACAGCGAGAGGTGGGAAAGTTCTTGTGTGGTGTTATAAAACATTAAAGACCATTTTTTATTATAGATGGTTTCTCAACGCGTTTCTGAGGAATTGACTGAACGTGCCAAACAGTTTGGTTTCATCCTGGACGATATATCTATTACACATTTAACCTTTGGCCGAGAGTTTACTTTAGCTGTAGAAATGAAGCAAGTTGCTCAGCAAGAAGCAGAGAAAGCACGTTTTATTGTAGAGAAAGCAGAACAACAAAAATTGGCCTCTATTATCTCGGCTGAGGGTGATGCTACCGCAGCCGGCTTGTTAGCTAAGGTAATATATCGAAGAATTAGTAACAAAAATCCTTCTGGACGACGTAAAATTCTTTCTCCTTTAAAGGCTTTTGGGGAGGCTGGTGATGGCTTGGTAGAACTGCGTAGAATTGAGGCCGCAGAAGATATCGCCTATCAGTTATCTCGTTCCCGAGGCGTTGCCTATCTGCCAGGCAATCAAAATACTTTGCTTAATTTACCTTCGTTGGCGCAGTAAATAAATCTTCATTTAAAAGTTAAGCTTTAAATTGCAGCATTTATCCATCTTAAACTAAGCGTATATGTTATAAGATCGCTTCTCAGGCATCAGTGAACAGAGAAAACAGAGAGAGTTTATTTTTCATCCGTTAATTAAAAAAAATGATTAAATGATGTTTCGTAATTCCGCTTTATTAATATTTAAAAAAAGTAGATTCTTCGACTTTATGTCGATCTTTAGTTGCGTCGGGGATTGCCATTAATTGGATAAATGTGGTTTACAGGTGATTCCATGTTTATGCGTATTATGCAGTCGTGAGAGTTGTAAAATTCAAAGCGATGCAAATGTTTAGCGTCTTTGCGAAAATGTTCAATGCTTTTATCAATGGGAATCATTTCGTTGGAAGCAATTGGATTGGTTGGATACAGTTGGTCACCGGGTAGTAGTGAGACAACACCATTAACACACTTAAACTGAACGGGTAACAGTGGAGCGCCTAAAATATTATCACTTTTCTGTTTATTTTGGAGGAATTCTTTTAAATCGGAGAAATCGTTGAAATTTAAAAGGCGTGATAATTCATAAATTTGTGGGGGTGGTAGCCAACATTTCATATTGTAATGATCATTTAAAAATTCTTGTGGTGTTTTCCACTACAATAAATTAAATGTTAATACAATGGGTAAAAAAAATGTTGTCTTGAACCAACTAACCTCATAATTTTTTACTTCACTTTTTTCGATAAGAACTTGCGGACAGTCTTGTAATAAAACCGTATAAAAAGTGGTATCAAACCTTTAAATAAATATGCAATAAATGTATTGTTTTATCAATTGTAAATGATTTTACCTTTTCTGAAAAGTTGAAGGTGTTATCCAATTGCTCCACATCTCCAAATTAAATACATCTGGTACAACATCCAATTCTTTGCATAAGCTAAGAAACTTTGAGGAATCGTTATGAACCAAATGTTGCCAGCACTCTCGGTCAAAGGTCCCTTTCGGACATTCGTAATTATTACTAAGCCCTTCATTACTTATAGACTTGTAATCCTGGCATAACAAAATACCAACCTCTTCGAAAGTTTCACGAATAGCCGTTATTCTTAAATCTAGATCCCTATATATAGAGTAAGGAAAAAAGATGACAACTCTCGAATAAGGTTATGGGACGGAAAACATTCAAATACAAAAGTTGTCAGGTTAGAAGGGGAAAGCTCAAGATCACGATCACCGTTAAATTTTAACGTAATAACTTTTGTACTTGACGTTACCCGGAGAGTTTCAATCTCTTTTGTCACTCTATATATTAATAACCCAATACCTTGGTAATACGTAACCATGTTTGGTTTGTTCATCTTTGACAAACTTTGAAATATTATCTTTATCTGATTTATAATTTAGGAAATATTGTCGCCATAGTGGTGACTCGTCACTTGTTTCACATACACCTCCCGGAAATACCGCCTGATTGGGCATAAATGTGGCATTTTCATGCCGGTTGAATAATAAAACCTAAAAATGTGGTAATAAGAGCCAAGAATTTCTATAATAAATTTTATAATTCATTTATACACATAACATACTTTATAATTTGAACTTTTTGTTGTTGCTAATTGATCTTTACAGATTATTATTAAGCTCGATGATTTACGAAGATTTGTCGTTAATTGTTTGGCCATTTTTCTATTTTTGTTAAAATTTTCCAACGTTGGCATAAGACTCTGATTACATATAAATATGGCGAGTTTATATCGCACAGCTACAGTTTATAATAAACTCAGAAAAATCATGAATACACTTATTCAAAATACGTTACAATGTTGTTGCTCTACTTTTGCATAATCAAGGTATTATACATAAGTAGGAGTTCATGCAGTTTAATCAACAGTTGTTCAATCAACCCTGATTAGCAGTTAAAATAGGCGGTTTTGAATAATTTTTTAATATTTTTTTTCCTTTATATGTTACAAACATATTCACATTTACTTATAAATGTGCAAAGGTTCTTTTTTGTTAATCACGCCTTTGACGATTTTAAATATATAAATGGTTAAGTTAAATAAATACTACAGTGTGACTGTTGCATATGAAGCTTTCTAGATAGACGAAGAATGTCTATACAAAATTTCCCAACAAAGACACATCCTAGGTGTTACAAATGTTATAAAATTAGTATACCACCCAGTGTTATGTGAAGGGCATAAAATGTATTTGTGTCATAATGAAGCTTTAGTGTCCAATGTGAAACATGCCTCTAAAGCGCACTCTCGCACATAAACGCTTGTTATAAAAGGCTATTTACTAGTGGTATGTAGTAGTTATCGTTAGAGTGCAGTATAGAAAATCATTGTAAATGTTTCAAATGCCATCATGGAACCTTTTATGTATACACAATATAAAATACACATTCTAATGCATACATAGGGAGTCAATAAGAAGTTTCAATGACATGACTGGCATACTTTTGTTGAACGAAAGAATCACTTAATGTTTATACAATACAGCATTTAATCAGCATGACAATCATTTTAAATTATTCTAACTAATAATATTTGATAGAACAACAATGTGAAAATATTATAAGTAGATTAATACCCTACATCACGTATTTTCATATTTTATGTCATAATTAGTTCAAATTGTATCAGTAAACGTGAGGTAATGTCATATAAAGGTCACTTTGTGACATTTTGTTATATGGTATGGGGGCTGTAAAAATGGCTCGATCAGCTTCAAATTGGATACAGCTAATTATTAACCCAATTAACAATTTTTCAAAAAATTTTAAAAATTGTATATTTTGTCCACATAAAAGTATTATATGAATGGTCCAATTCGGCCCCTTTTTGCCATAGGCGTAAAACAACTCTTTGTACCAAATTTCGTAAAAATATATTAAAAAACTTGACCTATACCTTGTACACAAATTTACATGGACAGACGGACATGGTCAAAACGATTCAGTGACTATGAATCAATCGATATAATGAAAGGTGGATTTTGGCAGGTGCCGTTAAGAAGTTACAAGAAGAAGAAGAGGAAGATATATATATATTTGTAACTGTTCAGGAAATATTTGTTGCCAGAAAGTGAGCACTTTTTATTCCGTTATATGGGTTTATTTACATAATTCCCCAAGTAAGGTACAAAGGATGTACAAGTATGTACATAAGTAAACGGAAATATGTGTAGCACTTGAATGTATTGGAGGTGTATCAAATGTGTGCATAATACTATAAGCACCAGGGACTTTATGGAGAGTCACGTAAGCAACAGTTAAGAGGGATTTTATATGTGTGTACATGATTGAAAATGCTCCCCACAGAGAGGGAGCTTTTACGTTTTTGCATTAAACCGGTCCTGATGCACGAAAATTTGCTTTAAAAGCTGCTCCAAGCTGCGTTATCATCTCAGTTGTGATTTCATTATTACTACGTTAAGCCGCGCTAATAAATATTTACAATCAAAACGTCACACACCCGTCACCATTTCTTCTTGAAATAAAATATTCGTAAAGTACTGGTAATAAGTTGTGCCCTATATATAATAATTCTTCATTCATTTGTGATATAAATAATTGTGTGAAGGTGTGTACATGTTCATTATATTATAATGATTAATATGATAGTTGATGAATTTAATTGAATAACTTTTATAGTACAATAGAAATCTTATTATTCTATTGCACTGAAACGAAATGACCACAGTGATGCAAAAGAGTATATTTTTAATTAAATCAAAGAAAAAAGTTATATGTCAGGTGTGGGCTAAGGGGTGCATACTCACCAACTTGGAGTTTTAAAATAAAATTTTTGACTGGGAATAAGTGTGAGCGACTTTTAATGGAGTTTTTTTAAGTGAAAAATTGTTTAAAAATGCCCCAAAAACTACTTGCTGACACTGTGAACGTATCCAGCGTGTACCAACACTTTTCCCCTTTTTGATATTGGCATCTGAACAAACAAGCCCGACTGGATCGACTCGACGTATTCCATACGCAATAAATTTTTTTCGGGTTGCAAGTCATGCCCTGTTTAAACCCCTACATAACGTAACATTTAGTTGTGCTTTGGCACAAATAAAATTTGGCACTCTAGGGTAAAAGTGAGCGAATGTAATGTTAGGTAAATTATTGCATACATTACACATACGGACTGAAATTTATTATAATAGTATAAAATATTGTAAAAGTTTCTTTAACTGGTATTTTTGTATATTAATGACATTCACCACTTGCGTTACACTATCTTGTTCATTATCATCTTAATAACCTATAGGTTAGATATAGGTGTAGCATTAAAGATGATAAAGGGGATTTCTAGTCGAACTCAAGGAAAAGCTCAACTTTAGCTTAAAGTAAACCTTGACAGCCAAATGTTCTCTAATGTTCACACTTTGGTAAAAATCCTGACAATTTTTTTTTTTTCATTTTCCTTGAGCCCAATTTCAATGCTAAACATGGTGCAAAGACAATGAACAGTTTCTTTAGGATTGGAATCGACATCAGGAGTATTGTTTCCACACAGACAGACAGACATTAAACATGAAGGGACACAATTTGTAGTATACCCGAAGCTTTCTTTTGCGGTCTTGCAAATGTATTGACCTCTCAAACTTGGGGTGGTGGTGGTGTTGGGTAAAGAAAGAAGCATTTGTGCATATAATATACACATCGCACATCTGTTACATTAATTGCATAAATCATATACACCAATACACACATTCAACAATGCTCTAACATATACATACACACACATACAAGAGCGCTTAAACTAATTTTAATAAATAACTTTTATAATCTAGTTGGTTTTGGGTAGCTTAAGCTTATCATGGAATCGGTTCATATTAATACCAATACCAATAAAATGGATGCAAGTGTATCGGTAAGTCTAAGTAGACATTGTGACAACCTTTACTTACGCTTTGAAACATTGTGAGCAATGCTTAAAAAAAAAAAAAAAAAAAAACAAAGGCCCTAAAAGAAGTTTATTTACATTTCAGATCGATATGGAAGCTCCAGAATTTCGCGATTTTGCTAAGTCGATGGTTGATTATATAGCCGATTATTTGGAAAATATTAGAGAACGGTATGTAATGATAGCAAGTCAGCTTTAAATAAAATAATAATCAGATGAGGAAGAAGGTACACTAGGAGGTATACTAAGTAAAACGTATATACATATATACTTGATTAGCATTAAAAATTGAGTTGATCTAGACATGTATGTCCGTGCGTCTGTCTGTTTGTTGGGATTCTCACGCATTCGATATTCGATTTGAAATTTTACTGCGATTTCTGCACGTAGTTGGTTATTTAAAATGTACAAAATCAGTCAATAGCCACGCCCACAATTAACAAAAATCTTTATATCTGCCACAAAAATTGATCCATGAAGTTGAAATTTCGTACACGTATTCTCAAAATGATTGTAGTCGAATAACAGACAGGCCCACAATTTATAAAAAACCGTAGTCAGCATAAAACTTGACCTGCAAGCTGAAACGTAATATATGCACAAGTAGAGGTCGTAATCTGATACCTGTGTCACACCCACCGTTTGTATGTAGATGTAGAGAATATTCAAAAAATTTCGTTTTTTCTTATTCGCCAAAAAAAGCGTCTGCCACATGTTGTCATAATGCTAGATATAGATTGTGGGCGTGGCCTTGATGCAATATTTCCGATTTAGCAATAAGAATAACAAACTACGTTTTGTGTTGAGCTCCCTGCAAACTGCTCCATTTCCGAAGAGGTTATGTTGCTTGACAAGTTTTTAATCTTTTTCATTAATTTAAGTTTCACAATTTCTGCTATAATTAGTGTGGTGTGGCGTGGCCTTGTTATAAATCGTACAAGTGCAAACTTATGGAAAGGGGTTCTAAACATAGTCCGATCGAAACCAAATTTGCGACAGCTGAATATTAAGCCAATTAACTGTTCTTTACCAAAGTTTTATTAAAAAATATATAAAAATTGCGAATATTCGTCATATTAAGAATTATTTCAAGTAAGGGAGGGGTCGCAAAAATGGTACAGTTTTGACCATTTCGTCGAAAACACTTAATTAACATTGACAGACAGACAGACAGACGGACATGTTTATAAAATGTGCTTTAAGCCGTTTACGCGAAACACAAACATCCGCACAAATTGATCGTATCCTCCATCACAACCGGTGTATGGTATAATAAGTATACCAAAGCAAACAACTCGCCCTCCCCACTCCACCCCACCCCACTATTCTAAGATGAATTGTACTCCTTATCTGTATTTATTGATTTCATTCACGTTCTGTGGCTGTCCTTAATTTCAAACTTTATTACGGCTTTTAAGAATGATTATAAATGACGGTTTTGTGAACTTTCAAGTGGCACAATTTATTAAATAAACGCTACATTGACTTAATGTAGTTACTTGTTTCATTCTAATAAATTATTTATTGTTATTATTATTAGTCACTGTATTAAGCCGATTCCCTTCCCTGGTGGTTATATTGTTCTCATAGATTTTGTTAAAATTTCGCATTTAAGCTTGTTTCCAACTTTCGAATTTTGCATTAATGTACTTGAATAACTTCAAAGCAGTTTTAATTAGAAAAAAAAAATATATCTATATATGTATGTGTGTGTGCTTAAGTAGGTAAATGAACACGAATGCTAACATAATGCAAGCGATACAGTATTTACGTTTTCTTAATACAAGGTCATAACAAATTTAAAGCATTGCAGTGGCTAACTGGTCGTTACTAATATCAAATAAAACAAGTAAGACAACTAAATTCTTAAAATACCCTCCACATTCACATACAAACAAACGGTGAGGGTGGCAGGTATTGGACTACGACCTCTAATTGGGCATGTATTACGTATTAGCTTGCAGGTCAAGTTTTATGCTGACTACGGTTTTTATGATTTATGGGCCTGTCTGTTATTCAACTATGCTCATTTTTGGCACGTCGATGCATGGGATAATTATAAAGAGGTGTACAAAATTTCAACTTCATGGATCAATTTTTGTGGTAGATATAAAGATTTTTGTTGATTGTGGGCGTGGCCCATTTTAAATAGCATTCTGCATGCAGAAATTAAAAATGTCATTTTGTACGGACACTTTTAGTTCAGCTCAATATCTCAAAATTTACGACCGTGAGAATGCCAACAACAGACATACACACGGACATACATATCTAGATCGATTCAGCTTTTGATGCTGATCAGGAATGTATATAATTTGTAGGGTCTATGGGTGTTGCAAATGGAATAACAAACTTAATATACCCTCCATCCTATATAAAGGGTAATAAAATATATATGTAGTAAAGTTAGGAAATCCCAAGCATGATATAAATATTAATATATCATAATTAGAACATAATAAAATCATTGTATAATTGTAGGCGTGTTTTGCCTGATATTAAACCGGGCTACCTAAGACCACTAATACCAGATACAGCACCTATTAAACCGGATTGTTGGGAAGATGTTATGAAGGATATAGAAAAGGTTATAATGCCGGGAGTAACACATTGGCACAGTCCTAAATTTCACGCCTACTTCCCAACAGCAAACTCATATCCTGCCATCGTTGCTGATATGCTAAGTGGTGCTATAGCTTGTATTGGATTCACCTGGGTAAGATTTTAATGAAAATTTCTAATTGTACCCATCATGTAATACGAAATAAAAGGGCGTGGCATAACCTAAAAAGTGTACATATTCCAAATCAGCATTGAATATTGAAGCGTTCTAAACAACCTGTCTGTTTGTTGAATCATTCTCGTTTCTTATTGCGCAAAAATTTAAATATCGATTCAATTTATTATTAAAAGTATTGATATCCTTTGTACTCTAGTTGATATTGAAGTTGGGCTAAATCGGTTGAGATATACGAGCAGAGTGCCTCAGCCAAATATAACTTTTTTATAATCGAGAAAGTGGCCATTTTATATTGTATTGTATCCATTCTAAAATGGAGTCACGCCCACTACGAAACATTTCTCATTATATCACGTAAACAAATATTAGCTTTTATTTTACAAATTTTCGCCATAGGAGCCATTTAATTTGGAAGTGATTCAAGTTCTATATTTTTCATTTTGTTCTAAAAATTATCCAATTCGGTTTATTTTCGAAGGAGTTTCCTCTTTGGCCCAAAATGTGTCCTCTTTTATACCAAATTATATTAAAAATATCCCAAAAAATGTGACCTGTAGCTTGTACACAAAAGTACTTGGATGGACAGACGGAAATTGTTAAATTGATTCAGAAAGTGATTCTGTATCAATTTTTTAATAAAAATCATTTTTTAATAAAAAATTGATACGCTACATCAAGCAAAGCTTAAACGTTTCTCTTAAATATATAAACTTAAGGGACGCTCACAATTTATCATTGATAGTGCGTATCCCCAATTTAACGTGAACTTTTTTTACTTATTTTTAATAGATTGCTAGTCCCGCTTGCACGGAATTGGAAGTGGTTATGTTGGATTGGCTGGGTAAAATGTTAGATTTACCAGCCGATTTTCTAGCGTGTTCTGGCGGCAAAGGTGGTGGAGTTATACAAGGTACCGCAAGTGAAGCTACATTGGTAGCATTACTGGGAGCTAAAGCTAAAAAATTACAAGAAATAAAACAACAGCATCCGGACTGGGAAGATCATGTAATTGTTTCCAAGTTGGTAGGATATTGTTCAGCACAGGCTCACTCATCGGTGGAACGAGCAGGTCTATTAGGTGGCGTTAAGTTGCGTTTGGTGCAAGCGGACGACAATCATTGTTTAAGAGGCGACAAATTAGAGGAAGCTATTACGAAAGACATAAGCGAGGGCCTAATACCGTTTTATGTAAATAAAATAATCTCCAATCACCAACTCTCTGAACTATTGAAATAGTAAAAATTTCAATTTTGTTTTTGTAGACTGTGGTAACATTGGGCACCACCAATTCGTGTGCCTTTGATCACTTGGGCGAATGCGGTGCCGTGGGCATTAAATACGGCACATGGGTGCACGTAGATGCCGCTTATGCGGGTTCAGCTTTCATATGTCCAGAGTACAGACATTTGATGAATGGCATCGAACTGGCCCATTCATTCAACTTTAATCCTCACAAGTGGATGCTGGTTAATTTCGATTGCAGTGCCATGTGGTTAAAGGAACCCAACTGGGTGGTGGATGCTTTCAATGTAGATCCATTGTATTTGAAGCATGATATGCAAGGATCAGCACCCGATTATCGGCATTGGCAAATACCACTGGGTAGACGTTTTCGAGCCTTAAAATTGTGGTTCGTATTGCGTTTGTACGGTGTGGAAAACTTGCAAGCTCACATACGGCGCCATTGCAACTTTGCCAAACAATTCGAACAATACGTTCGGGCCGATGAACGTTTCGAAATCATTGGCAAAGTTCAGATGGGTTTGGCGTGCTTCCGTTTGAAGGGTACCAACGAATTAAATGAAACCCTACTCAAACGTATCAACGGCCGTGGCAATATCCATTTGGTGCCATCCAAAATAAACGGTGTGTACTTTTTGCGCCTGGCAATTTGTTCGCGTTTCACCAAACCCCAAGATATTGAGTACAGTTGGAATGAAATTAAAGTAACAGCTGATGAAGTAATGAAGCAATAAATTTGTTAAGATAGAAATGTTTACTACAATATTAAGTAAAGTAACTGGTGCTGCCGCTGCTGCAGGGACACAATAGGGACACAAAACAATGTAACGCGCTTAGGGAATTTTAAAAGCAAACCAAATGTATTTAATTGATATAATATTTGAATGTGTGTTGTTGTTGTTGTATTTATTCATGTACTTACAATCATAAGTTGAACTTATAAAATAATAAAAAGGCTTCGGCTTCATTAGTGGACATTAATGTAAAAAGTATACTAAATGTGTTATTAGCGGAACAATCAGAAAACATTCATTTGTGATGAAAGCGTCAAAGTCTTTACTTTATAGACACAAATGGAGAAATGTTATAGTCGGTCCAGCCCGAGCATTTAATTCGCTACACCACTTAGCTTCACACATGATGCTATAATTAATTTTGTTGTGTCAATAAACACCACGTATTGTTATATAAGTCTCTTCGTGAAATATCATTATGCGGGAAGGGGTTCTCAAAAGATGCCACCAGTAGCTTAAGCACAAATCTACATGGATAGACAGACGGATGGATGGTTAAATCGATTCAGATTTTAATTCGGAATCGATCGGTATAACTGAGGAGGTGGATGTGGCATTAGCCGTTTAGAAGTTGCAAACATTCGCACAAACTTACCACATGTGGTGTAGGGTATAATGAGAAGAGATGCGTGCGCATAAATTTAGACGTTTAAAGGCTTACAGTACATAATAATGGTGTCGGTAATAGGGCTTCAAATCAAAACGGAAATGGAAACGGATATATACACCGAGACCAAAATCGAATATGTTTCGTATTAAACCCATTTTTTGTATTGTGATCATGATCTTTAACATAATTATTCTCCCTTTATTACAACACATGCACAATTGCTGTTTATTAGGTTTTATAAGAAGTTTCCCTCTACATTTCTATACCATTGCAAAACTTACGTCAAAAATAAATTTCCTCATCCTCAGCTTTGGCTTGAATATTGGATATTGGCCCACCAGCTGCTGTTACTGAGGGAAATGATGAACGTGTAGACGCAGAATTGTGAGGACTTGCAGGTGAATTCTGGTCGTTAACCACATGTGCTGCATGTGTTGTCATACCGCTACATGTATAAGAATTTTTCCCAAGAGAATTTTGTGGGCCCACAGTATACGTGGTTGCGGTTGGAATGGGCTGTTGTATTATAGCGGGTGAACTACCAGTTCTGGAATGTTGCGGTACTATTTGAGCAGTTGTCACCACGGATCGCTTGTCCGCTAATTTAAGCGGAAACATTTGTGTTATTGTTGTGGGGGTGGCTGCATTAGCGGTTGACATTTGATTGCTAGCAGGACTACTAAAACTAGCTGACTTATCCACTTTGGCGCAAGTTGAAAAATTTCCCCCTGAACCGCTTGTATTGCAGGACGTTGACGACGTGGACGAAGACAGTGATGATAATTTCATTGGAATTTGTTGTTTAACAACATTTAACGGCACCTTGGCAGCGTTCGTAGCACTCAAGATATTGACCGGAGACGTTTTATGCATTGTGGAGGCTGTACGCCATTTATCTTTACGTCTGTCTACCGCACTGCTGCCCACCTGAGATGGTGGTGTTCCAGGTGGCAATGCATCCCCCAAAGAGCCGCCACCATCATTTTTATCATAGTCGTTGTTCTTGCTGCTAGTGGTTGTCGATTGTTGTTGTTGCAACATTGTTCCTGTTATCATTAAGGGCGTATTGGGTGAGAGTAGTATGCCTTGATTGGAAAGTAACTCCATTTTCCGATACAACTGTTCGCGCTGGTGTTTAATGTCTTCTTGTTCAGTCTTCAGGCGTTCTTGCATTGCATCGTTGGCAGTCTTTTTTTCTTCTAATTCCCGTTCCATCTGTTCCTTTTGACGCGTCCACGCTGTCTTCTCCTCCTGCAGCCTATCCTGCAGATTACGTAACTCCTCCAACTGATCGTTGTGCGTATAAGTTGCTTTTGGATTATCACGGTACAATGCCAATTGTAACTGTAAACTCTGAATGGTTGTCATTTGCTGTGAAATGATGCAAAACAACGTTTGTAAATTGTGTGTTATTTGTAATAAAGCCAGATTGTTGTCTTTGTTGTCTTTGCTGGCCGAACCAGTTGATGGGAGTGTTGCAGCAGTTTCCGTTTGGATTTCCGCTGGAGTTGGAAAAATAGTGCAAACACTTTTAATCGTTGGACTGTTAATTGAAGGCTTCTTCTCTTCCAGTTGCTGAAGCCGCGGACTAATTGTGTTGGCTGAGCCCAACTTATCTTGATCTGTACGATTTTGAATGGTAATCTTTGAGCGCTTTTCATCGAAACCGGCAAATGTTTCTGCTCGTTTGGGTAAAATGGGCGAAGCGTATGCTCCGCTTTGTTTTTCACCCACCGAACTAACCGAACGGGATACGGTCTGGCCGGTGGCTGCTGTATAAACAGAAGCTGCCAGCTGACTAATCTCTTGCACGGTCCACAATACTTTTTTCCATAATTCTCCCGTATCACTATCAACACCCACACTTATGTCCTTATAGGAGCCATAGGTAGTTAAGAATTGTGCAGCACTCATGGCAACGGGTGAACTGGACTGCTGTTCTGCATTCATTGCATTATTGAACGGTTTTTGATCTTTTTGCATCAAGTTGATTTGTAAAATGAGTTTCTCCTCCAGCAGCAGAGCCTGCTCAATATCCTTCTGACGCATCTTTTCAATTATTTCACGCTTGTTCACGCCAATGCGTAACTTCTCCTCGGCGGATAAATTGTCCACATCTATGATGTCACTGGAGGGACAATCCAGCACCGCTTGTCTAATGGTCTGTATCCAAATGTTTTTGTCCTTTGGCGTTTGCACCTTCAGTTCGTACATTTCGGGGTACAGGGGATTGGAGGAGATAATGTAAATGCCGCGCGACTCGGTACCGGCCTTTTCGCGGATGAGTAGCTTTTGTAGCGGCACAACGCCGGCCTTATGTTCGGGCGTAAAGAACGTGTATTTATTGTGGGCAGAATTTTCAATGAGGAAACACAAGCAATCGGTTAACACTATAACCAAGACTAACTGCATTTTTGATCTGCCCTGCATCAAAGTGGCGACGCCCTCGAACTTTAAACAGCGTCGCGACTCCAAGCCCATGTCACTTTTGCGGAATGGCTTGTTCTTGTAAATCGCAAAGGATTTGTTGTCAATGCGTTGACATATATCTATTTGACGATCTCGCAGCTCTTTTTCAGCCACACAAGCGTCCACATCAACGAGCAGTTCCTTGACCAGCGACAAGGCGTTCTGTAGCTTGTCTGTTTCCGCTATATCGCCGCGAGCACTCTTCAGCAACGGCTCGATCAGTAACGGATATTTGGTCAACCGTTGTGTTACAAACAAAATGCACTCGGGAATGCCCTTCTTCTTCAGTAAGGGATTTCCCAAACAATGCTTATACCACTGAGAGAAATTGCTATCCCGACTTGTCATATACGCTTTAAACTGTTCCAAAGCACTGCGATGATTGGCACAAAATTCCCCATAAGCTAAACGCAAATGCTGAGCCTTCTCCACTGAAAAGAAATCCAACAGTATGTCGGCTATACTGTCCACCACCGGTTTTTCTCTTTGTTTGAGTCTTAACTTTTTCAAAAAATCCGAATGCAAGTCGGTGAGCTCACTGAGGCGCGGAAACATTTTGCTGCAAGTTAAGTTGGGAAAATGCCGCTCTAAACTATCAACGAATACTTTTTGCATTACCAGCAACGTTTGGCAATGATGCTTTTCGGTCATTATGAATTCGTAAATGTGTTCCTGCCTCTTGATCTGCGCTTCTTTCAAAGACTTTAGTAAATCTTTGGGCACGCCCGGTGACCACGAATCGTACTCTTTCAATTCTATGCCCAATATAGGGTTGGCGCCCAGATCCTGCGCCTCTATAGGCACCTCATTTAGAAATTCGCACTTTATGAGAGGGGCGTCTTCATTATAATTACCGATTTGATCTGTCCCATCGTAGTAGTCTTGACTCGCGCAGCCGCTTTCACTTTTAACACATTTCTTGCGGACCTTACAATCCAGCTGATGATCTTTCACCATCTCCAAATTAAGACTAGTTCCGCATATATCGCACGCTGTCACCTGGCCACCAATGCTTTTCATTTTAGCCTTATCTTTTTTCTTACGGAAAAACAGAGATCCCCGTTTGCGACGCTTTTCAACATTGTCATATATCTTGATTTTGGTATGTGCTCTTAAAAGACTTTGATGTTCGTCTTCGCTATCAGTTAAGTGTCTGCTTATGTTCTTTATGTCCTCCTTGGCTACAATGGAAGACGTCGAAATACTCTTCTGTAAGGGTATACGATTCAGCAGTTCATTTGCAATATTCTTTTTAGTGGCGATCCTTTCGAAATCTCGCGCTAATTCAGCCTCGTTTAATGAATGAGTGGAAATGCCTGCAAGAATAATTAAAATCTTTTGTACTGTGATCCTAATCTTTGCGATTTCTTTAAAGTACATCTAGATGGATTAATAATTTTTTTGTAGAAATCAGATTTTTCACATTTTCACATAACGGATCAAAATTTTCTTGCCGTCTTTGTATTGTGAAAATGGTAGAAAGTGGAAGTTATTGTGTTGGACACACACACAATAACGATAAAATATTTTTGTCAATATTGACACTGGCAAGGAAAGTATATATGGACCAAAGTTCCACTGCATTCTTTTTTTTTTTTTTAATGCAAGTGTTAGGTACACATTATATTAGGTATTAATTGTTTTACATACCACCTGCACTATTACGTGCCGAACGCCTCCTCTGCTCGGTTACTCGTATTGTTTCTTGTTCCTCACTATCTAAACTGGACAAGCTAATGCTCTTGTTGGTGCCACTAGCGCTTGCGTGAAGTTCATCTATTGCTGTCCACGATTTGCGACGATCAACATTAACATAACAATGCTTATAGTGCTGTTGCGGTGACCACATAGCATAATGACTTTCTGATGAATTAAATCCGCCCATTATAGGATTGCCGTTACATGCTGAACTTAAATCAGGCAATGATGCACTAAGAATGGCTGCATTTACCAAACTGTAATTAGAAATTCCATCCCGCATACGTTGAGTACTAGAATTTTTCATTTGCACTACGCTTTCACGTATATTTTGTAACTGACTTAAAGTGTCTTCAAATATGTTATTGTATTTGTTGGCGTTAGCAGGGCTATGTGGGGTAATATTAATTGTTGGTATCATATTGCTGGCTTCAATATTTTCGAACCACGGTTTATAGTTTTTAAAGGATTTTGTATTTGCACACAGAACTCAACAATATTCCTTTTTTTATCGGTATTGTTTGTGATGGATTCTTTTCAACAATACAGTTCTGTAAAATAAACAAAGGATATAAACTGGAATAAAAAACATGCATAATAAAAAAACAAAAGATAAATTTGGCTTAGGCCAAATATTGAATACCCACCACCGTTGGTTCATAGATGATTTTTTGGCAGTCGGGATTTTAACAACAGACACGGGCGTACAGACATTCTTATAATTTTAACGCTGAATGAATATTTACAACTTATCAAGTATCTGAGCTTCCTTCTGGTAGTTGCAAAATAACTGAATAGAGGACAGCCCTATACTTTCAATGAATCAAAAATGTTTGAATGGAATAATTGGAATCATTGATAAAAATGGCACCAAACTATCCAAAAGCTTCACTAACTGGTAGACTTATGCATATATTATATATATATATATATTTGAGTAAGCAATAACATGGCCCTACTTTAGACAGTTTTACAACTTACCCAATCCATTTAATTATGGCCTACACTTTGATTTAACAATTTTTAGTTACCAACTAAAAAAAATTCGACAATCATTTTAAAAGTTGAAACAATTTCATGCTTAGAACTTTTAAAAGTAAAAAGTTCAAAGTTCACTGATGTGTCTCTACATATTAACTTAGATATTGTAATAATAATAAAAATGCAACCATTTTAATTGGATGCTGTCCTAATAAATTTTGTTTTACATTAATTTTTCAACGTATACTATAATTTATTTGCCAGGTATAGTCACAAGCCTAACGCTACTAAAATAAGATAGAAGTGAACACAACAACCCCGTTATTAAACATTAAATGTTGAGCTCGTAAAAGAACTAGTTTAAAAAATGTTTTATGTAAAATCAAGTCTCCATTGTGAATATATTTCATTGAAAAATTTAAGAAATATAAAAAATTATACAACAACTGCTAAGGATCTTTAAATTAAACAGCAATTGCTATTTAGTTAAATTGTAGTAGAGCATTAAATCTATTTTTAGTTAGCAGACTCAAACTCAAACTAGCACTTGTACCTGGTAATGCTATGTTGTACTATAAATCCGACGAAAAGTAGAAGCAAGTAAAACAAAAGCGCCCTTCTTAGTTATAAAAAATTTATTTTCTTATATTAAAGCAATATTATTTAATATAATTAATACACATCCACACAATGCAGGTGAGACAATTCTATAAAAGGAAAACTATTATTTGACACAAGCACATAATATTAAATTTTTTTTAAAACATTTGTACATGGTACCTTTTCATAGAGACCACAACTACTGATTTTTATTATTATTGCAGTGGTACCTGCCGGCGGTCGGTGTCCTGCTGTTATTAGGTAAACGTAACTAGTTATGAATAAAATACTTTAAAGTTTTTATTAAATATAATTTCTTTATATTATACATTTAGTATATGGAACACATTGTTTCTATGTGCCGGGCGTTGCACCAGTTGAATTCATTAAAGGTCAAAAGATTGACGTAAAGGCAGTGAAAATGACTAGCAGTAGAACTCAATTACCTTATCAATATTACTCGTTGCAATTCTGTTTACCCAAGAATGGAACGCTTATTTATAAATCTGAGAATTTAGGCGAGGTACTGCGTGGTGATCGCATAGTCAATACCCCGTATGAGGTACAAATGGCAGTCAATATTAATTGCAAGTTGTTGTGCAATAAAAAGGATAACACACCACTAAATTGGGAGCAACCCCAATCAGCTATTGTGGCCGAACGGATACGACACGAATACTTTGTGCATTTGTATGACATACAACAAACACATTCTTGTAATTACGTTTAATATCGTATAAGTTTTGTGTTTTTAGATTGGTCGATAACCTACCAGTGGCTACCAGAATCGTTAATTTAAATAACCCCAGAGAGATAACATATGAGCACGGTTATCGCTTGGGCCAGGTAGATGGGGATAACGTTTACATAAACAATCATTTAAAATTTATACTATCTTACCACATGCATACAAAGTGCGTATGAAGCAAATTGAATGAATGGAGAAATTATACTTCAATTATTTTGGTTAAATTTTATAGAGATAAATATCGCGTGGTGGGATTCGAAGTTGAAACGCTATCCATCAACCACAAGGATGTAAAATTTGAAGGTGATAATTGTAATTTTCCCGACAATGCACGTCCCCAATTAGTGAATCCCAACTCCAACACCCAATTATATTTTACATATTCGGTGGAATGGAAGGAATCGCAAGTAAGTTGGGCCTCACGTTGGGACATTTATTTGGGCATGAAAGATGTACAAATCCATTGGTTCAGCATTATTAACAGTTTGGTGGTTGTCTTTTTTTTATCCGGTAAATGCTTTACAGTTGTTTTTTTTCACAAATATGTTTTTTTATTATTAATAAATACTTTGACATTTTTTTTAAGGAATTTTAACCATGATCATGATACGCACTTTACGGCGCGATATTGCTCGTTACAATACTGATGACAATATTGAAGATACTTTGGAGGAGACTGGCTGGAAATTAGTTCATGGTGATGTGTTTCGCCCTCCTAAAAACACCCGCCTCTTTTCCGCCGTTATTGGCAGTGGCATTCAAATATTTTTCATGGCACTAATAACAATTTGTAAGTTAAGCTACAACAGTTAACTAAAAAAAGGTCAACAATTTAGTGTGAAATTGTTTATTTAAAGTCTTTGCCATGTTGGGAATGTTGTCACCCTCATCTCGAGGTGCTCTGATGACTTCAGGTATTTTTATGTACGTGTTTATGGGCACGGTAGCCGGTTATCTAGCAGCTCGAATTTATAAAACCATGAAAGGTCGAGAATGGAAGAAATCCGCTTTTCTAATGGCTACCTTATACCCTGGAATCGTTTTTGGGTATATCTAAAAAATTTGGTGGAAATTTGGTTTTTGTTTTATTTATATGTAACACTATACGTATCCTTGGTTAGAACTGGATTCTTTTTGAATTTCTTCATTTGGGATAAACATTCAAGTGGTGCGGTCCCCTTCACGACGATGATATCGCTGTTGTTGCTATGGTTTGGCATATCTGTTCCCCTGGTTTATTTGGGGTATTACTTCGGTTACCGCAAACAACCCTATCAACATCCAGTGCGCACAAATATGATCCCCAGACAAGTGCCCGCCCAGCATTGGTATATGAACATCATTTTAAGGTATTCCACTAATCACCATAACCATTTATATTGATTATGCAATTATCCAACATTTCCTTTCAGTACTCTCATGGCTGGCATATTGCCTTTCGGTGCCGTATTTATTGAGTTATTTTTCGTCTTCACTGCGATTTGGCAAAATCAATTTTATTACTTGTTTGGCTTTCTCTTTCTCGTGTTTTGTATATTAGTAGTTAGCTGTGCTCAGATTTCAATTGTTATGACCTATTTCCAACTATGCGGTGAAGTAAGTTGAAGTAGCTAAAAGGTTAATTATTATTACACCCTCCACATAAATATACCCGAGTGTGCCAGTCCGTTTGTAATTGTGAAGGAGCCGACAAAGTCTATATATTCTTGATCAGCATTAAAAGTCGAGGTAGCCATGTTCGTCTGTGTGTCCTTAGTCCTTAGTTGATCGTTTCTTATTTAAAATGAGCGTTAACAGCCACCTTCCACATAAGATTCTTAAATTTTCTTACGGACACAAAAAATTGTGCTGGAAAATATAAATATGACACGCCCACAATAGACTAAATCTGAAAAATGACATTTGTTACGCATATTTATGTTGGGTGGTAACGAAAAAACACGCCCCAAATTTGGAAGAAAAACCTTTGGCACAAGTTTCAAATGTATGCATCACATATGTTTCAATAGGCCTTAAAAGGGGCTAAATATATGTGCCGCACCCAAAAAAATAAATGTGGAGGGTTGCCAAGATTTGGCCTTGGCCATTGTTACAGCTGTTTTACTTGTTTCCCAATGCATTTGCAGGATTATCGATGGTGGTGGCGGAGTTTTATCGTATCGGGTGGTTCCGCTGTTTACGTATTTTTTTATAGCATTTTCTATTTTTTTACCAAATTGGAAATAAGTGAATTTATACCCACACTACTATATTTGGGCTACACAGGTGAGCAGGATATCATTATTATAATGAAAACGACCAATTTACAAATATATTTATATTTTATTTGATTATTCCAACAGGTGTAATGGTTTTAACATTTTGGCTTCTAACAGGGACAATTGGTTTCTTTGCTGCATATAGCTTTATACGTAAAATCTATAGTGCTGTTAAAATCGATTAAAAGCAGAGTGCATTGCCTTACACATTATGCCGGCCATCCTTTCAATTGTATTACAATAATAAAAAAATCCACTTGCGACATATATTTTATATCCTTACACTACTCGTGGTACATTAAGGTTTGTACGGAGTTTCAAAACCCTCGCTGTACCATCATCAATTTAGTTAAAATAACATTTTTTTTTTTTTATGATTTCTACATTGTCGCCTAATTAGATATCTGTGTATGTAAACGTTCGGTTTTAAAATATGCCACAATGACAAACAGTCTCTTGTTGTAATTGATATGTAATGTATATTATTTAGCACAAAATTTACTTGATCTCTTCGACTCTTTGGAGGAGTACGTTTTATACAAGTCTCGCTTTGTAACAAGTCCATATAATTTATATCATAAATTGTGTTCGTTTGTGTTTAAACTATATAAATAAAGCTAAATAAAGGGTGCAACACTCGGCCCTATGCCCTCAGTTACGTGCCTCGCCAAGAGTCAAGCTAGATTTTCTTTTTTGTAAACAATATTTATAATACATAAAATAAATATTTATAAATGTTTCATAACTCAAGTTATAAGGCATCAGGATCTATCCTCATGATTCTATATTAAAACATTTCTTTTGAATACTCAAAAAAGGTAAGAGTATCTGTTTTTTGTTTCGAATGGAAAGGAATTTTTTTTTCATTTATTGATTATCTTACTGTATATATATATATATAAGCGCCTGTGTTTAAACGTCATCACTGTTAAGAAAAAAAAAAATGAATCCTTTTCTCTTAAAACTCTTAAAATTCAAATTCAGCTTTGCGAGGACACTTTTGTCTACTGTGACCCACTTGACGACAGAGACCACATTTACGTGTTTTTGGTATATTCGATTCTGACGTTGTCCTATCTGGAAATTTAGAAAAAAAAGGTCTTAATAACCCAGAACGATCATTAAACCTTTCCCATATACGTACTCTGTGTATTTGTTGTTCGGTTATTAAAACGACTACTACCACTGGCAGTAGAATTGTCCCAGAGATTAACTGATTCTTCTGATTCGGCCCATTTGAAGAAGCCGCATGACTGATAACGATTGGCACAACTGTAAAAACCTTTACCTTTTGTCGGACCCTCTTTTCGTACTGTTAAACTACAAAAAAATATATTTCATTTTATTACAGTATTTAGCTATAAACAAGTAAGAAAATTAAATTTGACTTAAGCCAAATCTTATATACCCTCCACATCTACAATGGTGGAGGCGGCAGGTGTATGGTTACGCCCTCTAATAGTGTATGTATTATGTATCAGTTTACAAGTCGAGTTTTACATGAAGTATGATTTTTTGTAAATTGTTATTCGACCATGCCCATTTTTGGCACATCGATGGATGGACTAACTTTAAATAAGTGCACCAAATTTCAAGTACACACGTCAATTTTTGTGGCACATAAAAAAGTTTTTGTTTATTGTGGGCGTGTCTGTTATCCGATCACGCTCATTTTTAACACATCGATGAAGGAAGTATTTATACATATACATACCAAATTTAATGTTGATATCTCAATTTGTATGGCAGATAAATGGATTTTTGTCAACTGTGGGCGTGGCTCTTGACCGATTTTACCCATTTAAAATAACGATCTGTGTGCAGAAACTAAAAGTGTGACCTCAATATGTCAAAATGTATGCCCCATGAGAATGCCAACGACACGGACGCACGGACATACGAGTACATATCTAGATCGATTCAGTTTTTGATGCTGATCAAGAATGTATATACTTTGTAGTCTCTGACAAACTTAGTATACTCCCCATCTTATATGGAGGGTGTTAAAATAACGTTTGCCGCCTACCTTAATGCAGGTTGATTACAATTGCACTTAATTTGAGTCATGGCTGTTCTTGTACTCTGAACGGAATCGACAGAAGAACTAGCATGTGTATTATTCGCACTTCTAACGTTTTCATTGTTGACAATCTCATCAGCCCACTGAAAAAACTTACATGGATTGTTCTTTGAGCATACGTAAAAGAATCGACCTTTGTTCGGACCATCCTTCTTTACGCATAATCTTGGAAATAATAAAAAATTCAATTAGGTAATAATTTTATATGTAATATGAAATGTTGGATATTCACTCTTTTGCTGGCTGTTGACAGAGATTACATTTAATATTTTGTTCGGGCGCTGCACGAAAGGCTTGAGAGTCACTTGAACCGCAACTGTAATCGGGTGATTGTGAATCCCATGCGTTTTTTCTCCTTTTGGCACTTTGCTCTGTCTGTATCTGAGATCCAGTAACTGTTAAGGAATTTTGTGAAGGGCATGCATTACGTGCTGCCGTACCCCACACATAATTATCATCATCATGATCATCGTTACGTATTATTGTGGATATGCTATCATCTAAATTAACATTTATTCTAGAGTTTGTAGTAGTTGTACTGCTATCAATATTTGTCACATGTCTGCTTGCGGTATATTCCTGATTTTCCAAATCCACTTCAATATTATTGAATATGTCATCATCATCGTCATGAATTAGTTCTGCTAAATAATTTTGCCTATTGTATGTTGTTATTGTTGTTGTTGTTGTTGTTGTTGTTGTTTGGAGGGACGATGAGGAGTTTTTAATGGCATGAGTAAAATGATCATCATCATTAAAGAATTCATCGAAAGGCACATTACTTAATTCAGTTTCAGCAATTTGCTCAACTGCAATAGTATTTATGAGAGTAGTTCAAATAATAAATATATGGACACAGAAGATTTTTTAGATTAAACTTTACATATATTTAATAAATTGTAGGCATGGTCTGAAAGGAATTTTTATGGAAAAATCACTTAAAAATCGATTGACTTCTTTTCAGTTGTCGTATATGTGGGCCTATCTTTGAAATCGTTACAAACAGCCAGACAGACATGATTAAATCGGTTCAGAATTTCATTGTGGGATATAGAAAATTACCTTTTCTTTATTAGATCACACACTTACCTGATGTGAAATACGATCGTATATTGGAACCATGTGAATTTTCTTTTTTTCGTTTTCCTATTTTACCGCTGGATGGGTTTTTCTTGGTATTTCTTTCATTCACATTATTCCGATCAGATGGTGCTATGTTGGGGGGTGCTTGCTGTACATTGCTAACAATCGGACCCGTTGCCTTCACACAATCCACATTTATATTGAAAGTGTTACGAAATTTGACGTCACAACGTAAACAGGTTTTATACCAACCAGTTGGTGTGTTGAAGATCGTTTTGTGGTATATTTGGGCAAATTTTAATTGTAATAATTTATATTTTGCTCCACATTTGTCACAATGTTCATCGAGAACCTTAGGTTCTTTGCATTCATCCGGTAGCCATATAACATTTTTACACACTGGATAATTTAAGCAGCCTATAAAAAAACTATTTTGATTCTTTTTCTGTTTCAACGTTAGGGGTGCAATGGCGCATTTAGGACATTCGCAAAGTTCTTGGAAATGCTGCAAGTTGCCTGCCGTTCCAGTTGCAGCGTTTGTATTACTGGGCGCTTCATTGATCCGATTAGCCATCTTTTCATCTAGAGCTGTTACATTGTCCATGATTTGTTTGTAGGCCTCTTTATATTTTTGTATGTGTTCCTGTAAAACGACTTTTGCATCCTTCTCGCCCAAGCAGATACGTTTCAAATCTACTTCAAATTCTGCACGCAGTAACGGTTTGGCGAGAGCTAATTGCATGGCATCATAACCTTCATACAGGCCCATGCCAATGACACCGGGCACAAGGCATCCCTTTTCAACTACTCCAATATAACCGCGCTCCTTAATTGTGTTTATATGTTCGGCATGCGTTGCATCAGTGCCGATACCGTGCTTTTCCATTAGAGCTATTAAATCTGCCTCCGTTAGTAAGGCGGGTGCTGTGGTGGCCCCCTCTGGCATTGTTATTTCAGTCGGAGTAAAAACTTGACCTAAACGATAGACGAAGGAAGATATACGTTGAAGATGTATTCGCATAAAAGATTATGTAACATTTCGCATACCCACCTTGTACGTAATGATGTATTTGCTTGGCATTCCATTTTTCGTATATATAAATATCCAAGTAGTTACGTTCATAGATAACGAGACCTGTGGCAGAGAACTTTTCACCTTCAATCGTAATATTTACTATTGTCTCGGAACCAACAGCATCCTTACTTACACAAGCCAAGAAATGCCGACATATCAATTCATACACTCGTGCCTCATTGCCACCCAAATCTATACATATCACTTCGCACAATTATGAAGGAATTTTTTTAAATTTTCATTTCCAAACTTACCAGTCACCATTTTGATAGGATGAATAGGGGGATGGGCTTGATCTGATTTATTGCCATTTCTAGGGTTTGGTCCTCCCCATTCCATAATTCGTTGCGCAAATGAGCCCCATATTGAATGGTTAACTTGCTGTTCAACCAGCGGCCTAAACAAGATTAATGCTTAAATTATGAATGAGTTTTTATTTTTACAATCTTTTGCCCTTACGTCAAGTTAATATCTTTCGAGAACATATTGGTTTCTGTCCGCGGATAGCTAATAATACCTTTCGTATAAAGCTTTTCAGCAATTGTCATAATTTCTTTGGCTGATAACTTCAATTTTCGTGATCCGAGTTTTTCCAATTCAACGGTATCCATAGGAGTAGGGCGCCATTTATGTTTTGGTTTAACCGTAACACTTTCAACGGTGGCCTTTGGATTTGACAATACCAAAATATAATAATCCTCACATGCCTGCTTGTCAAATAAACGGTTGCGTGCCCATAGAAATTCTACTGTCAGATCATCGATGGTGTGCGTAACTATATGTGTAAGTAAAATGTTTGTAGCTGGATTAAAATGAATGAATTATTGTGTTAGGTATAATAAATACCTTTTATTTTCCAAAAGGGCTCCGACACGAAAGCTTCGATTTCCTTGTAACGCTCAGCTACAAAGCCCAAAGTGGGTATTTGACAACTGCCATAAGATATCAATTTGTCGGCGATATTTTCAGGGAATAATTTTTGCAATCGCATTGTTTGAAAGCGTGTAATGGCTGCCCCAGTACGTAAGTCCAGCTCAGTACGGACATCTACTGCAACACTTTGAAGTTTGTCGGGTATGGAAAGGTTTTGCAAAGCTCGCCTAACAGCTGCACTCGTGATTTCAGAGAAAATAGCTCGATGCACCGTTATATTGGGTTTAACAGTGCGACACACATCAACAATTTCGAAACCAATATTTTCACCTTCACGATCACAATCGGTCCATATAATAAGACCTTGACAACTGCGTATTTCACGCTCCAAAGTACGTTTTATTGGCTCAAAATCTTTAGGACATGCTTTCTGTACGGGCACATCAAACAATGATTGCGGATTTACATTGTGCCAATTGCGATAGGCTGTTAAAAATTCCAAGTGTAAAAGATGCCCAGAAA
Source organism: Ornithomya fringillina (assembly GCA_963978525.1). NCBI lineage: Eukaryota > Metazoa > Arthropoda > Insecta > Diptera > Hippoboscidae > Ornithomya > Ornithomya fringillina. The sequence goes on from OZ021690.1 coordinate 3,338,369, forward strand.
CTGAAGTCATGACCATTTTGGATTTAGTACCCTTAACTGTTGCTTCGAATTCATATATTTTATTATATTTAGAAAAACCTTCGCGCTGCAAAAGAAAGTGAAACAATATTTTGTTTCTTGCAGCTTATTAGTATTTTGAGTAAATGCCTAATGGCTATTTTTACCGCCTAGCATATACAACGAAACTTGCATTTCATATTATTTACCCTGCGTGCAGTTCCATTGGATAATTGCGCAGAAATTGTTTTAGCGGCATCATTTTTCTCGGCCACATTTAAATACTTCATTTCTTTAGTGCAGTAGTTGTAATGGGTTGTTTTTTGGATTATTCTTTGATATTTTATTAACTTAAACATTTATTTTATATTTCTATTGAGAATTCAAAACTTTTAGATTGCACATATTAGAATAATTATGCACAAATATGGTATAAAATGTGCTCTTTTATATAAAAATGATATACAATCTATGGATTCTATAAAATCTACAGGATATATTTAAATAAATCCAAATCATCATTTTTGAGAAGTAATTTATTTTTGAAAACTTATTTTATATTGAATTCTTAATTATTTAAATATGCCGATTGTGTACTCGCCGCTTAACTAAAGAATAAGTGCGCCAAGATAGCAACCATACTTAGAAACGATATGTTTTTTGGCGTAGTGGCAACGCTATGAGAAGAAAAAATTCACAACTGTGTTTTATGCAAGTGTATATGCATTATTTTAAACATACGCATGTAATGAATTCTTTGCAATTTAACTACAATTTTTATAAAGCCCAGTAGCAAAAATGTATCATTCGTTTACAATGTGTTTGCAATTTATTTATTTCACGCTAAAATGATAATGTCTAAAGAAATGTGTGAATGTGAAACGTTACGGACAATGTGCACTGACAGTTGTAAACTAAAAGAGCATAAACGCCATTACACTATTTACATTGTATGCAAGATTTACAATCTAACGAATTCGCGGGAAAAGAAATCAAACCAAACTCCGTTGATTCAGCTTGCCAGGTAGATTAGAAATTAAATTCACATTCACATATTCATAAATAAATACGTCTTATTTTAGATAACAAAAGTGTTGAATTTCCGCTCTCCGCTCCACAGAGAGTGTTAAAAAACCTCATACCTTTAAATGTAAATGATTCATTTTTGTTGCCAAAGAAGAAAATTTCCCTAAAGAAGGCTCATTGTGGTAATAATATTCCTACGCCAAATTTGTATGATTTTCATGAGCCTTTGGAACCACTAGTTAATATCATACTTGAGTCTGAAATAAATCCTCAACACTAAGAAAGGGATATCAATGTGTGCCGTAGTTACTACTCTTATATTGAATAAATGTTTACTCATCTTTTAACCAATGAAATTCATTACAACTAGACGCAATATTAGGTGCGCAAATATAAAGTCGGGAAAGCCTCGTTCCGGGGATATGCCAAGAAATACATTTTTTTTGTGGATTCGCTTGCAAACGTAGACAGACACCGAGCACGAAACCCGATCGAAATGAGTTGAAGCTACAAAACCCAAAGTGGGTATTTGACAACTGCCATAAGATATCAATTTGTCGGCGATATTTTAATAATAAGGGAATAATTTTTGCAATCGCATTGTTTGAAAGCGTGTAATGGCTGCCCCAGTACGTAAGTCCAGCTCAGTACGGACATCTACTGCAGCACTTTGAAGTTTGCCGGGTATGGAAAGGTTTTGCAAAGCTCGCCTAAGAGCTGCATTCGTGATTTCAGAGAAAAAAGCTCGATGCACCGTTATATTGGGTTTAACAATGCGACACACATCAACGATTTCAAAACCAATATTTTCACCTTCACGACCACAATCGGTCCATATAATAAGACCTTGATAACTGCGTATTTCACATCTTTAGAACATGCTTTCATGACCATTTTGGATTTAATACCCTTAACTGTTGCTTCGAATTCATATATTTTAGTATAATTAGGAAAACCTTCGCGCTGCAAAAGAAAAAAGTGAAACAATATTTTGTTCATTTGATTGAGTGTCTAGTAAAAAAACATTGCTTCAGCATTACGAGTGTCTTAAACTTAAGAAAAGTGTAATAAGAGTCAACAACAATTCAGCGAAGTCCAACAATGGGTGGCGGCAAAATTGAATGCAATATTGTGAGCAAGATGTGGACGAGTTTCCTATTTTACCAAAAACTAAGCGTACCACCGTGACGTCAGAGCCAGCCTGATAGTGAACACAATCAACAAAAGAACCCAGCAAAAAAAGCAACATGAACAAAGACACAACTCATATATAAAACATTACAAATAGATAATACTGTACTGATGTAAAGAACTTTGTATAGCCGGCATTAAAGATTTTTTATGGATTACTTGTTATAAGGCTTTCCATTTCGATTTCAAAACTCGTAAACATAGAATAGTATTATTAAAACTGGGGAATAAGTAAATATGGAAAAATAAAGCGAATCTGCCGCCATTGTGCCATTGTGTGCAACGCGACTTTTTCTATTCATTTTCAAGGAAAATTTATTTTAATAAAGTTCGTTTTTTCTCTTATCTCTTAATAAAAAATTCATGTGATCGTCCTGAAAAGGACGGATGGTTGAATTTATAATGCCATATAATATGATGCAGGGGAGGAGATGGCGATAATTAGGGATGGATTTAGGCCTTTTTCTCCGTTTTCTTTGGCAAGAGCACAGCTTGGATATTTGGTAGCACACCACCTTGGGCAATAGTCACACCAGATAACAATTTATTCAATTCCTCGTCATTGCGGATGGCTAATTGTAAATGACGTGGAATAATTCTTGTCTTTTTATTATCACGAGCAGCATTGCCGGCCAACTCTAGAACTTCAGCTGCTAAATATTCCATTACGGCTGCCAAATAAACGGGAGCACCAGCACCAACACGTTCAGCATAATTGCCTTTGCGCAATAATCGGTGAATGCGACCAACTGGGAATTGTAAACCAGCACGATTTGAACGAGACTTTGCCTTATTTTTCACTTTTCCACCTTTACCACGACCAGACATTTTTAATTTAATTCTTTTTCTTTTTCCTTTTACTTTTCTAAATGAAATTCACTTAATCACTGCACAAACACGAATGATTGGATTCGGCACGTTTTTCACTATTTATACATTTTTGCTTACAACACGTTCGACGTTTTTTTTATTACCTAGCCATCGCTTATTTATAGAATAATTCGTTCATACGAAGGCGTTTAAGCATGCATTCGTGCCGAATTATGTTTAATCGACTTTGAACAGTCAACAGTGAATAGTGAATAGTGAACAGTGAACAGTGAACATTGCATAGTGTGTTGTGAATATTGTGTAGTGTGGTGCTTTTATTTGATTAATTTGTGGAAAAATGCCGCCGAAGGCTAGTGGTAAAGCAGCTAAGAAGGCTGGAAAAGCACAGAAGAACATAACTAAAAATGATAAGCAGAAGAAGCGCAAGAGGAAGGAAAGCTATGCCATTTATATATACAAAGTACTTAAACAAGTACATCCTGATACTGGTATCTCGTCCAAAGCTATGAGTATCATGAATTCATTCGTAAATGATATTTTTGAACGCATTGCTGCAGAAGCTTCTCGCCTTGCTCACTACAATAAGCGCTCCACGATAACAAGTCGTGAAATTCAGACAGCTGTACGTCTTTTACTGCCCGGTGAGTTGGCCAAGCATGCCGTTAGCGAGGGTACAAAAGCTGTCACCAAATATACAAGCTCCAAATAAATTGTGTAACAAAAGCAAGCAACAGAATCAAAAGGTCCTTTTCAGGACCACAAAATCAATTTATAAGAAGAGAATAAATATTTTCGTAACGTGTTCTTGTTTATCACGATGTGTGCCCTATGCCGACAATATACGTATTGTGTGAGAAAATAAATAAATAAAAAACGCGTTCTCCACCACTTTGCCAATCAAATAAATTTAATTTCTTTCCCAAAATCTATATATAAAATAATTAAGTTGAGCAAACACCCTTACGAATAGATTAAACAACGCTTGCTTTTATAAAAATCAATCTTCTTCTTAAATCATTTTGCAGCTCTTAAAAGAGCTTTTCTTTGTTTTTCTTTTATTTTTGTGCCCGTCCATCATCAACGGCACTGTGTGATAGCATTTGTCGCGCTTTTGTTCCATTTGTGGGCATTTATTTTTTGCCTGCAGCAGTTTTCTTGACGGTTGATTTTTTGGAAGGGACTGCAGCGATTGCAGCTTTTTTGGGTTTGGCAGGCGAAGCACTCTTTACTTTTGGTGCTCTCGGTTTGGTTGCCGGAGATTTGGCCACTGGTTTGATTGGCTTTGCTTTCACTGTTCCAGCTTTTTTCATGCTCTTGACCTTGGCTTGTTCACTTTTCTTTTTTTCAGTTGCCTTAATATTAGCAACTGACAAAGTTTTTCGTCCAGTGCCGGCAGTAGATGTAGATTTACTTTTTGGTATGGCTGCATTGCTGGCGTTGCTTCCTCCTGCCTTCTTGATGGCAGCAGTGGCCGTAGTCTTCTTTTTCTTCTTATCGACGGCAACAATGGACTTCTCCTTGATCACCTTACCTTTCTTCTTCTTCTCAGCAACAGTTGCTTTCACAACTTTAGCTTTGGCGTTCCCTTTCGTTTCTTTATTAGCCGTCAAAGATAATTTAAATGATCCGGAGGCACCTTTGCCTTTCGTTTGAATTAGTTTGCCATTGGCTACAGATGTTTTCAAATATTTCTTAATGAATGGAGCCAATTTCTGCGAATCACATCTATATGTAATGTTTATAAATTTTTTTATTGCCAACAAGGACGAGCCACCGCGTTCTTTTAAACTCTTGATGGCGGCATCAACCATTTGTTGGGTTGGAGGATGTGTTGGTGAAGTCGAAGGTTTTTTTGCCTTTTTAGCAGCAGCGACAACAACACCACCACTAGCAGCCTTTTTTACCTTCTTCTCTCCAGGAGATGTTGTACCAGCACTAACAACACCGGCAGTAACGGGAGATGCAATAGTATCAATGGCAGCACTCTCTGACATTTCAGTATTTTATATTAATCAACTTGTAATTTATTTGATTTATTTAATTAATTAGTTTTTTAACACACACACACAACTAGCGTCTTCGTAGCTCACTCTTAGCAAAGTAATTACACCTTATAACACACAAATTTGCCATCTTGCAGTAAACTCAACGCTTAGACGACATTTTGAGAAGCGAATAGTAGTCACTGTAAATAAAATGGCAAAAATATAGAGGCAGCTAGTACAAATTTGTGTACACGTTTGCACATATTTTTATTTTTATTAATTATATGGGATGAGATTTTGAAAAAATGTTCCACTTTTTACGAAATGGAGATGCAACCACATTGAATTTTAATAAAATCGACCATTTAACATCTTTTATTATTATTTTATTGGCGTTTTAGTGCAAATATTTTTTTTGGATTTCCCAAAAATTTGCACAAATCTTGGAAAATAGAGAATGTTATGAAAGATTTTCCATCAAATCATTATTAGGATTGAAATTATGCATGTGGAGGATGTGAATGAGTGAAAATAATTTAGTTTACGGGCCAAATCGATTTTTAATGAATATTTGAAAATTATGAACGCATCGAACGACTGTACACTGTTTTATGCTGTTGCCTACATCATTATAACCAGCAGCAGTAATCAAATGAGAGCGAATAAATACTTATGTTTCAACAATTTACATATATATACAATAGGAAAATTAATTATTTTACATAAATTAATTAATTAATTTCACACGAATTAACATCCACATCAATTACATATACTACACATACATACGTTGACTATGAAGTCAAATTGTGTGAAGACAATATGTTTGGTTAGGTGATCCGTTCTTTTTCTTTAAGAACAATTAAAGAAATATTTAAAAGAAAAAACATCAAGGAGGGGCTCGAATTATTAGTAACTCGAATATAACTTATGGAAAAGTTTTATATATATAGCGCACAGAGGTACATATTATGTTATCGATTTTCGATTGATGAACTTCTGAAGCTTAATCGCTGATGATAATGAAAAAGTTGCCCCGAATATTTAACAAGTGACACGTTTTATAATAAGCTTCTATTCGATTGGATTGGATTATCCCCATCGTATATTCTTGTGTGCGGCCTCAACGTTTCAACAAATAAAAACACCAACAACAAATGCGAAATAAAAAATTGCCCAACTCTTTATTATACAATATTTTCTATATAAATGAAATCCTATTACAATACTTTTTTTTTTACGTTTCGTAACATTTATTATGCTCATATCTCTCTTTGTTATATTCATTGTGGTCCTGAAAAGGACCGATTTATAGTAATTTTTGATTTCCTTTAGGTGATGAATGCGTTTTCCGGGTAAAATTAAGCACGTTCGCCACGAATACGTCTGGCCAATTGGATATCTTTGGGCATAATTGTGACGCGCTTGGCGTGAATGGCGCACAAGTTCGTATCTTCGAATAGGCCGACCAAGTAGGCTTCGCTAGCTTCTTGGAGTGCCATAACCGCAGAACTTTGGAAACGTAAATCGGTCTTAAAGTCTTGCGCTATTTCACGCACCAAACGTTGGAATGGCAGTTTGCGAATTAACAATTCGGTACTCTTTTGATAGCGACGAATTTCACGCAATGCAACGGTACCAGGACGATAGCGATGCGGCTTCTTTACACCACCAGTGGCTGGTGCACTTTTGCGAGCTGCCTTTGTAGCCAATTGCTTGCGTGGCGCTTTTCCACCAGTTGATTTACGAGCTGTTTGCTTAGTACGGGCCATTTATTATATTATTTTTCTCACTTATAACACAAAATTAAATAAATTTCAAATGTAACACAATTCAACACTGTTCAGCACTAACTTTCAAATGAACGAAGCGTCATGGGCACGCTTGTATTTATACAAAAATTTTGGCATAGCTATGTGCATGAGTCCATTCGGCATTCGACATTAATCGTATTTGCTTTGTATGTGTTTGTGTAGTATGCCTGTTTTGTATAAATAGAAGACGATTAACGCGAAACATTTCATAAGTTGTGTGACATTCGTACGGTTAAGAAGTGATTTAGTGAAAAGTGAACTATAACTATACAATAAAGAAGTGAAGTAAATATGACTGGTCGTGGCAAAGGTGGTAAAGGTTTGGGAAAGGGTGGTGCCAAGCGTCATCGTAAAGTTTTACGCGATAATATCCAAGGTATAACAAAGCCAGCTATTAGGCGCCTGGCTCGTCGTGGTGGTGTAAAGCGCATCTCCGGCCTGATCTATGAAGAAACACGTGGTGTGTTGAAGGTATTTTTGGAAAATGTTATACGTGATGCTGTCACCTATACGGAACACGCCAAGAGGAAGACTGTCACTGCGATGGACGTGGTTTATGCATTGAAACGTCAGGGTCGTACTCTATATGGTTTTGGCGGTTAAATCACATCATCTATCTATCCTGAATATCGATGCAACAAGAATCAATGAAAAACGGTCCTTTTCAGGACCACAGATAATTTTTAAAAAAACGAGATTTTTATTTTTCCGATAAAAAAATTTGTACGAGTATGTAGTCGGCATTAAATATGTTCTATAGATTTCTTGTTATTTATTAGGCGCTTAGCTTTCCATTTCGATTTCCAAACTCGTAAATTATTACTGGGGAATAAGCAGAGTAAATATGGAAAAACAAAACGAATGAATCTGTCGCCATTGTGTGCAGCGTGACTTTCAATTCAATTCATTTTTAAGGAAAATTTATTTTAATAAAGTTCGTTTTTTCTCTCATCTCTTAATAAGAAATTCATGTTGTCGTCCTGAAAAGGACGGATGCTTAGATATTGAATTTAATATGATACGATAATTAGGGATGGATTTAGGCCTTTTTCTCCGTTTTCTTTGGCAAGAGCACAGCTTGGATATTTGGTAGCACACCACCTTGGGCAATAGTCACACCAGATAACAATTTATTCAATTCCTCGTCATTGCGGATGGCTAATTGTAAATGACGTGGAATAATTCTTGTCTTTTTATTATCACGAGCAGCATTGCCGGCCAACTCTAGAACTTCAGCTGCTAAATATTCCATTACGGCTGCCAAATAAACGGGAGCACCAGCACCAACACGTTCAGCATAATTGCCTTTGCGCAATAATCGGTGAATGCGACCAACTGGGAATTGTAAACCAGCACGATTTGAACGAGACTTTGCCTTATTTTTCACTTTTCCACCTTTACCACGACCAGACATTTTTAATTTAATTCTTTTTCTTTTTCCTTTTACTTTTCTAAATGAAATTCACTTAATCACTGCACAAACACGAATGATTGGATTCGGCACGTTTTTCACTATTTATACATTTTTGCTTACAACACGTTCGACGTTTTTTTTATTACCTAGCCATCGCTTATTTATAGAATAATTCGTTCATACGAAGGCGTTTAAGCATGCATTCGTGCCGAATTATGTTTAATCGACTTTGAACAGTCAACAGTGAATAGTGAACAGTGAACAGTGAACATTGCTTAGTGTGTTGTGAATATTGTGTAGTGTGGTGCTTTTATTTGATTAATTTGTGGAAAAATGCCGCCAAAGGCTAGTGGTAAAGCAGCTAAGAAGGCTGGAAAAGCACAGAAGAACATAACTAAAAATGATAAGCAGAAGAAGCGCAAGAGGAAGGAAAGCTATGCCATTTATATATACAAAGTACTTAAACAAGTACATCCTGATACTGGTATCTCGTCCAAAGCTATGAGTATCATGAATTCATTCGTAAATGATATTTTTGAACGCATTGCTGCAGAAGCTTCTCGCCTTGCTCACTACAATAAGCGCTCCACGATAACAAGTCGTGAAATTCAGACAGCTGTACGTCTTTTACTGCCCGGTGAGTTGGCCAAGCATGCCGTTAGCGAGGGTACAAAAGCTGTCACCAAATATACAAGCTCCAAATAAATTGTGTAACAAAAGCAAGCAACAGAATCAAAAGGTCCTTTTCAGGACCACAAAATCAATTTATAAGAAGAGAATAAATGTTTTCGTAACGTGTTCTTGTTTATCACGATGTGTGCCCTATGCCGACAATATACGTATTGTGTGAGAAAATAAATAAATAAAAAACGCGTTCTCCACCACTTTGCCAATCAAATAAATTTAATTTCTTTCCCAAAATCTATATATAAAATAATTAAGTTGAGCAAACACCCTTACGAATAGATTAAACAACGCTTGCTTTTATAAAAATCAATCTTCTTCTTAAATCATTTTGCAGCTCTTAAAAGAGCTTTTCTTTGTTTATTTTTTATTTTTGTGCCCGTCCATCATCAACGGCACTGTGTGATAGCATTTGTCGCGCTTTTGTTCCATTTGTGGGCATTTATTTTTTGCCTGCAGCAGTTTTCTTGACGGTTGATTTTTTGGAAGGGACTGCAGCGATTGCAGCTTTTTTGGGTTTGGCAGGCGAAGCACTCTTTACTTTTGGTGCTCTCGGTTTGGTTGCCGGAGATTTGGCCACTGGTTTTATTGGCTTTGCTTTCACTGTTCCAGCTTTTTTCATGCTCTTGACCTTGGCTTGTTCACTTTTCTTTTTTTCAGTTGCCTTAATATTAGCAACTGACAAAATTTTTCGTCCAGTGCCGGCAGTAGATGTAGATTTACTTTTTGGTATGGCTGCATTGCTGGCGTTGCTTCCTCCTGCCTTCTTGATGGCAGCAGTGGCCGTAGTCTTCTTTTTCTTCTTATCGACGGCAACAATGGACTTCTCCTTGATCACCTTACCTTTCTTCTTCTTCTCAGCAACAGTTGCTTTCACAACTTTAGCTTTGGCGTTCCCTTTCGTTTCTTTATTAGCCGTCAAAGATAATTTAAATGATCCGGAGGCACCTTTGCCTTTCGTTTGAATTAGTTTGCCATTGGCTACAGATGTTTTCAAATATTTCTTAATGAATGGAGCCAATTTCTGCGAATCACATCTATATGTAATGTTTATAAATTTTTTTATTGCCAACAAGGACGAGCCACCGCGTTCTTTTAAACTCTTGATGGCGGCATCAACCATTTGTTGGGTTGGAGGATGTGTTGGTGAAGTCGAAGGTTTTTTTGCCTTTTTAGCAGCAGCGACAACAACACCACCACTAGCAGCCTTTTTTACCTTCTTCTCTCCAGGAGATGTTGTACCAGCACTAACAACACCGGCAGTAACGGGAGATGCAATAGTATTAATGGCAGCACTCTCTGACATTTCAGTATTTTATATTAATCCACTTGTAATTTATTTGATTTATTTAATTAATTAGTTTTGTAACACACACACAACTAGCGTCTTCGGAGCTCACTCTTAGCAAAGTAATTACACCTTATAACACACAAATTTGCCATCTTGCAGTAAACTCAACGCTTAGACGACATTTTGAGAAGCGAATAGTAGTCACTGTAAATAAAATGGCAAAAATATAGAGGCAGCTAGTACAAATTTGTGTACACGTTTGCACATATTTTTATTTTTATTAATTATATGGGATGAGATTTTGAAAAAATGTTCCACTTTTTACGAAATGGAGATGCAACCACATTGAATTTTAATAAAATCGACCATTTAACATCTTTTATTATTATTTTATTGGCGTTTTAGTGCAAATATTTTTTTTGGATTTCCCAAAAATTTGCACAAATCTTGGAAAATAGAGAATGTTATGAAAGATTTTCCATCAAATCATTATCAGGATTGAAATTATGCATGTGGTGGATGTGAATGAGTGAAAATAATTTAGTTTTCGGGCCAAATCGATTTTTAATGAATATTTGAAAATTATGAACGCATCGAACGACTGTACACTGTATTATGCTGTTGCCTACATCATTATAACCAGCAGCAGTAATCAAATGAGAGCGAATAAATACTTATGTTTCAACAATTTACATATATATACAATAGGAAAATTAATTATTTTACATAAATTAATTAATTAATTTCACACGAATTAACAACCACATCAATTACATATATTACACATGCATACATACACGTTGACTGTGAAGTCAAATTGTGTGAAGACAATATGTTTGGTTAGGTGATCCGTTCTTTTTCTTTAAGAACAATTAAAGAAATATTTAAAAGAAAAAACATCAAGGAGGGGCTCGAATTATTAGTAACTCGAATATAACTTATGGAAAAGTTTTATATATATAGCGCACAGAGGTACATATTATGTTATCGATTTTCGATTGATGAACTTCTGAAGCTTAATCGCTGATGATAATGAAAAAGTTGCCCCGAATATTTAACAAGTGACACGTTTTATAATAAGCTTCTATTCGATTGGATTGGATTATCCCCATCGTATATTCTTGTGTGCGGCCTCAACGTTTCAACAAATAAAAACACCAACAACAAATGCGAAATAAAAAATTGCCCAACTCTTTATTATACAATATTTTCTATATAAATGAAATCCTATTACAATACTTTTTTTTTACGTTTCGTAACATTTATTATGCTCATATCTCTCTTTGTTATATTCATTGTGGTCCTGAAAAGGACCGATTTATAGTAATTTTTGATTTCCTTTAGGTGATGAATGCGTTTTCCGGGTAAAATTAAGCACGTTCGCCACGAATACGTCTGGCCAATTGGATATCTTTGGGCATAATTGTGACGCGCTTGGCGTGAATGGCGCACAAGTTCGTATCTTCGAATAGGCCGACCAAGTAGGCTTCGCTAGCTTCTTGGAGTGCCATAACCGCAGAACTTTGGAAACGTAAATCGGTCTTAAAGTCTTGCGCTATTTCACGCACCAAACGTTGGAATGGCAGTTTGCGAATTAACAATTCGGTACTCTTTTGATAGCGACGAATTTCACGCAATGCAACGGTACCAGGACGATAGCGATGCGGCTTCTTTACACCACCAGTGGCTGGTGCACTTTTGCGAGCTGCCTTTGTAGCCAATTGCTTGCGTGGCGCTTTTCCACCAGTTGATTTACGAGCTGTTTGCTTAGTACGGGCCATTTATTATATTATTTTTCTCACTTATAACACAAAATTAAATAAATTTCAAATGTAACACAATTCAACACTGTTCAGCACTAACTTTCAAATGAGCGAAGCGTCATGGGCACGCTTGTATTTATACAAAAATTTTGGCATAGCTATGTGCATGAGACCATTCGGCATTCGACATTAATCGTATTTGCTTTGTATGTGTTTGTGTAGTATGCCTGTTTTGTATAAATAGAAGACGATTAACGTGAAACATTTCATAAGTTGTGTGACATTCGTACGGTTAAGAAGTGATTTAGTGAAAAGTGAACTATAACTATACAATAAAGAAGTGAATTAAATATGACTGGTCGTGGCAAAGGTGGTAAAGGTTTGGGAAAGGGTGGTGCCAAGCGTCATCGTAAAGTTTTACGCGATAATATCCAAGGTATAACAAAGCCAGCTATTAGGCGCCTGGCTCGTCGTGGTGGTGTAAAGCGCATCTCCGGCCTAATCTATGAAGAAACACGTGGTGTGTTGAAGGTATTTTTGGAAAATGTTATACGTGATGCTGTCACCTATACGGAACACGCCAAGAGGAAGACTGTCACTGCGATGGACGTGGTTTATGCATTGAAACGTCAGGGTCGTACTCTATATGGTTTTGGCGGTTAAATAACATCATCTATCTATCCTGAATATCGATGCAACAAGAATCAATGAAAAACGGTCCTTTTCAGGACCACAGATAATTCTTAAAAAAACGAGATTTTTATTTTTCCGATAAAAAAATTTGTACGAGTATGTAGTCGGCATTAAATATGTTCTATAGATTTCTTGTTATTTATTAGGCGCTTAGCTTTCCATTTCGATTTCCAAACTCGTAAATTATTACTGGGGAATAAGCAGAGTAAATATGGAAAAACAAAACGAATGAATCTGTCGCCATTGTGTGCAGCGTGACTTTCAATTCAATTCATTTTTAAGGAAAATTTATTTTAATAAAGTTCGTTTTTTCTCTCATCTCTTAATAAGAAATTCATGTTGTCGTCCTGAAAAGGACGGATGCTTAGATATTGAATTTAATATGATACGATAATTAGGGATGGATTTAGGCCTTTTTCTCCGTTTTCTTTGGCAAGAGCACAGCTTGGATATTTGGTAGCACACCACCTTGGGCAATAGTCACACCAGATAACAATTTATTCAATTCCTCGTCATTGCGGATGGCTAATTGTAAATGACGTGGAATAATTCTTGTCTTTTTATTATCACGAGCAGCATTGCCGGCCAACTCTAGAACTTCAGCTGCTAAATATTCCATTACGGCTGCCAAATAAACGGGAGCACCAGCACCAACACGTTCAGCATAATTGCCTTTGCGCAATAATCGGTGAATGCGACCAACTGGGAATTGTAAACCAGCACGATTTGAACGAGACTTTGCCTTATTTTTCACTTTTCCACCTTTACCACGACCAGACATTTTTAATTTAATTCTTTTTCTTTTTCCTTTTACTTTTGTAAATGAAATTCACTTAATCACTGCACAAACACGAATGATTGGATTCGGCACGTTTTTCACTATTTATACATTTTTGCTTACAACACGTTCGACGTTTTTTTTATTACCTAGCCATCGCTTATTTATAGAATAATTCGTTCATACGAAGGCGTTTAAGCATGCATTCGTGCCGAATTATGTTTAATCGACTTTGAACAGTCAACAGTGAATAGTGAATAGTGAACAGTGAACAGTGAACATTGCATAGTGTGTTGTGAATATTGTGTAGTGTGGTGCTTTTATTTGATTAATTTGTGGAAAAATGCCGCCGAAGGCTAGTGGTAAAGCAGCTAAGAAGGCTGGAAAAGCACAGAAGAACATAACTAAAAATGATAAGCAGAAGAAGCGCAAGAGGAAGGAAAGCTATGCCATTTATATATACAAAGTACTTAAACAAGTACATCCTGATACTGGTATCTCGTCCAAAGCTATGAGTATCATGAATTCATTCGTAAATGATATTTTTGAACGCATTGCTGCAGAAGCTTCTCGCCTTGCTCACTACAATAAGCGCTCCACGATAACAAGTCGTGAAATTCAGACAGCTGTACGTCTTTTACTGCCCGGTGAGTTGGCCAAGCATGCCGTTAGCGAGGGTACAAAAGCTGTCACCAAATATACAAGCTCCAAATAAATTGTGTAACAAAAGCAAGCAACAGAATCAAAAGGTCCTTTTCAGGACCACAAAATCAATTTATAAGAAGAGAATAAATGTTTTCGTAACGTGTTCTTGTTTATCACGATGTGTGCCCTATGCCGACAATATACGTATTGTGTGAGAAAATAAATAAATAAAAAACGCGTTCTCCACCACTTTGCCAATCAAATAAATTTAATTTCTTTCCCAAAATCTATATATAAAATAATTAAGTTGAGCAAACACCCTTACGAATAGATTAAACAACGCTTGCTTTTATAAAAATCAATCTTCTTCTTAAATCATTTTGCAGCTCTTAAAAGAGCTTTTCTTTGTTTATTTTTTATTTTTGTGCCCGTCCATCATCAACGGCACTGTGTGATAGCATTTGTCGCGCTTTTGTTCCATTTGTGGGCATTTATTTTTTGCCTGCAGCAGTTTTCTTGACGGTTGATTTTTTGGAAGGGACTGCAGCGATTGCAGCTTTTTTGGGTTTGGCAGGCGAAGCACTCTTTACTTTTGGTGCTCTCGGTTTGGTTGCCGGAGATTTGGCCACTGGTTTGATTGGCTTTGCTTTCACTGTTCCAGCTTTTTTCATGCTCTTGACCTTGGCTTGTTCACTTTTCTTTTTTTCAGTTGCCTTAATATTAGCAACTGACAAAGTTTTTCGTCCAGTGCCGGCAGTAGATGTAGATTTACTTTTTGGTATGGCTGCATTGCTGGCGTTGCTTCCTCCTGCCTTCTTGATGGCAGCAGTGGCCGTAGTCTTCTTTTTCTTCTTATCGACGGCAACAATGGACTTCTCCTTGATCACCTTACCTTTCTTCTTCTTCTCAGCAACAGTTGCTTTCACAACTTTAGCTTTGGCGTTCCCTTTCGTTTCTTTATTAGCCGTCAAAGATAATTTAAATGATCCGGAGGCACCTTTGCCTTTCGTTTGAATTAGTTTGCCATTGGCTACAGATGTTTTCAAATATTTCTTAATGAATGGAGCCAATTTCTGCGAATCACACTTATATGTAATGTTTATAAATTTTTTTATTGCCAACAAGGACGAGCCACCGCGTTCTTTTAAACTCTTGATGGCGGCATCAACCATTTGTTGGGTTGGAGGATGTGTTGGTGAAGTCGAAGGTTTTTTTGCCTTTTTAGCAGCAGCGACAACAACACCACCACTAGCAGCCTTTTTTACCTTCTTCTCTCCAGGAGATGTTGTACCAGCACTAACAACACCGGCAGTAACGGGAGATGCAATAGTATCAATGGCAGCACTCTCTGACATTTCAGTATTTTATATTAATCCACTTGTAATTTATTTGATTTATTTAATTAATTAGTTTTTTAACACACACACACAACTAGCGTCTTCGGAGCTCACTCTTAGCAAAGTAATTACACCTTATAACACACAAATTTGCCATCTTGCAGTAAACTCAACGCTTAGACGACATTTTGAGAAGCGAATAGTAGTCACTGTAAATAAAATGGCAAAAATATAGAGGCAGCTAGTACAAATTTGTGTACACGTTTGCACATATTTTTATTTTTATTAATTATATGGGATGAGATTTTGAAAAAATGTTCCACTTTTTACGAAATGGAGATGCAACCACATTGAATTTTAATAAAATCGACCATTTAACATCTTTTATTATTATTTTATTGGCGTTTTAGTGCAAATATTTTTTTTGGATTTCCCAAAAATTTGCACAAATCTTGGAAAATAGAGAATGTTATGAAAGATTTTCCATCAAATCATTATCAGGATTGAAATTATGCATGTGGTGGATGTGAATGAGTGAAAATAATTTAGTTTTCGGGCCAAATCGATTTTTAATGAATATTTGAAAATTATGAACGCATCGAACGACTGTACACTGTATTATGCTGTTGCCTACATCATTATAACCAGCAGCAGTAATCAAATGAGAGCGAATAAATACTTATGTTTCAACAATTTACATATATATACAATAGGAAAATTAATTATTTTACATAAATTAATTAATTAATTTCACACGAATTAACAACCACATCAATTACATATATTACACATGCATACATACACGTTGACTGTGAAGTCAAATTGTGTGAAGACAATATGTTTGGTTAGGTGATCCGTTCTTTTTCTTTAAGAACAATTAAAGAAATATTTAAAAGAAAAAACATCAAGGAGGGGCTCGAATTATTAGTAACTCGAATATAACTTATGGAAAAGTTTTATATATATAGCGCACAGAGGTACATATTATGTTATCGATTTTCGATTGATGAACTTCTGAAGCTTAATCGCTGATGATAATGAAAAAGTTGCCCCGAATATTTAACAAGTGACACGTTTTATAATAAGCTTCTATTCGATTGGATTGGATTATCCCCATCGTATATTCTTGTGTGCGGCCTCAACGTTTCAACAAATAAAAACACCAACAACAAATGCGAAATAAAAAATTGCCCAACTCTTTATTATACAATATTTTCTATATAAATGAAATCCTATTACAATACTTTTTTTTTACGTTTCGTAACATTTATTATGCTCATATCTCTCTTTGTTATATTCATTGTGGTCCTGAAAAGGACCGATTTATAGTAATTTTTGATTTCCTTTAGGTGATGAATGCGTTTTCCGGGTAAAATTAAGCACGTTCGCCACGAATACGTCTGGCCAATTGGATATCTTTGGGCATAATTGTGACGCGCTTGGCGTGAATGGCGCACAAATTCGTATCTTCGAATAGGCCGACCAAGTAGGCTTCGCTAGCTTCTTGGAGTGCCATAACTGCAGAACTTTGGAAACGTAAATCGGTCTTAAAGTCTTGCGCTATTTCACGCACCAAACGTTGGAATGGCAGTTTGCGAATTAACAATTCGGTACTCTTTTGATAGCGACGAATTTCACGCAATGCAACGGTACCAGGACGATAGCGATGCGGCTTCTTTACACCACCAGTGGCTGGTGCACTTTTGCGAGCTGCCTTTGTAGCCAATTGCTTGCGTGGCGCTTTTCCACCAGTTGATTTACGAGCTGTTTGCTTAGTACGGGCCATTTATTATATTATTTTTCTCACTTATAACACAAAATTAAATAATTTTCAAATGTAACACAATTCAACACTGTTCAGCACTAACTTTCAAATGAGCGAAGCGTCATGGGCACGCTTGTATTTATACAAAAATTTTGGCATAGCTATGTGCATGAGCCCATTCGGCATTCGACATTAATCGTATTTGCTTTGTATGTGTTTGTGTAGTATGCCTGTTTTGTATAAATAGAAGACGATTAACGCGAAACATTTCATAAGTTGTGTGACATTCGTACGGTTAAGAAGTGATTTAGTGAAAAGTGAACTATAACTATACAATAAAGAAGTGAATTAAATATGACTGGTCGTGGCAAAGGTGGTAAAGGTTTGGGAAAGGGTGGTGCCAAGCGTCATCGTAAAGTTTTACGCGATAATATCCAAGGTATAACAAAGCCAGCTATTAGGCGCCTGGCTCGTCGTGGTGGTGTAAAGCGCATCTCCGGCCTGATCTATGAAGAAACACGTGGTGTGTTGAAGGTATTTTTGGAAAATGTTATACGTGATGCTGTCACCTATACGGAACACGCCAAGAGGAAGACTGTCACTGCGATGGACGTGGTTTATGCATTGAAACGTCAGGGTCGTACTCTATATGGTTTTGGCGGTTAAATAACATCATCTATCCTGAATATCGATGCAACAAGAATCAATGAAAAACGGTCCTTTTCAGGACCACAGATAATTTTTAAAAAAACGAGATTTTTATTTTTCCGATAAAAAAATTTGTACGAGTATGTAGTCGGCATTAAATATGTTCTATAGATTTCTTGTTATTTATTAGGCGCTTAGCTTTCCATTTCGATTTCCAAACTCGTAAATTATTACTGGGGAATAAGCAGAGTAAATATGGAAAAACAAAACGAATGAATCTGTCGCCATTGTGTGCAGCGTGACTTTCAATTCAATTCATTTTTAAGGAAAATTTATTTTAATAAAGTTCGTTTTTTCTCTCATCTCTTAATAAGAAATTCATGTTGTCGTCCTGAAAAGGACGGATGCTTAGATATTGAATTTAATATGATACGATAATTAGGGATGGATTTAGGCCTTTTTCTCCGTTTTCTTTGGCAAGAGCACAGCTTGGATATTTGGTAGCACACCACCTTGGGCAATAGTCACACCAGATAACAATTTATTCAATTCCTCGTCATTGCGGATGGCTAATTGTAAATGACGTGGAATAATTCTTGTCTTTTTATTATCACGAGCAGCATTGCCGGCCAACTCTAGAACTTCAGCTGCTAAATATTCCATTACGGCTGCCAAATAAACGGGAGCACCAGCACCAACACGTTCAGCATAATTGCCTTTGCGCAATAATCGGTGAATGCGACCAACTGGGAATTGTAAACCAGCACGATTTGAACGAGACTTTGCCTTATTTTTCACTTTTCCACCTTTACCACGACCAGACATTTTTAATTTAATTCTTTTTCTTTTTCCTTTTACTTTTCTAAATGAAATTCACTTAATCACTGCACAAACACGAATGATTGGATTCGGCACGTTTTTCACTATTTATACATTTTTGCTTACAACACGTTCGACGTTTTTTTTATTACCTAGCCATCGCTTATTTATAGAATAATTCGTTCATACGAAGGCGTTTAAGCATGCATTCGTGCCGAATTATGTTTAATCGACTTTGAACAGTCAACAGTGAATAGTGAACAGTGAACAGTGAACATTGCTTAGTGTGTTGTGAATATTGTGTAGTGTGGTGCTTTTATTTGATCAATTTGTGGAAAAATGCCGCCAAAGGCTAGTGGTAAAGCAGCTAAGAAGGCTGGAAAAGCACAGAAGAACATAACTAAAAATGATAAGCAGAAGAAGCGCAAGAGGAAGGAAAGCTATGCCATTTATATATACAAAGTACTTAAACAAGTACATCCTGATACTGGTATCTCGTCCAAAGCTATGAGTATCATGAATTCATTCGTAAATGATATTTTTGAACGCATTGCTGCAGAAGCTTCTCGCCTTGCTCACTACAATAAGCGCTCCACGATAACAAGTCGTGAAATTCAGACAGCTGTACGTCTTTTACTGCCCGGTGAGTTGGCCAAGCATGCCGTTAGCGAGGGTACAAAAGCTGTCACCAAATATACAAGCTCCAAATAAATTGTGTAACAAAAGCAAGCAACAGAATCAAAAGGTCCTTTTCAGGACCACAAAATCAATTTATAAGAAGAGAATAAATATTTTCGTAACGTGTTCTTGTTTATCACGATGTGTGCCCTATGCCGACAATATACGTATTGTGTGAGAAAATAAATAAATAAAAAACGCGTTCTCCACCACTTTGCCAATCAAATAAATTTAATTTCTTTCCCAAAATCTATATATAAAATAATTAAGTTGAGCAAACACCCTTACGAATAGATTAAACAACGCTTGCTTTTATAAAAATCAATCTTCTTCTTAAATCATTTTGCAGCTCTTAAAAGAGCTTTTCTTTGTTTTTCTTTTATTTTTGTGCCCGTCCATCATCAACGGCACTGTGTGATAGCATTTGTCGCGCTTTTGTTCCATTTGTGGGCATTTATTTTTTGCCTGCAGCAGTTTTCTTGACGGTTGATTTTTTGGAAGGGACTGCAGCGATTGCAGCTTTTTTGGGTTTGGCAGGCGAAGCACTCTTTACTTTTGGTGCTCTCGGTTTGGTTGCCGGAGATTTGGCCACTGGTTTGATTGGCTTTGCTTTCACTGTTCCAGCTTTTTTCATGCTCTTGACCTTGGCTTGTTCACTTTTCTTTTTTTCAGTTGCCTTAATATTAGCAACTGACAAAGTTTTTCGTCCAGTGCCGGCAGTAGATGTAGATTTACTTTTTGGTATGGCTGCATTGCTGGCGTTGCTTCCTCCTGCCTTCTTGATGGCAGCAGTGGCCGTAGTCTTCTTTTTCTTCTTATCGACGGCAACAATGGACTTCTCCTTGATCACCTTACCTTTCTTCTTCTTCTCAGCAACAGTTGCTTTCACAACTTTAGCTTTGGCGTTCCCTTTCGTTTCTTTATTAGCCGTCAAAGATAATTTAAATGATCCGGAGGCACCTTTGCCTTTCGTTTGAATTAGTTTGCCATTGGCTACAGATGTTTTCAAATATTTCTTAATGAATGGAGCCAATTTCTGCGAATCACATCTATATGTAATGTTTATAAATTTTTTTATTGCCAACAAGGACGAGCCACCGCGTTCTTTTAAACTCTTGATGGCGGCATCAACCATTTGTTGGGTTGGAGGATGTGTTGGTGAAGTCGAAGGTTTTTTTGCCTTTTTAGCAGCAGCGACAACAACACCACCACTAGCAGCCTTTTTTACCTTCTTCTCTCCAGGAGATGTTGTACCAGCACTAACAACACCGGCAGTAACGGGAGATGCAATAGTATCAATGGCAGCACTCTCTGACATTTCAGTATTTTATATTAATCAACTTGTAATTTATTTGATTTATTTAATTAATTAGTTTTTTAACACACACACACAACTAGCGTCTTCGTAGCTCACTCTTAGCAAAGTAATTACACCTTATAACACACAAATTTGCCATCTTGCAGTAAACTCAACGCTTAGACGACATTTTGAGAAGCGAATAGTAGTCACTGTAAATAAAATGGCAAAAATATAGAGGCAGCTAGTACAAATTTGTGTACACGTTTGCACATATTTTTATTTTTATTAATTATATGGGATGAGATTTTGAAAAAATGTTCCACTTTTTACGAAATGGAGATGCAACCACATTGAATTTTAATAAAATCGACCATTTAACATCTTTTATTATTATTTTATTGGCGTTTTAGTGCAAATATTTTTTTTGGATTTCCCAAAAATTTGCACAAATCTTGGAAAATAGAGAATGTTATGAAAGATTTTCCATCAAATCATTATCAGGATTGAAATTATGCATGTGGAGGATGTGAATGAGTGAAAATAATTTAGTTTACGGGCCAAATCGATTTTTAATGAATATTTGAAAATTATGAACGCATCGAACGACTGTACACTGTATTATGCTGTTGCCTACATCATTATAACCAGCAGCAGTAATCAAATGAGAGCGAATAAATACTTATGTTTCAACAATTTACATATATATACAATAGGAAAATTAATTATTTTACATAAATTAATTAATTAATTTCACACGAATTAACAACCACATCAATTACATATATTACACATGCATACATACACGTTGACTGTGAAGTCAAATTGTGTGAAGACAATATGTTTGGTTAGGTGATCCGTTCTTTTTCTTTAAGAACAATTAAAGAAATATTTAAAAGAAAAAACATCAAGGAGGGGCTCGAATTATTAGTAACTCGAATATAACTTATGGAAAAGTTTTATATATATAGCGCACAGAGGTACATATTATGTTATCGATTTTCGATTGATGAACTTCTGAAGCTTAATCGCTGATGATAATGAAAAAGTTGCCCCGAATATTTAACAAGTGACACGTTTTATAATAAGCTTCTATTCGATTGGATTGGATTATCCCCATCGTATATTCTTGTGTGCGGCCTCAACGTTTCAACAAATAAAAACACCAACAACAAATGCGAAATAAAAAATTGCCCAACTCTTTATTATACAATATTTTCTATATAAATGAAATCCTATTACAATACTTTTTTTTTACGTTTCGTAACATTTATTATGCTCATATCTCTCTTTGTTATATTCATTGTGGTCCTGAAAAGGACCGATTTATAGTAATTTTTGATTTCCTTTAGGTGATGAATGCGTTTTCCGGGTAAAATTAAGCACGTTCGCCACGAATACGTCTGGCCAATTGGATATCTTTGGGCATAATTGTGACGCGCTTGGCGTGAATGGCGCACAAGTTCGTATCTTCGAATAGGCCGACCAAGTAGGCTTCGCTAGCTTCTTGGAGTGCCATAACCGCAGAACTTTGGAAACGTAAATCGGTCTTAAAGTCTTGCGCTATTTCACGCACCAAACGTTGGAATGGCAGTTTGCGAATTAACAATTCGGTACTCTTTTGATAGCGACGAATTTCACGCAATGCAACGGTACCAGGACGATAGCGATGCGGCTTCTTTACACCACCAGTGGCTGGTGCACTTTTGCGAGCTGCCTTTGTAGCCAATTGTTTGCGTGGCGCTTTTCCACCAGTTGATTTACGAGCTGTTTGCTTAGTACGGGCCATTTATTATATTATTTTTCTCACTTATAACACAAAATTAAATAAATTTCAAATGTAACACAATTCAACACTGTTCAGCACTAACTTTCAAATGAACGAAGCGTCATGGGCACGCTTGTATTTATACAAAAATTTTGGCATAGCTATGTGCATGAGACCATTCGGCATTCGACATTAATCGTATTTGCTTTGTATGTGTTGTATGTGTATGTGTAGTACGCCTGTTTTGTATAAATAGAAGACGATTAACGCGAAACATTTCATAAGTTGTGTGACATTCGTACGGTTAAGAAGTGATTTAGTGAAAAGTGAACTATAACTATACAATAAAGAAGTGAAGTAAATATGACTGGTCGTGGCAAAGGTGGTAAAGGTTTGGGAAAGGGTGGTGCCAAGCGTCATCGTAAAGTTTTACGCGATAATATCCAAGGTATAACAAAGCCAGCTATTAGGCGCCTGGCTCGTCGTGGTGGTGTAAAGCGCATCTCCGGCCTGATCTATGAAGAAACACGTGGTGTGTTGAAGGTATTTTTGGAAAATGTTATACGTGATGCTGTCACCTATACGGAACACGCCAAGAGGAAGACTGTCACTGCGATGGACGTGGTTTATGCATTGAAACGTCAGGGTCGTACTCTATATGGTTTTGGCGGTTAAATAACATCATCTATCTATCCTGAATATCGATGCAACAAGAATCAATGAAAAACGGTCCTTTTCAGGACCACAGATAATTCTTAAAAAAACGAGATTTTTATTTTTCCGATAAAAAAATTTGTACGAGTATGTAGTCGGCATTAAATATGTTTTATAGATTTCTTGTTATTTATTAGGCGCTTAGCTTTCCATTTCGATTTCCAAACTCGTAAATTATTACTGGGGAATAAGCAGAGTAAATATGGAAAAACAAAACGAATGAATCTGTCGCCATTGTGTGCAGCGTGACTTTCAATTCAATTCATTTTTAAGGAAAATTTATTTTAATAAAGTTCGTTTTTTCTCTCATCTCTTAATAAGAAATTCATGTTGTCGTCCTGAAAAGGACGGATGCTTAGATATTGAATTTAATATGATACGATAATTAGGGATGGATTTAGGCCTTTTTCTCCGTTTTCTTTGGCAAGAGCACAGCTTGGATATTTGGTAGCACACCACCTTGGGCAATAGTCACACCAGATAACAATTTATTCAATTCCTCGTCATTGCGGATGGCTAATTGTAAATGACGTGGAATAATTCTTGTCTTTTTATTATCACGAGCAGCATTGCCGGCCAACTCTAGAACTTCAGCTGCTAAATATTCCATTACGGCTGCCAAATAAACGGGAGCACCAGCACCAACACGTTCAGCATAATTGCCTTTGCGCAATAATCGGTGAATGCGACCAACTGGGAATTGTAAACCAGCACGATTTGAACGAGACTTTGCCTTATTTTTCACTTTTCCACCTTTACCACGACCAGACATTTTTAATTTAATTCTTTTTCTTTTTCCTTTTACTTTTGTAAATGAAATTCACTTAATCACTGCACAAACACGAATGATTGGATTCGGCACGTTTTTCACTACTTATACATTTTTGCTTACAACACGTTCGACGTTTTTTTTATTACCTAGCCATCGCTTATTTATAGAATAATTCGTTCATACGAAGGCGTTTAAGCATGCATTCGTGCCGAATTATGTTTAATCGACTTTGAACAGTCAACAGTGAATAGTGAACAGTGAACAGTGAACATTGCATAGTGTGTTGTGAATATTGTGTAGTGTGGTGCTTTTATTTGATTAATTTGTGGAAAAATGCCGCCGAAGGCTAGTGGTAAAGCAGCTAAGAAGGCTGGAAAAGCACAGAAGAACATAACTAAAAATGATAAGCAGAAGAAGCGCAAGAGGAAGGAAAGCTATGCCATTTATATATACAAAGTACTTAAACAAGTACATCCTGATACTGGTATCTCGTCCAAAGCTATGAGTATCATGAATTCATTCGTAAATGATATTTTTGAACGCATTGCTGCAGAAGCTTCTCGCCTTGCTCACTACAATAAGCGCTCCACGATAACAAGTCGTGAAATTCAGACAGCTGTACGTCTTTTACTGCCCGGTGAGTTGGCCAAGCATGCCGTTAGCGAGGGTACAAAAGCTGTCACCAAATATACAAGCTCCAAATAAATTGTGTAACAAAAGCAAGCAGCAGCAACAGAATCAAAAGGTCCTTTTCAGGACCACAAAATCAATTTATAAGAAGAGAATAAATGTTTTCGTAACGTGTTCTTGTTTATCACGATGTGTGCCCTATGCCGACAATATACGTATTGTGTGAGAAAATAAATAAATAAAAAACGCGTTCTCCACCACTTTGCCAATCAAATAAATTTAATTTCTTTCCCAAAATCTATATATAAAATAATTAAGTTGAGCAAACACCCTTACGAATAGATTAAACAACGCTTGCTTTTATAAAAATCAATCTTCTTCTTAAATCATTTTGCAGCTCTTAAAAGAGCTTTTCTTTGTTTTTCTTTTATTTTTGTGCCCGTCCATCATCAACGGCACTGTGTGATAGCATTTGTCGCGCTTTTGTTCCATTTGTGGGCATTTATTTTTTGCCTGCAGCAGTTTTCTTGACGGTTGATTTTTTGGAAGGGACTGCAGCGATTGCAGCTTTTTTGGGTTTGGCAGGCGAAGCACTCTTTACTTTTGGTGCTCTCGGTTTGGTTGCCGGAGATTTGGCCACTGGTTTGATTGGCTTTGCTTTCACTGTTCCAGCTTTTTTCATGCTCTTGACCTTGGCTTGTTCACTTTTCTTTTTTTCAGTTGCCTTAATATTAGCAACTGACAAAGTTTTTCGTCCAGTGCCGGCAGTAGATGTAGATTTACTTTTTGGTATGGCTGCATTGCTGGCGTTGCTTCCTCCTGCCTTCTTGATGGCAGCAGTGGCCGTAGTCTTCTTTTTCTTCTTATCGACGGCAACAATGGACTTCTCCTTGATCACCTTACCTTTCTTCTTCTTCTCAGCAACAGTTGCTTTCACAACTTTAGCTTTGGCGTTCCCTTTCGTTTCTTTATTAGCCGTCAAAGATAATTTAAATGATCCGGAGGCACCTTTGCCTTTCGTTTGAATTAGTTTGCCATTGGCTACAGATGTTTTCAAATATTTCTTAATGAATGGAGCCAATTTCTGCGAATCACATCTATATGTAATGTTTATAAATTTTTTTATTGCCAACAAGGACGAGCCACCGCGTTCTTTTAAACTCTTGATGGCGGCATCAACCATTTGTTGGGTTGGAGGATGTGTTGGTGAAGTCGAAGGTTTTTTTGCCTTTTTAGCAGCAGCGACAACAACACCACCACTAGCAGCCTTTTTTACCTTCTTCTCTCCAGGAGATGTTGTACCAGCACTAACAACACCGGCAGTAACGGGAGATGCAATAGTATCAATGGCAGCACTCTCTGACATTTCAGTATTTTATATTAATCAACTTGTAATTTATTTGATTTATTTAATTAATTAGTTTTTTAACACACACACACAACTAGCGTCTTCGTAGCTCACTCTTAGCAAAGTAATTACACCTTATAACACACAAATTTGCCATCTTGCAGTAAACTCAACGCTTAGACGACATTTTGAGAAGCGAATAGTAGTCACTGTAAATAAAATGGCAAAAATATAGAGGCAGCTAGTACAAATTTGTGTACACGTTTGCACATATTTTTATTTTTATTAATTATATGGGATGAGATTTTGAAAAAATGTTCCACTTTTTACGAAATGGAGATGCAACCACATTGAATTTTAATAAAATCGACCATTTAACATCTTTTATTATTATTTTATTGGCGTTTTAGTGCAAATATTTTTTTTAGATTTCCCAAAAATTTGCACAAATCTTGGAAAATAGAGAATGTTATGAAAGATTTTCCATCAAATCATTATCAGGATTGAAATTATGCATGTGGAGGATGTGAATGAGTGAAAATAATTTAGTTTACGGGCCAAATCGATTTTTAATGAATATTTGAAAATTATGAACGCATCGAACGACTGTACACTGTATTATGCTGTTGCCTACATCATTATAACCAGCAGCAGTAATCAAATGAGAGCGAATAAATACTTATGTTTCAACAATTTACATATATATACAATAGGAAAATTAATTATTTTACATAAATTAATTAATTAATTTCACACGAATTAACAACCACATCAATTACATATATTACACATGCATACATACACGTTGACTGTGAAGTCAAATTGTGTGAAGACAATATGTTTGGTTAGGTGATCCGTTCTTTTTCTTTAAGAACAATTAAAGAAATATTTAAAAGAAAAAACATCAAGGAGGGGCTCGAATTATTAGTAACTCGAATATAACTTATGGAAAAGTTTTATATATATAGCGCACAGAGGTACATATTATGTTATCGATTTTCGATTGATGAACTTCTGAAGCTTAATCGCTGATGATAATGAAAAAGTTGCCCCGAATATTTAACAAGTGACACGTTTTATAATAAGCTTCTATTCGATTGGATTGGATTATCCCCATCGTATATTCTTGTGTGCGGCCTCAACGTTTCAACAAATAAAAACACCAACAACAAATGCGAAATAAAAAATTGCCCAACTCTTTATTATACAATATTTTCTATATAAATGAAATCCTATTACAATACTTTTTTTTTACGTTTCGTAACATTTATTATGCTCATATCTCTCTTTGTTATATTCATTGTGGTCCTGAAAAGGACCGATTTATAGTAATTTTTGATTTCCTTTAGGTGATGAATGCGTTTTCCGGGTAAAATTAAGCACGTTCGCCACGAATACGTCTGGCCAATTGGATATCTTTGGGCATAATTGTGACGCGCTTGGCGTGAATGGCGCACAAGTTCGTATCTTCGAATAGGCCGACCAAGTAGGCTTCGCTAGCTTCTTGGAGTGCCATAACCGCAGAACTTTGGAAACGTAAATCGGTCTTAAAGTCTTGCGCTATTTCACGCACCAAACGTTGGAATGGCAGTTTGCGAATTAACAATTCGGTACTCTTTTGATAGCGACGAATTTCACGCAATGCAACGGTACCAGGACGATAGCGATGCGGCTTCTTTACACCACCAGTGGCTGGTGCACTTTTGCGAGCTGCCTTTGTAGCCAATTGTTTGCGTGGCGCTTTTCCACCAGTTGATTTACGAGCTGTTTGCTTAGTACGGGCCATTTATTATATTATTTTTCTCACTTATAACACAAAATTAAATAAATTTCAAATGTAACACAATTCAACACTGTTCAGCACTAACTTTCAAATGAACGAAGCGTCATGGGCACGCTTGTATTTATACAAAAATTTTGGCATAGCTATGTGCATGAGACCATTCGGCATTCGACATTAATCGTATTTGCTTTGTATGTGTTGTATGTGTATGTGTAGTACGCCTGTTTTGTATAAATAGAAGACGATTAACGCGAAACATTTCATAAGTTGTGTGACATTCGTACGGTTAAGAAGTGATTTAGTGAAAAGTGAACTATAACTATACAATAAAGAAGTGAAGTAAATATGACTGGTCGCGGCAAAGGTGGTAAAGGTTTGGGAAAGGGTGGTGCCAAGCGTCATCGTAAAGTTTTACGCGATAATATCCAAGGTATAACAAAGCCAGCTATTAGGCGCCTGGCTCGTCGTGGTGGTGTAAAGCGCATCTCCGGCCTGATCTATGAAGAAACACGTGGTGTGTTGAAGGTATTTTTGGAAAATGTTATACGTGATGCTGTCACCTATACGGAACACGCCAAGAGGAAGACTGTCACTGCGATGGACGTGGTTTATGCATTGAAACGTCAGGGTCGTACTCTATATGGTTTTGGCGGTTAAATAACATCATCTATCTATCCTGAATATCGATGCAACAAGAATCAATGAAAAACGGTCCTTTTCAGGACCACAGATAATTCTTAAAAAAACGAGATTTTTATTTTTCCGATAAAAAAATTTGTACGAGTATGTAGTCGGCATTAAATATGTTTTATAGATTTCTTGTTATTTATTAGGCGCTTAGCTTTCCATTTCGATTTCCAAACTCGTAAATTATTACTGGGGAATAAGCAGAGTAAATATGGAAAAACAAAACGAATGAATCTGTCGCCATTGTGTGCAGCGTGACTTTCAATTCAATTCATTTTTAAGGAAAATTTATTTTAATAAAGTTCGTTTTTTCTCTCATCTCTTAATAAGAAATTCATGTTGTCGTCCTGAAAAGGACGGATGCTTAGATATTGAATTTAATATGATACGATAATTAGGGATGGATTTAGGCCTTTTTCTCCGTTTTCTTTGGCAAGAGCACAGCTTGGATATTTGGTAGCACACCACCTTGGGCAATAGTCACACCAGATAACAATTTATTCAATTCCTCGTCATTGCGGATGGCTAATTGTAAATGACGTGGAATAATTCTTGTCTTTTTATTATCACGAGCAGCATTGCCGGCCAACTCTAGAACTTCAGCTGCTAAATATTCCATTACGGCTGCCAAATAAACGGGAGCACCAGCACCAACACGTTCAGCATAATTGCCTTTGCGCAATAATCGGTGAATGCGACCAACTGGGAATTGTAAACCAGCACGATTTGAACGAGACTTTGCCTTATTTTTCACTTTTCCACCTTTACCACGACCAGACATTTTTAATTTAATTCTTTTTCTTTTTCCTTTTACTTTTCTAAATGAAATTCACTTAATCACTGCACAAACACGAATGATTGGATTCGGCACGTTTTTCACTATTTATACATTTTTGCTTACAACACGTTCGACGTTTTTTTTATTACCTAGCCATCGCTTATTTATAGAATAATTCGTTCATACGAAGGCGTTTAAGCATGCATTCGTGCCGAATTATGTTTAATC
This sequence comes from Ornithomya fringillina, assembly GCA_963978525.1. Classification (NCBI taxonomy): domain Eukaryota; kingdom Metazoa; phylum Arthropoda; class Insecta; order Diptera; family Hippoboscidae; genus Ornithomya; species Ornithomya fringillina. The sequence continues at coordinate 3,367,733 of OZ021690.1, forward strand.
GACTTTGAACAGTCAACAGTGAATAGTGAATAGTGAACAGTGAACATTGCATAGTGTGTTGTGAATATTGTGTAGTGTGGTGCTTTTATTTGACTAATTTGTGGAAAAATGCCGCCAAAGGCTAGTGGTAAAGCAGCTAAGAAGGCTGGAAAAGCACAGAAGAACATAACTAAAAATGATAAGCAGAAGAAGCGCAAGAGGAAGGAAAGCTATGCCATTTATATATACAAAGTACTTAAACAAGTACATCCTGATACTGGTATCTCGTCCAAAGCTATGAGTATCATGAATTCATTCGTAAATGATATTTTTGAACGCATTGCTGCAGAAGCTTCTCGCCTTGCTCACTACAATAAGCGCTCCACGATAACAAGTCGTGAAATTCAGACAGCTGTACGTCTTTTACTGCCCGGTGAGTTGGCCAAGCATGCCGTTAGCGAGGGTACAAAAGCTGTCACCAAATATACAAGCTCCAAATAAATTGTGTAACAAAAGCAAGCAGCAGCAACAGAATCAAAAGGTCCTTTTCAGGACCACAAAATCAATTTATAAGAAGAGAATAAATGTTTTCGTAACGTGTTCTTGTTTATCACGATGTGTGCCCTATGCCGACAATATACGTATTGTGTGAGAAAATAAATAAATAAAAAACGCGTTCTCCACCACTTTGCCAATCAAATAAATTTAATTTCTTTCCCAAATCTATATATAAAATAATTAAGTTGAGCAAACACCCTTACGAATAGATGAAACAACGCTTGCTTTTATAAAAATCAATCTTCTTCTTAAATCATTTTGCAGCTCTTAAAAGAGCTTTTCTTTGTTTTTCTTTTATTTTTGTGCCCGTCCATCATCAACGGCACTGTGTGATAGCATTTGTCGCGCTTTTGTTCCATTTGTGGGCATTTATTTTTTGCCTGCAGCAGTTTTCTTGACGGTTGATTTTTTGGAAGGGACTGCAGCGATTGCAGCTTTTTTGGGTTTGGCAGGCGAAGCACTCTTTACTTTTTGTGCTCTCGGTTTGGTTGCCGGAGATTTGGCCACTGGTTTTATTGGCTTTGCTTTCACTGTTCCAGCTTTTTTCATGCTCTTGACCTTGGCTTGTTCACTTTTCTTTTTTTCAGTTGCCTTAATATTAGCAACTGACAAAATTTTTCGTCCAGTGCCGGCAGTAGATGTAGATTTACTTTTCGGTATGGCTGCATTGCTGGCGTTGCTTCCTCCTGCCTTCTTGATGGCAGCAGTGGCCGTAGTCTTCTTTTTCTTCTTATCGACGGCAACAATGGACTTCTCCTTGATCACCTTACCTTTCTTCTTCTTCTCAGCAACAGTTGCTTTCACAACTTTAGCTTTGGCGTTCCCTTTCGTTTCTTTATTAGCCGTCAAAGATAATTTAAATGATCCGGAGGCACCTTTGCCTTTCGTTTGAATTAGTTTGCCATTGGCTACAGATGTTTTCAAATATTTCTTAATGAATGGAGCCAATTTCTGCGAATCACATCTATATGTAATGTTTATAAATTTTTTTATTGCCAACAAGGACGAGCCACCGCGTTCTTTTAAACTCTTGATGGCGGTATCAACCATTTGTTGGGTTGGAGGATGTGTTGGTGAAGTCGAAGGTTTTTTTGCCTTTTTAGCAGCAGCGACAACAACACCACCACTAGCAGCCTTTTTTACCTTCTTCTCTCCAGGAGATGTTGTACCAGCACTAACAACACCGGCAGTAACGGGAGATGCAATAGTATCAATGGCAGCACTCTCTGACATTTCAGTATTTTATATTAATCCACTTGTAATTTATTTGATTTATTTAATTAATTAGTTTTGTAACACACACACAACTAGCGTCTTCGGAGCTCACTCTTAGCAAAGTAATTACACCTTATAACACACAAATTTGCCATCTTGCAGTAAACTCAACGCTTAGACGACATTTTGAGAAGCGAATAGTAGTCACTGTAAATAAAATGGCAAAAATATAGAGGCAGCTAGTACAAATTTGTGTACACGTTTGCACATATTTTTATTTTTATTAATTATATGGGATGAGATTTTGAAAAAATGTTCCACTTTTTACGAAATGGAGATGCAACCACATTGAATTTTAATAAAATCGACCATTTAACATCTTTTATTATTATTTTATTGGCGTTTTAGTGCAAATATTTTTTTTGGATTTCCCAAAAATTTGCACAAATCTTGGAAAATAGAGAATGTTATGAAAGATTTTCCATCAAATCATTATCAGGATTGAAATTATGCATGTGGAGGATGTGAATGAGTGAAAATAATTTAGTTTACGGGCCAAATCGATTTTTAATGAATATTTGAAAATTATGAACGCATCGAACGACTGTACACTGTATTATGCTGTTGCCTACATCATTATAACCAGCAGCAGTAATCAAATGAGAGCGAATAAATACTTATGTTTCAACAATTTACATATATATACAATAGGAAAATTAATTATTTTACATAAATTAATTAATTAATTTCACACGAATTAACAACATCCACATCAATTACATATATTACACATGCATACATACACGTTGACTGTGAAGTCGAAATTGTGTGAAGACAATATGTTTGGTTAGGTGATCCGTTCTTTTTCTTTAAGAACAATTAAAGAAATATTTAAAAGAAAAAACATCAAGGAGGGGCTCGAATTATTAGTAACTCGAATATAACTTATGGAAAAGTTTTATATATATAGCGCACAGAGGTACATATTATGTTATCGATTTTCGATTGATGAACTTCTGAAGCTTAATCGCTGATGATAATGAAAAAGTTGCCCCGAATATTTAACAAGTGACACGTTTTATAATAAGCTTCTATTCGATTGGATTGGATTATCCCCATCGTATATTCTTGTGTGCGGCCTCAACGTTTCAACAAATAAAAACACCAACAACAAATGCGAAATAAAAAATTGCCCAACTCTTTATTATACAATATTTTCTATATAAATGAAATCCTATTACAATACTTTTTTTTTACGTTTCGTAACATTTATTATGCTCATATCTCTCTTTGTTATATTCATTGTGGTCCTGAAAAGGACCGATTTATAGTAATTTTTGATTTCCTTTAGGTGATGAATGCGTTTTCCGGGTAAAATTAAGCACGTTCGCCACGAATACGTCTGGCCAATTGGATATCTTTGGGCATAATTGTGACGCGCTTGGCGTGAATGGCGCACAAATTCGTATCTTCGAATAGGCCGACCAAGTAGGCTTCGCTAGCTTCTTGGAGTGCCATAACTGCAGAACTTTGGAAACGTAAATCGGTCTTAAAGTCTTGCGCTATTTCACGCACCAAACGTTGGAATGGCAGTTTGCGAATTAACAATTCGGTACTCTTTTGATAGCGACGAATTTCACGCAATGCAACGGTACCAGGACGATAGCGATGCGGCTTCTTTACACCACCAGTGGCTGGTGCACTTTTGCGAGCTGCCTTTGTAGCCAATTGCTTGCGTGGCGCTTTTCCACCAGTTGATTTACGAGCTGTTTGCTTAGTACGGGCCATTTATTATATTATTTTTCTCACTTATAACACAAAATTAAATAAATTTCAAATGTAACACAATTCAACACTGTTCAGCACTAACTTTCAAATGAGCGAAGCGTCATGGGCACGCTTGTATTTATACAAAAATTTTGGCATAGCTATGTGCATGAGTCCATTCGGCATTCGACATTAATCGTATTTGCTTTGTATGTGTTTGTGTAGTATGCCTGTTTTGTATAAATAGAAGACGATTAACGCGAAACATTTCATAAGTTGTGTGACATTCGTACGGTTAAGAAGTGATTTAGTGAAAAGTGAACTATAACTATACAATAAAGAAGTGAAGTAAATATGACTGGTCGTGGCAAAGGTGGTAAAGGTTTGGGAAAGGGTGGTGCCAAGCGTCATCGTAAAGTTTTACGCGATAATATCCAAGGTATAACAAAGCCAGCTATTAGGCGCCTGGCTCGTCGTGGTGGTGTAAAGCGCATCTCCGGCCTAATCTATGAAGAAACACGTGGTGTGTTGAAGGTATTTTTGGAAAATGTTATACGTGATGCTGTCACCTATACGGAACACGCCAAGAGGAAGACTGTCACTGCAATGGACGTGGTTTATGCATTGAAACGTCAGGGTCGTACTCTATATGGTTTTGGCGGTTAAATAACATCATCTATCTATCCTGAATATCGATGCAACAAGAATCAATGAAAAACGGTCCTTTTCAGGACCACAGATAATTTTTAAAAAAACGAGATTTTTATTTTTCCGATAAAAAAATTTGTACGAGTATGTAGTCGGCATTAAATATGTTTTATAGATTTCTTGTTATTTATTAGGCGCTTAGCTTTCCATTTCGATTTCCAAACTCGTAAATTATTACTGGGGAATAAGCAGAGTAAATATGGAAAAACAAAACGAATGAATCTGTCGCCATTGTGTGCAGCGTGACTTTCAATTCAATTCATTTTTAAGGAAAATTTATTTTAATAAAGTTCGTTTTTTCTCTCATCTCTTAATAAGAAATTCATGTTGTCGTCCTGAAAAGGACGGATGCTTAGATATTGAATTTAATATGAGGCGATAATTAGGGATGGATTTAGGCCTTTTTCTCCGTTTTCTTTGGCAAGAGCACAGCTTGGATATTTGGTAGCACACCACCTTGGGCAATAGTCACACCAGATAACAATTTATTCAATTCCTCGTCATTGCGGATGGCTAATTGTAAATGACGTGGAATAATTCTTGTCTTTTTATTATCACGAGCAGCATTGCCGGCCAACTCTAGAACTTCAGCTGCTAAATATTCCATTACGGCTGCCAAATAAACGGGAGCACCAGCACCAACACGTTCAGCATAATTGCCTTTGCGCAATAATCGGTGAATGCGACCAACTGGGAATTGTAAACCAGCACGATTTGAACGAGACTTTGCCTTATTTTTCACTTTTCCACCTTTACCACGACCAGACATTTTTAATTTAATTCTTTTTCTTTTTCCTTTTACTTTTCTAAATGAAATTCACTTAATCACTGCACAAACACGAATGATTGGATTCGGCACGTTTTTCACTATTTATACATTTTTGCTTACAACACGTTCGACGATTTTTTTATTACCTAGCCATCGCTTATTTATAGAATAATTCGTTCATACGAAGGCGTTTAAGCATGCATTCGTGCCGAATTATGTTTAATCGACTTTGAACAGTCAACAGTGAATAGTGAATAGTGAACAGTGAACAGTGAACATTGCATAGTGTGTTGTGAATATTGTGTAGTGTGGTGCTTTTATTTGATTAATTTGTGGAAAAATGCCGCCGAAGGCTAGTGGTAAAGCAGCTAAGAAGGCTGGAAAAGCACAGAAGAACATAACTAAAAATGATAAGCAGAAGAAGCGCAAGAGGAAGGAAAGCTATGCCATTTATATATACAAAGTACTTAAACAAGTACATCCTGATACTGGTATCTCGTCCAAAGCTATGAGTATCATGAATTCATTCGTAAATGATATTTTTGAACGCATTGCTGCAGAAGCTTCTCGCCTTGCTCACTACAATAAGCGCTCCACGATAACAAGTCGTGAAATTCAGACAGCTGTACGTCTTTTACTGCCCGGTGAGTTGGCCAAGCATGCCGTTAGCGAGGGTACAAAAGCTGTCACCAAATATACAAGCTCCAAATAAATTGTGTAACAAAAGCAAGCAACAGAATCAAAAGGTCCTTTTCAGGACCACAAAATCAATTTATAAGAAGAGAATAAATGTTTTCGTAACGTGTTCTTGTTTATCACGATGTGTGCCCTATGCCGACAATATACGTATTGTGTGAGAAAATAAATAAATAAAAAACGCGTTCTCCACCACTTTGCCAATCAAATAAATTTAATTTCTTTCCCAAAATCTATATATAAAATAATTAAGTTGAGCAAACACCCTTACGAATAGATTAAACAACGCTTGCTTTTATAAAAATCAATCTTCTTCTTAAATCATTTTGCAGCTCTTAAAAGAGCTTTTCTTTGTTTTTCTTTTATTTTTGTGCCCGTCCATCATCAACGGCACTGTGTGATAGCATTTGTCGCGCTTTTGTTCCATTTGTGGGCATTTATTTTTTACCTGCAGCAGTTTTCTTGACGGTTGATTTTTTGGAAGGGACTGCAGCGATTGCAGCTTTTTTGGGTTTGGCAGGCGAAGCACTCTTTACTTTTTGTGCTCTCGGTTTGGTTGCCGGAGATTTGGCCACTGGTTTTATTGGCTTTGCTTTCACTGTTCCAGCTTTTTTCATGCTCTTGACCTTGGCTTGTTCACTTTTCTTTTTTTCAGTTGCCTTAATATTAGCAACTGACAAAATTTTTCGTCCAGTGCCGGCAGTAGATGTAGATTTACTTTTCGGTATGGCTGCATTGCTGGCGTTGCTTCCTCCTGCCTTCTTGATGGCAGCAGTGGCCGTAGTCTTCTTTTTCTTCTTATCGACGGCAACAATGGACTTCTCCTTGATCACCTTACCTTTCTTCTTCTTCTCAGCAACAGTTGCTTTCACAACTTTAGCTTTGGCGTTCCCTTTCGTTTCTTTATTAGCCGTCAAAGATAATTTAAATGATCCGGAGGCACCTTTGCCTTTCGTTTGAATTAGTTTGCCATTGGCTACAGATGTTTTCAAATATTTCTTAATGAATGGAGCCAATTTCTGCGAATCACATCTATATGTAATGTTTATAAATTTTTTTATTGCCAACAAGGACGAGCCACCGCGTTCTTTTAAACTCTTGATGGCGGCATCAACCATTTGTTGGGTTGGAGGATGTGTTGGTGAAGTCGAAGGTTTTTTTGCCTTTTTAGCAGCAGCGACAACAACACCACCACTAGCAGCCTTTTTTACCTTCTTCTCTCCAGGAGATGTTGTACCAGCACTAACAACACCGGCAGTAACGGGAGATGCAATAGTATCAATGGCAGCACTCTCTGACATTTCAGTATTTTATATTAATCCACTTGTAATTTATTTGATTTATTTAATTAATTAGTTTTGTAACACACACACAACTAGCGTCTTCGGAGCTCACTCTTAGCAAAGTAATTACACCTTATAACACACAAATTTGCCATCTTGCAGTAAACTCAACGCTTAGACGACATTTTGAGAAGCGAATAGTAGTCACTGTAAATAAAATGGCAAAAATATAGAGGCAGCTAGTACAAATTTGTGTACACGTTTGCACATATTTTTATTTTTATTAATTATATGGGATGAGATTTTGAAAAAATGTTCCACTTTTTACGAAATGGAGATGCAACCACATTGAATTTTAATAAAATCGACCATTTAACATCTTTTATTATTATTTTATTGGCGTTTTAGTGCAAATATTTTTTTTGGATTTCCCAAAAATTTGCACAAATCTTGGAAAATAGAGAATGTTATGAAAGATTTTCCATCAAATCATTATCAGGATTGAAATTATGCATGTGGAGGATGTGAATGAGTGAAAATAATTTAGTTTACGGGCCAAATCGATTTTTAATGAATATTTGAAAATTATGAACGCATCGAACGACTGTACACTGTATTATGCTGTTGCCTACATCATTATAACCAGCAGCAGTAATCAAATGAGAGCGAATAAATACTTATGTTTCAACAATTTACATATATATACAATAGGAAAATTAATTATTTTACATAAATTAATTAATTAATTTCACACGAATTAACAACATCCACATCAATTACATATATTACACATGCATACATACACGTTGACTGTGAAGTCGAAATTGTGTGAAGACAATATGTTTGGTTAGGTGATCCGTTCTTTTTCTTTAAGAACAATTAAAGAAATATTTAAAAGAAAAAACATCAAGGAGGGGCTCGAATTATTAGTAACTCGAATATAACTTATGGAAAAGTTTTATATATATAGCGCACAGAGGTACATATTATGTTATCGATTTTCGATTGATGAACTTCTGAAGCTTAATCGCTGATGATAATGAAAAAGTTGCCCCGAATATTTAACAAGTGACACGTTTTATAATAAGCTTCTATTCGATTGGATTGGATTATCCCCATCGTATATTCTTGTGTGCGGCCTCAACGTTTCAACAAATAAAAACACCAACAACAAATGCGAAATAAAAAATTGCCCAACTCTTTATTATACAATATTTTCTATATAAATGAAATCCTATTACAATACTTTTTTTTTACGTTTCGTAACATTTATTATGCTCATATCTCTCTTTGTTATATTCATTGTGGTCCTGAAAAGGACCGATTTATAGTAATTTTTGATTTCCTTTAGGTGATGAATGCGTTTTCCGGGTAAAATTAAGCACGTTCGCCACGAATACGTCTGGCCAATTGGATATCTTTGGGCATAATTGTGACGCGCTTGGCGTGAATGGCGCACAAGTTCGTATCTTCGAATAGGCCGACCAAGTAGGCTTCGCTAGCTTCTTGGAGTGCCATAACCGCAGAACTTTGGAAACGTAAATCGGTCTTAAAGTCTTGCGCTATTTCACGCACCAAACGTTGGAATGGCAGTTTGCGAATTAACAATTCGGTACTCTTTTGATAGCGACGAATTTCACGCAATGCAACGGTACCAGGACGATAGCGATGCGGCTTCTTTACACCACCAGTGGCTGGTGCACTTTTGCGAGCTGCCTTTGTAGCCAATTGCTTGCGTGGCGCTTTTCCACCAGTTGATTTACGAGCTGTTTGCTTAGTACGGGCCATTTATTATATTATTTTTCTCACTTATAACACAAAATTAAATAATTTTCAAATGTAACACAATTCAACACTGTTCAGCACTAACTTTCAAATGAACGAAGCGTCATGGGCACGCTTGTATTTATACAAAAATTTTGGCATAGCTATGTGCATGAGCCCATTCGGCATTCGACATTAATCGTATTTGCTTTGTATGGGTTTGTGTAGTATGCCTGTTTTGTATAAATAGAAGACGATTAACGCGAAACATTTCATAAGTTGTGTGACATTCGTACGGTTAAGAAGTGATTTAGTGAAAAGTGAACTATAACTATACAATAAAGAAGTGAAGTAAATATGACTGGTCGTGGCAAAGGTGGTAAAGGTTTGGGAAAGGGTGGTGCCAAGCGTCATCGTAAAGTTTTACGCGATAATATCCAAGGTATAACAAAGCCAGCTATTAGGCGCCTGGCTCGTCGTGGTGGTGTAAAGCGCATCTCCGGCCTGATCTATGAAGAAACACGTGGTGTGTTGAAGGTATTTTTGGAAAATGTTATACGTGATGCTGTCACCTATACGGAACACGCCAAGAGGAAGACTGTCACTGCGATGGACGTGGTTTATGCATTGAAACGTCAGGGTCGTACTCTATATGGTTTTGGCGGTTAAATAACATCATCTATCTATCCTGAATATCGATGCAACAAGAATCAATGAAAAACGGTCCTTTTCAGGACCACAGATAATTTTTAAAAAAACGAGATTTTTATTTTTCCGATAAAAAAATTTGTACGAGTATGTAGTCGGCATTAAATATGTTTTATAGATTTCTTGTTATTTATTAGGCGCTTAGCTTTCCATTTCGATTTCCAAACTCGTAAATTATTACTGGGGAATAAGCAGAGTAAATATGGAAAAACAAAACGAATGAATCTGTCGCCATTGTGTGCAGCGTGACTTTCAATTCAATTCATTTTTAAGGAAAATTTATTTTAATAAAGTTCGTTTTTTCTCTCATCTCTTAATAAGAAATTCATGTTGTCGTCCTGAAAAGGACGGATGCTTAGATATTGAATTTAATATGAGGCGATAATTAGGGATGGATTTAGGCCTTTTTCTCCGTTTTCTTTGGCAAGAGCACAGCTTGGATATTTGGTAGCACACCACCTTGGGCAATAGTCACACCAGATAACAATTTATTCAATTCCTCGTCATTGCGGATGGCTAATTGTAAATGACGTGGAATAATTCTTGTCTTTTTATTATCACGAGCAGCATTGCCGGCCAACTCTAGAACTTCAGCTGCTAAATATTCCATTACGGCTGCCAAATAAACGGGAGCACCAGCACCAACACGTTCAGCATAATTGCCTTTGCGCAATAATCGGTGAATGCGACCAACTGGGAATTGTAAACCAGCACGATTTGAACGAGACTTTGCCTTATTTTTCACTTTTCCACCTTTACCACGACCAGACATTTTTAATTTAATTCTTTTTCTTTTTCCTTTTACTTTTCTAAATGAAATTCACTTAATCACTGCACAAACACGAATGATTGGATTCGGCACGTTTTTCACTATTTATACATTTTTGCTTACAACACGTTCGACGATTTTTTTATTACCTAGCCATCGCTTATTTATAGAATAATTCGTTCATACGAAGGCGTTTAAGCATGCATTCGTGCCGAATTATGTTTAATCGACTTTGAACAGTCAACAGTGAATAGTGAATAGTGAACAGTGAACAGTGAACATTGCATAGTGTGTTGTGAATATTGTGTAGTGTGGTGCTTTTATTTGATTAATTTGTGGAAAAATGCCGCCGAAGGCTAGTGGTAAAGCAGCTAAGAAGGCTGGAAAAGCACAGAAGAACATAACTAAAAATGATAAGCAGAAGAAGCGCAAGAGGAAGGAAAGCTATGCCATTTATATATACAAAGTACTTAAACAAGTACATCCTGATACTGGTATCTCGTCCAAAGCTATGAGTATCATGAATTCATTCGTAAATGATATTTTTGAACGCATTGCTGCAGAAGCTTCTCGCCTTGCTCACTACAATAAGCGCTCCACGATAACAAGTCGTGAAATTCAGACAGCTGTACGTCTTTTACTGCCCGGTGAGTTGGCCAAGCATGCCGTTAGCGAGGGTACAAAAGCTGTCACCAAATATACAAGCTCCAAATAAATTGTGTAACAAAAGCAAGCAACAGAATCAAAAGGTCCTTTTCAGGACCACAAAATCAATTTATAAGAAGAGAATAAATGTTTTCGTAACGTGTTCTTGTTTATCACGATGTGTGCCCTATGCCGACAATATACGTATTGTGTGAGAAAATAAATAAATAAAAAACGCGTTCTCCACCACTTTGCCAATCAAATAAATTTAATTTCTTTCCCAAAATCTATATATAAAATAATTAAGTTGAGCAAACACCCTTACGAATAGATTAAACAACGCTTGCTTTTATAAAAATCAATCTTCTTCTTAAATCATTTTGCAGCTCTTAAAAGAGCTTTTCTTTGTTTTTCTTTTATTTTTGTGCCCGTCCATCATCAACGGCACTGTGTGATAGCATTTGTCGCGCTTTTGTTCCATTTGTGGGCATTTATTTTTTACCTGCAGCAGTTTTCTTGACGGTTGATTTTTTGGAAGGGACTGCAGCGATTGCAGCTTTTTTGGGTTTGGCAGGCGAAGCACTCTTTACTTTTTGTGCTCTCGGTTTGGTTGCCGGAGATTTGGCCACTGGTTTTATTGGCTTTGCTTTCACTGTTCCAGCTTTTTTCATGCTCTTGACCTTGGCTTGTTCACTTTTCTTTTTTTCAGTTGCCTTAATATTAGCAACTGACAAAATTTTTCGTCCAGTGCCGGCAGTAGATGTAGATTTACTTTTCGGTATGGCTGCATTGCTGGCGTTGCTTCCTCCTGCCTTCTTGATGGCAGCAGTGGCCGTAGTCTTCTTTTTCTTCTTATCGACGGCAACAATGGACTTCTCCTTGATCACCTTACCTTTCTTCTTCTTCTCAGCAACAGTTGCTTTCACAACTTTAGCTTTGGCGTTCCCTTTCGTTTCTTTATTAGCCGTCAAAGATAATTTAAATGATCCGGAGGCACCTTTGCCTTTCGTTTGAATTAGTTTGCCATTGGCTACAGATGTTTTCAAATATTTCTTAATGAATGGAGCCAATTTCTGCGAATCACATCTATATGTAATGTTTATAAATTTTTTTATTGCCAACAAGGACGAGCCACCGCGTTCTTTTAAACTCTTGATGGCGGCATCAACCATTTGTTGGGTTGGAGGATGTGTTGGTGAAGTCGAAGGTTTTTTTGCCTTTTTAGCAGCAGCGACAACAACACCACCACTAGCAGCCTTTTTTACCTTCTTCTCTCCAGGAGATGTTGTACCAGCACTAACAACACCGGCAGTAACGGGAGATGCAATAGTATCAATGGCAGCACTCTCTGACATTTCAGTATTTTATATTAATCCACTTGTAATTTATTTGATTTATTTAATTAATTAGTTTTGTAACACACACACAACTAGCGTCTTCGGAGCTCACTCTTAGCAAAGTAATTACACCTTATAACACACAAATTTGCCATCTTGCAGTAAACTCAACGCTTAGACGACATTTTGAGAAGCGAATAGTAGTCACTGTAAATAAAATGGCAAAAATATAGAGGCAGCTAGTACAAATTTGTGTACACGTTTGCACATATTTTTATTTTTATTAATTATATGGGATGAGATTTTGAAAAAATGTTCCACTTTTTACGAAATGGAGATGCAACCACATTGAATTTTAATAAAATCGACCATTTAACATCTTTTATTATTATTTTATTGGCGTTTTAGTGCAAATATTTTTTTTGGATTTCCCAAAAATTTGCACAAATCTTGGAAAATAGAGAATGTTATGAAAGATTTTCCATCAAATCATTATCAGGATTGAAATTATGCATGTGGAGGATGTGAATGAGTGAAAATAATTTAGTTTACGGGCCAAATCGATTTTTAATGAATATTTGAAAATTATGAACGCATCGAACGACTGTACACTGTATTATGCTGTTGCCTACATCATTATAACCAGCAGCAGTAATCAAATGAGAGCGAATAAATACTTATGTTTCAACAATTTACATATATATACAATAGGAAAATTAATTATTTTACATAAATTAATTAATTAATTTCACACGAATTAACAACCACATCAATTACATATATTACACATGCATACATACACGTTGACTGTGAAGTCAAATTGTGTGAAGACAATATGTTTGGTTAGGTGATCCGTTCTTTTTCTTTAAGAACAATTAAAGAAATATTTAAAAGAAAAAACATCAAGGAGGGGCTCGAATTATTAGTAACTCGAATATAACTTATGGAAAAGTTTTATATATATAGCGCACAGAGGTACATATTATGTTATCGATTTTCGATTGATGAACTTCTGAAGCTTAATCGCTGATGATAATGAAAAAGTTGCCCCGAATATTTAACAAGTGACACGTTTTATAATAAGCTTCTATTCGATTGGATTGGATTATCCCCATCGTATATTCTTGTGTGCGGCCTCAACGTTTCAACAAATAAAAACACCAACAACAAATGCGAAATAAAAAATTGCCCAACTCTTTATTATACAATATTTTCTATATAAATGAAATCCTATTACAATACTTTTTTTTTACGTTTCGTAACATTTATTATGCTCATATCTCTCTTTGTTATATTCATTGTGGTCCTGAAAAGGACCGATTTATAGTAATTTTTGATTTCCTTTAGGTGATGAATGCGTTTTCCGGGTAAAATTAAGCACGTTCGCCACGAATACGTCTGGCCAATTGGATATCTTTGGGCATAATTGTGACGCGCTTGGCGTGAATGGCGCACAAGTTCGTATCTTCGAATAGGCCGACCAAGTAGGCTTCGCTAGCTTCTTGGAGTGCCATAACCGCAGAACTTTGGAAACGTAAATCGGTCTTAAAGTCTTGCGCTATTTCACGCACCAAACGTTGGAATGGCAGTTTGCGAATTAACAATTCGGTACTCTTTTGATAGCGACGAATTTCACGCAATGCAACGGTACCAGGACGATAGCGATGCGGCTTCTTTACACCACCAGTGGCTGGTGCACTTTTGCGAGCTGCCTTTGTAGCCAATTGCTTGCGTGGCGCTTTTCCACCAGTTGATTTACGAGCTGTTTGCTTAGTACGGGCCATTTATTATATTATTTTTCTCACTTATAACACAAAATTAAATAAATTTCAAATGTAACACAATTCAACACTGTTCAGCACTAACTTTCAAATGAGCGAAGCGTCATGGGCACGCTTGTATTTATACAAAAATTTTGGCATAGCTATGTGCATGAGACCATTCGGCATTCGACATTAATCGTATTTGCTTTGTATGTGTTTGTGTAGTATGCCTGTTTTGTATAAATAGAAGACGATTAACGTGAAACATTTCATAAGTTGTGTGACATTCGTACGGTTAAGAAGTGATTTAGTGAAAAGTGAACTATAACTATACAATAAAGAAGTGAATTAAATATGACTGGTCGTGGCAAAGGTGGTAAAGGTTTGGGAAAGGGTGGTGCCAAGCGTCATCGTAAAGTTTTACGCGATAATATCCAAGGTATAACAAAGCCAGCTATTAGGCGCCTGGCTCGTCGTGGTGGTGTAAAGCGCATCTCCGGCCTAATCTATGAAGAAACACGTGGTGTGTTGAAGGTATTTTTGGAAAATGTTATACGTGATGCTGTCACCTATACGGAACACGCCAAGAGGAAGACTGTCACTGCGATGGACGTGGTTTATGCATTGAAACGTCAGGGTCGTACTCTATATGGTTTTGGCGGTTAAATAACATCATCTATCTATCCTGAATATCGATGCAACAAGAATCAATGAAAAACGGTCCTTTTCAGGACCACAGATAATTCTTAAAAAAACGAGATTTTTATTTTTCCGATAAAAAAATTTGTACGAGTATGTAGTCGGCATTAAATATGTTCTATAGATTTCTTGTTATTTATTAGGCGCTTAGCTTTCCATTTCGATTTCCAAACTCGTAAATTATTACTGGGGAATAAGCAGAGTAAATATGGAAAAACAAAACGAATGAATCTGTCGCCATTGTGTGCAGCGTGACTTTCAATTCAATTCATTTTTAAGGAAAATTTATTTTAATAAAGTTCGTTTTTTCTCTCATCTCTTAATAAGAAATTCATGTTGTCGTCCTGAAAAGGACGGATGCTTAGATATTGAATTTAATATGAGGCGATAATTAGGGATGGATTTAGGCCTTTTTCTCCGTTTTCTTTGGCAAGAGCACAGCTTGGATATTTGGTAGCACACCACCTTGGGCAATAGTCACACCAGATAACAATTTATTCAATTCCTCGTCATTGCGGATGGCTAATTGTAAATGACGTGGAATAATTCTTGTCTTTTTATTATCACGAGCAGCATTGCCGGCCAACTCTAGAACTTCAGCTGCTAAATATTCCATTACGGCTGCCAAATAAACGGGAGCACCAGCACCAACACGTTCAGCATAATTGCCTTTGCGCAATAATCGGTGAATGCGACCAACTGGGAATTGTAAACCAGCACGATTTGAACGAGACTTTGCCTTATTTTTCACTTTTCCACCTTTACCACGACCAGACATTTTTAATTTAATTCTTTTTCTTTTTCCTTTTACTTTTCTAAATGAAATTCACTTAATCACTGCACAAACACGAATGATTGGATTCGGCACGTTTTTCACTATTTATACATTTTTGCTTACAACACGTTCGACGTTTTTTTTATTACCTAGCCATCGCTTATTTATAGAATAATTCGTTCATACGAAGGCGTTTAAGCATGCATTCGTGCCGAATTATGTTTAATCGACTTTGAACAGTCAACAGTGAATAGTGAATAGTGAACAGTGAACAGTGAACATTGCATAGTGTGTTGTGAATATTGTGTAGTGTGGTGCTTTTATTTGATTAATTTGTGGAAAAATGCCGCCGAAGGCTAGTGGTAAAGCAGCTAAGAAGGCTGGAAAAGCACAGAAGAACATAACTAAAAATGATAAGCAGAAGAAGCGCAAGAGGAAGGAAAGCTATGCCATTTATATATACAAAGTACTTAAACAAGTACATCCTGATACTGGTATCTCGTCCAAAGCTATGAGTATCATGAATTCATTCGTAAATGATATTTTTGAACGCATTGCTGCAGAAGCTTCTCGCCTTGCTCACTACAATAAGCGCTCCACGATAACAAGTCGTGAAATTCAGACAGCTGTACGTCTTTTACTGCCCGGTGAGTTGGCCAAGCATGCCGTTAGCGAGGGTACAAAAGCTGTCACCAAATATACAAGCTCCAAATAAATTGTGTAACAAAAGCAAGCAGCAGCAACAGAATCAAAAGGTCCTTTTCAGGACCACAAAATCAATTTATAAGAAGAGAATAAATGTTTTCGTAACGTGTTCTTGTTTATCACGATGTGTGCCCTATGCCGACAATATACGTATTGTGTGAGAAAATAAATAAATAAAAAACGCGTTCTCCACCACTTTGCCAATCAAATAAATTTAATTTCTTTCCCAAAATCTATATATAAAATAATTAAGTTGAGCAAACACCCTTACGAATAGATTAAACAACGCTTGCTTTTATAAAAATCAATCTTCTTCTTAAATCATTTTGCAGCTCTTAAAAGAGCTTTTCTTTGTTTTTCTTTTATTTTTGTGCCCGTCCATCATCAACGGCACTGTGTGATAGCATTTGTCGCGCTTTTGTTCCATTTGTGGGCATTTATTTTTTGCCTGCAGCAGTTTTCTTGACGGTTGATTTTTTGGAAGGGACTGCAGCGATTGCAGCTTTTTTGGGTTTGGCAGGCGAAGCACTCTTTACTTTTTGTGCTCTCGGTTTGGTTGCCGGAGATTTGGCCACTGGTTTTATTGGCTTTGCTTTCACTGTTCCAGCTTTTTTCATGCTCTTGACCTTGGCTTGTTCACTTTTCTTTTTTTCAGTTGCCTTAATATTAGCAACTGACAAAATTTTTCGTCCAGTGCCGGCAGTAGATGTAGATTTACTTTTCGGTATGGCTGCATTGCTGGCGTTGCTTCCTCCTGCCTTCTTGATGGCAGCAGTGGCCGTAGTCTTCTTTTTCTTCTTATCGACGGCAACAATGGACTTCTCCTTGATCACCTTACCTTTCTTCTTCTTCTCAGCAACAGTTGCTTTCACAACTTTAGCTTTGGCGTTCCCTTTCGTTTCTTTATTAGCCGTCAAAGATAATTTAAATGATCCGGAGGCACCTTTGCCTTTCGTTTGAATTAGTTTGCCATTGGCTACAGATGTTTTCAAATATTTCTTAATGAATGGAGCCAATTTCTGCGAATCACATCTATATGTAATGTTTATAAATTTTTTTATTGCCAACAAGGACGAGCCACCGCGTTCTTTTAAACTCTTGATGGCGGCATCAACCATTTGTTGGGTTGGAGGATGTGTTGGTGAAGTCGAAGGTTTTTTTGCCTTTTTAGCAGCAGCGACAACAACACCACCACTAGCAGCCTTTTTTACCTTCTTCTCTCCAGGAGATGTTGTACCAGCACTAACAACACCGGCAGTAACGGGAGATGCAATAGTATCAATGGCAGCACTCTCTGACATTTCAGTATTTTATATTAATCCACTTGTAATTTATTTGATTTATTTAATTAATTAGTTTTGTAACACACACACAACTAGCGTCTTCGGAGCTCACTCTTAGCAAAGTAATTACACCTTATAACACACAAATTTGCCATCTTGCAGTAAACTCAACGCTTAGACGACATTTTGAGAAGCGAATAGTAGTCACTGTAAATAAAATGGCAAAAATATAGAGGCAGCTAGTACAAATTTGTGTACACGTTTGCACATATTTTTATTTTTATTAATTATATGGGATGAGATTTTGAAAAAATGTTCCACTTTTTACGAAATGGAGATGCAACCACATTGAATTTTAATAAAATCGACCATTTAACATCTTTTATTATTATTTTATTGGCGTTTTAGTGCAAATATTTTTTTTGGATTTCCCAAAAATTTGCACAAATCTTGGAAAATAGAGAATGTTATGAAAGATTTTCCATCAAATCATTATCAGGATTGAAATTATGCATGTGGAGGATGTGAATGAGTGAAAATAATTTAGTTTACGGGCCAAATCGATTTTTAATGAATATTTGAAAATTACGAACGCATCGAACGACTGTACACTGTATTATGCTGTTGCCTACATCATTATAACCAGCAGCAGTAATCAAATGAGAGCGAATAAATACTTATGTTTCAACAATTTACATATATATACAATAGGAAAATTAATTATTTTACATAAATTAATTAATTAATTTCACACGAATTAACAACATCCACATCAATTACATATATTACACATGCATACATACACGTTGACTGTGAAGTCGAAATTGTGTGAAGACAATATGTTTGGTTAGGTGATCCGTTCTTTTTCTTTAAGAACAATTAAAGAAATATTTAAAAGAAAAAACATCAAGGAGGGGCTCGAATTATTAGTAACTCGAATATAACTTATGGAAAAGTTTTATATATATAGCGCACAGAGGTACATATTATGTTATCGATTTTCGATTGATGAACTTCTGAAGCTTAATCGCTGATGATAATGAAAAAGTTGCCCCGAATATTTAACAAGTGACACGTTTTATAATAAGCTTCTATTCGATTGGATTGGATTATCCCCATCGTATATTCTTGTGTGCGGCCTCAACGTTTCAACAAATAAAAACACCAACAACAAATGCGAAATAAAAAATTGCCCAACTCTTTATTATACAATATTTTCTATATAAATGAAATCCTATTA
Source organism: Ornithomya fringillina (assembly GCA_963978525.1). Lineage (NCBI taxonomy): Eukaryota > Metazoa > Arthropoda > Insecta > Diptera > Hippoboscidae > Ornithomya > Ornithomya fringillina. The sequence goes on from OZ021690.1 coordinate 3,386,396, forward strand.
CAATACTTTTTTTTTACGTTTCGTAACATTTATTATGCTCATATCTCTCTTTGTTATATTCATTGTGGTCCTGAAAAGGACCGATTTATAGTAATTTTTGATTTCCTTTAGGTGATGAATGCGTTTTCCGGGTAAAATTAAGCACGTTCGCCACGAATACGTCTGGCCAATTGGATATCTTTGGGCATAATTGTGACGCGCTTGGCGTGAATGGCGCACAAGTTCGTATCTTCGAATAGGCCGACCAAGTAGGCTTCGCTAGCTTCTTGGAGTGCCATAACCGCAGAACTTTGGAAACGTAAATCGGTCTTAAAGTCTTGCGCTATTTCACGCACCAAACGTTGGAATGGCAGTTTGCGAATTAACAATTCGGTACTCTTTTGATAGCGACGAATTTCACGCAATGCAACGGTACCAGGACGATAGCGATGCGGCTTCTTTACACCACCAGTGGCTGGTGCACTTTTGCGAGCTGCCTTTGTAGCCAATTGCTTGCGTGGCGCTTTTCCACCAGTTGATTTACGAGCTGTTTGCTTAGTACGGGCCATTTATTATATTATTTTTCTCACTTATAACACAAAATTAAATAATTTTCAAATGTAACACAATTCAACACTGTTCAGCACTAACTTTCAAATGAGCGAAGCGTCATGGGCACGCTTGTATTTATACAAAAATTTTGGCATAGCTATGTGCATGAGTCCATTCGGCATTCGACATTAATCGTATTTGCTTTGTATGTGTTGTATGTGTATGTGTAGTACGCCTGTTTTGTATAAATAGAAGACGATTAACGCGAAACATTTCATAAGTTGTGTGACATTCGTACGGTTAAGAAGTGATTTAGTGAAAAGTGAACTATAACTATACAATAAAGAAGTGAAGTAAATATGACTGGTCGTGGCAAAGGTGGTAAAGGTTTGGGAAAGGGTGGTGCCAAGCGTCATCGTAAAGTTTTACGCGATAATATCCAAGGTATAACAAAGCCAGCTATTAGGCGCCTGGCTCGTCGTGGTGGTGTAAAGCGCATCTCCGGCCTGATCTATGAAGAAACACGTGGTGTGTTGAAGGTATTTTTGGAAAATGTTATACGTGATGCTGTCACCTATACGGAACACGCCAAGAGGAAGACTGTCACTGCGATGGACGTGGTTTATGCATTGAAACGTCAGGGTCGTACTCTATATGGTTTTGGCGGTTAAATAACATCATCTATCTATCCTGAATATCGATGCAACAAGAATCAATGAAAAACGGTCCTTTTCAGGACCACAGATAATTCTTAAAAAAACGAGATTTTTATTTTTCCGATAAAAAAATTTGTACGAGTATGTAGTCGGCATTAAATATGTTTTATAGATTTCTTGTTATTTATTAGGCGCTTAGCTTTCCATTTCGATTTCAAAACCCGTAAATTATAATAAATATGGAAAAACAAAACGAATGAATCTGTCGCCATTGTGTGCAGCGTGACTTTCAATTCAATTCATTTTTAAGGAAAATTTATTTTAATAAAGTTCGTTTTTTCTCTCATCTCTTAATAAGAAATTCATGTTGTCGTCCTGAAAAGGACGGATGCTTAGATATTGAATTTAATATGATACGATAATTAGGGATGGATTTAGGCCTTTTTCTCCGTTTTCTTTGGCAAGAGCACAGCTTGGATATTTGGTAGCACACCACCTTGGGCAATAGTCACACCAGATAACAATTTATTCAATTCCTCGTCATTGCGGATGGCTAATTGTAAATGACGTGGAATAATTCTTGTCTTTTTATTATCACGAGCAGCATTGCCGGCCAACTCTAGAACTTCAGCTGCTAAATATTCCATTACGGCTGCCAAATAAACGGGAGCACCAGCACCAACACGTTCAGCATAATTGCCTTTGCGCAATAATCGGTGAATGCGACCAACTGGGAATTGTAAACCAGCACGATTTGAACGAGACTTTGCCTTATTTTTCACTTTTCCACCTTTACCACGACCAGACATTTTTAATTTAATTCTTTTTCTTTTTCCTTTTACTTTTCTAAATGAAATTCACTTAATCACTGCACAAACACGAATGATTGGATTCGGCACGTTTTTCACTATTTATACATTTTTGCTTACAACACGTTCGACGTTTTTTTTATTACCTAGCCATCGCTTATTTATAGAATAATTCGTTCATACGAAGGCGTTTAAGCATGCATTCGTGCCGAATTATGTTTAATCGACTTTGAACAGTCAACAGTGAATAGTGAATAGTGAACAGTGAACAGTGAACATTGCATAGTGTGTTGTGAATATTGTGTAGTGTGGTGCTTTTATTTGATTAATTTGTGGAAAAATGCCGCCGAAGGCTAGTGGTAAAGCAGCTAAGAAGGCTGGAAAAGCACAGAAGAACATAACTAAAAATGATAAGCAGAAGAAGCGCAAGAGGAAGGAAAGCTATGCCATTTATATATACAAAGTACTTAAACAAGTACATCCTGATACTGGTATCTCGTCCAAAGCTATGAGTATCATGAATTCATTCGTAAATGATATTTTTGAACGCATTGCTGCAGAAGCTTCTCGCCTTGCTCACTACAATAAGCGCTCCACGATAACAAGTCGTGAAATTCAGACAGCTGTACGTCTTTTACTGCCCGGTGAGTTGGCCAAGCATGCCGTTAGCGAGGGTACAAAAGCTGTCACCAAATATACAAGCTCCAAATAAATTGTGTAACAAAAGCAAGCAGCAGCAACAGAATCAAAAGGTCCTTTTCAGGACCACAAAATCAATTTATAAGAAGAGAATAAATGTTTTCGTAACGTGTTCTTGTTTATCACGATGTGTGCCCTATGCCGACAATATACGTATTGTGTGAGAAAATAAATAAAAAACGCGTTCTCCACCACTTTGCCAATCAAATAAATTTAATTTCTTTCCCAAAATCTATATATAAAATAATTAAGTTGAGCAAACACCCTTACGAATAGATTAAGCAACGCTTGCTTTTATAAAAATCAATCTTCTTCTTAAATCATTTTGCAGCTCTTAAAAGAGCTTTTCTTTGTTTTTCTTTTATTTTTGTGCCCGTCCATCATCAACGGCACTGTGTGATAGCATTTGTCGCGCTTTTGTTCCATTTGTGGGCATTTATTTTTTGCCTGCAGCAGTTTTCTTGACGGTTGATTTTTTGAAAGGGACTGCAGCGATTGCAGCTTTTTTGGGTTTGGCAGGCGAAGCACTCTTTACTTTTTGTGCTCTCGGTTTGGTTGCCGGAGATTTGGCCACTGGTTTTATTGGCTTTGCTTTCACTGTTCCAGCTTTTTTCATGCTCTTGACCTTGGCTTGTTCACTTTTCTTTTTTTCAGTTGCCTTAATATTAGCAACTGACAAAATTTTTCGTCCAGTGCCGGCAGTAGATGTAGATTTACTTTTCGGTATGGCTGCATTGCTGGCGTTGCTTCCTCCTGCCTTCTTGATGGCAGCAGTGGCCGTAGTCTTCTTTTTCTTCTTATCGACGGCAACAATGGACTTCTCCTTGATCACCTTACCTTTCTTCTTCTTCTCAGCAACAGTTGCTTTCACAACTTTAGCTTTGGCGTTCCCTTTCGTTTCTTTATTAGCCGTCAAAGATAATTTAAATGATCCGGAGGCACCTTTGCCTTTCGTTTGAATTAGTTTGCCATTGGCTACAGATGTTTTCAAATATTTCTTAATGAATGGAGCCAATTTCTGCGAATCACATCTATATGTAATGTTTATAAATTTTTTTATTGCCAACAAGGACGAGCCACCGCGTTCTTTTAAACTCTTGATGGCGGCATCAACCATTTGTTGGGTTGGAGGATGTGTTGGTGAAGTCGAAGGTTTTTTTGCCTTTTTAGCAGCAGCGACAACAACACCACCACTAGCAGCCTTTTTTACCTTCTTCTCTCCAGGAGATGTTGTACCAGCACTAACAACACCGGCAGTAACGGGAGATGCAATAGTATCAATGGCAGCACTCTCTGACATTTCAGTATTTTATATTAATCCACTTGTAATTTATTTGATTTATTTAATTAATTAGTTTTGTAACACACACACAACTAGCGTCTTCGTAGCTCACTCTTAGCAATGTAATTACACCTTATAACACACAAATTTGCCATCTTGCAGTAAACTCAACGCTTAGACGACATTTTGAGAAGCGAATAGTAGTCACTGTAAATAAAATGGCAAAAATATAGAGGCAGCTAGTACAAATTTGTGTACACGTTTGCACATATTTTTATTTTTATTAATTATATGGGATGAGATTTTGAAAAAATGTTCCACTTTTTACGAAATGGAGATGCAACCACATTGAATTTTAATAAAATCGACCATTTAACATCTTTTATTATTATTTTATTGGCGTTTTAGTGCAAATATTTTTTTTGGATTTCCCAAAAATTTGCACAAATCTTGGAAAATAGAGAATGTTATGAAAGATTTTCCATCAAATCATTATCAGGATTGAAATTATGCATGTGGAGGATGTGAATGAGTGAAAATAATTTAGTTTACGGGCCAAATCGATTTTTAATGAATATTTGAAAATTACGAACGCATCGAACGACTGTACACTGTATTATGCTGTTGCCTACATCATTATAACCAGCAGCAGTAATCAAATGAGAGCGAATAAATACTTATGTTTCAACAATTTACATATATATACAATAGGAAAATTAATTATTTTACATAAATTAATTAATTAATTTCACACGAATTAACAACATCCACATCAATTACATATATTACACATGCATACATACACGTTGACTGTGAAGTCAAATTGTGTGAAGACAATATGTTTGGTTAGGTGATCCGTTCTTTTTCTTTAAGAACAATTAAAGAAATATTTAAAAGAAAAAACATCAAGGAGGGGCTCGAATTATTAGTAACTCGAATATAACTTATGGAAAAGTTTTATATATATAGCGCACAGAGGTACATATTATGTTATCGATTTTCGATTGATGAACTTCTGAAGCTTAATCGCTGATGATAATGAAAAAGTTGCCCCGAATATTTAACAAGTGACACGTTTTATAATAAGCTTCTATTCGATTGGATTGGATTATCCCCATCGTATATTCTTGTGTGCGGCCTCAACGTTTCAACAAATAAAAACACCAACAACAAATGCGAAATAAAAAATTGCCCAACTCTTTATTATACAATATTTTCTATATAAATGAAATCCTATTACAATACTTTTTTTTTACGTTTCGTAACATTTATTATGCTCATATCTCTCTTTGTTATATTCATTGTGGTCCTGAAAAGGACCGATTTATAGTAATTTTTGATTTCCTTTAGGTGATGAATGCGTTTTCCGGGTAAAATTAAGCACGTTCGCCACGAATACGTCTGGCCAATTGGATATCTTTGGGCATAATTGTGACGCGCTTGGCGTGAATGGCGCACAAGTTCGTATCTTCGAATAGGCCGACCAAGTAGGCTTCGCTAGCTTCTTGGAGTGCCATAACCGCAGAACTTTGGAAACGTAAATCGGTCTTAAAGTCTTGCGCTATTTCACGCACCAAACGTTGGAATGGCAGTTTGCGAATTAACAATTCGGTACTCTTTTGATAGCGACGAATTTCACGCAATGCAACGGTACCAGGACGATAGCGATGCGGCTTCTTTACACCACCAGTGGCTGGTGCACTTTTGCGAGCTGCCTTTGTAGCCAATTGCTTGCGTGGCGCTTTTCCACCAGTTGATTTACGAGCTGTTTGCTTAGTACGGGCCATTTATTATATTATTTTTCTCACTTATAACACAAAATTAAATAATTTTCAAATGTAACACAATTCAACACTGTTCAGCACTAACTTTCAAATGAGCGAAGCGTCATGGGCACGCTTGTATTTATACAAAAATTTTGGCATAGCTATGTGCATGAGTCCATTCGGCATTCGACATTAATCGTATTTGCTTTGTATGTGTTGTATGTGTATGTGTAGTACGCCTGTTTTGTATAAATAGAAGACGATTAACGCGAAACATTTCATAAGTTGTGTGACATTCGTACGGTTAAGAAGTGATTTAGTGAAAAGTGAACTATAACTATACAATAAAGAAGTGAAGTAAATATGACTGGTCGTGGCAAAGGTGGTAAAGGTTTGGGAAAGGGTGGTGCCAAGCGTCATCGTAAAGTTTTACGCGATAATATCCAAGGTATAACAAAGCCAGCTATTAGGCGCCTGGCTCGTCGTGGTGGTGTAAAGCGCATCTCCGGCCTGATCTATGAAGAAACACGTGGTGTGTTGAAGGTATTTTTGGAAAATGTTATACGTGATGCTGTCACCTATACGGAACACGCCAAGAGGAAGACTGTCACTGCGATGGACGTGGTTTATGCATTGAAACGTCAGGGTCGTACTCTATATGGTTTTGGCGGTTAAATAACATCATCTATCTATCCTGAATATCGATGCAACAAGAATCAATGAAAAACGGTCCTTTTCAGGACCACAGATAATTCTTAAAAAAACGAGATTTTTATTTTTCCGATAAAAAAATTTGTACGAGTATGTAGTCGGCATTAAATATGTTTTATAGATTTCTTGTTATTTATTAGGCGCTTAGCTTTCCATTTCGATTTCAAAACCCGTAAATTATAATAAATATGGAAAAACAAAACGAATGAATCTGTCGCCATTGTGTGCAGCGTGACTTTCAATTCAATTCATTTTTAAGGAAAATTTATTTTAATAAAGTTCGTTTTTTCTCTCATCTCTTAATAAGAAATTCATGTTGTCGTCCTGAAAAGGACGGATGCTTAGATATTGAATTTAATATGAGGCGATAATTAGGGATGGATTTAGGCCTTTTTCTCCGTTTTCTTTGGCAAGAGCACAGCTTGGATATTTGGTAGCACACCACCTTGGGCAATAGTCACACCAGATAACAATTTATTCAATTCCTCGTCATTGCGGATGGCTAATTGTAAATGACGTGGAATAATTCTTGTCTTTTTATTATCACGAGCAGCATTGCCGGCCAACTCTAGAACTTCAGCTGCTAAATATTCCATTACGGCTGCCAAATAAACGGGAGCACCAGCACCAACACGTTCAGCATAATTGCCTTTGCGCAATAATCGGTGAATGCGACCAACTGGGAATTGTAAACCAGCACGATTTGAACGAGACTTTGCCTTATTTTTCACTTTTCCACCTTTACCACGACCAGACATTTTTAATTTAATTCTTTTTCTTTTTCCTTTTACTTTTCTAAATGAAATTCACTTAATCACTGCACAAACACGAATGATTGGATTCGGCACGTTTTTCACTATTTATACATTTTTGCTTACAACACGTTCGACGTTTTTTTTATTACCTAGCCATCGCTTATTTATAGAATAATTCGTTCATACGAAGGCGTTTAAGCATGCTTTCGTGCCGAATTATGTTTAATCGACTTTGAACAGTCAACAGTGAATAGTGAATAGTGAACAGTGTGTTGTGAATATTGTGTAGTGTGGTGCTTTTATTTGATTAATTTGTGGAAAAATGCCGCCGAAGGCTAGTGGTAAAGCAGCTAAGAAGGCTGGAAAAGCACAGAAGAACATAACTAAAAATGATAAGCAGAAGAAGCGCAAGAGGAAGGAAAGCTATGCCATTTATATATACAAAGTACTTAAACAAGTACATCCTGATACTGGTATCTCGTCCAAAGCTATGAGTATCATGAATTCATTCGTAAATGATATTTTTGAACGCATTGCTGCAGAAGCTTCTCGCCTTGCTCACTACAATAAGCGCTCCACGATAACAAGTCGTGAAATTCAGACAGCTGTACGTCTTTTACTGCCCGGTGAGTTGGCCAAGCATGCCGTTAGCGAGGGTACAAAAGCTGTCACCAAATATACAAGCTCCAAATAAATTGTGTAACAAAAGCAAGCAGCAGCAACAGAATCAAAAGGTCCTTTTCAGGACCACAAAATCAATTTATAAGAAGAGAATAAATGTTTTCGTAACGTGTTCTTGTTTATCACGATGTGTGCCCTATGCCGACAATATACGTATTGTGTGAGAAAATAAATAAAAAACGCGTTCTCCACCACTTTGCCAATCAAATAAATTTAATTTCTTTCCCAAAATCTATATATAAAATAATTAAGTTGAGCAAACACCCTTACGAATAGATTAAACAACGCTTGCTTTTATAAAAATCAATCTTCTTCTTAAATCATTTTGCAGCTCTTAAAAGAGCTTTTCTTTGTTTTTCTTTTATTTTTGTGCCCGTCCATCATCAACGGCACTGTGTGATAGCATTTGTCGCGCTTTTGTTCCATTTGTGGGCATTTATTTTTTGCCTGCAGCAGTTTTCTTGACGGTTGATTTTTTGGAAGGGACTGCAGCGATTGCAGCTTTTTTGGGTTTGGCAGGCGAAGCACTCTTTACTTTTGGTGCTCTCGGTTTGGTTGCCGGAGATTTGGCCACTGGTTTGATTGGCTTTGCTTTCACTGTTCCAGCTTTTTTCATGCTCTTGACCTTGGCTTGTTCACTTTTCTTTTTTTCACTTGCCTTAATATTAGCAACTGACAAAGTTTTTCGTCCAGTGCCGGCAGTAGATGTAGATTTACTTTTTGGTATGGCTGCATTGCTGGCGTTGCTTCCTCCTACCTTCTTGATGGCAGCAGTGGCCGTAGTCTTCTTTTTCTTCTTATCGACGGCAACAATGGACTTCTCCTTGATCACCTTACCTTTCTTCTTCTTCTCAGCAACAGTTGCTTTCACAACTTTAGCTTTGGCGTTCCCTTTCGTTTCTTTATTAGCCGTCAAAGATAATTTAAATGATCCGGAGGCACCTTTGCCTTTCGTTTGAATTAGTTTGCCATTGGCTACAGATGTTTTCAAATATTTCTTAATGAATGGAGCCAATTTCTGCGAATCACATCTATATGTAATGTTTATAAATTTTTTTATTGCCAACAAGGACGAGCCACCGCGTTCTTTTAAACTCTTGATGGCGGCATCAACCATTTGTTGGGTTGGAGGATGTGTTGGTGAAGTCGAAGGTTTTTTTGCCTTTTTAGCAGCAGCGACAACAACACCACCACTAGCAGCCTTTTTTACCTTCTTCTCTCCAGGAGATGTTGTACCAGCACTAACAACACCGGCAGTAACGGGAGATGCAATAGTATCAATGGCAGCACTCTCTGACATTTCAGTATTTTATATTAATCCACTTGTAATTTATTTGATTTATTTAATTAATTAGTTTTGTAACACACACACAACTAGCGTCTTCGGAGCTCACTCTTAGCAAAGTAATTACACCTTATAACACACAAATTTGCCATCTTGCAGTAAACTCAACGCTTAGACGACATTTTGAGAAGCGAATAGTAGTCACTGTAAATAAAATGGCAAAAATATAGAGGCAGCTAGTACAAATTTGTGTACACGTTTGCACATATTTTTATTTTTATTAATTATATGGGATGAGATTTTGAAAAAATGTTCCACTTTTTACGAAATGGAGATGCAACCACATTGAATTTTAATAAAATCGACCATTTAACATCTTTTATTATTATTTTATTGGCGTTTTAGTGCAAATATTTTTTTTGGATTTCCCAAAAATTTGCACAAATCTTGGAAAATAGAGAATGTTATGAAAGATTTTCCATCAAATCATTATCAGGATTGAAATTATGCATGTGGAGGATGTGAATGAGTGAAAATAATTTAGTTTACGGGCCAAATCGATTTTTAATGAATATTTGAAAATTACGAACGCATCGAACGACTGTACACTGTATTATGCTGTTGCCTACATCATTATAACCAGCAGCAGTAATCAAATGAGAGCGAATAAATACTTATGTTTCAACAATTTACATATATATACAATAGGAAAATTAATTATTTTACATAAATTAATTAATTAATTTCACACGAATTAACAACATCCACATCAATTACATATATTACACATGCATACATACACGTTGACTGTGAAGTCGAAATTGTGTGAAGACAATATGTTTGGTTAGGTGATCCGTTCTTTTTCTTTAAGAACAATTAAAGAAATATTTAAAAGAAAAAACATCAAGGAGGGGCTCGAATTATTAGTAACTCGAATATAACTTATGGAAAAGTTTTATATATATAGCGCACAGAGGTACATATTATGTTATCGATTTTCGATTGATGAACTTCTGAAGCTTAATCGCTGATGATAATGAAAAAGTTGCCCCGAATATTTAACAAGTGACACGTTTTATAATAAGCTTCTATTCGATTGGATTGGATTATCCCCATCGTATATTCTTGTGTGCGGCCTCAACGTTTCAACAAATAAAAACACCAACAACAAATGCGAAATAAAAAATTGCCCAACTCTTTATTATACAATATTTTCTATATAAATGAAATCCTATTACAATACTTTTTTTTTACGTTTCGTAACATTTATTATGCTCATATCTCTCTTTGTTATATTCATTGTGGTCCTGAAAAGGACCGATTTATAGTAATTTTTGATTTCCTTTAGGTGATGAATGCGTTTTCCGGGTAAAATTAAGCACGTTCGCCACGAATACGTCTGGCCAATTGGATATCTTTGGGCATAATTGTGACGCGCTTGGCGTGAATGGCGCACAAATTCGTATCTTCGAATAGGCCGACCAAGTAGGCTTCGCTAGCTTCTTGGAGTGCCATAACCGCAGAACTTTGGAAACGTAAATCGGTCTTAAAGTCTTGCGCTATTTCACGCACCAAACGTTGGAATGGCAGTTTGCGAATTAACAATTCGGTACTCTTTTGATAGCGACGAATTTCACGCAATGCAACGGTACCAGGACGATAGCGATGCGGCTTCTTTACACCACCAGTGGCTGGTGCACTTTTGCGAGCTGCCTTTGTAGCCAATTGCTTGCGTGGCGCTTTTCCACCAGTTGATTTACGAGCTGTTTGCTTAGTACGGGCCATTTATTATATTATTTTTCTCACTTATAACACAAAATTAAATAATTTTCAAATGTAACACAATTCAACACTGTTCAGCACTAACTTTCAAATGAGCGAAGCGTCATGGGCACGCTTGTATTTATACAAAAATTTTGGCATAGCTATGTGCATGAGTCCATTCGGCATTCGACATTAATCGTATTTGCTTTGTATGTGTTGTATGTGTATGTGTAGTACGCCTGTTTTGTATAAATAGAAGACGATTAACGCGAAACATTTCATAAGTTGTGTGACATTCGTACGGTTAAGAAGTGATTTAGTGAAAAGTGAACTATAACTATACAATAAAGAAGTGAAGTAAATATGACTGGTCGTGGCAAAGGTGGTAAAGGTTTGGGAAAGGGTGGTGCCAAGCGTCATCGTAAAGTTTTACGCGATAATATCCAAGGTATAACAAAGCCAGCTATTAGGCGCCTGGCTCGTCGTGGTGGTGTAAAGCGCATCTCCGGCCTGATCTATGAAGAAACACGTGGTGTGTTGAAGGTATTTTTGGAAAATGTTATACGTGATGCTGTCACCTATACGGAACACGCCAAGAGGAAGACTGTCACTGCGATGGACGTGGTTTATGCATTGAAACGTCAGGGTCGTACTCTATATGGTTTTGGCGGTTAAATAACATCATCTATCTATCCTGAATATCGATGCAACAAGAATCAATGAAAAACGGTCCTTTTCAGGACCACAGATAATTCTTAAAAAAACGAGATTTTTATTTTTCCGATAAAAAAATTTGTACGAGTATGTAGTCGGCATTAAATATGTTTTATAGATTTCTTGTTATTTATTAGGCGCTTAGCTTTCCATTTCGATTTCAAAACCCGTAAATTATAATAAATATGGAAAAACAAAACGAATGAATCTGTCGCCATTGTGTGCAGCGTGACTTTCAATTCAATTCATTTTTAAGGAAAATTTATTTTAATAAAGTTCGTTTTTTCTCTCATCTCTTAATAAGAAATTCATGTTGTCGTCCTGAAAAGGACGGATGCTTAGATATTGAATTTAATATGAGGCGATAATTAGGGATGGATTTAGGCCTTTTTCTCCGTTTTCTTTGGCAAGAGCACAGCTTGGATATTTGGTAGCACACCACCTTGGGCAATAGTCACACCAGATAACAATTTATTCAATTCCTCGTCATTGCGGATGGCTAATTGTAAATGACGTGGAATAATTCTTGTCTTTTTATTATCACGAGCAGCATTGCCGGCCAACTCTAGAACTTCAGCTGCTAAATATTCCATTACGGCTGCCAAATAAACGGGAGCACCAGCACCAACACGTTCAGCATAATTGCCTTTGCGCAATAATCGGTGAATGCGACCAACTGGGAATTGTAAACCAGCACGATTTGAACGAGACTTTGCCTTATTTTTCACTTTTCCACCTTTACCACGACCAGACATTTTTAATTTAATTCTTTTTCTTTTTCCTTTTACTTTTCTAAATGAAATTCACTTAATCACTGCACAAACACGAATGATTGGATTCGGCACGTTTTTCACTATTTATACATTTTTGCTTACAACACGTTCGACGTTTTTTTTATTACCTAGCCATCGCTTATTTATAGAATAATTCGTTCATACGAAGGCGTTTAAGCATGCTTTCGTGCCGAATTATGTTTAATCGACTTTGAACAGTCAACAGTGAATAGTGAATAGTGAACAGTGTGTTGTGAATATTGTGTAGTGTGGTGCTTTTATTTGATTAATTTGTGGAAAAATGCCGCCGAAGGCTAGTGGTAAAGCAGCTAAGAAGGCTGGAAAAGCACAGAAGAACATAACTAAAAATGATAAGCAGAAGAAGCGCAAGAGGAAGGAAAGCTATGCCATTTATATATACAAAGTACTTAAACAAGTACATCCTGATACTGGTATCTCGTCCAAAGCTATGAGTATCATGAATTCATTCGTAAATGATATTTTTGAACGCATTGCTGCAGAAGCTTCTCGCCTTGCTCACTACAATAAGCGCTCCACGATAACAAGTCGTGAAATTCAGACAGCTGTACGTCTTTTACTGCCCGGTGAGTTGGCCAAGCATGCCGTTAGCGAGGGTACAAAAGCTGTCACCAAATATACAAGCTCCAAATAAATTGTGTAACAAAAGCAAGCAGCAGCAACAGAATCAAAAGGTCCTTTTCAGGACCACAAAATCAATTTATAAGAAGAGAATAAATGTTTTCGTAACGTGTTCTTGTTTATCACGATGTGTGCCCTATGCCGACAATATACGTATTGTGTGAGAAAATAAATAAAAAACGCGTTCTCCACCACTTTGCCAATCAAATAAATTTAATTTCTTTCCCAAAATCTATATATAAAATAATTAAGTTGAGCAAACACCCTTACGAATAGATTAAACAACGCTTGCTTTTATAAAAATCAATCTTCTTCTTAAATCATTTTGCAGCTCTTAAAAGAGCTTTTCTTTGTTTTTCTTTTATTTTTGTGCCCGTCCATCATCAACGGCACTGTGTGATAGCATTTGTCGCGCTTTTGTTCCATTTGTGGGCATTTATTTTTTGCCTGCAGCAGTTTTCTTGACGGTTGATTTTTTGGAAGGGACTGCAGCGATTGCAGCTTTTTTGGGTTTGGCAGGCGAAGCACTCTTTACTTTTGGTGCTCTCGGTTTGGTTGCCGGAGATTTGGCCACTGGTTTGATTGGCTTTGCTTTCACTGTTCCAGCTTTTTTCATGCTCTTGACCTTGGCTTGTTCACTTTTCTTTTTTTCACTTGCCTTAATATTAGCAACTGACAAAGTTTTTCGTCCAGTGCCGGCAGTAGATGTAGATTTACTTTTTGGTATGGCTGCATTGCTGGCGTTGCTTCCTCCTACCTTCTTGATGGCAGCAGTGGCCGTAGTCTTCTTTTTCTTCTTATCGACGGCAACAATGGACTTCTCCTTGATCACCTTACCTTTCTTCTTCTTCTCAGCAACAGTTGCTTTCACAACTTTAGCTTTGGCGTTCCCTTTCGTTTCTTTATTAGCCGTCAAAGATAATTTAAATGATCCGGAGGCACCTTTGCCTTTCGTTTGAATTAGTTTGCCATTGGCTACAGATGTTTTCAAATATTTCTTAATGAATGGAGCCAATTTCTGCGAATCACATCTATATGTAATGTTTATAAATTTTTTTATTGCCAACAAGGACGAGCCACCGCGTTCTTTTAAACTCTTGATGGCGGCATCAACCATTTGTTGGGTTGGAGGATGTGTTGGTGAAGTCGAAGGTTTTTTTGCCTTTTTAGCAGCAGCGACAACAACACCACCACTAGCAGCCTTTTTTACCTTCTTCTCTCCAGGAGATGTTGTACCAGCACTAACAACACCGGCAGTAACGGGAGATGCAATAGTATCAATGGCAGCACTCTCTGACATTTCAGTATTTTATATTAATCCACTTGTAATTTATTTGATTTATTTAATTAATTAGTTTTGTAACACACACACAACTAGCGTCTTCGGAGCTCACTCTTAGCAAAGTAATTACACCTTATAACACACAAATTTGCCATCTTGCAGTAAACTCAACGCTTAGACGACATTTTGAGAAGCGAATAGTAGTCACTGTAAATAAAATGGCAAAAATATAGAGGCAGCTAGTACAAATTTGTGTACACGTTTGCACATATTTTTATTTTTATTAATTATATGGGATGAGATTTTGAAAAAATGTTCCACTTTTTACGAAATGGAGATGCAACCACATTGAATTTTAATAAAATCGACCATTTAACATCTTTTATTATTATTTTATTGGCGTTTTAGTGCAAATATTTTTTTTGGATTTCCCAAAAATTTGCACAAATCTTGGAAAATAGAGAATGTTATGAAAGATTTTCCATCAAATCATTATCAGGATTGAAATTATGCATGTGGAGGATGTGAATGAGTGAAAATAATTTAGTTTACGGGCCAAATCGATTTTTAATGAATATTTGAAAATTACGAACGCATCGAACGACTGTACACTGTATTATGCTGTTGCCTACATCATTATAACCAGCAGCAGTAATCAAATGAGAGCGAATAAATACTTATGTTTCAACAATTTACATATATATACAATAGGAAAATTAATTATTTTACATAAATTAATTAATTAATTTCACACGAATTAACAACATCCACATCAATTACATATATTACACATGCATACATACACGTTGACTGTGAAGTCGAAATTGTGTGAAGACAATATGTTTGGTTAGGTGATCCGTTCTTTTTCTTTAAGAACAATTAAAGAAATATTTAAAAGAAAAAACATCAAGGAGGGGCTCGAATTATTAGTAACTCGAATATAACTTATGGAAAAGTTTTATATATATAGCGCACAGAGGTACATATTATGTTATCGATTTTCGATTGATGAACTTCTGAAGCTTAATCGCTGATGATAATGAAAAAGTTGCCCCGAATATTTAACAAGTGACACGTTTTATAATAAGCTTCTATTCGATTGGATTGGATTATCCCCATCGTATATTCTTGTGTGCGGCCTCAACGTTTCAACAAATAAAAACACCAACAACAAATGCGAAATAAAAAATTGCCCAACTCTTTATTATACAATATTTTCTATATAAATGAAATCCTATTACAATACTTTTTTTTTACGTTTCGTAACATTTATTATGCTCATATCTCTCTTTGTTATATTCATTGTGGTCCTGAAAAGGACCGATTTATAGTAATTTTTGATTTCCTTTAGGTGATGAATGCGTTTTCCGGGTAAAATTAAGCACGTTCGCCACGAATACGTCTGGCCAATTGGATATCTTTGGGCATAATTGTGACGCGCTTGGCGTGAATGGCGCACAAATTCGTATCTTCGAATAGGCCGACCAAGTAGGCTTCGCTAGCTTCTTGGAGTGCCATAACCGCAGAACTTTGGAAACGTAAATCGGTCTTAAAGTCTTGCGCTATTTCACGCACCAAACGTTGGAATGGCAGTTTGCGAATTAACAATTCGGTACTCTTTTGATAGCGACGAATTTCACGCAATGCAACGGTACCAGGACGATAGCGATGCGGCTTCTTTACACCACCAGTGGCTGGTGCACTTTTGCGAGCTGCCTTTGTAGCCAATTGCTTGCGTGGCGCTTTTCCACCAGTTGATTTACGAGCTGTTTGCTTAGTACGGGCCATTTATTATATTATTTTTCTCACTTATAACACAAAATTAAATAATTTTCAAATGTAACACAATTCAACACTGTTCAGCACTAACTTTCAAATGAGCGAAGCGTCATGGGCACGCTTGTATTTATACAAAAATTTTGGCATAGCTATGTGCATGAGTCCATTCGGCATTCGACATTAATCGTATTTGCTTTGTATGTGTTTGTGTAGTATGCCTGTTTTGTATAAATAGAAGACGATTAACGCGAAACATTTCATAAGTTGTGTGACATTCGTACGGTTAAGAAGTGATTTAGTGAAAAGTGAACTATAACTATACAATAAAGAAGTGAAGTAAATATGACTGGTCGTGGCAAAGGTGGTAAAGGTTTGGGAAAGGGTGGTGCCAAGCGTCATCGTAAAGTTTTACGCGATAATATCCAAGGTATAACAAAGCCAGCTATTAGGCGCCTGGCTCGTCGTGGTGGTGTAAAGCGCATCTCCGGCCTGATCTATGAAGAAACACGTGGTGTGTTGAAGGTATTTTTGGAAAATGTTATACGTGATGCTGTCACCTATACGGAACACGCCAAGAGGAAGACTGTCACTGCGATGGACGTGGTTTATGCATTGAAACGTCAGGGTCGTACTCTATATGGTTTTGGCGGTTAAATAACATCATCTATCTATCCTGAATATCGATGCAACAAGAATCAATGAAAAACGGTCCTTTTCAGGACCACAGATAATTTTTAAAAAAACGAGATTTTTATTTTTCCGATAAAAAAATTTGTACGAGTATGTAGTCGGCATTAAATATGTTTTATAGATTTCTTCTTATTTATTAGGCGCTTAGCTTTCCATTTCGATTTCAAAACCCGTAAATTGTAACAAATTAACAGATTATTAAAACTGGGGAATAAGCAGAGTAAATATGGAAAAACAAAACGAATGAATCTGTCGCCATTGTGTGCAGCGTGACTTTCAATTCAATTCATTTTTAAGGAAAATTTATTTTAATAAAGTTCGTTTTTTCTCTCATCTCTTAATAAGAAATTCATGTTGTCGTCCTGAAAAGGACGGATGCTTAGATATTGAATTTAATATGATACGATAATTAGGGATGGATTTAGGCCTTTTTCTCCGTTTTCTTTGGCAAGAGCACAGCTTGGATATTTGGTAGCACACCACCTTGGGCAATAGTCACACCAGATAACAATTTATTCAATTCCTCGTCATTGCGGATGGCTAATTGTAAATGACGTGGAATAATTCTTGTCTTTTTATTATCACGAGCAGCATTGCCGGCCAACTCTAGAACTTCAGCTGCTAAATATTCCATTACGGCTGCCAAATAAACGGGAGCACCAGCACCAACACGTTCAGCATAATTGCCTTTGCGCAATAATCGGTGAATGCGACCAACTGGGAATTGTAAACCAGCACGATTTGAACGAGACTTTGCCTTATTTTTCACTTTTCCACCTTTACCACGACCAGACATTTTTAATTTAATTCTTTTTCTTTTTCCTTTTACTTTTCTAAATGAAATTCACTTAATCACTGCACAAACACGAATGATTGGATTCGGCACGTTTTTCACTATTTATACATTTTTGCTTACAACACGTTCGACGTTTTTTTTATTACCTAGCCATCGCTTATTTATAGAATAATTCGTTCATACGAAGGCGTTTAAGCATGCATTCGTGCCGAATTATGTTTAATCGACTTTGAACAGTCAACAGTGAATAGTGAACAGTGAACAGTGAATAGTGAACAGTGAACATTGCATAGTGTGTTGTGAATATTGTGTAGTGTGGTGCTTTTATTTGATTAATTTGTGGAAAAATGCCGCCGAAGGCTAGTGGTAAAGCAGCTAAGAAGGCTGGAAAAGCACAGAAGAACATAACTAAAAATGATAAGCAGAAGAAGCGCAAGAGGAAGGAAAGCTATGCCATTTATATATACAAAGTACTTAAACAAGTACATCCTGATACTGGTATCTCGTCCAAAGCTATGAGTATCATGAATTCATTCGTAAATGATATTTTTGAACGCATTGCTGCAGAAGCTTCTCGCCTTGCTCACTACAATAAGCGCTCCACGATAACAAGTCGTGAAATTCAGACAGCTGTACGTCTTTTACTGCCCGGTGAGTTGGCCAAGCATGCCGTTAGCGAGGGTACAAAAGCTGTCACCAAATATACAAGCTCCAAATAAATTGTGTAACAAAAGCAAGCAGCAGCAACAGAATCAAAAGGTCCTTTTCAGGACCACAAAATCAATTTATAAGAAGAGAATAAATGTTTTCGTAACGTGTTCTTGTTTATCACGATGTGTGCCCTATGCCGACAATATACGTATTGTGTGAGAAAATAAATAAATAAAAAACGCGTTCTCCACCACTTTGCCAATCAAATAAATTTAATTTCTTTCCCAAAATCTATATATAAAATAATTAAGTTGAGCAAACACCCTTACGAATAGATTAAACAACGCTTGCTTTTATAAAAATCAATCTTCTTCTTAAATCATTTTGCAGCTCTTAAAAGAGCTTTTCTTTGTTTTTCTTTTATTTTTGTGCCCGTCCATCATCAACGGCACTGTGTGATAGCATTTGTCGCGCTTTTGTTCCATTTGTGGGCATTTATTTTTTGCCTGCAGCAGTTTTCTTGACGGTTGATTTTTTGGAAGGGACTGCAGCGATTGCAGCTTTTTTGGGTTTGGCAGGCGAAGCACTCTTTACTTTTTGTGCTCTCGGTTTGGTTGCCGGAGATTTGGCCACTGGTTTTATTGGCTTTGCTTTCACTGTTCCAGCTTTTTTCATGCTCTTGACCTTGGCTTGTTCACTTTTCTTTTTTTCAGTTGCCTTAATATTAGCAACTGACAAAATTTTTCGTCCAGTGCCGGCAGTAGATGTAGATTTACTTTTCGGTATGGCTGCATTGCTGGCGTTGCTTCCTCCTGCCTTCTTGATGGCAGCAGTGGCCGTAGTCTTCTTTTTCTTCTTATCGACGGCAACAATGGACTTCTCCTTGATCACCTTACCTTTCTTCTTCTTCTCAGCAACAGTTGCTTTCACAACTTTAGCTTTGGCGTTCCCTTTCGTTTCTTTATTAGCCGTCAAAGATAATTTAAATGATCCGGAGGCACCTTTGCCTTTCGTTTGAATTAGTTTGCCATTGGCTACAGATGTTTTCAAATATTTCTTAATGAATGGAGCCAATTTCTGCGAATCACACTTATATGTAATGTTTATAAATTTTTTTATTGCCAACAAGGACGAGCCACCGCGTTCTTTTAAACTCTTGATGGCGGCATCAACCATTTGTTGGGTTGGAGGATGTGTTGGTGAAGTCGAAGGTTTTTTTGCCTTTTTAGCAGCAGCGACAACAACACCACCACTAGCAGCCTTTTTTACCTTCTTCTCTCCAGGAGATGTTGTACCAGCACTAACAACACCGGCAGTAACGGGAGATGCAATAGTATCAATGGCAGCACTCTCTGACATTTCAGTATTTTATATTAATCCACTTGTAATTTATTTGATTTATTTAATTAATTAGTTTTGTAACACACACACAACTAGCGTCTTCGGAGCTCACTCTTAGCAAAGTAATTACACCTTATAACACACAAATTTGCCATCTTGCAGTAAACTCAACGCTTAGACGACATTTTGAGAAGCGAATAGTAGTCACTGTAAATAAAATGGCAAAAATATAGAGGCAGCTAGTACAAATTTGTGTACACGTTTGCACATATTTTTATTTTTATTAATTATATGGGATGAGATTTTGAAAAAATGTTCCACTTTTTACGAAATGGAGATGCAACCACATTGAATTTTAATAAAATCGACCATTTAACATCTTTTATTATTATTTTATTGGCGTTTTAGTGCAAATATTTTTTTTGGATTTCCCAAAAATTTGCACAAATCTTGGAAAATAGAGAATGTTATGAAAGATTTTCCATCAAATCATTATCAGGATTGAAATTATGCATGTGGAGGATGTGAATGAGTGAAAATAATTTAGTTTACGGGCCAAATCGATTTTTAATGAATATTTGAAAATTACGAACGCATCGAATGACTGTACACTGTATTATGCTGTTGCCTACATCATTATAACCAGCAGCAGTAATCAAATGAGAGCGAATAAATACTTATGTTTCAACAATTTACATATATATACAATAGGAAAATTAATTATTTTACATAAATTAATTAATTAATTTCACACGAATTAACAACATCCACATCAATTACATATATTACACATGCATACATACACGTTGACTGTGAAGTCAAATTGTGTGAAGACAATATGTTTGGTTAGGTGATCCGTTCTTTTTCTTTAAGAACAATTAAAGAAATATTTAAAAGAAAAAACATCAAGGAGGGGCTCGAATTATTAGTAACTCGAATATAACTTATGGAAAAGTTTTATATATATAGCGCACAGAGGTACATATTATGTTATCGATTTTCGATTGATGAACTTCTGAAGCTTAATCGCTGATGATAATGAAAAAGTTGCCCCGAATATTTAACAAGTGACACGTTTTATAATAAGCTTCTATTCGATTGGATTGGATTATCCCCATCGTATATTCTTGTGTGCGGCCTCAACGTTTCAACAAATAAAAACACCAACAACAAATGCGAAATAAAAAATTGCCCAACTCTTTATTATACAATATTTTCTATATAAATGAAATCCTATTACAATACTTTTTTTTTACGTTTCGTAACATTTATTATGCTCATATCTCTCTTTGTTATATTCATTGTGGTCCTGAAAAGGACCGATTTATAGTAATTTTTGATTTCCTTTAGGTGATGAATGCGTTTTCCGGGTAAAATTAAGCACGTTCGCCACGAATACGTCTGGCCAATTGGATATCTTTGGGCATAATTGTGACGCGCTTGGCGTGAATGGCGCACAAGTTCGTATCTTCGAATAGGCCGACCAAGTAGGCTTCGCTAGCTTCTTGGAGTGCCATAACCGCAGAACTTTGGAAACGTAAATCGGTCTTAAAGTCTTGCGCTATTTCACGCACCAAACGTTGGAATGGCAGTTTGCGAATTAACAATTCGGTACTCTTTTGATAGCGACGAATTTCACGCAATGCAACGGTACCAGGACGATAGCGATGCGGCTTCTTTACACCACCAGTGGCTGGTGCACTTTTGCGAGCTGCCTTTGTAGCCAATTGCTTGCGTGGCGCTTTTCCACCAGTTGATTTACGAGCTGTTTGCTTAGTACGGGCCATTTATTATATTATTTTTCTCACTTATAACACAAAATTAAATAATTTTCAAATGTAACACAATTCAACACTGTTCAGCACTAACTTTCAAATGAACGAAGCGTCATGGGCACGCTTGTATTTATACAAAAATTTTGGCATAGCTATGTGCATGAGCCCATTCGGCATTCGACATTAATCGTATTTGCTTTGTATGTGTTTGTGTAGTATGCCTGTTTTGTATAAATAGAAGACGATTAACGCGAAACATTTCATAAGTTGTGTGACATTCGTACGGTTAAGAAGTGATTTAGTGAAAAGTGAACTATAACTATACAATAAAGAAGTGAATTAAATATGACTGGTCGTGGCAAAGGTGGTAAAGGTTTGGGAAAGGGTGGTGCCAAGCGTCATCGTAAAGTTTTACGCGATAATATCCAAGGTATAACAAAGCCAGCTATTAGGCGCCTGGCTCGTCGTGGTGGTGTAAAGCGCATCTCCGGCCTGATCTATGAAGAAACACGTGGTGTGTTGAAGGTATTTTTGGAAAATGTTATACGTGATGCTGTCACCTATACGGAACACGCCAAGAGGAAGACTGTCACTGCGATGGACGTGGTTTATGCATTGAAACGTCAGGGTCGTACTCTATATGGTTTTGGCGGTTAAATAACATCATCTATCTATCCTGAATATCGATGCAACAAGAATCAATGAAAAACGGTCCTTTTCAGGACCACAGATAATTCTTAAAAAAACGAGATTTTTATTTTTCCGATAAAAAAA
Organism: Ornithomya fringillina; assembly: GCA_963978525.1. Lineage (NCBI taxonomy): Eukaryota > Metazoa > Arthropoda > Insecta > Diptera > Hippoboscidae > Ornithomya > Ornithomya fringillina. Next base: position 3,408,570 of record OZ021690.1, read on the forward strand.
TTTGTACGAGTATGTAGTCGGCATTAAATATGTTTTATAGATTTCTTGTTATTTATTAGGCGCTTAGCTTTCCATTTCGATTTCCAAACTCGTAAATTATTACTGGGGAATAAGCAGAGTAAATATGGAAAAACAAAACGAATGAATCTGTCGCCATTGTGTGCAGCGTGATTTTCAATTCAATTCATTTTTAAGGAAAATTTATTTTAATAAAGTTCGTTTTTTCTCTCATCTCTTAATAAGAAATTCATGTTGTCGTCCTGAAAAGGACGGATGCTTAGATATTGAATTTAATATGATACGATAATTAGGGATGGATTTAGGCCTTTTTCTCCGTTTTCTTTGGCAAGAGCACAGCTTGGATATTTGGTAGCACACCACCTTGGGCAATAGTCACACCAGATAACAATTTATTCAATTCCTCGTCATTGCGGATGGCTAATTGTAAATGACGTGGAATAATTCTTGTCTTTTTATTATCACGAGCAGCATTGCCGGCCAACTCTAGAACTTCAGCTGCTAAATATTCCATTACGGCTGCCAAATAAACGGGAGCACCAGCACCAACACGTTCAGCATAATTGCCTTTGCGCAATAATCGGTGAATGCGACCAACTGGGAATTGTAAACCAGCACGATTTGAACGAGACTTTGCCTTATTTTTCACTTTTCCACCTTTACCACGACCAGACATTTTTAATTTAATTCTTTTTCTTTTTCCTTTTACTTTTCTAAATGAAATTCACTTAATCACTGCACAAACACGAATGATTGGATTCGGCACGTTTTTCACTATTTATACATTTTTGCTTACAACACGTTCGACGTTTTTTTTATTACCTAGCCATCGCTTATTTATAGAATAATTCGTTCATACGAAGGCGTTTAAGCATGCATTCGTGCCGAATTATGTTTAATCGACTTTGAACAGTCAACAGTGAATAGTGAACAGTGAACAGTGAACATTGCATAGTGTGTTGTGAATATTGTGTAGTGTGGTGCTTTTATTTGATTAATTTGTGGAAAAATGCCGCCAAAGGCTAGTGGTAAAGCAGCTAAGAAGGCTGGAAAAGCACAGAAGAACATAACTAAAAATGATAAGCAGAAGAAGCGCAAGAGGAAGGAAAGCTATGCCATTTATATATACAAAGTACTTAAACAAGTACATCCTGATACTGGTATCTCGTCCAAAGCTATGAGTATCATGAATTCATTCGTAAATGATATTTTTGAACGCATTGCTGCAGAAGCTTCTCGCCTTGCTCACTACAATAAGCGCTCCACGATAACAAGTCGCGAAATTCAGACAGCTGTACGTCTTTTACTGCCCGGTGAGTTGGCCAAGCATGCCGTTAGCGAGGGTACAAAAGCTGTCACCAAATATACAAGCTCCAAATAAATTGTGTAACAAAAGCAAGCAACAGAATCAAAAGGTCCTTTTCAGGACCACAAAATCAATTTATAAGAAGAGAATAAATATTTTCGTAACGTGTTCTTGTTTATCACGATGTGTGCCCTATGCCGACAATATACGTATTGTGTGAGAAAATAAATAAATAAAAAACGCGTTCTCCACCACTTTGCCAATCAAATAAATTTAATTTCTTTCCCAAAATCTATATATAAAATAATTAAGTTGAGCAAACACCCTTACGAATAGATTAAACAACGCTTGCTTTTATAAAAATCAATCTTCTTCTTAAATCATTTTGCAGCTCTTAAAAGAGCTTTTCTTTGTTTTTCTTTTATTTTTGTGCCCGTCCATCATCAACGGCACTGTGTGATAGCATTTGTCGCGCTTTTGTTCCATTTGTGGGCATTTATTTTTTGCCTGCAGCAGTTTTCTTGACGGTTGATTTTTTGGAAGGGACTGCAGCGATTGCAGCTTTTTTGGGTTTGGCAGGCGAAGCACTCTTTACTTTTGGTGCTCTCGGTTTGGTTGCCGGAGATTTGGCCACTGGTTTTATTGGCTTTGCTTTCACTGTTCCAGCTTTTTTCATGCTCTTGACCTTGGCTTGTTCACTTTTCTTTTTTTCAGTTACCTTAATATTAGCAACGGACAAAATTTTTCGTCCAGTGCCGGCAGTAGATGTAGATTTACTTTTCGGTATGGCTGCATTGCTGGCGTTGCTTCCTCCTGCCTTCTTGATGGCAGCAGTGGCCGTAGTCTTCTTTTTCTTCTTATCGACGGCAACAATGGACTTCTCCTTGATCACCTTACCTTTCTTCTTCTTCTCAGCAACAGTTGCTTTCACAACTTTAGCTTTGGCGTTCCCTTTCGTTTCTTTATTAGCCGTCAAAGATAATTTAAATGATCCGGAGGCACCTTTGCCTTTCGTTTGAATTAGTTTGCCATTGGCTACAGATGTTTTCAAATATTTCTTAATGAATGGAGCCAATTTCTGCGAATCACACTTATATGTAATGTTTATAAATTTTTTTATTGCCAACAAGGACGAGCCACCGCGTTCTTTTAAACTCTTGATGGCGGCATCAACCATTTGTTGGGTTGGAGGATGTGTTGGTGAAGTCGAAGGTTTTTTTGCCTTTTTAGCAGCAGCGACAACAACACCACCACTAGCAGCCTTTTTTACCTTCTTCTCTCCAGGAGATGTTGTACCAGCACTAACAACACCGGCAGTAACGGGAGATGCAATAGTATCAATGGCAGCACTCTCTGACATTTCAGTATTTTATATTAATCCACTTGTAATTTATTTGATTTATTTAATTAATTAGTTTTGTAACACACACACAACTAGCGTCTTCGTAGCTCACTCTTAGCAAAGTAATTACACCTTATAACACACAAATTTGCCATCTTGCAGTAAACTCAACGCTTAGACGACATTTTGAGAAGCGAATAGTAGTCACTGTAAATAAAATGGCAAAAATATAGAGGCAGCTAGTACAAATTTGTGTACACGTTTGCACATATTTTTATTTTTATTAATTATATGGGATGAGATTTTGAAAAAATGTTCCACTTTTTACGAAATGGAGATGCAACCACATTGAATTTTAATAAAATCGACCATTTAACATCTTTTATTATTATTTTATTGGCGTTTTAGTGCAAATATTTTTTTTGGATTTCCCAAAAATTTGCACAAATCTTGGAAAATAGAGAATGTTATGAAAGATTTTCCATCAAATCATTATCAGGATTGAAATTATGCATGTGGTGGATGTGAATGAGTGAAAATAATTTAGTTTACGGGCCAAATCGATTTTTAATGAATATTTGAAAATTATGAACGCATCGAACGACTGTACACTGTATTATGCTGTTGCCTACATCATTATAATCAGCAGCAGTAATCAAATGAGAGCGAATAAATACTTTTGTTTCAACAATTTACATATATATACAATAGGAAAATTAATTATTTTACATAAATTAATTAATTAATTTCACACGAATTAACAACATCCACATCAATTACATATATTACACATGCATACATACACGTTGACTGTGAAGTCAAATTGTGTGAAGACAATATGTTTGGTTAGGTGATCCGTTCTTTTTCTTTAAGAACAATTAAAGAAATATTTAAAAGAAAAAACATCAAGGAGGGGCTCGAATTATTAGTAACTCGAATATAACTTATGGAAAAGTTTTATATATATAGCGCACAGAGGTACATATTATGTTATCGATTTTCGATTGATGAACTTCTGAAGCTTAATCGCTGATGATAATGAAAAAGTTGCCCCGAATATTTAACAAGTGACACGTTTTATAATAAGCTTCTATTCGATTGGATTGGATTATCCCCATCGTATATTCTTGTGTGCGGCCTCAACGTTTCAACAAATAAAAACACCAACAACAAATGCGAAATAAAAAATTGCCCAACTCTTTATTATACAATATTTTCTATATAAATGAAATCCTATTACAATACTTTTTTTTTACGTTTCGTAACATTTATTATGCTCATATCTCTCTTTGTTATATTCATTGTGGTCCTGAAAAGGACCGATTTATAGTAATTTTTGATTTCCTTTAGGTGATGAATGCGTTTTCCGGGTAAAATTAAGCACGTTCGCCACGAATACGTCTGGCCAATTGGATATCTTTGGGCATAATTGTGACGCGCTTGGCGTGAATGGCGCACAAATTCGTATCTTCGAATAGGCCGACCAAGTAGGCTTCGCTAGCTTCTTGGAGTGCCATAACTGCAGAACTTTGGAAACGTAAATCGGTCTTAAAGTCTTGCGCTATTTCACGCACCAAACGTTGGAATGGCAGTTTGCGAATTAACAATTCGGTACTCTTTTGATAGCGACGAATTTCACGCAATGCAACGGTACCAGGACGATAGCGATGCGGCTTCTTTACACCACCAGTGGCTGGTGCACTTTTGCGAGCTGCCTTTGTAGCCAATTGCTTGCGTGGCGCTTTTCCACCAGTTGATTTACGAGCTGTTTGCTTAGTACGGGCCATTTATTATATTATTTTTCTCACTTATAACACAAAATTAAATAATTTTCAAATGTAACACAATTCAACACTGTTCAGCACTAACTTTCAAATGAACGAAGCGTCATGGGCACGCTTGTATTTATACAAAAATTTTGGCATAGCTATGTGCATGAGCCCATTCGGCATTCGACATTAATCGTATTTGCTTTGTATGTGTTTGTGTAGTATGCCTGTTTTGTATAAATAGAAGACGATTAACGCGAAACATTTCATAAGTTGTGTGACATTCGTACGGTTAAGAAGTGATTTAGTGAAAAGTGAACTATAACTATACAATAAAGAAGTGAAGTAAATATGACTGGTCGTGGCAAAGGTGGTAAAGGTTTGGGAAAGGGTGGTGCCAAGCGTCATCGTAAAGTTTTACGCGATAATATCCAAGGTATAACAAAGCCAGCTATTAGGCGCCTGGCTCGTCGTGGTGGTGTAAAGCGCATCTCCGGCCTAATCTATGAAGAAACACGTGGTGTGTTGAAGGTATTTTTGGAAAATGTTATACGTGATGCTGTCACCTATACGGAACACGCCAAGAGGAAGACTGTCACTGCGATGGACGTGGTTTATGCATTGAAACGTCAGGGTCGTACTCTATATGGTTTTGGCGGTTAAATAACATCATCTATCTATCCTGAATATCGATGCAACAAGAATCAATGAAAAACGGTCCTTTTCAGGACCACAGATAATTCTTAAAAAAACGAGATTTTTATTTTTCCGATAAAAAAATTTGTACGAGTATGTAGTCGGCATTAAATATGTTTTATAGATTTCTTGTTATTTGTTAGGCGCTTAGCTTTCCATTTCGATTTCAAAACTCGTAAATTATTACTGGGGAATAAGCAGAGTAAATATGGAAAAACAAAACGAATGAATCTGTCGCCATTGTGTGCAGCGTGACTTTCAATTCAATTCATTTTTAAGGAAAATTTATTTTAATAAAGTTCGTTTTTTCTCTCATCTCTTAATAAGAAATTCATGTTGTCGTCCTGAAAAGGACGGATGCTTAGATATTGAATTTAATATGATACGATAATTAGGGATGGATTTAGGCCTTTTTCTCCGTTTTCTTTGGCAAGAGCACAGCTTGGATATTTGGTAGCACACCACCTTGGGCAATAGTCACACCAGATAACAATTTATTCAATTCCTCGTCATTGCGGATGGCTAATTGTAAATGACGTGGAATAATTCTTGTCTTTTTATTATCACGAGCAGCATTGCCGGCCAACTCTAGAACTTCAGCTGCTAAATATTCCATTACGGCTGCCAAATAAACGGGAGCACCAGCACCAACACGTTCAGCATAATTGCCTTTGCGCAATAATCGGTGAATGCGACCAACTGGGAATTGTAAACCAGCACGATTTGAACGAGACTTTGCCTTATTTTTCACTTTTCCACCTTTACCACGACCAGACATTTTTAATTTAATTCTTTTTCTTTTTCCTTTTACTTTTCTAAATGAAATTCACTTAATCACTGCACAAACACGAATGATTGGATTCGGCACGTTTTTCACTATTTATACATTTTTGCTTACAACACGTTCGACGTTTTTTTTATTACCTAGCCATCGCTTATTTATAGAATAATTCGTTCATACGAAGGCGTTTAAGCATGCATTCGTGCCGAATTATGTTTAATCGACTTTGAACAGTCAACAGTGAATAGTGAACAGTGAACAGTGAACATTGCATAGTGTGTTGTGAATATTGTGTAGTGTGGTGCTTTTATTTGATTAATTTGTGGAAAAATGCCGCCAAAGGCTAGTGGTAAAGCAGCTAAGAAGGCTGGAAAAGCACAGAAGAACATAACTAAAAATGATAAGCAGAAGAAGCGCAAGAGGAAGGAAAGCTATGCCATTTATATATACAAAGTACTTAAACAAGTACATCCTGATACTGGTATCTCGTCCAAAGCTATGAGTATCATGAATTCATTCGTAAATGATATTTTTGAACGCATTGCTGCAGAAGCTTCTCGCCTTGCTCACTACAATAAGCGCTCCACGATAACAAGTCGCGAAATTCAGACAGCTGTACGTCTTTTACTGCCCGGTGAGTTGGCCAAGCATGCCGTTAGCGAGGGTACAAAAGCTGTCACCAAATATACAAGCTCCAAATAAATTGTGTAACAAAAGCAAGCAACAGAATCAAAAGGTCCTTTTCAGGACCACAAAATCAATTTATAAGAAGAGAATAAATATTTTCGTAACGTGTTCTTGTTTATCACGATGTGTGCCCTATGCCGACAATATACGTATTGTGTGAGAAAATAAATAAATAAAAAACGCGTTCTCCACCACTTTGCCAATCAAATAAATTTAATTTCTTTCCCAAAATCTATATATAAAATAATTAAGTTGAGCAAACACCCTTACGAATAGATTAAACAACGCTTGCTTTTATAAAAATCAATCTTCTTCTTAAATCATTTTGCAGCTCTTAAAAGAGCTTTTCTTTGTTTTTCTTTTATTTTTGTGCCCGTCCATCATCAACGGCACTGTGTGATAGCATTTGTCGCGCTTTTGTTCCATTTGTGGGCATTTATTTTTTGCCTGCAGCAGTTTTCTTGACGGTTGATTTTTTGGAAGGGACTGCAGCGATTGCAGCTTTTTTGGGTTTGGCAGGCGAAGCACTCTTTACTTTTGGTGCTCTCGGTTTGGTTGCCGGAGATTTGGCCACTGGTTTTATTGGCTTTGCTTTCACTGTTCCAGCTTTTTTCATGCTCTTGACCTTGGCTTGTTCACTTTTCTTTTTTTCAGTTGCCTTAATATTAGCAACTGACAAAATTTTTCGTCCAGTGCCGGCAGTAGATGTAGATTTACTTTTCGGTATGGCTGCATTGCTGGCGTTGCTTCCTCCTGCCTTCTTGATGGCAGCAGTGGCCGTAGTCTTCTTTTTCTTCTTATCGACGGCAACAATGGACTTCTCCTTGATCACCTTACCTTTCTTCTTCTTCTCAGCAACAGTTGCTTTCACAACTTTAGCTTTGGCGTTCCCTTTCGTTTCTTTATTAGCCGTCAAAGATAATTTAAATGATCCGGAGGCACCTTTGCCTTTCGTTTGAATTAGTTTGCCATTGGCTACAGATGTTTTCAAATATTTCTTAATGAATGGAGCCAATTTCTGCGAATCACACTTATATGTAATGTTTATAAATTTTTTTATTGCCAACAAGGACGAGCCACCGCGTTCTTTTAAACTCTTGATGGCGGCATCAACCATTTGTTGGGTTGGAGGATGTGTTGGTGAAGTCGAAGGTTTTTTTGCCTTTTTAGCAGCAGCGACAACAACACCACCACTAGCAGCCTTTTTTACCTTCTTCTCTCCAGGAGATGTTGTACCAGCACTAACAACACCGGCAGTAACGGGAGATGCAATAGTATCAATGGCAGCACTCTCTGACATTTCAGTATTTTATATTAATCAACTTGTAATTTATTTGATTTATTTAATTAATTAGTTTTGTAACACACACACAACTAGCGTCTTCAGAGCTCACTCTTAGCAAAGTAATTACACCTTATAACACACAAATTTGCCATCTTGCAGTAAACTCAACGCTTAGACGACATTTTGAGAAGCGAATAGTAGTCACTGTAAATAAAATGGCAAAAATATAGAGGCAGCTAGTACAAATTTGTGTACACGTTTGCACATATTTTTATTTTTATTAATTATTTGGGATGAGATTTTGAAAAAATGTTCCACTTTTTACGAAATGGAGATGCAACCACATTGAATTTTAATAAAATCGACCATTTAACATCTTTTATTATTATTTTATTGGCGTTTTAGTGCAAATATTTTTTTTGGATTTCCCAAAAATTTGCACAAATCTTGGAAAATAGAGAATGTTATGAAAGATTTTCCATCAAATCATTATCAGGATTGAAATTATGCATGTGGAGGATGTGAATGAGTGAAAATAATTTAGTTTACGGGCCAAATCGATTTTTAATGAATATTTGAAAATTATGAACGCATCGAACGACTGTACACTGTATTATGCTGTTGCCTACATCATTATAACCAGCAGCAGTAATCAAATGAGAGCGAATAAATACTTATGTTTCAACAATTTACATATATATACAATAGGAAAATTAATTATTTTACATAAATTAATTAATTAATTTCACACGAATTAACAACCACATCAATTACATATATTACACATGCATACATACACGTTGACTGTGAAGTCAAATTGTGTGAAGACAATATGTTTGGTTAGGTGATCCGTTCTTTTTCTTTAAGAACAATTAAAGAAATATTTAAAAGAAAAAACATCAAGGAGGGGCTCGAATTATTAGTAACTCGAATATAACTTATGGAAAAGTTTTATATATATAGCGCACAGAGGTACATATTATGTTATCGATTTTCGATTGATGAACTTCTGAAGCTTAATCGCTGATGATAATGAAAAAGTTGCCCCGAATATTTAACAAGTGACACGTTTTATAATAAGCTTCTATTCGATTGGATTGGATTATCCCCATCGTATATTCTTGTGTGCGGCCTCAACGTTTCAACAAATAAAAACACCAACAACAAATGCGAAATAAAAAATTGCCCAACTCTTTATTATACAATATTTTCTATATAAATGAAATCCTATTACAATACTTTTTTTTTACGTTTCGTAACATTTATTATGCTCATATCTCTCTTTGTTATATTCATTGTGGTCCTGAAAAGGACCGATTTATAGTAATTTTTGATTTCCTTTAGGTGATGAATGCGTTTTCCGGGTAAAATTAAGCACGTTCGCCACGAATACGTCTGGCCAATTGGATATCTTTGGGCATAATTGTGACGCGCTTGGCGTGAATGGCGCACAAGTTCGTATCTTCGAATAGGCCGACCAAGTAGGCTTCGCTAGCTTCTTGGAGTGCCATAACCGCAGAACTTTGGAAACGTAAATCGGTCTTAAAGTCTTGCGCTATTTCACGCACCAAACGTTGGAATGGCAGTTTGCGAATTAACAATTCGGTACTCTTTTGATAGCGACGAATTTCACGCAATGCAACGGTACCAGGACGATAGCGATGCGGCTTCTTTACACCACCAGTGGCTGGTGCACTTTTGCGAGCTGCCTTTGTAGCCAATTGCTTGCGTGGCGCTTTTCCACCAGTTGATTTACGAGCTGTTTGCTTAGTACGGGCCATTTATTATATTATTTTTCTCACTTATAACACAAAATTAAATAATTTTCAAATGTAACACAATTCAACACTGTTCAGCACTAACTTTCAAATGAACGAAGCGTCATGGGCACGCTTGTATTTATACAAAAATTTTGGCATAGCTATGTGCATGAGCCCATTCGGCATTCGACATTAATCGTATTTGCTTTGTATGTGTTTGTGTAGTATGCCTGTTTTGTATAAATAGAAGACGATTAACGCGAAACATTTCATAAGTTGTGTGACATTCGTACGGTTAAGAAGTGATTTAGTGAAAAGTGAACTATAACTATACAATAAAGAAGTGAATTAAATATGACTGGTCGTGGCAAAGGTGGTAAAGGTTTGGGAAAGGGTGGTGCCAAGCGTCATCGTAAAGTTTTACGCGATAATATCCAAGGTATAACAAAGCCAGCTATTAGGCGCCTGGCTCGTCGTGGTGGTGTAAAGCGCATCTCCGGCCTGATCTATGAAGAAACACGTGGTGTGTTGAAGGTATTTTTGGAAAATGTTATACGTGATGCTGTCACCTATACGGAACACGCCAAGAGGAAGACTGTCACTGCGATGGACGTGGTTTATGCATTGAAACGTCAGGGTCGTACTCTATATGGTTTTGGCGGTTAAATAACATCATCTATCTATCCTGAATATCGATGCAACAAGAATCAATGAAAAACGGTCCTTTTCAGGACCACAGATAATTCTTAAAAAAACGAGATTTTTATTTTTCCGATAAAAAAATTTGTACGAGTATGTAGTCGGCATTAAATATGTTTTATAGATTTCTTGTTATTTATTAGGCGCTTAGCTTTCCATTTCGATTTCCAAACTCGTAAATTATTACTGGGGAATAAGCAGAGTAAATATGGAAAAACAAAACGAATGAATCTGTCGCCATTGTGTGCAGCGTGATTTTCAATTCAATTCATTTTTAAGGAAAATTTATTTTAATAAAGTTCGTTTTTTCTCTCATCTCTTAATAAGAAATTCATGTTGTCGTCCTGAAAAGGACGGATGCTTAGATATTGAATTTAATATGAGGCGATAATTAGGGATGGATTTAGGCCTTTTTCTCCGTTTTCTTTGGCAAGAGCACAGCTTGGATATTTGGTAGCACACCACCTTGGGCAATAGTCACACCAGATAACAATTTATTCAATTCCTCGTCATTGCGGATGGCTAATTGTAAATGACGTGGAATAATTCTTGTCTTTTTATTATCACGAGCAGCATTGCCGGCCAACTCTAGAACTTCAGCTGCTAAATATTCCATTACGGCTGCCAAATAAACGGGAGCACCAGCACCAACACGTTCAGCATAATTGCCTTTGCGCAATAATCGGTGAATGCGACCAACTGGGAATTGTAAACCAGCACGATTTGAACGAGACTTTGCCTTATTTTTCACTTTTCCACCTTTACCACGACCAGACATTTTTAATTTAATTCTTTTTCTTTTTCCTTTTACTTTTCTAAATGAAATTCACTTAATCACTGCACAAACACGAATGATTGGATTCGGCACGTTTTTCACTATTTATACATTTTTGCTTACAACACGTTCGACGTTTTTTTTATTACCTAGCCATCGCTTATTTATAGAATAATTCGTTCATACGAAGGCGTTTAAGCATGCATTCGTGCCGAATTATGTTTAATCGACTTTGAACAGTCAACAGTGAATAGTGAACAGTGAACAGTGAACATTGCATAGTGTGTTGTGAATATTGTGTAGTGTGGTGCTTTTATTTGATTAATTTGTGGAAAAATGCCGCCGAAGGCTAGTGGTAAAGCAGCTAAGAAGGCTGGAAAAGCACAGAAGAACATAACTAAAAATGATAAGCAGAAGAAGCGCAAGAGGAAGGAAAGCTATGCCATTTATATATACAAAGTACTTAAACAAGTACATCCTGATACTGGTATCTCGTCCAAAGCTATGAGTATCATGAATTCATTCGTAAATGATATTTTTGAACGCATTGCTGCAGAAGCTTCTCGCCTTGCTCACTACAATAAGCGCTCCACGATAACAAGTCGCGAAATTCAGACAGCTGTACGTCTTTTACTGCCCGGTGAGTTGGCCAAGCATGCCGTTAGCGAGGGTACAAAAGCTGTCACCAAATATACAAGCTCCAAATAAATTGTGTAACAAAAGCAAGCAACAGAATCAAAAGGTCCTTTTCAGGACCACAAAATCAATTTATAAGAAGAGAATAAATATTTTCGTAACGTGTTCTTGTTTATCACGATGTGTGCCCTATGCCGACAATATACGTATTGTGTGAGAAAATAAATAAATAAAAAACGCGTTCTCCACCACTTTGCCAATCAAATAAATTTAATTTCTTTCCCAAAATCTATATATAAAATAATTAAGTTGAGCAAACACCCTTACGAATAGATTAAACAACGCTTGCTTTTATAAAAATCAATCTTCTTCTTAAATCATTTTGCAGCTCTTAAAAGAGCTTTTCTTTGTTTTTCTTTTATTTTTGTGCCCGTCCATCATCAACGGCACTGTGTGATAGCATTTGTCGCGCTTTTGTTCCATTTGTGGGCATTTATTTTTTGCCTGCAGCAGTTTTCTTGACGGTTGATTTTTTGGAAGGGACTGCAGCGATTGCAGCTTTTTTGGGTTTGGCAGGCGAAGCACTCTTTACTTTTGGTGCTCTCGGTTTGGTTGCCGGAGATTTGGCCACTGGTTTGATTGGCTTTGCTTTCACTGTTCCAGCTTTTTTCATGCTCTTGACCTTGGCTTGTTCACTTTTCTTTTTTTCAGTTACCTTAATATTAGCAACGGACAAAGTTTTTCGTCCAGTGCCGGCAGTAGATGTAGATTTACTTTTTGGTATGGCTGCATTGCTGGCGTTGCTTCCTCCTGCCTTCTTGATGGCAGCAGTGGCCGTAGTCTTCTTTTTCTTCTTATCGACGGCAACAATGGACTTCTCCTTGATCACCTTACCTTTCTTCTTCTTCTCAGCAACAGTTGCTTTCACAACTTTAGCTTTGGCGTTCCCTTTCGTTTCTTTATTAGCCGTCAAAGATAATTTAAATGATCCGGAGGCACCTTTGCCTTTCGTTTGAATTAGTTTGCCATTGGCTACAGATGTTTTCAAATATTTCTTAATGAATGGAGCCAATTTCTGCGAATCACACTTATATGTAATGTTTATAAATTTTTTTATTGCCAACAAGGACGAGCCACCGCGTTCTTTTAAACTCTTGATGGCGGCATCAACCATTTGTTGGGTTGGAGGATGTGTTGGTGAAGTCGAAGGTTTTTTTGCCTTTTTAGCAGCAGCGACAACAACACCACCACTAGCAGCCTTTTTTACCTTCTTCTCTCCAGGAGATGTTGTACCAGCACTAACAACACCGGCAGTAACGGGAGATGCAATAGTATCAATGGCAGCACTCTCTGACATTTCAGTATTTTATATTAATCCACTTGTAATTTATTTGATTTATTTAATTAATTAGTTTTGTAACACACACACAACTAGCGTCTTCGTAGCTCACTCTTAGCAAAGTAATTACACCTTATAACACACAAATTTGCCATCTTGCAGTAAACTCAACGCTTAGACGACATTTTGAGAAGCGAATAGTAGTCACTGTAAATAAAATGGCAAAAATATAGAGGCAGCTAGTACAAATTTGTGTACACGTTTGCACATATTTTTATTTTTATTAATTATTTGGGATGAGATTTTGAAAAAATGTTCCACTTTTTACGAAATGGAGATGCAACCACATTGAATTTTAATAAAATCGACCATTTAACATCTTTTATTATTATTTTATTGGCGTTTTAGTGCAAATATTTTTTTTGGATTTCCCAAAAATTTGCACAAATCTTGGAAAATAGAGAATGTTATGAAAGATTTTCCATCAAATCATTATCAGGATTGAAATTATGCATGTGGTGGATGTGAATGAGTGAAAATAATTCAGTTTACGGGCCAAATCGATTTTTAATGAATATTTGAAAATTATGAACGCATCGAACGACTGTACACTGTATTATGCTGTTGCCTACATCATTATAACCAGCAGCAGTAATCAAATGAGAGCGAATAAATACTTTTGTTTCAACAATTTACATATATATACAATAGGAAAATTAATTATTTTACATAAATTAATTAATTAATTTCACACGAATTAACAACATCCACATCAATTACATATATTACACATGCATACATACACGTTGACTGTGAAGTCAAATTGTGTGAAGACAATATGTTTGGTTAGGTGATCCGTTCTTTTTCTTTAAGAACAATTAAAGAAATATTTAAAAGAAAAAACATCAAGGAGGGGCTCGAATTATTAGTAACTCGAATATAACTTATGGAAAAGTTTTATATATATAGCGCACAGAGGTACATATTATGTTATCGATTTTCGATTGATGAACTTCTGAAGCTTAATCGCTGATGATAATGAAAAAGTTGCCCCGAATATTTAACAAGTGACACGTTTTATAATAAGCTTCTATTCGATTGGATTGGATTATCCCCATCGTATATTCTTGTGTGCGGCCTCAACGTTTCAACAAATAAAAACACCAACAACAAATGCGAAATAAAAAATTGCCCAACTCTTTATTATACAATATTTTCTATATAAATGAAATCCTATTACAATACTTTTTTTTTACGTTTCGTAACATTTATTATGCTCATATCTCTCTTTGTTATATTCATTGTGGTCCTGAAAAGGACCGATTTATAGTAATTTTTGATTTCCTTTAGGTGATGAATGCGTTTTCCGGGTAAAATTAAGCACGTTCGCCACGAATACGTCTGGCCAATTGGATATCTTTGGGCATAATTGTGACGCGCTTGGCGTGAATGGCGCACAAGTTCGTATCTTCGAATAGGCCGACCAAGTAGGCTTCGCTAGCTTCTTGGAGTGCCATAACCGCAGAACTTTGGAAACGTAAATCGGTCTTAAAGTCTTGCGCTATTTCACGCACCAAACGTTGGAATGGCAGTTTGCGAATTAACAATTCGGTACTCTTTTGATAGCGACGAATTTCACGCAATGCAACGGTACCAGGACGATAGCGATGCGGCTTCTTTACACCACCAGTGGCTGGTGCACTTTTGCGAGCTGCCTTTGTAGCCAATTGCTTGCGTGGCGCTTTTCCACCAGTTGATTTACGAGCTGTTTGCTTAGTACGGGCCATTTATTATATTATTTTTCTCACTTATAACACAAAATTAAATAATTTTCAAATGTAACACAATTCAACACTGTTCAGCACTAACTTTCAAATGAACGAAGCGTCATGGGCACGCTTGTATTTATACAAAAATTTTGGCATAGCTATGTGCATGAGCCCATTCGGCATTCGACATTAATCGTATTTGCTTTGTATGTGTTTGTGTAGTATGCCTGTTTTGTATAAATAGAAGACGATTAACGCGAAACATTTCATAAGTTGTGTGACATTCGTACGGTTAAGAAGTGATTTAGTGAAAAGTGAACTATAACTATACAATAAAGAAGTGAAGTAAATATGACTGGTCGTGGCAAAGGTGGTAAAGGTTTGGGAAAGGGTGGTGCCAAGCGTCATCGTAAAGTTTTACGCGATAATATCCAAGGTATAACAAAGCCAGCTATTAGGCGCCTGGCTCGTCGTGGTGGTGTAAAGCGCATCTCCGGCCTGATCTATGAAGAAACACGTGGTGTGTTGAAGGTATTTTTGGAAAATGTTATACGTGATGCTGTCACCTATACGGAACACGCCAAGAGGAAGACTGTCACTGCGATGGACGTGGTTTATGCATTGAAACGTCAGGGTCGTACTCTATATGGTTTTGGCGGTTAAATAACATCATCTATCTATCCTGAATATCGATGCAACAAGAATCAATGAAAAACGGTCCTTTTCAGGACCACAGATAATTCTTAAAAAAACGAGATTTTTATTTTTCCGATAAAAAAATTTGTACGAGTATGTAGTCGGCATTAAATATGTTTTATAGATTTCTTGTTATTTGTTAGGCGCTTAGCTTTCCATTTCGATTTCAAAACCCGTAAATTATAATAAATATGGAAAAACAAAACGAATGAATCTGTCGCCATTGTGTGCAGCGTGACTTTCAATTCAATTCATTTTTAAGGAAAATTTATTTTAATAAAGTTCGTTTTTTCTCTCATCTCTTAATAAGAAATTCATGTTGTCGTCCTGAAAAGGACGGATGCTTAGATATTGAATTTAATATGAGGCGATAATTAGGGATGGATTTAGGCCTTTTTCTCCGTTTTCTTTGGCAAGAGCACAGCTTGGATATTTGGTAGCACACCACCTTGGGCAATAGTCACACCAGATAACAATTTATTCAATTCCTCGTCATTGCGGATGGCTAATTGTAAATGACGTGGAATAATTCTTGTCTTTTTATTATCACGAGCAGCATTGCCGGCCAACTCTAGAACTTCAGCTGCTAAATATTCCATTACGGCTGCCAAATAAACGGGAGCACCAGCACCAACACGTTCAGCATAATTGCCTTTGCGCAATAATCGGTGAATGCGACCAACTGGGAATTGTAAACCAGCACGATTTGAACGAGACTTTGCCTTATTTTTCACTTTTCCACCTTTACCACGACCAGACATTTTTAATTTAATTCTTTTTCTTTTTCCTTTTACTTTTCTAAATGAAATTCACTTAATCACTGCACAAACACGAATGATTGGATTCGGCACGTTTTTCACTATTTATACATTTTTGCTTACAACACGTTCGACGTTTTTTTTATTACCTAGCCATCGCTTATTTATAGAATAATTCGTTCATACGAAGGCGTTTAAGCATGCATTCGTGCCGAATTATGTTTAATCGACTTTGAACAGTCAACAGTGAATAGTGAACAGTGAACATTGCATAGTGTGTTGTGAATATTGTGTAGTGTGGTGCTTTTATTTGATTAATTTGTGGAAAAATGCCGCCGAAGGCTAGTGGTAAAGCAGCTAAGAAGGCTGGAAAAGCACAGAAGAACATAACTAAAAATGATAAGCAGAAGAAGCGCAAGAGGAAGGAAAGCTATGCCATTTATATATACAAAGTACTTAAACAAGTACATCCTGATACTGGTATCTCGTCCAAAGCTATGAGTATCATGAATTCATTCGTAAATGATATTTTTGAACGCATTGCTGCAGAAGCTTCTCGCCTTGCTCACTACAATAAGCGCTCCACGATAACAAGTCGCGAAATTCAGACAGCTGTACGTCTTTTACTGCCCGGTGAGTTGGCCAAGCATGCCGTTAGCGAGGGTACAAAAGCTGTCACCAAATATACAAGCTCCAAATAAATTGTGTAACAAAAGCAAGCAACAGAATCAAAAGGTCCTTTTCAGGACCACAAAATCAATTTATAAGAAGAGAATAAATATTTTCGTAACGTGTTCTTGTTTATCACGATGTGTGCCCTATGCCGACAATATACGTATTGTGTGAGAAAATAAATAAATAAAAAACGCGTTCTCCACCACTTTGCCAATCAAATAAATTTAATTTCTTTCCCAAAATCTATATATAAAATAATTAAGTTGAGCAAACACCCTTACGAATAGATTAAACAACGCTTGCTTTTATAAAAATCAATCTTCTTCTTAAATCATTTTGCAGCTCTTAAAAGAGCTTTTCTTTGTTTTTCTTTTATTTTTGTGCCCGTCCATCATCAACGGCACTGTGTGATAGCATTTGTCGCGCTTTTGTTCCATTTGTGGGCATTTATTTTTTGCCTGCAGCAGTTTTCTTGACGGTTGATTTTTTGGAAGGGACTGCAGCGATTGCAGCTTTTTTGGGTTTGGCAGGCGAAGCACTCTTTACTTTTGGTGCTCTCGGTTTGGTTGCCGGAGATTTGGCCACTGGTTTGATTGGCTTTGCTTTCACTGTTCCAGCTTTTTTCATGCTCTTGACCTTGGCTTGTTCACTTTTCTTTTTTTCAGTTACCTTAATATTAGCAACGGACAAAGTTTTTCGTCCAGTGCCGGCAGTAGATGTAGATTTACTTTTTGGTATGGCTGCATTGCTGGCGTTGCTTCCTCCTGCCTTCTTGATGGCAGCAGTGGCCGTAGTCTTCTTTTTCTTCTTATCGACGGCAACAATGGACTTCTCCTTGATCACCTTACCTTTCTTCTTCTTCTCAGCAACAGTTGCTTTCACAACTTTAGCTTTGGCGTTCCCTTTCGTTTCTTTATTAGCCGTCAAAGATAATTTAAATGATCCGGAGGCACCTTTGCCTTTCGTTTGAATTAGTTTGCCATTGGCTACAGATGTTTTCAAATATTTCTTAATGAATGGAGCCAATTTCTGCGAATCACATCTATATGTAATGTTTATAAATTTTTTTATTGCCAACAAGGACGAGCCACCGCGTTCTTTTAAACTCTTGATGGCGGCATCAACCATTTGTTGGGTTGGAGGATGTGTTGGTGAAGTCGAAGGTTTTTTTGCCTTTTTAGCAGCAGCGACAACAACACCACCACTAGCAGCCTTTTTTACCTTCTTCTCTCCAGGGGATGTTGTACCAGCATTAACAACACCGGCAGTAACGGGAGATGCAATAGTATCAATGGCAGCACTCTCTGACATTTCAGTATTTTATATTAATCCACTTGTAATTTATTTGATTTATTTAATTAATTAGTTTTGTAACACACACACAACTAGCGTCTTCGTAGCTCACTCTTAGCAAAGTAATTACACCTTATAACACACAAATTTACCATCTTGCAGTAAACTCAACGCTTAGACGACATTTTGAGAAGCGAATAGTAGTCACTGTAAATAAAATGGCAAAAATATAGAGGCAGCTAGTACAAATTTGTGTACACGTTTGCACATATTTTTATTTTTATTAATTATTTGGGATGAGATTTTGAAAAAATGTTCCACTTTTTACGAAATGGAGATGCAACCACATTGAATTTTAATAAAATCGACCATTTAACATCTTTTATTATTATTTTATTGGCGTTTTAGTGCAAATATTTTTTTTGGATTTCCCAAAAATTTGCACAAATCTTGGAAAATAGAGAATGTTATGAAAGATTTTCCATCAAATCATTATCAGGATTGAAATTATGCATGTGGTGGATGTGAATGAGTGAAAATAATTTAGTTTTCGGGCCAAATCGATTTTTAATGAATATTTGAAAATTATGAACGCATCGAACGACTGTACACTGTATTATGCTGTTGCCTACATCATTATAATCAGCAGCAGTAATCAAATGAGAGCGAATAAATACTTTTGTTTCAACAATTTACATATATATACAATAGGAAAATTAATTATTTTACATAAATTAATTAATTAATTTCACACGAATTAACAACATCCACATCAATTACATATATTACACATGCATACATACACGTTGACTGTGAAGTCAAATTGTGTGAAGACAATATGTTTGGTTAGGTGATCCGTTCTTTTTCTTTAAGAACAATTAAAGAAATATTTAAAAGAAAAAACATCAAGGAGGGGCTCGAATTATTAGTAACTCGAATATAACTTATGGAAAAGTTTTATATATATAGCGCACAGAGGTACATATTATGTTATCGATTTTCGATTGATGAACTTCTGAAGCTTAATCGCTGATGATAATGAAAAAGTTGCCCCGAATATTTAACAAGTGACACGTTTTATAATAAGCTTCTATTCGATTGGATTGGATTATCCCCATCGTATATTCTTGTGTGCGGCCTCAACGTTTCAACAAATAAAAACACCAACAACAAATGCGAAATAAAAAATTGCCCAACTCTTTATTATACAATATTTTCTATATAAATGAAATCCTATTACAATACTTTTTTTTTACGTTTCGTAACATTTATTATGCTCATATCTCTCTTTGTTATATTCATTGTGGTCCTGAAAAGGACCGATTTATAGTAATTTTTGATTTCCTTTAGGTGATGAATGCGTTTTCCGGGTAAAATTAAGCACGTTCGCCACGAATACGTCTGGCCAATTGGATATCTTTGGGCATAATTGTGACGCGCTTGGCGTGAATGGCGCACAAGTTCGTATCTTCGAATAGGCCGACCAAGTAGGCTTCGCTAGCTTCTTGGAGTGCCATAACCGCAGAACTTTGGAAACGTAAATCGGTCTTAAAGTCTTGCGCTATTTCACGCACCAAACGTTGGAATGGCAGTTTGCGAATTAACAATTCGGTACTCTTTTGATAGCGACGAATTTCACGCAATGCAACGGTACCAGGACGATAGCGATGCGGCTTCTTTACACCACCAGTGGCTGGTGCACTTTTGCGAGCTGCCTTTGTAGCCAATTGCTTGCGTGGCGCTTTTCCACCAGTTGATTTACGAGCTGTTTGCTTAGTACGGGCCATTTATTATATTATTTTTCTCACTTATAACACAAAATTAAATAAATTTCAAATGTAACACAATTCAACACTGTTCAGCACTAACTTTCAAATGAACGAAGCGTCATGGGCACGCTTGTATTTATACAAAAATTTTGGCATAGCTATGTGCATGAGCCCATTCGGCATTCGACATTAATCGTATTTGCTTTGTATGTGTTTGTGTAGTATGCCTGTTTTGTATAAATAGAAGACGATTAACGCGAAACATTTCATAAGTTGTGTGACATTCGTACGGTTAAGAAGTGATTTAGTGAAAAGTGAACTATAACTATACAATAAAGAAGTGAAGTAAATATGACTGGTCGTGGCAAAGGTGGTAAAGGTTTGGGAAAGGGTGGTGCCAAGCGTCATCGTAAAGTTTTACGCGATAATATCCAAGGTATAACAAAGCCAGCTATTAGGCGCCTGGCTCGTCGTGGTGGTGTAAAGCGCATCTCCGGCCTAATCTATGAAGAAACACGTGGTGTGTTGAAGGTATTTTTGGAAAATGTTATACGTGATGCTGTCACCTATACGGAACACGCCAAGAGGAAGACTGTCACTGCGATGGACGTGGTTTATGCATTGAAACGTCAGGGTCGTACTCTATATGGTTTTGGCGGTTAAATAACATCATCTATCTATCCTGAATATCGATGCAACAAGAATCAATGAAAAACGGTCCTTTTCAGGACCACAGATAATTCTTAAAAAAACGAGATTTTTATTTTTCCGATAAAAAAATTTGTACGAGTATGTAGTCGGCATTAAATATGTTTTATAGATTTCTTGTTAATTATTAGGCGCTTAGCTTTCCATTTCGATTTCAAAACCCGTAAATTATAATAAATATGGAAAAACAAAACGAATGAATCTGTCGCCATTGTGTGCAGCGTGACTTTCAATTCAATTCATTTTTAAGGAAAATTTATTTTAATAAAGTTCGTTTTTTCTCTCATCTCTTAATAAGAAATTCATGTTGTCGTCCTGAAAAGGACGGATGCTTAGATATTGAATTTAATATGAGGCGATAATTAGGGATGGATTTAGGCCTTTTTCTCCGTTTTCTTTGGCAAGAGCACAGCTTGGATATTTGGTAGCACACCACCTTGGGCAATAGTCACACCAGATAACAATTTATTCAATTCCTCGTCATTGCGGATGGCTAATTGTAAATGACGTGGAATAATTCTTGTCTTTTTATTATCACGAGCAGCATTGCCGGCCAACTCTAGAACTTCAGCTGCTAAATATTCCATTACGGCTGCCAAATAAACGGGAGCACCAGCACCAACACGTTCAGCATAATTGCCTTTGCGCAATAATCGGTGAATGCGACCAACTGGGAATTGTAAACCAGCACGATTTGAACGAGACTTTGCCTTATTTTTCACTTTTCCACCTTTACCACGACCAGACATTTTTAATTTAATTCTTTTTCTTTTTCCTTTTACTTTTCTAAATGAAATTCACTTAATCACTGCACAAACACGAATGATTGGATTCGGCACGTTTTTCACTATTTATACATTTTTGCTTACAACACGTTCGACGTTTTTTTTATTACCTAGCCATCGCTTATTTATAGAATAATTCGTTCATACGAAGGCGTTTAAGCATGCATTCGTGCCGAATTATGTTTAATCGACTTTGAACAGTCAACAGTGAATAGTGAACAGTGAACAGTGAACATTGCATAGTGTGTTGTGAATATTGTGTAGTGTGGTGCTTTTATTTGATTAATTTGTGGAAAAATGCCGCCGAAGGCTAGTGGTAAAGCAGCTAAGAAGGCTGGAAAAGCACAGAAGAACATAACTAAAAATGATAAGCAGAAGAAGCGCAAGAGGAAGGAAAGCTATGCCATTTATATATACAAAGTACTTAAACAAGTACATCCTGATACTGGTATCTCGTCCAAAGCTATGAGTATCATGAATTCATTCGTAAATGATATTTTTGAACGCATTGCTGCAGAAGCTTCTCGCCTTGCTCACTACAATAAGCGCTCCACGATAACAAGTCGCGAAATTCAGACAGCTGTACGTCTTTTACTGCCCGGTGAGTTGGCCAAGCATGCCGTTAGCGAGGGTACAAAAGCTGTCACCAAATATACAAGCTCCAAATAAATTGTGTAACAAAAGCAAGCAACAGAATCAAAAGGTCCTTTTCAGGACCACAAAATCAATTTATAAGAAGAGAATAAATATTTTCGTAACGTGTTCTTGTTTATCACGATGTGTGCCCTATGCCGACAATATACGTATTGTGTGAGAAAATAAATAAATAAAAAACGCGTTCTCCACCACTTTGCCAATCAAATAAATTTAATTTCTTTCCCAAAATCTATATATAAAATAATTAAGTTGAGCAAACACCCTTACGAATAGATTAAACAACGCTTGCTTTTATAAAAATCAATCTTCTTCTTAAATCATTTTGCAGCTCTTAAAAGAGCTTTTCTTTGTTTTTCTTTTATTTTTGTGCCCGTCCATCATCAACGGCACTGTGTGATAGCATTTGTCGCGCTTTTGTTCCATTTGTGGGCATTTATTTTTTGCCTGCAGCAGTTTTCTTGACGGTTGATTTTTTGGAAGGGACTGCAGCGATTGCAGCTTTTTTGGGTTTGGCAGGCGAAGCACTCTTTACTTTTGGTGCTCTCGGTTTGGTTGCCGGAGATTTGGCCACTGGTTTGATTGGCTTTGCTTTCACTGTTCCAGCTTTTTTCATGCTCTTGACCTTGGCTTGTTCACTTTTCTTTTTTTCAGTTACCTTAATATTAGCAACGGACAAAGTTTTTCGTCCAGTGCCGGCAGTAGATGTAGATTTACTTTTTGGTATGGCTGCATTGCTGGCGTTGCTTCCTCCTGCCTTCTTGATGGCAGCAGTGGCCGTAGTCTTCTTTTTCTTCTTATCGACGGCAACAATGGACTTCTCCTTGATCACCTTACCTTTCTTCTTCTTCTCAGCAACAGTTGCTTTCACAACTTTAGCTTTGGCGTTCCCTTTCGTTTCTTTATTAGCCGTCAAAGATAATTTAAATGATCCGGAGGCACCTTTGCCTTTCGTTTGAATTAGTTTGCCATTGGCTACAGATGTTTTCAAATATTTCTTAATGAATGGAGCCAATTTCTGCGAATCACACTTATATGTAATGTTTATAAATTTTTTTATTGCCAACAAGGACGAGCCACCGCGTTCTTTTAAACTCTTGATGGCGGCATCAACCATTTGTTGGGTTGGAGGATGTGTTGGTGAAGTCGAAGGTTTTTTTGCCTTTTTAGCAGCAGCGACAACAACACCACCACTAGCAGCCTTTTTTACCTTCTTCTCTCCAGGGGATGTTGTACCAGCATTAACAACACCGGCAGTAACGGGAGATGCAATAGTATCAATGGCAGCACTCTCTGACATTTCAGTATTTTATATTAATCCACTTGTAATTTATTTGATTTATTTAATTAATTAGTTTTGTAACACACACACAACTAGCGTCTTCGTAGCTCACTCTTAGCAAAGTAATTACACCTTATAACACACAAATTTACCATCTTGCAGTAAACTCAACGCTTAGACGACATTTTGAGAAGCGAATAGTAGTCACTGTAAATAAAATGGCAAAAATATAGAGGCAGCTAGTACAAATTTGTGTACACGTTTGCACATATTTTTATTTTTATTAATTATTTGGGATGAGATTTTGAAAAAATGTTCCACTTTTTACGAAATGGAGATGCAACCACATTGAATTTTAATAAAATCGACCATTTAACATCTTTTATTATTATTTTATTGGCGTTTTAGTGCAAATATTTTTTTTGGATTTCCCAAAAATTTGCACAAATCTTGGAAAATAGAGAATGTTATGAAAGATTTTCCATCAAATCATTATCAGGATTGAAATTATGCATGTGGTGGATGTGAATGAGTGAAAATAATTTAGTTTTCGGGCCAAATCGATTTTTAATGAATATTTGAAAATTATGAACGCATCGAACGACTGTACACTGTATTATGCTGTTGCCTACATCATTATAATCAGCAGCAGTAATCAAATGAGAGCGAATAAATACTTTTGTTTCAACAATTTACATATATATACAATAGGAAAATTAATTATTTTACATAAATTAATTAATTAATTTCACACGAATTAACAACATCCACATCAATTACATATATTACACATGCATACATACACGTTGACTGTGAAGTCAAATTGTGTGAAGACAATATGTTTGGTTAGGTGATCCGTTCTTTTTCTTTAAGAACAATTAAAGAAATATTTAAAAGAAAAAACATCAAGGAGGGGCTCGAATTATTAGTAACTCGAATATAACTTATGGAAAAGTTTTATATATATAGCGCACAGAGGTACATATTATGTTATCGATTTTCGATTGATGAACTTCTGAAGCTTAATCGCTGATGATAATGAAAAAGTTGCCCCGAATATTTAACAAGTGACACGTTTTATAATAAGCTTCTATTCGATTGGATTGGATTATCCCCATCGTATATTCTTGTGTGCGGCCTCAACGTTTCAACAAATAAAAACACCAACAACAAATGCGAAATAAAAAATTGGCCAACTCTTTATTATACAATATTTTCTATATAAATGAAATCCTATTACAATACTTTTTTTTTTACGTTTCGTAACATTTATTATGCTCATATCTCTCTTTGTTATATTCATTGTGGTCCTGAAAAGGACCGATTTATAGTAATTTTTGATTTCCTTTAGGTGATGAATGCGTTTTCCGGGTAAAATTAAGCACGTTCGCCACGAATACGTCTGGCCAATTGGATATCTTTGGGCATAATTGTGACGCGCTTGGCGTGAATGGCGCACAAATTCGTATCTTCGAATAGGCCGACCAAGTAGGCTTCGCTAGCTTCTTGGAGTGCCATAACCGCAGAACTTTGGAAACGTAAATCGGTCTTAAAGTCTTGCGCTATTTCACGCACCAAACGTTGGAATGGCAGTTTGCGAATTAACAATTCGGTACTCTTTTGATAGCGACGAATTTCACGCAATGCAACGGTACCAGGACGATAGCGATGCGGCTTCTTTACACCACCAGTGGCTGGTGCACTTTTGCGAGCTGCCTTTGTAGCCAATTGCTTGCGTGGCGCTTTTCCACCAGTTGATTTACGAGCTGTTTGCTTAGTACGGGCCATTTATTATATTATTTTTCTCACTTATAACACAAAATTAAATAATTTTCAAATGTAACACAATTCAACACTGTTCAGCACTAACTTTCAAATGAGCGAAGCGTCATGGGCACGCTTGTATTTATACAAAAATTTTGGCATAGCTATGTGCATGAGACCATTCGGCATTCGACATTAATCGTATTTGCTTTGTATGTGTTGTATGTGTATGTGTAGTATGCCTGTTTTGTATAAATAGAAGACGATTAACGCGAAACATTTCATAAGTTGTGTGACATTCGTACGGTTAAGAAGTGATTTAGTGAAAAGTGAACTATAACTATACAATAAAGAAGTGAAGTAAATATGACTGGTCGTGGCAAAGGTGGTAAAGGTTTGGGAAAGGGTGGTGCCAAGCGTCATCGTAAAGTTTTACGCGATAATATCCAAGGTATAACAAAGCCAGCTATTAGGCGCCTGGCTCGTCGTGGTGGTGTAAAGCGCATCTCCGGCCTGATCTATGAAGAAACACGTGGTGTGTTGAAGGTATTTTTGGAAAATGTTATACGTGATGCTGTCACCTATACGGAACACGCCAAGAGGAAGACTGTCACTGCGATGGACGTGGTTTATGCATTGAAACGTCAGGGTCGTACTCTATATGGTTTTGGCGGTTAAATCACATCATCTATCTATCCTGAATATCGATGCAACAAGAATCAATGAAAAACGGTCCTTTTCAGGACCACAGATAATTTTAAAAAAAACGAGATTTTTATTTTTCCGATAAAAAAATTTGTACGAGTATGTAGTCTGCATTAAATATGTTTTATAGATTTCTTGTTAATTATTAGGCGCTTAGCTTTCCATTTCGATTTCAAAACCCGTAAATTATAATAAATATGGAAAAACAAAACGAATGAATCTGTCGCCATTGTGTGCAGCGTGACTTTCAATTCAATTCATTTTTAAGGAAAATTTATTTTAATAAAGTTCGTTTTTTCTCTCATCTCTTAATAAGAAATTCATGTTGTCGTCCTGAAAAGGACGGATGCTTAGATATTGAATTTAATATGAGGCGATAATTAGGGATGGATTTAGGCCTTTTTCTCCGTTTTCTTTGGCAAGAGCACAGCTTGGATATTTGGTAGCACACCACCTTGGGCAATAGTCACACCAGATAACAATTTATTCAATTCCTCGTCATTGCGGATGGCTAATTGTAAATGACGTGGAATAATTCTTGTCTTTTTATTATCACGAGCAGCATTGCCGGCCAACTCTAGAACTTCAGCTGCTAAATATTCCATTACGGCTGCCAAATAAACGGGAGCACCAGCACCAACACGTTCAGCATAATTGCCTTTGCGCAATAATCGGTGAATGCGACCAACTGGGAATTGTAAACCAGCACGATTTGAACGAGACTTTGCCTTATTTTTCACTTTTCCACCTTTACCACGACCAGACATTTTTAATTTAATTCTTTTTCTTTTTCCTTTTACTTTTCTAAATGAAATTCACTTAATCACTGCACAAACACGAATGATTGGATTCGGCACGTTTTTCACTATTTATACATTTTTGCTTACAACACGTTCGACGTTTTTTTTATTACCTAGCCATCGCTTATTTATAGAATAATTCGTTCATACGAAGGCGTTTAAGCATGCATTCGTGCCGAATTATGTTTAATCGACTTTGAACAGTCAACAGTGAATAGTGAATAGTGAACAGTGAACAGTGAACATTGCATAGTGTGTTGTGAATATTGTGTAGTGTGGTGCTTTTATTTGATTAATTTGTGGAAAAATGCCGCCGAAGGCTAGTGGTAAAGCAGCTAAGAAGGCTGGAAAAGCACAGAAGAACATAACTAAAAATGATAAGCAGAAGAAGCGCAAGAGGAAGGAAAGCTATGCCATTTATATATACAAAGTACTTAAACAAGTACATCCTGATACTGGTATCTCGTCCAAAGCTATGAGTATCATGAATTCATTCGTAAATGATATTTTTGAACGCATTGCTGCAGAAGCTTCTCGCCTTGCTCACTACAATAAGCGCTCCACGATAACAAGTCGCGAAATTCAGACAGCTGTACGTCTTTTACTGCCCGGTGAGTTGGCCAAGCATGCCGTTAGCGAGGGTACAAAAGCTGTCACCAAATATACAAGCTCCAAATAAATTGTGTAACAAAAGCAAGCAACAGAATCAAAAGGTCCTTTTCAGGACCACAAAATCAATTTATAAGAAGAGAATAAATATTTTCGTAACGTGTTCTTGTTTATCACGATGTGTGCCCTATGCCGACAATATACGTATTGTGTGAGAAAATAAATAAATAAAAAACGCGTTCTCCACCACTTTGCCAATCAAATAAATTTAATTTCTTTCCCAAAATCTATATATAAAATAATTAAGTTGAGCAAACACCCTTACGAATAGATTAAACAACGCTTGCTTTTATAAAAATCAATCTTCTTCTTAAATCATTTTGCAGCTCTTAAAAGAGCTTTTCTTTGTTTTTCTTTTATTTTTGTGCCCGTCCATCATCAACGGCACTGTGTGATAGCATTTGTCGCGCTTTTGTTCCATTTGTGGGCATTTATTTTTTGCCTGCAGCAGTTTTCTTGACGGTTGATTTTTTGGAAGGGACTGCAGCGATTGCAGCTTTTTTGGGTTTGGCAGGCGAAGCACTCTTTACTTTTGGTGCTCTCGGTTTGGTTGCCGGAGATTTGGCCACTGGTTTGATTGGCTTTGCTTTCACTGTTCCAGCTTTTTTCATGCTCTTGACCTTGGCTTGTTCACTTTTCTTTTTTTCAGTTACCTTAATATTAGCAACGGACAAAGTTTTTCGTCCAGTGCCGGCAGTAGATGTAGATTTACTTTTTGGTATGGCTGCATTGCTGGCGTTGCTTCCTCCTGCCTTCTTGATGGCAGCAGTGGCCGTAGTCTTCTTTTTCTTCTTATCGACGGCAACAATGGACTTCTCCTTGATCACCTTACCTTTCTTCTTCTTCTCAGCAACAGTTGCTTTCACAACTTTAGCTTTGGCGTTCCCTTTCGTTTCTTTATTAGCCGTCAAAGATAATTTAAATGATCCGGAGGCACCTTTGCCTTTCGTTTGAATTAGTTTGCCATTGGCTACAGATGTTTTCAAATATTTCTTAATGAATGGAGCCAATTTCTGCGAATCACACTTATATGTAATGTTTATAAATTTTTTTATTGCCAACAAGGACGAGCCACCGCGTTCTTTTAAACTCTTGATGGCGGCATCAACCATTTGTTGGGTTGGAGGATGTGTTGGTGAAGTCGAAGGTTTTTTTGCCTTTTTAGCAGCAGCGACAACAACACCACCACTAGCAGCCTTTTTTACCTTCTTCTCTCCAGGGGATGTTGTACCAGCATTAACAACACCGGCAGTAACGGGAGATGCAATAGTATCAATGGCAGCACTCTCTGACATTTCAGTATTTTATATTAATCCACTTGTAATTTATTTGATTTATTTAATTAATTAGTTTTGTAACACACACACAACTAGCGTCTTCGTAGCTCACTCTTAGCAAAGTAATTACACCTTATAACACACAAATTTACCATCTTGCAGTAAACTCAACGCTTAGACGACATTTTGAGAAGCGAATAGTAGTCACTGTAAATAAAATGGCAAAAATATAGAGGCAGCTAGTACAAATTTGTGTACACGTTTGCACATATTTTTATTTTTATTAATTATTTGGGATGAGATTTTGAAAAAATGTTCCACTTTTTACGAAATGGAGATGCAACCACATTGAATTTTAATAAAATCGACCATTTAACATCTTTTATTATTATTTTATTGGCGTTTTAGTGCAAATATTTTTTTTGGATTTCCCAAAAATTTGCACAAATCTTGGAAAATAGAGAATGTTATGAAAGATTTTCCATCAAATCATTATCAGGATTGAAATTATGCATGTGGTGGATGTGAATGAGTGAAAATAATTTAGTTTTCGGGCCAAATCGATTTTTAATGAATATTTGAAAATTATGAACGCATCGAACGACTGTACACTGTATTATGCTGTTGCCTACATCATTATAATCAGCAGCAGTAATCAAATGAGAGCGAATAAATACTTTTGTTTCAACAATTTACATATATATACAATAGGAAAATTAATTATTTTACATAAATTAATTAATTAATTTCACACGAATTAACAACATCCACATCAATTACATATATTACACATGCATACATACACGTTGACTGTGAAGTCAAATTGTGTGAAGACAATATGTTTGGTTAGGTGATCCGTTCTTTTTCTTTAAGAACAATTAAAGAAATATTTAAAAGAAAAAACATCAAGGAGGGGCTCGAATTATTAGTAACTCGAATATAACTTATGGAAAAGTTTTATATATATAGCGCACAGAGGTACATATTATGTTATCGATTTTCGATTGATGAACTTCTGAAGCTTAATCGCTGATGATAATGAAAAAGTTGCCCCGAATATTTAACAAGTGACACGTTTTATAATAAGCTTCTATTCGATTGGATTGGATTATCCCCATCGTATATTCTTGTGTGCGGCCTCAACGTTTCAACAAATAAAAACACCAACAACAAATGCGAAATAAAAAATTGGCCAACTCTTTATTATACAATATTTTCTATATAAATGAAATCCTATTACAATACTTTTTTTTTAAGTTTCGTAACATTTATTATGCTCATATCTCTCTTTGTTATATTCATTGTGGTCCTGAAAAGGACCGATTTATAGTAATTTTTGATTTCCTTTAGGTGATGAATGCGTTTTCCGGGTAAAATTAAGCACGTTCGCCACGAATACGTCTGGCCAATTGGATATCTTTGGGCATAATTGTGACGCGCTTGGCGTGAATGGCGCACAAATTCGTATCTTCGAATAGGCCGACCAAGTAGGCTTCGCTAGCTTCTTGGAGTGCCATAACCGCAGAACTTTGGAAACGTAAATCGGTCTTAAAGTCTTGCGCTATTTCACGCACCAAACGTTGGAATGGCAGTTTGCGAATTAACAATTCGGTACTCTTTTGATAGCGACGAATTTCACGCAATGCAACGGTACCAGGACGATAGCGATGCGGCTTCTTTACACCACCAGTGGCTGGTGCACTTTTGCGAGCTGCCTTTGTAGCCAATTGCTTGCGTGGCGCTTTTCCACCAGTTGATTTACGAGCTGTTTGCTTAGTACGGGCCATTTATTATATTATTTTTCTCACTTATAACACAAAATTAAATAATTTTCAAATGTAACACAATTCAACACTGTTCAGCACTAACTTTCAAATGAGCGAAGCGTCATGGGCACGCTTGTATTTATACAAAAATTTTGGCATAGCTATGTGCATGAGACCATTCGGCATTCGACATTAATCGTATTTGCTTTGTATGTGTTGTATGTGTATGTGTAGTATGCCTGTTTTGTATAAATAGAAGACGATTAACGCGAAACATTTCATAAGTTGTGTGACATTCGTACGGTTAAGAAGTGATTTAGTGAAAAGTGAACTATAACTATACAATAAAGAAGTGAAGTAAATATGACTGGTCGTGGCAAAGGTGGTAAAGGTTTGGGAAAGGGTGGTGCCAAGCGTCATCGTAAAGTTTTACGCGATAATATCCAAGGTATAACAAAGCCAGCTATTAGGCGCCTGGCTCGTCGTGGTGGTGTAAAGCGCATCTCCGGCCTGATCTATGAAGAAACACGTGGTGTGTTGAAGGTATTTTTGGAAAATGTTATACGTGATGCTGTCACCTATACGGAACACGCCAAGAGGAAGACTGTCACTGCGATGGACGTGGTTTATGCATTGAAACGTCAGGGTCGTACTCTATATGGTTTTGGCGGTTAAATCACATCATCTATCTATCCTGAATATCGATGCAACAAGAATCAATGAAAAACGGTCCTTTTCAGGACCACAGATAATTTTAAAAAAAACGAGATTTTTATTTTTCCGATAAAAAAATTTGTACGAGTATGTAGTCGGCATTAAATATGTTTTATAGATTTCTTGTTAATTATTAGGCGCTTAGCTTTCCATTTCGATTTCAAAACCCGTAAATTATAATAAATATGGAAAAACAAAACGAATGAATCTGTCGCCATTGTGTGCAGCGTGACTTTCAATTCAATTCATTTTTAAGGAAAATTTATTTTAATAAAGTTCGTTTTTTCTCTCATCTCTTAATAAGAAATTCATGTTGTCGTCCTGAAAAGGACGGATGCTTAGATGATTAGATTTAATATGAGGCGATAATTAGGGATGGATTTAGGCCTTTTTCTCCGTTTTCTTTGGCAAGAGCACAGCTTGGATATTTGGTAGCACACCACCTTGGGCAACAGTCACACCAGATAACAATTTATTCAATTCCTCGTCATTGCGGATGGCTAATTGTAAATGACGTGGAATAATTCTTGTCTTTTTATTATCACGAGCAGCATTGCCGGCCAACTCTAGAACTTCAGCTGCTAAATATTCCATTACGGCTGCCAAATAAACGGGAGCACCAGCACCAACACGTTCAGCATAATTGCCTTTGCGCAATAATCGGTGAATGCGACCAACTGGGAATTGTAAACCAGCACGATTTGAACGAGACTTTGCCTTATTTTTCACTTTTCCACCTTTACCACGACCAGACATTTTTAATTTAATTCTTTTTCTTTTTCCTTTTACTTTTCTAAATGAAATTCACTTAATCACTGCACAAACACGAATGATTGGATTCGGCACGTTTTTCACTATTTATACATTTTTGCTTACAACACGTTCGACGTTTTTTTTATTACCTAGCCATCGCTTATTTATAGAATAATTCGTTCATACGAAGGCGTTTAAGCATGCATTCGTGCCGAATTATGTTTAATCGACTTTGAACAGTCAACAGTGAATAGTGAACAGTGAACAGTGAACATTGCATAGTGTGTTGTGAATATTGTGTAGTGTGGTGCTTTTATTTGATTAATTTGTGGAAAAATGCCGCCAAAGGCTAGTGGTAAAGCAGCTAAGAAGGCTGGAAAAGCACAGAAGAACATAACTAAAAATGATAAGCAGAAGAAGCGCAAGAGGAAGGAAAGCTATGCCATTTATATATACAAAGTACTTAAACAAGTACATCCTGATACTGGTATCTCGTCCAAAGCTATGAGTATCATGAATTCATTCGTAAATGATATTTTTGAACGCATTGCTGCAGAAGCTTCTCGCCTTGCTCACTACAATAAGCGCTCCACGATAACAAGTCGTGAAATTCAGACAGCTGTACGTCTTTTACTGCCCGGTGAGTTGGCCAAGCATGCCGTTAGCGAGGGTACAAAAGCTGTCACCAAATATACAAGCTCCAAATAAATTGTGTAACAAAAGCAAGCAACAGAATCAAAAGGTCCTTTTCAGGACCACAAAATCAATTATAAGAAGAGAATAAATATTTTCGTAACGTGTTCTTGTTTATCACGATGTGTGCCCTATGCCGACAATATACGTATTGTGTGAGAAAATAAATAAATAAAAAACGCGTTCTCCACCACTTTGCCAATCAAATAAATTTAATTTCTTTCCCAAAATCTATATATAAAATAATTAAGTTGAGCAAACACCCTTACGAATAGATTAAACAACGCTTGCTTTTATAAAAATCAATCTTCTTCTTAAATCATTTTGCAGCTCTTAAAAGAGCTTTTTTTTGTGCCCGTCCATCATCAACGGCACTGTGTGATAGCATTTGTCGCGCTTTTGTTCCATTTGTGGGCATTTATTTTTTGCCTGCAGCAGTTTTCTTGACGGTTGATTTTTTGGAAGGGACTGCAGCGATTGCAGCTTTTTTGGGTTTGGCAGGCGAAGCACTCTTTACTTTTGGTGCTCTCGGTTTGGTTGCCGGAGATTTGGCCACTGGTTTGATTGGCTTTGCTTTCACTGTTCCAGCTTTTTTCATGCTCTTGACCTTGGCTTGTTCACTTTTCTTTTTTTCAGTTACCTTAATATTAGCAACGGACAAAGTTTTTCGTCCAGTGCCGGCAGTAGATGTAGATTTACTTTTTGGTATGGCTGCATTGCTGGCGTTGCTTCCTCCTGCCTTCTTGATGGCAGCAGTGGCCGTAGTCTTCTTTTTCTTCTTATCGACGGCAACAATGGACTTCTCCTTGATCACCTTACCTTTCTTCTTCTTCTCAGCAACAGTTGCTTTCACAACTTTAGCTTTGGCGTTCCCTTTCGTTTCTTTATTAGCCGTCAAAGATAATTTAAATGATCCGGAGGCACCTTTGCCTTTCGTTTGAATTAGTTTGCCATTGGCTACAGATGTTTTCAAATATTTCTTAATGAATGGAGCCAATTTCTGCGAATCACACTTATATGTAATGTTTA
Source organism: Ornithomya fringillina (assembly GCA_963978525.1). NCBI lineage: Eukaryota > Metazoa > Arthropoda > Insecta > Diptera > Hippoboscidae > Ornithomya > Ornithomya fringillina. Next base: position 3,442,222 of record OZ021690.1, read on the forward strand.
TAAATTTTTTTATTGCCAACAAGGACGAGCCACCGCGTTCTTTTAAACTCTTGATGGCGGCATCAACCATTTGTTGGGTTGGAGGATGTGTTGGTGAAGTCGAAGGTTTTTTTGCCTTTTTAGCAGCAGCGACAACAACACCACCACTAGCAGCCTTTTTTACCTTCTTCTCTCCAGGGGATGTTGTACCAGCATTAACAACACCGGCAGTAACGGGAGATGCAATAGTATCAATGGCAGCACTCTCTGACATTTCAGTATTTTATATTAATCCACTTGTAATTTATTTGATTTATTTAATTAATTAGTTTTGTAACACACACACAACTAGCGTCTTCGTAGCTCACTCTTAGCAAAGTAATTACACCTTATAACACACAAATTTACCATCTTGCAGTAAACTCAACGCTTAGACGACATTTTGAGAAGCGAATAGTAGTCACTGTAAATAAAATGGCAAAAATATAGAGGCAGCTAGTACAAATTTGTGTACACGTTTGCACATATTTTTATTTTTATTAATTATTTGGGATGAGATTTTGAAAAAATGTTCCACTTTTTACGAAATGGAGATGCAACCACATTGAATTTTAATAAAATCGACCATTTAACATCTTTTATTATTATTTTATTGGCGTTTTAGTGCAAATATTTTTTTTGGATTTCCCAAAAATTTGCACAAATCTTGGAAAATAGAGAATGTTATGAAAGATTTTCCATCAAATCATTATCAGGATTGAAATTATGCATGTGGTGGATGTGAATGAGTGAAAATAATTTAGTTTTCGGGCCAAATCGATTTTTAATGAATATTTGAAAATTATGAACGCATCGAACGACTGTACACTGTATTATGCTGTTGCCTACATCATTATAATCAGCAGCAGTAATCAAATGAGAGCGAATAAATACTTTTGTTTCAACAATTTACATATATATACAATAGGAAAATTAATTATTTTACATAAATTAATTAATTAATTTCACACGAATTAACAACATCCACATCAATTACATATATTACACATGCATACATACACGTTGACTGTGAAGTCAAATTGTGTGAAGACAATATGTTTGGTTAGGTGATCCGTTCTTTTTCTTTAAGAACAATTAAAGAAATATTTAAAAGAAAAAACATCAAGGAGGGGCTCGAATTATTAGTAACTCGAATATAACTTATGGAAAAGTTTTATATATATAGCGCACAGAGGTACATATTATGTTATCGATTTTCGATTGATGAACTTCTGAAGCTTAATCGCTGATGATAATGAAAAAGTTGCCCCGAATATTTAACAAGTGACACGTTTTATAATAAGCTTCTATTCGATTGGATTGGATTATCCCCATCGTATATTCTTGTGTGCGGCCTCAACGTTTCAACAAATAAAAACACCAACAACAAATGCGAAATAAAAAATTGGCCAACTCTTTATTATACAATATTTTCTATATAAATGAAATCCTATTACAATACTTTTTTTTTAAGTTTCGTAACATTTATTATGCTCATATCTCTCTTTGTTATATTCATTGTGGTCCTGAAAAGGACCGATTTATAGTAATTTTTGATTTCCTTTAGGTGATGAATGCGTTTTCCGGGTAAAATTAAGCACGTTCGCCACGAATACGTCTGGCCAATTGGATATCTTTGGGCATAATTGTGACGCGCTTGGCGTGAATGGCGCACAAATTCGTATCTTCGAATAGGCCGACCAAGTAGGCTTCGCTAGCTTCTTGGAGTGCCATAACCGCAGAACTTTGGAAACGTAAATCGGTCTTAAAGTCTTGCGCTATTTCACGCACCAAACGTTGGAATGGCAGTTTGCGAATTAACAATTCGGTACTCTTTTGATAGCGACGAATTTCACGCAATGCAACGGTACCAGGACGATAGCGATGCGGCTTCTTTACACCACCAGTGGCTGGTGCACTTTTGCGAGCTGCCTTTGTAGCCAATTGCTTGCGTGGCGCTTTTCCACCAGTTGATTTACGAGCTGTTTGCTTAGTACGGGCCATTTATTATATTATTATTCTCACTTATAACACAAAATTAAATAAATTTCAAATGTAACACAATTCAACACTGTTCAACACTAACTTTCAAATGAACGAAGCGTCATGGGCACGCTTGTATTTATACAAAAATTTTGGCATAGCTATGTGCATGAGACCATTCGGCATTCGACATTAATCGTATTTGCTTTGTATGCGTTGTATGTGTATGTGTAGTATGCCTGTTTTGTATAAATAGAAGACGATTAACGCGAAACATTTCATAAGTTGTGTGACATTCGTACGGTTAAGAAGTGATTTAGTGAAAAGTGAACTATAACTATACAATAAAGAAGTGAAGTAAATATGACTGGTCGTGGCAAAGGTGGTAAAGGTTTGGGAAAGGGTGGTGCCAAGCGTCATCGTAAAGTTTTACGCGATAATATCCAAGGTATAACAAAGCCAGCTATTAGGCGCCTGGCTCGTCGTGGTGGTGTAAAGCGCATCTCCGGCCTGATCTATGAAGAAACACGTGGTGTGTTGAAGGTATTTTTGGAAAATGTTATACGTGATGCTGTCACCTATACGGAACACGCCAAGAGGAAGACTGTCACTGCGATGGACGTGGTTTATGCATTGAAACGTCAGGGTCGTACTCTATATGGTTTTGGCGGTTAAATCACATCATCTATCTATCCTGAATATCGATGCAACAAGAATCAATGAAAAACGGTCCTTTTCAGGACCACAGATAATTTTAAAAAAAACGAGATTTTTATTTTTCCGATAAAAAAATTTGTACGAGTATGTAGTCGGCATTAAATATGTTTTATAGATTTCTTGTTAATTATTAGGCGCTTAGCTTTCCATTTCGATTTCAAAACCCGTAAATTATAATAAATATGGAAAAACAAAACGAATGAATCTGTCGCCATTGTGTGCAGCGTGACTTTCAATTCAATTCATTTTTAAGGAAAATTTATTTTAATAAAGTTCGTTTTTTCTCTCATCTCTTAATAAGAAATTCATGTTGTCGTCCTGAAAAGGACGGATGCTTAGATATTGAATTTAATATGAGGCGATAATTAGGGATGGATTTAGGCCTTTTTCTCCGTTTTCTTTGGCAAGAGCACAGCTTGGATATTTGGTAGCACACCACCTTGGGCAATAGTCACACCAGATAACAATTTATTCAATTCCTCGTCATTGCGGATGGCTAATTGTAAATGACGTGGAATAATTCTTGTCTTTTTATTATCACGAGCAGCATTGCCGGCCAACTCTAGAACTTCAGCTGCTAAATATTCCATTACGGCTGCCAAATAAACGGGAGCACCAGCACCAACACGTTCAGCATAATTGCCTTTGCGCAATAATCGGTGAATGCGACCAACTGGGAATTGTAAACCAGCACGATTTGAACGAGACTTTGCCTTATTTTTCACTTTTCCACCTTTACCACGACCAGACATTTTTAATTTAATTCTTTTTCTTTTTCCTTTTACTTTTCTAAATGAAATTCACTTAATCACTGCACAAACACGAATGATTGGATTCGGCACGTTTTTCACTATTTATACATTTTTGCTTACAACACGTTCGACGTTTTTTTTATTACCTAGCCATCGCTTATTTATAGAATAATTCGTTCATACGAAGGCGTTTAAGCATGCATTCGTGCCGAATTATGTTTAATCGACTTTGAACAGTCAACAGTGAATAGTGAACAGTGAACAGTGAACATTGCATAGTGTGTTGTGAATATTGTGTAGTGTGGTGCTTTTATTTGATTAATTTGTGGAAAAATGCCGCCAAAGGCTAGTGGTAAAGCAGCTAAGAAGGCTGGAAAAGCACAGAAGAACATAACTAAAAATGATAAGCAGAAGAAGCGCAAGAGGAAGGAAAGCTATGCCATTTATATATACAAAGTACTTAAACAAGTACATCCTGATACTGGTATCTCGTCCAAAGCTATGAGTATCATGAATTCATTCGTAAATGATATTTTTGAACGCATTGCTGCAGAAGCTTCTCGCCTTGCTCACTACAATAAGCGCTCCACGATAACAAGTCGTGAAATTCAGACAGCTGTACGTCTTTTACTGCCCGGTGAGTTGGCCAAGCATGCCGTTAGCGAGGGTACAAAAGCTGTCACCAAATATACAAGCTCCAAATAAATTGTGTAACAAAAGCAAGCAACAGAATCAAAAGGTCCTTTTCAGGACCACAAAATCAATTATAAGAAGAGAATAAATATTTTCGTAACGTGTTCTTGTTTATCACGATGTGTGCCCTATGCCGACAATATACGTATTGTGTGAGAAAATAAATAAATAAAAAACGCGTTCTCCACCACTTTGCCAATCAAATAAATTTAATTTCTTTCCCAAAATCTATATATAAAATAATTAAGTTGAGCAAACACCCTTACGAATAGATTAAACAACGCTTGCTTTTATAAAAATCAATCTTCTTCTTAAATCATTTTGCAGCTCTTAAAAGAGCTTTTTTTTGTGCCCGTCCATCATCAACGGCACTGTGTGATAGCATTTGTCGCGCTTTTGTTCCATTTGTGGGCATTTATTTTTTGCCTGCAGCAGTTTTCTTGACGGTTGATTTTTTGGAAGGGACTGCAGCGATTGCAGCTTTTTTGGGTTTGGCAGGCGAAGCACTCTTTACTTTTGGTGCTCTCGGTTTGGTTGCCGGAGATTTGGCCACTGGTTTGATTGGCTTTGCTTTCACTGTTCCAGCTTTTTTCATGCTCTTGACCTTGGCTTGTTCACTTTTCTTTTTTTCAGTTACCTTAATATTAGCAACGGACAAAGTTTTTCGTCCAGTGCCGGCAGTAGATGTAGATTTACTTTTTGGTATGGCTGCATTGCTGGCGTTGCTTCCTCCTGCCTTCTTGATGGCAGCAGTGGCCGTAGTCTTCTTTTTCTTCTTATCGACGGCAACAATGGACTTCTCCTTGATCACCTTACCTTTCTTCTTCTTCTCAGCAACAGTTGCTTTCACAACTTTAGCTTTGGCGTTCCCTTTCGTTTCTTTATTAGCCGTCAAAGATAATTTAAATGATCCGGAGGCACCTTTGCCTTTCGTTTGAATTAGTTTGCCATTGGCTACAGATGTTTTCAAATATTTCTTAATGAATGGAGCCAATTTCTGCGAATCACACTTATATGTAATGTTTATAAATTTTTTTATTGCCAACAAGGACGAGCCACCGCGTTCTTTTAAACTCTTGATGGCGGCATCAACCATTTGTTGGGTTGGAGGATGTGTTGGTGAAGTCGAAGGTTTTTTTGCCTTTTTAGCAGCAGCGACAACAACACCACCACTAGCAGCCTTTTTTACCTTCTTCTCTCCAGGGGATGTTGTACCAGCATTAACAACACCGGCAGTAACGGGAGATGCAATAGTATCAATGGCAGCACTCTCTGACATTTCAGTATTTTATATTAATCCACTTGTAATTTATTTGATTTATTTAATTAATTAGTTTTGTAACACACACACAACTAGCGTCTTCGTAGCTCACTCTTAGCAAAGTAATTACACCTTATAACACACAAATTTACCATCTTGCAGTAAACTCAACGCTTAGACGACATTTTGAGAAGCGAATAGTAGTCACTGTAAATAAAATGGCAAAAATATAGAGGCAGCTAGTACAAATTTGTGTACACGTTTGCACATATTTTTATTTTTATTAATTATTTGGGATGAGATTTTGAAAAAATGTTCCACTTTTTACGAAATGGAGATGCAACCACATTGAATTTTAATAAAATCGACCATTTAACATCTTTTATTATTATTTTATTGGCGTTTTAGTGCAAATATTTTTTTTGGATTTCCCAAAAATTTGCACAAATCTTGGAAAATAGAGAATGTTATGAAAGATTTTCCATCAAATCATTATCAGGATTGAAATTATGCATGTGGTGGATGTGAATGAGTGAAAATAATTTAGTTTTCGGGCCAAATCGATTTTTAATGAATATTTGAAAATTATGAACGCATCGAACGACTGTACACTGTATTATGCTGTTGCCTACATCATTATAATCAGCAGCAGTAATCAAATGAGAGCGAATAAATACTTTTGTTTCAACAATTTACATATATATACAATAGGAAAATTAATTATTTTACATAAATTAATTAATTAATTTCACACGAATTAACAACATCCACATCAATTACATATATTACACATGCATACATACACGTTGACTGTGAAGTCAAATTGTGTGAAGACAATATGTTTGGTTAGGTGATCCGTTCTTTTTCTTTAAGAACAATTAAAGAAATATTTAAAAGAAAAAACATCAAGGAGGGGCTCGAATTATTAGTAACTCGAATATAACTTATGGAAAAGTTTTATATATATAGCGCACAGAGGTACATATTATGTTATCGATTTTCGATTGATGAACTTCTGAAGCTTAATCGCTGATGATAATGAAAAAGTTGCCCCGAATATTTAACAAGTGACACGTTTTATAATAAGCTTCTATTCGATTGGATTGGATTATCCCCATCGTATATTCTTGTGTGCGGCCTCAACGTTTCAACAAATAAAAACACCAACAACAAATGCGAAATAAAAAATTGGCCAACTCTTTATTATACAATATTTTCTATATAAATGAAATCCTATTACAATACTTTTTTTTTAAGTTTCGTAACATTTATTATGCTCATATCTCTCTTTGTTATATTCATTGTGGTCCTGAAAAGGACCGATTTATAGTAATTTTTGATTTCCTTTAGGTGATGAATGCGTTTTCCGGGTAAAATTAAGCACGTTCGCCACGAATACGTCTGGCCAATTGGATATCTTTGGGCATAATTGTGACGCGCTTGGCGTGAATGGCGCACAAATTCGTATCTTCGAATAGGCCGACCAAGTAGGCTTCGCTAGCTTCTTGGAGTGCCATAACCGCAGAACTTTGGAAACGTAAATCGGTCTTAAAGTCTTGCGCTATTTCACGCACCAAACGTTGGAATGGCAGTTTGCGAATTAACAATTCGGTACTCTTTTGATAGCGACGAATTTCACGCAATGCAACGGTACCAGGACGATAGCGATGCGGCTTCTTTACACCACCAGTGGCTGGTGCACTTTTGCGAGCTGCCTTTGTAGCCAATTGCTTGCGTGGCGCTTTTCCACCAGTTGATTTACGAGCTGTTTGCTTAGTACGGGCCATTTATTATATTATTATTCTCACTTATAACACAAAATTAAATAAATTTCAAATGTAACACAATTCAACACTGTTCAACACTAACTTTCAAATGAACGAAGCGTCATGGGCACGCTTGTATTTATACAAAAATTTTGGCATAGCTATGTGCATGAGACCATTCGGCATTCGACATTAATCGTATTTGCTTTGTATGCGTTGTATGTGTATGTGTAGTATGCCTGTTTTGTATAAATAGAAGACGATTAACGCGAAACATTTCATAAGTTGTGTGACATTCGTACGGTTAAGAAGTGATTTAGTGAAAAGTGAACTATAACTATACAATAAAGAAGTGAAGTAAATATGACTGGTCGTGGCAAAGGTGGTAAAGGTTTGGGAAAGGGTGGTGCCAAGCGTCATCGTAAAGTTTTACGCGATAATATCCAAGGTATAACAAAGCCAGCTATTAGGCGCCTGGCTCGTCGTGGTGGTGTAAAGCGCATCTCCGGCCTGATCTATGAAGAAACACGTGGTGTGTTGAAGGTATTTTTGGAAAATGTTATACGTGATGCTGTCACCTATACGGAACACGCCAAGAGGAAGACTGTCACTGCGATGGACGTGGTTTATGCATTGAAACGTCAGGGTCGTACTCTATATGGTTTTGGCGGTTAAATCACATCATCTATCTATCCTGAATATCGATGCAACAAGAATCAATGAAAAACGGTCCTTTTCAGGACCACAGATAATTTTAAAAAAAACGAGATTTTTATTTTTCCGATAAAAAAATTTGTAAGAGTATGTAGTCGGCATTAAATATGTTTTATAGATTTCTTGTTAATTATTAGGCGCTTAGCTTTCCATTTCGATTTCAAAACCCGTAAATTATAATAAATATGGAAAAACAAAACGAATGAATCTGTCGCCATTGTGTGCAGCGTGACTTTCAATTCAATTCATTTTTAAGGAAAATTTATTTTAATAAAGTTCGTTTTTTCTCTCATCTCTTAATAAGAAATTCATGTTGTCGTCCTGAAAAGGACGGATGCTTAGATATTGAATTTAATATGAGGCGATAATTAGGGATGGATTTAGGCCTTTTTCTCCGTTTTCTTTGGCAAGAGCACAGCTTGGATATTTGGTAGCACACCACCTTGGGCAATAGTCACACCAGATAACAATTTATTCAATTCCTCGTCATTGCGGATGGCTAATTGTAAATGACGTGGAATAATTCTTGTCTTTTTATTATCACGAGCAGCATTGCCGGCCAACTCTAGAACTTCAGCTGCTAAATATTCCATTACGGCTGCCAAATAAACGGGAGCACCAGCACCAACACGTTCAGCATAATTGCCTTTGCGCAATAATCGGTGAATGCGACCAACTGGGAATTGTAAACCAGCACGATTTGAACGAGACTTTGCCTTATTTTTCACTTTTCCACCTTTACCACGACCAGACATTTTTAATTTAATTCTTTTTCTTTTTCCTTTTACTTTTCTAAATGAAATTCACTTAATCACTGCACAAACACGAATGATTGGATTCGGCACGTTTTTCACTATTTATACATTTTTGCTTACAACACGTTCGACGTTTTTTTTATTACCTAGCCATCGCTTATTTATAGAATAATTCGTTCATACGAAGGCGTTTAAGCATGCATTCGTGCCGAATTATGTTTAATCGACTTTGAACAGTCAACAGTGAATAGTGAACAGTGAACAGTGAACATTGCATAGTGTGTTGTGAATATTGTGTAGTGTGGTGCTTTTATTTGATTAATTTGTGGAAAAATGCCGCCGAAGGCTAGTGGTAAAGCAGCTAAGAAGGCTGGAAAAGCACAGAAGAACATAACTAAAAATGATAAGCAGAAGAAGCGCAAGAGGAAGGAAAGCTATGCCATTTATATATACAAAGTACTTAAACAAGTACATCCTGATACTGGTATCTCGTCCAAAGCTATGAGTATCATGAATTCATTCGTAAATGATATTTTTGAACGCATTGCTGCAGAAGCTTCTCGCCTTGCTCACTACAATAAGCGCTCCACGATAACAAGTCGCGAAATTCAGACAGCTGTACGTCTTTTACTGCCCGGTGAGTTGGCCAAGCATGCCGTTAGCGAGGGTACAAAAGCTGTCACCAAATATACAAGCTCCAAATAAATTGTGTAACAAAAGCAAGCAACAGAATCAAAAGGTCCTTTTCAGGACCACAAAATCAATTTATAAGAAGAGAATAAATATTTTCGTAACGTGTTCTTGTTTATCACGATGTGTGCCCTATGCCGACAATATACGTATTGTGTGAGAAAATAAATAAATAAAAAACGCGTTCTCCACCACTTTGCCAATCAAATAAATTTAATTTCTTTCCCAAAATCTATATATAAAATAATTAAGTTGAGCAAACACCCTTACGAATAGATTAAACAACGCTTGCTTTTATAAAAATCAATCTTCTTCTTAAATCATTTTGCAGCTCTTAAAAGAGCTTTTCTTTGTTTTTCTTTTATTTTTGTGCCCGTCCATCATCAACGGCACTGTGTGATAGCATTTGTCGCGCTTTTGTTCCATTTGTGGGCATTTATTTTTTGCCTGCAGCAGTTTTCTTGACGGTTGATTTTTTGGAAGGGACTGCAGCGATTGCAGCTTTTTTGGGTTTGGCAGGCGAAGCACTCTTTACTTTTGGTGCTCTCGGTTTGGTTGCCGGAGATTTGGCCACTGGTTTGATTGGCTTTGCTTTCACTGTTCCAGCTTTTTTCATGCTCTTGACCTTGGCTTGTTCACTTTTCTTTTTTTCAGTTACCTTAATATTAGCAACGGACAAAGTTTTTCGTCCAGTGCCGGCAGTAGATGTAGATTTACTTTTTGGTATGGCTGCATTGCTGGCGTTGCTTCCTCCTGCCTTCTTGATGGCAGCAGTGGCCGTAGTCTTCTTTTTCTTCTTATCGACGGCAACAATGGACTTCTCCTTGATCACCTTACCTTTCTTCTTCTTCTCAGCAACAGTTGCTTTCACAACTTTAGCTTTGGCGTTCCCTTTCGTTTCTTTATTAGCCGTCAAAGATAATTTAAATGATCCGGAGGCACCTTTGCCTTTCGTTTGAATTAGTTTGCCATTGGCTACAGATGTTTTCAAATATTTCTTAATGAATGGAGCCAATTTCTGCGAATCACACTTATATGTAATGTTTATAAATTTTTTTATTGCCAACAAGGACGAGCCACCGCGTTCTTTTAAACTCTTGATGGCGGCATCAACCATTTGTTGGGTTGGAGGATGTGTTGGTGAAGTCGAAGGTTTTTTTGCCTTTTTAGCAGCAGCGACAACAACACCACCACTAGCAGCCTTTTTTACCTTCTTCTCTCCAGGGGATGTTGTACCAGCATTAACAACACCGGCAGTAACGGGAGATGCAATAGTATCAATGGCAGCACTCTCTGACATTTCAGTATTTTATATTAATCCACTTGTAATTTATTTGATTTATTTAATTAATTAGTTTTGTAACACACACACAACTAGCGTCTTCGTAGCTCACTCTTAGCAAAGTAATTACACCTTATAACACACAAATTTACCATCTTGCAGTAAACTCAACGCTTAGACGACATTTTGAGAAGCGAATAGTAGTCACTGTAAATAAAATGGCAAAAATATAGAGGCAGCTAGTACAAATTTGTGTACACGTTTGCACATATTTTTATTTTTATTAATTATTTGGGATGAGATTTTGAAAAAATGTTCCACTTTTTACGAAATGGAGATGCAACCACATTGAATTTTAATAAAATCGACCATTTAACATCTTTTATTATTATTTTATTGGCGTTTTAGTGCAAATATTTTTTTTGGATTTCCCAAAAATTTGCACAAATCTTGGAAAATAGAGAATGTTATGAAAGATTTTCCATCAAATCATTATCAGGATTGAAATTATGCATGTGGTGGATGTGAATGAGTGAAAATAATTTAGTTTTCGGGCCAAATCGATTTTTAATGAATATTTGAAAATTATGAACGCATCGAACGACTGTACACTGTATTATGCTGTTGCCTACATCATTATAATCAGCAGCAGTAATCAAATGAGAGCGAATAAATACTTTTGTTTCAACAATTTACATATATATACAATAGGAAAATTAATTATTTTACATAAATTAATTAATTAATTTCACACGAATTAACAACATCCACATCAATTACATATATTACACATGCATACATACACGTTGACTGTGAAGTCAAATTGTGTGAAGACAATATGTTTGGTTAGGTGATCCGTTCTTTTTCTTTAAGAACAATTAAAGAAATATTTAAAAGAAAAAACATCAAGGAGGGGCTCGAATTATTAGTAACTCGAATATAACTTATGGAAAAGTTTTATATATATAGCGCACAGAGGTACATATTATGTTATCGATTTTCGATTGATGAACTTCTGAAGCTTAATCGCTGATGATAATGAAAAAGTTGCCCCGAATATTTAACAAGTGACACGTTTTATAATAAGCTTCTATTCGATTGGATTGGATTATCCCCATCGTATATTCTTGTGTGCGGCCTCAACGTTTCAACAAATAAAAACACCAACAACAAATGCGAAATAAAAAATTGGCCAACTCTTTATTATACAATATTTTCTATATAAATGAAATCCTATTACAATACTTTTTTTTTAAGTTTCGTAACATTTATTATGCTCATATCTCTCTTTGTTATATTCATTGTGGTCCTGAAAAGGACCGATTTATAGTAATTTTTGATTTCCTTTAGGTGATGAATGCGTTTTCCGGGTAAAATTAAGCACGTTCGCCACGAATACGTCTGGCCAATTGGATATCTTTGGGCATAATTGTGACGCGCTTGGCGTGAATGGCGCACAAATTCGTATCTTCGAATAGGCCGACCAAGTAGGCTTCGCTAGCTTCTTGGAGTGCCATAACCGCAGAACTTTGGAAACGTAAATCGGTCTTAAAGTCTTGCGCTATTTCACGCACCAAACGTTGGAATGGCAGTTTGCGAATTAACAATTCGGTACTCTTTTGATAGCGACGAATTTCACGCAATGCAACGGTACCAGGACGATAGCGATGCGGCTTCTTTACACCACCAGTGGCTGGTGCACTTTTGCGAGCTGCCTTTGTAGCCAATTGCTTGCGTGGCGCTTTTCCACCAGTTGATTTACGAGCTGTTTGCTTAGTACGGGCCATTTATTATATTATTTTTCTCACTTATAACACAAAATTAAATAATTTTCAAATGTAACACAATTCAACACTGTTCAGCACTAACTTTCAAATGAGCGAAGCGTCATGGGCACGCTTGTATTTATACAAAAATTTTGGCATAGCTATGTGCATGAGACCATTCGGCATTCGACATTAATCGTATTTGCTTTGTATGTGTTGTATGTGTATGTGTAGTATGCCTGTTTTGTATAAATAGAAGACGATTAACGCGAAACATTTCATAAGTTGTGTGACATTCGTACGGTTAAGAAGTGATTTAGTGAAAAGTGAACTATAACTATACAATAAAGAAGTGAAGTAAATATGACTGGTCGTGGCAAAGGTGGTAAAGGTTTGGGAAAGGGTGGTGCCAAGCGTCATCGTAAAGTTTTACGCGATAATATCCAAGGTATAACAAAGCCAGCTATTAGGCGCCTGGCTCGTCGTGGTGGTGTAAAGCGCATCTCCGGCCTGATCTATGAAGAAACACGTGGTGTGTTGAAGGTATTTTTGGAAAATGTTATACGTGATGCTGTCACCTATACGGAACACGCCAAGAGGAAGACTGTCACTGCGATGGACGTGGTTTATGCATTGAAACGTCAGGGTCGTACTCTATATGGTTTTGGCGGTTAAATCACATCATCTATCTATCCTGAATATCGATGCAACAAGAATCAATGAAAAACGGTCCTTTTCAGGACCACAGATAATTTTAAAAAAAACGAGATTTTTATTTTTCCGATAAAAAAATTTGTACGAGTATGTAGTCGGCATTAAATATGTTTTATAGATTTCTTGTTAATTATTAGGCGCTTAGCTTTCCATTTCGATTTCAAAACCCGTAAATTATAATAAATATGGAAAAACAAAACGAATGAATCTGTCGCCATTGTGTGCAGCGTGACTTTCAATTCAATTCATTTTTAAGGAAAATTTATTTTAATAAAGTTCGTTTTTTCTCTCATCTCTTAATAAGAAATTCATGTTGTCGTCCTGAAAAGGACGGATGCTTAGATGATTAGATTTAATATGAGGCGATAATTAGGGATGGATTTAGGCCTTTTTCTCCGTTTTCTTTGGCAAGAGCACAGCTTGGATATTTGGTAGCACACCACCTTGGGCAATAGTCACACCAGATAACAATTTATTCAATTCCTCGTCATTGCGGATGGCTAATTGTAAATGACGTGGAATAATTCTTGTCTTTTTATTATCACGAGCAGCATTGCCGGCCAACTCTAGAACTTCAGCTGCTAAATATTCCATTACGGCTGCCAAATAAACGGGAGCACCAGCACCAACACGTTCAGCATAATTGCCTTTGCGCAATAATCGGTGAATGCGACCAACTGGGAATTGTAAACCAGCACGATTTGAACGAGACTTTGCCTTATTTTTCACTTTTCCACCTTTACCACGACCAGACATTTTTAATTTAATTCTTTTTCTTTTTCCTTTTACTTTTCTAAATGAAATTCACTTAATCACTGCACAAACACGAATGATTGGATTCGGCACGTTTTTCACTATTTATACATTTTTGCTTACAACACGTTCGACGTTTTTTTTATTACCTAGCCATCGCTTATTTATAGAATAATTCGTTCATACGAAGGCGTTTAAGCATGCATTCGTGCCGAATTATGTTTAATCGACTTTGAACAGTCAACAGTGAATAGTGAACAGTGAACAGTGAACATTGCATAGTGTGTTGTGAATATTGTGTAGTGTGGTGCTTTTATTTGATTAATTTGTGGAAAAATGCCGCCAAAGGCTAGTGGTAAAGCAGCTAAGAAGGCTGGAAAAGCACAGAAGAACATAACTAAAAATGATAAGCAGAAGAAGCGCAAGAGGAAGGAAAGCTATGCCATTTATATATACAAAGTACTTAAACAAGTACATCCTGATACTGGTATCTCGTCCAAAGCTATGAGTATCATGAATTCATTCGTAAATGATATTTTTGAACGCATTGCTGCAGAAGCTTCTCGCCTTGCTCACTACAATAAGCGCTCCACGATAACAAGTCGTGAAATTCAGACAGCTGTACGTCTTTTACTGCCCGGTGAGTTGGCCAAGCATGCCGTTAGCGAGGGTACAAAAGCTGTCACCAAATATACAAGCTCCAAATAAATTGTGTAACAAAAGCAAGCAACAGAATCAAAAGGTCCTTTTCAGGACCACAAAATCAATTATAAGAAGAGAATAAATATTTTCGTAACGTGTTCTTGTTTATCACGATGTGTGCCCTATGCCGACAATATACGTATTGTGTGAGAAAATAAATAAATAAAAAACGCGTTCTCCACCACTTTGCCAATCAAATAAATTTAATTTCTTTCCCAAAATCTATATATAAAATAATTAAGTTGAGCAAACACCCTTACGAATAGATTAAACAACGCTTGCTTTTATAAAAATCAATCTTCTTCTTAAATCATTTTGCAGCTCTTAAAAGAGCTTTTTTTTGTGCCCGTCCATCATCAACGGCACTGTGTGATAGCATTTGTCGCGCTTTTGTTCCATTTGTGGGCATTTATTTTTTGCCTGCAGCAGTTTTCTTGACGGTTGATTTTTTGGAAGGGACTGCAGCGATTGCAGCTTTTTTGGGTTTGGCAGGCGAAGCACTCTTTACTTTTGGTGCTCTCGGTTTGGTTGCCGGAGATTTGGCCACTGGTTTGATTGGCTTTGCTTTCACTGTTCCAGCTTTTTTCATGCTCTTGACCTTGGCTTGTTCACTTTTCTTTTTTTCAGTTACCTTAATATTAGCAACGGACAAAGTTTTTCGTCCAGTGCCGGCAGTAGATGTAGATTTACTTTTTGGTATGGCTGCATTGCTGGCGTTGCTTCCTCCTGCCTTCTTGATGGCAGCAGTGGCCGTAGTCTTCTTTTTCTTCTTATCGACGGCAACAATGGACTTCTCCTTGATCACCTTACCTTTCTTCTTCTTCTCAGCAACAGTTGCTTTCACAACTTTAGCTTTGGCGTTCCCTTTCGTTTCTTTATTAGCCGTCAAAGATAATTTAAATGATCCGGAGGCACCTTTGCCTTTCGTTTGAATTAGTTTGCCATTGGCTACAGATGTTTTCAAATATTTCTTAATGAATGGAGCCAATTTCTGCGAATCACACTTATATGTAATGTTTATAAATTTTTTTATTGCCAACAAGGACGAGCCACCGCGTTCTTTTAAACTCTTGATGGCGGCATCAACCATTTGTTGGGTTGGAGGATGTGTTGGTGAAGTCGAAGGTTTTTTTGCCTTTTTAGCAGCAGCGACAACAACACCACCACTAGCAGCCTTTTTTACCTTCTTCTCTCCAGGGGATGTTGTACCAGCATTAACAACACCGGCAGTAACGGGAGATGCAATAGTATCAATGGCAGCACTCTCTGACATTTCAGTATTTTATATTAATCCACTTGTAATTTATTTGATTTATTTAATTAATTAGTTTTGTAACACACACACAACTAGCGTCTTCGTAGCTCACTCTTAGCAAAGTAATTACACCTTATAACACACAAATTTACCATCTTGCAGTAAACTCAACGCTTAGACGACATTTTGAGAAGCGAATAGTAGTCACTGTAAATAAAATGGCAAAAATATAGAGGCAGCTAGTACAAATTTGTGTACACGTTTGCACATATTTTTATTTTTATTAATTATTTGGGATGAGATTTTGAAAAAATGTTCCACTTTTTACGAAATGGAGATGCAACCACATTGAATTTTAATAAAATCGACCATTTAACATCTTTTATTATTATTTTATTGGCGTTTTAGTGCAAATATTTTTTTTGGATTTCCCAAAAATTTGCACAAATCTTGGAAAATAGAGAATGTTATGAAAGATTTTCCATCAAATCATTATCAGGATTGAAATTATGCATGTGGTGGATGTGAATGAGTGAAAATAATTTAGTTTTCGGGCCAAATCGATTTTTAATGAATATTTGAAAATTATGAACGCATCGAACGACTGTACACTGTATTATGCTGTTGCCTACATCATTATAATCAGCAGCAGTAATCAAATGAGAGCGAATAAATACTTTTGTTTCAACAATTTACATATATATACAATAGGAAAATTAATTATTTTACATAAATTAATTAATTAATTTCACACGAATTAACAACATCCACATCAATTACATATATTACACATGCATACATACACGTTGACTGTGAAGTCAAATTGTGTGAAGACAATATGTTTGGTTAGGTGATCCGTTCTTTTTCTTTAAGAACAATTAAAGAAATATTTAAAAGAAAAAACATCAAGGAGGGGCTCGAATTATTAGTAACTCGAATATAACTTATGGAAAAGTTTTATATATATAGCGCACAGAGGTACATATTATGTTATCGATTTTCGATTGATGAACTTCTGAAGCTTAATCGCTGATGATAATGAAAAAGTTGCCCCGAATATTTAACAAGTGACACGTTTTATAATAAGCTTCTATTCGATTGGATTGGATTATCCCCATCGTATATTCTTGTGTGCGGCCTCAACGTTTCAACAAATAAAAACACCAACAACAAATGCGAAATAAAAAATTGGCCAACTCTTTATTATACAATATTTTCTATATAAATGAAATCCTATTACAATACTTTTTTTTTAAGTTTCGTAACATTTATTATGCTCATATCTCTCTTTGTTATATTCATTGTGGTCCTGAAAAGGACCGATTTATAGTAATTTTTGATTTCCTTTAGGTGATGAATGCGTTTTCCGGGTAAAATTAAGCACGTTCGCCACGAATACGTCTGGCCAATTGGATATCTTTGGGCATAATTGTGACGCGCTTGGCGTGAATGGCGCACAAATTCGTATCTTCGAATAGGCCGACCAAGTAGGCTTCGCTAGCTTCTTGGAGTGCCATAACCGCAGAACTTTGGAAACGTAAATCGGTCTTAAAGTCTTGCGCTATTTCACGCACCAAACGTTGGAATGGCAGTTTGCGAATTAACAATTCGGTACTCTTTTGATAGCGACGAATTTCACGCAATGCAACGGTACCAGGACGATAGCGATGCGGCTTCTTTACACCACCAGTGGCTGGTGCACTTTTGCGAGCTGCCTTTGTAGCCAATTGCTTGCGTGGCGCTTTTCCACCAGTTGATTTACGAGCTGTTTGCTTAGTACGGGCCATTTATTATATTATT
The DNA here is from genome assembly GCA_963978525.1 of Ornithomya fringillina. NCBI lineage: Eukaryota > Metazoa > Arthropoda > Insecta > Diptera > Hippoboscidae > Ornithomya > Ornithomya fringillina. Next base: position 3,459,843 of record OZ021690.1, read on the forward strand.
TTTCTCACTTATAACACAAAATTAAATAATTTTCAAATGTAACACAATTCAACACTGTTCAGCACTAACTTTCAAATGAGCGAAGCGTCATGGGCACGCTTGTATTTATACAAAAATTTTGGCATAGCTATGTGCATGAGACCATTCGGCATTCGACATTAATCGTATTTGCTTTGTATGTGTTGTATGTGTATGTGTAGTATGCCTGTTTTGTATAAATAGAAGACGATTAACGCGAAACATTTCATAAGTTGTGTGACATTCGTACGGTTAAGAAGTGATTTAGTGAAAAGTGAACTATAACTATACAATAAAGAAGTGAAGTAAATATGACTGGTCGTGGCAAAGGTGGTAAAGGTTTGGGAAAGGGTGGTGCCAAGCGTCATCGTAAAGTTTTACGCGATAATATCCAAGGTATAACAAAGCCAGCTATTAGGCGCCTGGCTCGTCGTGGTGGTGTAAAGCGCATCTCCGGCCTGATCTATGAAGAAACACGTGGTGTGTTGAAGGTATTTTTGGAAAATGTTATACGTGATGCTGTCACCTATACGGAACACGCCAAGAGGAAGACTGTCACTGCGATGGACGTGGTTTATGCATTGAAACGTCAGGGTCGTACTCTATATGGTTTTGGCGGTTAAATAACATCATCTATCTATCCTGAATATCGATGCAACAAGAATCAATGAAAAACGGTCCTTTTCAGGACCACAGATAATTTTAAAAAAAACGAGATTTTTATTTTTCCGATAAAAAAATTTGTACGAGTATGTAGTCGGCATTAAATATGTTTTATAGATTTCTTGTTAATTATTAGGCGCTTAGCTTTCCATTTCGATTTCAAAACCCGTAAATTATAATAAATATGGAAAAACAAAACGAATGAATCTGTCGCCATTGTGTGCAGCGTGACTTTCAATTCAATTCATTTTTAAGGAAAATTTATTTTAATAAAGTTCGTTTTTTCTCTCATCTCTTAATAAGAAATTCATGTTGTCGTCCTGAAAAGGACGGATGCTTAGATGATTAGATTTAATATGAGGCGATAATTAGGGATGGATTTAGGCCTTTTTCTCCGTTTTCTTTGGCAAGAGCACAGCTTGGATATTTGGTAGCACACCACCTTGGGCAATAGTCACACCAGATAACAATTTATTCAATTCCTCGTCATTGCGGATGGCTAATTGTAAATGACGTGGAATAATTCTTGTCTTTTTATTATCACGAGCAGCATTGCCGGCCAACTCTAGAACTTCAGCTGCTAAATATTCCATTACGGCTGCCAAATAAACGGGAGCACCAGCACCAACACGTTCAGCATAATTGCCTTTGCGCAATAATCGGTGAATGCGACCAACTGGGAATTGTAAACCAGCACGATTTGAACGAGACTTTGCCTTATTTTTCACTTTTCCACCTTTACCACGACCAGACATTTTTAATTTAATTCTTTTTCTTTTTCCTTTTACTTTTCTAAATGAAATTCACTTAATCACTGCACAAACACGAATGATTGGATTCGGCACGTTTTTCACTATTTATACATTTTTGCTTACAACACGTTCGACGTTTTTTTTATTACCTAGCCATCGCTTATTTATAGAATAATTCGTTCATACGAAGGAGTTTAAGCATGCATTCGTGCCGAATTATGTTTAATCGACTTTGAACAGTCAACAGTGAATAGTGAACAGTGAACAGTGAACATTGCATAGTGTGTTGTGAATATTGTGTAGTGTGGTGCTTTTATTTGATTAATTTGTGGAAAAATGCCGCCAAAGGCTAGTGGTAAAGCAGCTAAGAAGGCTGGAAAAGCACAGAAGAACATAACTAAAAATGATAAGCAGAAGAAGCGCAAGAGGAAGGAAAGCTATGCCATTTATATATACAAAGTACTTAAACAAGTACATCCTGATACTGGTATCTCGTCCAAAGCTATGAGTATCATGAATTCATTCGTAAATGATATTTTTGAACGCATTGCTGCAGAAGCTTCTCGCCTTGCTCACTACAATAAGCGCTCCACGATAACAAGTCGTGAAATTCAGACAGCTGTACGTCTTTTACTGCCCGGTGAGTTGGCCAAGCATGCCGTTAGCGAGGGTACAAAAGCTGTCACCAAATATACAAGCTCCAAATAAATTGTGTAACAAAAGCAAGCAACAGAATCAAAAGGTCCTTTTCAGGACCACAAAATCAATTTATAAGAAGAGAATAAATATTTTCGTAACGTGTTCTTGTTTATCACGATGTGTGCCCTATGCCGACAATATACGTATTGTGTGAGAAAATAAATAAATAAAAAACGCGTTCTCCACCACTTTGCCAATCAAATAAATTTAATTTCTTTCCCAAAATCTATATATAAAATAATTAAGTTGAGCAAACACCCTTACGAATAGATTAAACAACGCTTGCTTTTATAAAAATCAATCTTCTTCTTAAATCATTTTGCAGCTCTTAAAAGAGCTTTTTTTTGTGCCCGTCCATCATCAACGGCACTGTGTGATAGCATTTGTCGCGCTTTTGTTCCATTTGTGGGCATTTATTTTTTGCCTGCAGCAGTTTTCTTGACGGTTGATTTTTTGGAAGGGACTGCAGCGATTGCAGCTTTTTTGGGTTTGGCAGGCGAAGCACTCTTTACTTTTGGTGCTCTCGGTTTGGTTGCCGGAGATTTGGCCACTGGTTTGATTGGCTTTGCTTTCACTGTTCCAGCTTTTTTCATGCTCTTGACCTTGGCTTGTTCACTTTTCTTTTTTTCAGTTACCTTAATATTAGCAACGGACAAAGTTTTTCGTCCAGTGCCGGCAGTAGATGTAGATTTACTTTTTGGTATGGCTGCATTGCTGGCGTTGCTTCCTCCTGCCTTCTTGATGGCAGCAGTGGCCGTAGTCTTCTTTTTCTTCTTATCGACGGCAACAATGGACTTCTCCTTGATCACCTTACCTTTCTTCTTCTTCTCAGCAACAGTTGCTTTCACAACTTTAGCTTTGGCGTTCCCTTTCGTTTCTTTATTAGCCGTCAAAGATAATTTAAATGATCCGGAGGCACCTTTGCCTTTCGTTTGAATTAGTTTGCCATTGGCTACAGATGTTTTCAAATATTTCTTAATGAATGGAGCCAATTTCTGCGAATCACACTTATATGTAATGTTTATAAATTTTTTTATTGCCAACAAGGACGAGCCACCGCGTTCTTTTAAACTCTTGATGGCGGCATCAACCATTTGTTGGGTTGGAGGATGTGTTGGTGAAGTCGAAGGTTTTTTTGCCTTTTTAGCAGCAGCGACAACAACACCACCACTAGCAGCCTTTTTTACCTTCTTCTCTCCAGGAGATGTTGTACCAGCACTAACAACACCGGCAGTAACGGGAGATGCAATAGTATCAATGGCAGCACTCTCTGACATTTCAGTATTTTATATTAATCCACTTGTAATTTATTTGATTTATTTAATTAATTAGTTTTGTAACACACACACAACTAGCGTCTTCGGAGCTCACTCTTAGCAAAGTAATTACACCTTATAACACACAAATTTGCCATCTTGCAGTAAACTCAACGCTTAGACGACATTTTGAGAAGCGAATAGTAGTCACTGTAAATAAAATGGCAAAAATATAGAGGCAGCTAGTACAAATTTGTGTACACGTTTGCACATATTTTTATTTTTATTAATTATATGGGATGAGATTTTGAAAAAATGTTCCACTTTTTACGAAATGGAGATGCAACCACATTGAATTTTAATAAAATCGACCATTTAACATCTTTTATTATTATTTTATTGGCGTTTTAGTGCAAATATTTTTTTTGGATTTCCCAAAAATTTGCACAAATCTTGGAAAATAGAGAATGTTATGAAAGATTTTCCATCAAATCATTATCAGGATTGAAATTATGCATGTGGTGGATGTGAATGAGTGAAAATAATTTAGTTTACGGGCCAAATCGATTTTTAATGAATATTTGAAAATTACGAACGCATCGAACGACTGTACACTGTATTATGCTGTTGCCTACATCATTATAACCAGCAGCAGTAATCAAATGAGAGCGAATAAATACTTATGTTTCAACAATTTACATATATATACAATAGGAAAATTAATTATTTTACATAAATTAATTAATTAATTTCACACGAATTAACAACATCCACATCAATTACATATATTACACATGCATACATACACGTTGACTGTGAAGTCAAATTGTGTGAAGACAATATGTTTGGTTAGGTGATCCGTTCTTTTTCTTTAAGAACAATTAAAGAAATATTTAAAAGAAAAAACATCAAGGAGGGGCTCGAATTATTAGTAACTCGAATATAACTTATGGAAAAGTTTTATATATATAGCGCACAGAGGTACATATTATGTTATCGATTTTCGATTGATGAACTTCTGAAGCTTAATCGCTGATGATAATGAAAAAGTTGCCCCGAATATTTAACAAGTGACACGTTTTATAATAAGCTTCTATTCGATTGGATTGGATTATCCCCATCGTATATTCTTGTGTGCGGCCTCAACGTTTCAACAAATAAAAACACCAACAACAAATGCGAAATAAAAAATTGGCCAACTCTTTATTATACAATATTTTCTATATAAATGAAATCCTATTACAATACTTTTTTTTTAAGTTTCGTAACATTTATTATGCTCATATCTCTCTTTGTTATATTCATTGTGGTCCTGAAAAGGACCGATTTATAGTAATTTTTGATTTCCTTTAGGTGATGAATGCGTTTTCCGGGTAAAATTAAGCACGTTCGCCACGAATACGTCTGGCCAATTGGATATCTTTGGGCATAATTGTGACGCGCTTGGCGTGAATGGCGCACAAATTCGTATCTTCGAATAGGCCGACCAAGTAGGCTTCGCTAGCTTCTTGGAGTGCCATAACCGCAGAACTTTGGAAACGTAAATCGGTCTTAAAGTCTTGCGCTATTTCACGCACCAAACGTTGGAATGGCAGTTTGCGAATTAACAATTCGGTACTCTTTTGATAGCGACGAATTTCACGCAATGCAACGGTACCAGGACGATAGCGATGCGGCTTCTTTACACCACCAGTGGCTGGTGCACTTTTGCGAGCTGCCTTTGTAGCCAATTGCTTGCGTGGCGCTTTTCCACCAGTTGATTTACGAGCTGTTTGCTTAGTACGGGCCATTTATTATATTATTTTTCTCACTTATAACACAAAATTAAATAATTTTCAAATGTAACACAATTCAACACTGTTCAGCACTAACTTTCAAATGAGCGAAGCGTCATGGGCACGCTTGTATTTATACAAAAATTTTGGCATAGCTATGTGCATGAGACCATTCGGCATTCGACATTAATCGTATTTGCTTTGTATGCGTTGTATGTGTATGTGTAGTATGCCTGTTTTGTATAAATAGAAGACGATTAACGCGAAACATTTCATAAGTTGTGTGACATTCGTACGGTTAAGAAGTGATTTAGTGAAAAGTGAACTATAACTATACAATAAAGAAGTGAAGTAAATATGACTGGTCGTGGCAAAGGTGGTAAAGGTTTGGGAAAGGGTGGTGCCAAGCGTCATCGTAAAGTTTTACGCGATAATATCCAAGGTATAACAAAGCCAGCTATTAGGCGCCTGGCTCGTCGTGGTGGTGTAAAGCGCATCTCCGGCCTGATCTATGAAGAAACACGTGGTGTGTTGAAGGTATTTTTGGAAAATGTTATACGTGATGCTGTCACCTATACGGAACACGCCAAGAGGAAGACTGTCACTGCGATGGACGTGGTTTATGCATTGAAACGTCAGGGTCGTACTCTATATGGTTTTGGCGGTTAAATAACATCATCTATCTATCCTGAATATCGATGCAACAAGAATCAATGAAAAACGGTCCTTTTCAGGACCACAGATAATTTTAAAAAAAACGAGATTTTTATTTTTCCGATAAAAAAATTTGTACGAGTATGTAGTCGGCATTAAATATGTTTTATAGATTTCTTGTTAATTATTAGGCGCTTAGCTTTCCATTTCGATTTCAAAACCCGTAAATTATAATAAATATGGAAAAACAAAACGAATGAATCTGTCGCCATTGTGTGCAGCGTGACTTTCAATTCAATTCATTTTTAAGGAAAATTTATTTTAATAAAGTTCGTTTTTTCTCTCATCTCTTAATAAGAAATTCATGTTGTCGTCCTGAAAAGGACGGATGCTTAGATGATTAGATTTAATATGAGGCGATAATTAGGGATGGATTTAGGCCTTTTTCTCCGTTTTCTTTGGCAAGAGCACAGCTTGGATATTTGGTAGCACACCACCTTGGGCAATAGTCACACCAGATAACAATTTATTCAATTCCTCGTCATTGCGGATGGCTAATTGTAAATGACGTGGAATAATTCTTGTCTTTTTATTATCACGAGCAGCATTGCCGGCCAACTCTAGAACTTCAGCTGCTAAATATTCCATTACGGCTGCCAAATAAACGGGAGCACCAGCACCAACACGTTCAGCATAATTGCCTTTGCGCAATAATCGGTGAATGCGACCAACTGGGAATTGTAAACCAGCACGATTTGAACGAGACTTTGCCTTATTTTTCACTTTTCCACCTTTACCACGACCAGACATTTTTAATTTAATTCTTTTTCTTTTTCCTTTTACTTTTCTAAATGAAATTCACTTAATCACTGCACAAACACGAATGATTGGATTCGGCACGTTTTTCACTATTTATACATTTTTGCTTACAACACGTTCGACGTTTTTTTTATTACCTAGCCATCGCTTATTTATAGAATAATTCGTTCATACGAAGGCGTTTAAGCATGCATTCGTGCCGAATTATGTTTAATCGACTTTGAACAGTCAACAGTGAATAGTGAACAGTGAACAGTGAACATTGCATAGTGTGTTGTGAATATTGTGTAGTGTGGTGCTTTTATTTGATTAATTTGTGGAAAAATGCCGCCAAAGGCTAGTGGTAAAGCAGCTAAGAAGGCTGGAAAAGCACAGAAGAACATAACTAAAAATGATAAGCAGAAGAAGCGCAAGAGGAAGGAAAGCTATGCCATTTATATATACAAAGTACTTAAACAAGTACATCCTGATACTGGTATCTCGTCCAAAGCTATGAGTATCATGAATTCATTCGTAAATGATATTTTTGAACGCATTGCTGCAGAAGCTTCTCGCCTTGCTCACTACAATAAGCGCTCCACGATAACAAGTCGTGAAATTCAGACAGCTGTACGTCTTTTACTGCCCGGTGAGTTGGCCAAGCATGCCGTTAGCGAGGGTACAAAAGCTGTCACCAAATATACAAGCTCCAAATAAATTGTGTAACAAAAGCAAGCAACAGAATCAAAAGGTCCTTTTCAGGACCACAAAATCAATTTATAAGAAGAGAATAAATATTTTCGTAACGTGTTCTTGTTTATCACGATGTGTGCCCTATGCCGACAATATACGTATTGTGTGAGAAAATAAATAAATAAAAAACGCGTTCTCCACCACTTTGCCAATCAAATAAATTTAATTTCTTTCCCAAAATCTATATATAAAATAATTAAGTTGAGCAAACACCCTTACGAATAGATTAAACAACGCTTGCTTTTATAAAAATCAATCTTCTTCTTAAATCATTTTGCAGCTCTTAAAAGAGCTTTTTTTTGTGCCCGTCCATCATCAACGGCACTGTGTGATAGCATTTGTCGCGCTTTTGTTCCATTTGTGGGCATTTATTTTTTGCCTGCAGCAGTTTTCTTGACGGTTGATTTTTTGGAAGGGACTGCAGCGATTGCAGCTTTTTTGGGTTTGGCAGGCGAAGCACTCTTTACTTTTGGTGCTCTCGGTTTGGTTGCCGGAGATTTGGCCACTGGTTTGATTGGCTTTGCTTTCACTGTTCCAGCTTTTTTCATGCTCTTGACCTTGGCTTGTTCACTTTTCTTTTTTTCAGTTACCTTAATATTAGCAACGGACAAAGTTTTTCGTCCAGTGCCGGCAGTAGATGTAGATTTACTTTTTGGTATGGCTGCATTGCTGGCGTTGCTTCCTCCTGCCTTCTTGATGGCAGCAGTGGCCGTAGTCTTCTTTTTCTTCTTATCGACGGCAACAATGGACTTCTCCTTGATCACCTTACCTTTCTTCTTCTTCTCAGCAACAGTTGCTTTCACAACTTTAGCTTTGGCGTTCCCTTTCGTTTCTTTATTAGCCGTCAAAGATAATTTAAATGATCCGGAGGCACCTTTGCCTTTCGTTTGAATTAGTTTGCCATTGGCTACAGATGTTTTCAAATATTTCTTAATGAATGGAGCCAATTTCTGCGAATCACACTTATATGTAATGTTTATAAATTTTTTTATTGCCAACAAGGACGAGCCACCGCGTTCTTTTAAACTCTTGATGGCGGCATCAACCATTTGTTGGGTTGGAGGATGTGTTGGTGAAGTCGAAGGTTTTTTTGCCTTTTTAGCAGCAGCGACAACAACACCACCACTAGCAGCCTTTTTTACCTTCTTCTCTCCAGGAGATGTTGTACCAGCATTAACAACACCGGCAGTAACGGGAGATGCAATAGTATCAATGGCAGCACTCTCTGACATTTCAGTATTTTATATTAATCCACTTGTAATTTATTTGATTTATTTAATTAATTAGTTTTGTAACACACACACAACTAGCGTCTTCGTAGCTCACTCTTAGCAATGTAATTACACCTTATAACACACAAATTTGCCATCTTGCAGTAAACTCAACGCTTAGACGACATTTTGAGAAGCGAATAGTAGTCACTGTAAATAAAATGGCAAAAATATAGAGGCAGCTAGTACAAATTTGTGTACACGTTTGCACATATTTTTATTTTTATTAATTATATGGGATGAGATTTTGAAAAAATGTTCCACTTTTTACGAAATGGAGATGCAACCACATTGAATTTTAATAAAATCGACCATTTAACATCTTTTATTATTATTTTATTGGCGTTTTAGTGCAAATATTTTTTTTGGATTTCCCAAAAATTTGCACAAATCTTGGAAAATAGAGAATGTTATGAAAGATTTTCCATCAAATCATTATCAGGATTGAAATTATGCATGTGGTGGATGTGAATGAGTGAAAATAATTTAGTTTTCGGGCCAAATCGATTTTTAATGAATATTTGAAAATTATGAACGCATCGAACGACTGTACACTGTATTATGCTGTTGCCTACATCATTATAATCAGCAGCAGTAATCAAATGAGAGCGAATAAATACTTTTGTTTCAACAATTTACATATATATACAATAGGAAAATTAATTATTTTACATAAATTAATTAATTAATTTCACACGAATTAACAACATCCACATCAATTACATATATTACACATGCATACATACACGTTGACTGTGAAGTCAAATTGTGTGAAGACAATATGTTTGGTTAGGTGATCCGTTCTTTTTCTTTAAGAACAATTAAAGAAATATTTAAAAGAAAAAACATCAAGGAGGGGCTCGAATTATTAGTAACTCGAATATAACTTATGGAAAAGTTTTATATATATAGCGCACAGAGGTACATATTATGTTATCGATTTTCGATTGATGAACTTCTGAAGCTTAATCGCTGATGATAATGAAAAAGTTGCCCCGAATATTTAACAAGTGACACGTTTTATAATAAGCTTCTATTCGATTGGATTGGATTATCCCCATCGTATATTCTTGTGTGCGGCCTCAACGTTTCAACAAATAAAAACACCAACAACAAATGCGAAATAAAAAATTGGCCAACTCTTTATTATACAATATTTTCTATATAAATGAAATCCTATTACAATACTTTTTTTTTAAGTTTCGTAACATTTATTATGCTCATATCTCTCTTTGTTATATTCATTGTGGTCCTGAAAAGGACCGATTTATAGTAATTTTTGATTTCCTTTAGGTGATGAATGCGTTTTCCGGGTAAAATTAAGCACGTTCGCCACGAATACGTCTGGCCAATTGGATATCTTTGGGCATAATTGTGACGCGCTTGGCGTGAATGGCGCACAAATTCGTATCTTCGAATAGGCCGACCAAGTAGGCTTCGCTAGCTTCTTGGAGTGCCATAACCGCAGAACTTTGGAAACGTAAATCGGTCTTAAAGTCTTGCGCTATTTCACGCACCAAACGTTGGAATGGCAGTTTGCGAATTAACAATTCGGTACTCTTTTGATAGCGACGAATTTCACGCAATGCAACGGTACCAGGACGATAGCGATGCGGCTTCTTTACACCACCAGTGGCTGGTGCACTTTTGCGAGCTGCCTTTGTAGCCAATTGCTTGCGTGGCGCTTTTCCACCAGTTGATTTACGAGCTGTTTGCTTAGTACGGGCCATTTATTATATTATTTTTCTCACTTATAACACAAAATTAAATAATTTTCAAATGTAACACAATTCAACACTGTTCAGCACTAACTTTCAAATGAGCGAAGCGTCATGGGCACGCTTGTATTTATACAAAAATTTTGGCATAGCTATGTGCATGAGACCATTCGGCATTCGACATTAATCGTATTTGCTTTGTATGCGTTGTATGTGTATGTGTAGTATGCCTGTTTTGTATAAATAGAAGACGATTAACGCGAAACATTTCATAAGTTGTGTGACATTCGTACGGTTAAGAAGTGATTTAGTGAAAAGTGAACTATAACTATACAATAAAGAAGTGAAGTAAATATGACTGGTCGTGGCAAAGGTGGTAAAGGTTTGGGAAAGGGTGGTGCCAAGCGTCATCGTAAAGTTTTACGCGATAATATCCAAGGTATAACAAAGCCAGCTATTAGGCGCCTGGCTCGTCGTGGTGGTGTAAAGCGCATCTCCGGCCTGATCTATGAAGAAACACGTGGTGTGTTGAAGGTATTTTTGGAAAATGTTATACGTGATGCTGTCACCTATACGGAACACGCCAAGAGGAAGACTGTCACTGCGATGGACGTGGTTTATGCATTGAAACGTCAGGGTCGTACTCTATATGGTTTTGGCGGTTAAATAACATCATCTATCTATCCTGAATATCGATGCAACAAGAATCAATGAAAAACGGTCCTTTTCAGGACCACAGATAATTCTTAAAAAAACGAGATTTTTATTTTTCCGATAAAAAAATTTGTACGAGTATGTAGTCGGCATTAAATATGTTTTATAGATTTCTTGTTATTTATTAGGCGCTTAGCTTTCCATTTCGATTTCAAAACAAATTAACAGATTATTAAAACTGGGGAATAAGCAGAGTAAATATGGAAAAACAAAACGAATGAATTTGTCGCCATTGTGTGCAGCGTGACTTTCAATTCAATTCATTTTTAAGGAAAATTTATTTTAATAAAGTTCGTTTTTTCTCTCATCTCTTAATAAGAAATTCATGTTGTCGTCCTGAAAAGGACGGATGCTTAGATATTGAATTTAATATGAGGCGATAATTAGGGATGGATTTAGGCCTTTTTCTCCGTTTTCTTTGGCAAGAGCACAGCTTGGATATTTGGTAGCACACCACCTTGGGCAATAGTCACACCAGATAACAATTTATTCAATTCCTCGTCATTGCGGATGGCTAATTGTAAATGACGTGGAATAATTCTTGTCTTTTTATTATCACGAGCAGCATTGCCGGCCAACTCTAGAACTTCAGCTGCTAAATATTCCATTACGGCTGCCAAATAAACGGGAGCACCAGCACCAACACGTTCAGCATAATTGCCTTTGCGCAATAATCGGTGAATGCGACCAACTGGGAATTGTAAACCAGCACGATTTGAACGAGACTTTGCCTTATTTTTCACTTTTCCACCTTTACCACGACCAGACATTTTTAATTTAATTCTTTTTCTTTTTCCTTTTGCTTTTCTAAATGAAATTCACTTAATCACTGCACAAACACGAATGATTGGATTCGGCACGTTTTTCACTATTTATACATTTTTGCTTACAACACGTTCGACTTTTTTTTATTACCTAGCCATCCCTTATTTATAGAATAATTCGTTCATACGAAGGCGTTTAAGCATGCATTCGTGCCGAATTATGTTTAATCGACTTTGAACAGTCAACAGTGAATAGTGAACAGTGAACAGTGAACATTGCATAGTGTGTTGTGAATATTGTGTAGTGTGGTGCTTTTATTTGATTAATTTGTGGAAAAATGCCGCCAAAGGCTAGTGGTAAAGCAGCTAAGAAGGCTGGAAAAGCACAGAAGAACATAACTAAAAATGATAAGCAGAAGAAGCGCAAGAGGAAGGAAAGCTATGCCATTTATATATACAAAGTACTTAAACAAGTACATCCTGATACTGGTATCTCGTCCAAAGCTATGAGTATCATGAATTCATTCGTAAATGATATTTTTGAACGCATTGCTGCAGAAGCTTCTCGCCTTGCTCACTACAATAAGCGCTCCACGATAACAAGTCGCGAAATTCAGACAGCTGTACGTCTTTTACTGCCCGGTGAGTTGGCCAAGCATGCCGTTAGCGAGGGTACAAAAGCTGTCACCAAATATACAAGCTCCAAATAAATTGTGTAACAAAAGCAAGCAACAGAATCAAAAGGTCCTTTTCAGGACCACAAAATCAATTTATAAGAAGAGAATAAATATTTTCGTAACGTGTTCTTGTTTATCACGATGTGTGCCCTATGCCGACAATATACGTATTGTGTGAGAAAATAAATAAATAAAAAACGCGTTCTCCACCACTTTGCCAATCAAATAAATTTAATTTCTTTCCCAAAATCTATATATAAAATAATTAAGTTGAGCAAACACCCTTACGAATAGATTAAACAACGCTTGCTTTTATAAAAATCAATCTTCTTCTTAAATCATTTTGCAGCTCTTAAAAGAGCTTTTTTTTGTGCCCGTCCATCATCAACGGCACTGTGTGATAGCATTTGTCGCGCTTTTGTTCCATTTGTGGGCATTTATTTTTTGCCTGCAGCAGTTTTCTTGACGGTTGATTTTTTGGAAGGGACTGCAGCGATTGCAGCTTTTTTGGGTTTGGCAGGCGAAGCACTCTTTACTTTTGGTGCTCTCGGTTTGGTTGCCGGAGATTTGGCCACTGGTTTGATTGGCTTTGCTTTCACTGTTCCAGCTTTTTTCATGCTCTTGACCTTGGCTTGTTCACTTTTCTTTTTTTCAGTTACCTTAATATTAGCAACGGACAAAGTTTTTCGTCCAGTGCCGGCAGTAGATGTAGATTTACTTTTTGGTATGGCTGCATTGCTGGCGTTGCTTCCTCCTGCCTTCTTGATGGCAGCAGTGGCCGTAGTCTTCTTTTTCTTCTTATCGACGGCAACAATGGACTTCTCCTTGATCACCTTACCTTTCTTCTTCTTCTCAGCAACAGTTGCTTTCACAACTTTAGCTTTGGCGTTCCCTTTCGTTTCTTTATTAGCCGTCAAAGATAATTTAAATGATCCGGAGGCACCTTTGCCTTTCGTTTGAATTAGTTTGCCATTGGCTACAGATGTTTTCAAATATTTCTTAATGAATGGAGCCAATTTCTGCGAATCACACTTATATGTAATGTTTATAAATTTTTTTATTGCCAACAAGGACGAGCCACCGCGTTCTTTTAAACTCTTGATGGCGGCATCAACCATTTGTTGGGTTGGAGGATGTGTTGGTGAAGTCGAAGGTTTTTTTGCCTTTTTAGCAGCAGCGACAACAACACCACCACTAGCAGCCTTTTTTACCTTCTTCTCTCCAGGAGATGTTGTACCAGCATTAACAACACCGGCAGTAACGGGAGATGCAATAGTATCAATGGCAGCACTCTCTGACATTTCAGTATTTTATATTAATCCACTTGTAATTTATTTGATTTATTTAATTAATTAGTTTTGTAACACACACACAACTAGCGTCTTCGTAGCTCACTCTTAGCAAAGTAATTACACCTTATAACACACAAATTTGCCATCTTGCAGTAAACTCAACGCTTAGACGACATTTTGAGAAGCGAATAGTAGTCACTGTAAATAAAATGGCAAAAATATAGAGGCAGCTAGTACAAATTTGTGTACACGTTTGCACATATTTTTATTTTTATTAATTATATGGGATGAGATTTTGAAAAAATGTTCCACTTTTTACGAAATGGAGATGCAACCACATTGAATTTTAATAAAATCGACCATTTAACATCTTTTATTATTATTTTATTGGCGTTTTAGTGCAAATATTTTTTTTGGATTTCCCAAAAATTTGCACAAATCTTGGAAAATAGAGAATGTTATGAAAGATTTTCCATCAAATCATTATCAGGATTGAAATTATGCATGTGGTGGATGTGAATGAGTGAAAATAATTTAGTTTTCGGGCCAAATCGATTTTTAATGAATATTTGAAAATTATGAACGCATCGAACGACTGTACACTGTATTATGCTGTTGCCTACATCATTATAATCAGCAGCAGTAATCAAATGAGAGCGAATAAATACTTTTGTTTCAACAATTTACATATATATACAATAGGAAAATTAATTATTTTACATAAATTAATTAATTAATTTCACACGAATTAACAACATCCACATCAATTACATATATTACACATGCATACATACACGTTGACTGTGAAGTCAAATTGTGTGAAGACAATATGTTTGGTTAGGTGATCCGTTCTTTTTCTTTAAGAACAATTAAAGAAATATTTAAAAGAAAAAACATCAAGGAGGGGCTCGAATTATTAGTAACTCGAATATAACTTATGGAAAAGTTTTATATATATAGCGCACAGAGGTACATATTATGTTATCGATTTTCGATTGATGAACTTCTGAAGCTTAATCGCTGATGATAATGAAAAAGTTGCCCCGAATATTTAACAAGTGACACGTTTTATAATAAGCTTCTATTCGATTGGATTGGATTATCCCCATCGTATATTCTTGTGTGCGGCCTCAACGTTTCAACAAATAAAAACACCAACAACAAATGCGAAATAAAAAATTGGCCAACTCTTTATTATACAATATTTTCTATATAAATGAAATCCTATTACAATACTTTTTTTTTTACGTTTCGTAACATTTATTATGCTCATATCTCTCTTTGTTATATTCATTGTGGTCCTGAAAAGGACCGATTTATAGTAATTTTTGATTTCCTTTAGGTGATGAATGCGTTTTCCGGGTAAAATTAAGCACGTTCGCCACGAATACGTCTGGCCAATTGGATATCTTTGGGCATAATTGTGACGCGCTTGGCGTGAATGGCGCACAAATTCGTATCTTCGAATAGGCCGACCAAGTAGGCTTCGCTAGCTTCTTGGAGTGCCATAACCGCAGAACTTTGGAAACGTAAATCGGTCTTAAAGTCTTGCGCTATTTCACGCACCAAACGTTGGAATGGCAGTTTGCGAATTAACAATTCGGTACTCTTTTGATAGCGACGAATTTCACGCAATGCAACGGTACCAGGACGATAGCGATGCGGCTTCTTTACACCACCAGTGGCTGGTGCACTTTTGCGAGCTGCCTTTGTAGCCAATTGCTTGCGTGGCGCTTTTCCACCAGTTGATTTACGAGCTGTTTGCTTAGTACGGGCCATTTATTATATTATTTTTCTCACTTATAACACAAAATTAAATAATTTTCAAATGTAACACAATTCAACACTGTTCAGCACTAACTTTCAAATGAGCGAAGCGTCATGGGCACGCTTGTATTTATACAAAAATTTTGGCATAGCTATGTGCATGAGACCATTCGGCATTCGACATTAATCGTATTTGCTTTGTATGCGTTGTATGTGTATGTGTAGTATGCCTGTTTTGTATAAATAGAAGACGATTAACGCGAAACATTTCATAAGTTGTGTGACATTCGTACGGTTAAGAAGTGATTTAGTGAAAAGTGAACTATAACTATACAATAAAGAAGTGAAGTAAATATGACTGGTCGTGGCAAAGGTGGTAAAGGTTTGGGAAAGGGTGGTGCCAAGCGTCATCGTAAAGTTTTACGCGATAATATCCAAGGTATAACAAAGCCAGCTATTAGGCGCCTGGCTCGTCGTGGTGGTGTAAAGCGCATCTCCGGCCTGATCTATGAAGAAACACGTGGTGTGCTGAAGGTATTTTTGGAAAATGTTATACGTGATGCTGTCACCTATACGGAACACGCCAAGAGGAAGACTGTCACTGCGATGGACGTGGTTTATGCATTGAAACGTCAGGGTCGTACTCTATATGGTTTTGGCGGTTAAATCACATCATCTATCTATCCTGAATATCGATGCAACAAGAATCAATGAAAAACGGTCCTTTTCAGGACCACAGATAATTCTTAAAAAAACGAGATTTTTATTTTTCCGATAAAAAAATTTGTACGAGTATGTAGTCGGCATTAAATATGTTTTATAGATTTCTTGTTATTTATTAGGCGCTTAGCTTTCCATTTCGATTTCAAAACCCGTAAATTATAAATAAATATGGAAAAACAAAACGAATGAATCTGTCGCCATTGTGTGCAGCGTGACTTTCAATTCAATTCATTTTTAAGGAAAATTTATTTTAATAAAGTTCGTTTTTTCTCTCATCTCTTAATAAGAAATTCATGTTGTCGTCCTGAAAAGGACGGATGCTTAGATATTGAATTTAATATGAGGCGATAATTAGGGATGGATTTAGGCCTTTTTCTCCGTTTTCTTTGGCAAGAGCACAGCTTGGATATTTGGTAGCACACCACCTTGGGCAATAGTCACACCAGATAACAATTTATTCAATTCCTCGTCATTGCGGATGGCTAATTGTAAATGACGTGGAATAATTCTTGTC
Organism: Ornithomya fringillina; assembly: GCA_963978525.1. Classification (NCBI taxonomy): domain Eukaryota; kingdom Metazoa; phylum Arthropoda; class Insecta; order Diptera; family Hippoboscidae; genus Ornithomya; species Ornithomya fringillina. The sequence continues at coordinate 3,476,651 of OZ021690.1, forward strand.
TTTTTATTATCACGAGCAGCATTGCCGGCCAACTCTAGAACTTCAGCTGCTAAATATTCCATTACGGCTGCCAAATAAACGGGAGCACCAGCACCAACACGTTCAGCATAATTGCCTTTGCGCAATAATCGGTGAATGCGACCAACTGGGAATTGTAAACCAGCACGATTTGAACGAGACTTTGCCTTATTTTTCACTTTTCCACCTTTACCACGACCAGACATTTTTAATTTAATTCTTTTTCTTTTTCCTTTTGCTTTTCTAAATGAAATTCACTTAATCACTGCACAAACACGAATGATTGGATTCGGCACGTTTTTCACTATTTATACATTTTTGCTTACAACACGTTCGACGTTTTTTTTATTACCTAGCCATCGCTTATTTATAGAATAATTCGTTCATACGAAGGCGTTTAAGCATGCATTCGTGCCGAATTATGTTTAATCGACTTTGAACAGTCAACAGTGAATAGTGAACAGTGAACAGTGAACATTGCATAGTGTGTTGTGAATATTGTGTAGTGTGGTGCTTTTATTTGATTAATTTGTGGAAAAATGCCGCCAAAGGCTAGTGGTAAAGCAGCTAAGAAGGCTGGAAAAGCACAGAAGAACATAACTAAAAATGATAAGCAGAAGAAGCGCAAGAGGAAGGAAAGCTATGCCATTTATATATACAAAGTACTTAAACAAGTACATCCTGATACTGGTATCTCGTCCAAAGCTATGAGTATCATGAATTCATTCGTAAATGATATTTTTGAACGCATTGCTGCAGAAGCTTCTCGCCTTGCTCACTACAATAAGCGCTCCACGATAACAAGTCGTGAAATTCAGACAGCTGTACGTCTTTTACTACCCGGTGAGTTGGCCAAGCATGCCGTTAGCGAGGGTACAAAAGCTGTCACCAAATATACAAGCTCCAAATAAATTGTGTAACAAAAGCAAGCAACAGAATCAAAAGGTCCTTTTCAGGACCACAAAATCAATTTATAAGAAGAGAATAAATATTTTCGTAACGTGTTCTTGTTTATCACGATGTGTGCCCTATGCCGACAATATACGTATTGTGTGAGAAAATAAATAAATAAAAAACGCGTTCTCCACCACTTTGCCAATCAAATAAATTTAATTTCTTTCCCAAAATCTATATATAAAATAATTAAGTTGAGCAAACACCCTTACGAATAGATTAAACAACGCTTGCTTTTATAAAAATCAATCTTCTTCTTAAATCATTTTGCAGCTCTTAAAAGAGCTTTTCTTTGTTTTTCTTTTATTTTTGTGCCCGTCCATCATCAACGGCACTGTGTGATAGCATTTGTCGCGCTTTTGTTCCATTTGTGGGCATTTATTTTTTGCCTGCAGCAGTTTTCTTGACGGTTGATTTTTTGGAAGGGACTGCAGCGATTGCAGCTTTTTTGGGTTTGGCAGGCGAAGCACTCTTTACTTTTGGTGCTCTCGGTTTGGTTGCCGGAGATTTGGCCACTGGTTTTATTGGCTTTGCTTTCACTGTTCCAGCTTTTTTCATGCTCTTGACCTTGGCTTGTTCACTTTTCTTTTTTTCAGTTACCTTAATATTAGCAACGGACAAAGTTTTTCGTCCAGTGCCGGCAGTAGATGTAGATTTACTTTTTGGTATGGCTGCATTGCTGGCGTTGCTTCCTCCTGCCTTCTTGATGGCAGCAGTGGCCGTAGTCTTCTTTTTCTTCTTATCGACGGCAACAATGGACTTCTCCTTGATCACCTTACCTTTCTTCTTCTTCTCAGCAACAGTTGCTTTCACAACTTTAGCTTTGGCGTTCCCTTTCGTTTCTTTATTAGCCGTCAAAGATAATTTAAATGATCCGGAGGCACCTTTGCCTTTCGTTTGAATTAGTTTGCCATTGGCTACAGATGTTTTCAAATATTTCTTAATGAATGGAGCCAATTTCTGCGAATCACACTTATATGTAATGTTTATAAATTTTTTTATTGCCAACAAGGACGAGCCACCGCGTTCTTTTAAACTCTTGATGGCGGCATCAACCATTTGTTGGGTTGGAGGATGTGTTGGTGAAGCCGAAGGTTTTTTTGCCTTTTTAGCAGCAGCGACAACAACACCACCACTAGCAGCCTTTTTTACCTTCTTCTCTCCAGGAGATGTTGTACCAGCACTAACAACACCGGCAGTAACGGGAGATGCAATAGTATCAATGGCAGCACTCTCTGACATTTCAGTATTTTATATTAATCCACTTGTAATTTATTTGATTTATTTAATTAATTAGTTTTGTAACACACACACAACTAGCGTCTTCAGAGCTCACTCTTAGCAAAGTAATTACACCTTATAACACACAAATTTGCCATCTTGCAGTAAACTCAACGCTTAGACGACATTTTGAGAAGCGAATAGTAGTCACTGTAAATAAAATGGCAAAAATATAGAGGCAGCTAGTACAAATTTGTGTACACGTTTGCACATATTTTTATTTTTATTAATTATATGGGATGAGATTTTGAAAAAATGTTCCACTTTTTACGAAATGGAGATGCAACCACATTGAATTTTAATAAAATCGACCATTTAACATCTTTTATTATTATTTTATTGGCGTTTTAGTGCAAATATTTTTTTTGGATTTCCCAAAAATTTGCACAAATCTTGGAAAATAGAGAATGTTATGAAAGATTTTCCATCAAATCATTATCAGGATTGAAATTATGCATGTGGTGGATGTGAATGAGTGAAAATAATTTAGTTTTCGGGCCAAATCGATTTTTAATGAATATTTGAAAATTATGAACGCATCGAACGACTGTACACTGTATTATGCTGTTGCCTACATCATTATAATCAGCAGCAGTAATCAAATGAGAGCGAATAAATACTTATGTTTCAACAATTTACATATATATACAATAGGAAAATTAATTATTTTACATAAATTAATTAATTAATTTCACACGAATTAACAACATCCACATCAATTACATATATTACACATGCATACATACACGTTGACTGTGAAGTCAAATTGTGTGAAGACAATATGTTTGGTTAGGTGATCCGTTCTTTTTCTTTAAGAACAATTAAAGAAATATTTAAAAGAAAAAACATCAAGGAGGGGCTCGAATTATTAGTAACTCGAATATAACTTATGGAAAAGTTTTATATATATAGCGCACAGAGGTACATATTATGTTATCGATTTTCGATTGATGAACTTCTGAAGCTTAATCGCTGATGATAATGAAAAAGTTGCCCCGAATATTTAACAAGTGACACGTTTTATAATAAGCTTCTATTCGATTGGATTGGATTATCCCCATCGTATATTCTTGTGTGCGGCCTCAACGTTTCAACAAATAAAAACACCAACAACAAATGCGAAATAAAAAATTGCCCAACTCTTTATTATACAATATTTTCTATATAAATGAAATCCTATTACAATACTTTTTTTTTACGTTTCGTAACATTTATTATGCTCATATCTCTCTTTGTTATATTCATTGTGGTCCTGAAAAGGACCGATTTATAGTAATTTTTGATTTCCTTTAGGTGATGAATGCGTTTTCCGGGTAAAATTAAGCACGTTCGCCACGAATACGTCTGGCCAATTGGATATCTTTGGGCATAATTGTGACGCGCTTGGCGTGAATGGCGCACAAATTCGTATCTTCGAATAGGCCGACCAAGTAGGCTTCGCTAGCTTCTTGGAGTGCCATAACCGCAGAACTTTGGAAACGTAAATCGGTCTTAAAGTCTTGCGCTATTTCACGCACCAAACGTTGGAATGGCAGTTTGCGAATTAACAATTCGGTACTCTTTTGATAGCGACGAATTTCACGCAATGCAACGGTACCAGGACGATAGCGATGCGGCTTCTTTACACCACCAGTGGCTGGTGCACTTTTGCGAGCTGCCTTTGTAGCCAATTGCTTGCGTGGCGCTTTTCCACCAGTTGATTTACGAGCTGTTTGCTTAGTACGGGCCATTTATTATATTATTATTCTCACTTATAACACAAAATTAAATAAATTTCAAATGTAACACAATTCAACACTGTTCAGCACTAACTTTCAAATGAACGAAGCGTCATGGGCACGCTTGTATTTATACAAAAATTTTGGCATAGCTATGTGCATGAGACCATTCGGCATTCGACATTAATCGTATTTGCTTTGTATGCGTTGTATGTGTATGTGTAGTATGCCTGTTTTGTATAAATAGAAGACGATTAACGCGAAACATTTCATAAGTTGTGTGACATTCGTACGGTTAAGAAGTGATTTAGTGAAAAGTGAACTATAACTATACAATAAAGAAGTGAAGTAAATATGACTGGTCGTGGCAAAGGTGGTAAAGGTTTGGGAAAGGGTGGTGCCAAGCGTCATCGTAAAGTTTTACGCGATAATATCCAAGGTATAACAAAGCCAGCTATTAGGCGCCTGGCTCGTCGTGGTGGTGTAAAGCGCATCTCCGGCCTGATCTATGAAGAAACACGTGGTGTGTTGAAGGTATTTTTGGAAAATGTTATACGTGATGCTGTCACCTATACGGAACACGCCAAGAGGAAGACTGTCACTGCGATGGACGTGGTTTATGCATTGAAACGTCAGGGTCGTACTCTATATGGTTTTGGCGGTTAAATCACATCATCTATCTATCCTGAATATCGATGCAACAAGAATCAATGAAAAACGGTCCTTTTCAGGACCACAGATAATTTTTAAAAAAACGAGATTTTTATTTTTCCGATAAAAAAATTTGTACGAGTATGTAGTCGGCATTAAATATGTTTTATAGATTTCTTGTTAATTATTAGGCGCTTAGCTTTCCATTTCGATTTCAAAACCCGTAAATTATAATAAATATGGAAAAACAAAACGAATGAATCTGTCGCCATTGTGTGCAGCGTGACTTTCAATTCAATTCATTTTTAAGGAAAATTTATTTTAATAAAGTTCGTTTTTTCTCTCATCTCTTAATAAGAAATTCGTGTTGTCGTCCTGAAAAGGACGGATGCTTAGATATTGAATTTAATATGAGGCGATAATTAGGGATGGATTTAGGCCTTTTTCTCCGTTTTCTTTGGCAAGAGCACAGCTTGGATATTTGGTAGCACACCACCTTGGGCAATAGTCACACCAGATAACAATTTATTCAATTCCTCGTCATTGCGGATGGCTAATTGTAAATGACGTGGAATAATTCTTGTCTTTTTATTATCACGAGCAGCATTGCCGGCCAACTCTAGAACTTCAGCTGCTAAATATTCCATTACGGCTGCCAAATAAACGGGAGCACCAGCACCAACACGTTCAGCATAATTGCCTTTGCGCAATAATCGGTGAATGCGACCAACTGGGAATTGTAAACCAGCACGATTTGAACGAGACTTTGCCTTATTTTTCACTTTTCCACCTTTACCACGACCAGACATTTTTAATTTAATTCTTTTTCTTTTTCCTTTTACTTTTCTAAATGAAATTCACTTAATCACTGCACAAACACGAATGATTGGATTCGGCACGTTTTTCACTATTTATACATTTTTGCTTACAACACGTTCGACGTTTTTTTTATTACCTAGCCATCGCTTATTTATAGAATAATTCGTTCATACGAAGGCGTTTAAGCATGCATTCGTGCCGAATTATGTTTAATCGACTTTGAACAGTCAACAGTGAATAGTGAATAGTGAACAGTGAACAGTGAACATTGCATAGTGTGTTGTGAATATTGTGTAGTGTGGTGCTTTTATTTGATTAATTTGTGGAAAAATGCCGCCGAAGGCTAGTGGTAAAGCAGCTAAGAAGGCTGGAAAAGCACAGAAGAACATAACTAAAAATGATAAGCAGAAGAAGCGCAAGAGGAAGGAAAGCTATGCCATTTATATATACAAAGTACTTAAACAAGTACATCCTGATACTGGTATCTCGTCCAAAGCTATGAGTATCATGAATTCATTCGTAAATGATATTTTTGAACGCATTGCTGCAGAAGCTTCTCGCCTTGCTCACTACAATAAGCGCTCCACGATAACAAGTCGTGAAATTCAGACAGCTGTACGTCTTTTACTGCCCGGTGAGTTGGCCAAGCATGCCGTTAGCGAGGGTACAAAAGCTGTCACCAAATATACAAGCTCCAAATAAATTGTGTAACAAAAGCAAGCAACAGAATCAAAAGGTCCTTTTCAGGACCACAAAATCAATTTATAAGAAGAGAATAAATGTTTTCGTAACGTGTTCTTGTTTATCACGATGTGTGCCCTATGCCGACAATATACGTACTGTGTGAGAAAATAAATAAATAAAAAACGCGTTCTCCACCACTTTGCCAATCAAATAAATTTAATTTCTTTCCCAAAATCTATATATAAAATAATTAAGTTGAGCAAACACCCTTACGAATAGATTAAACAACGCTTGCTTTTATAAAAATCAATCTTCTTCTTAAATCATTTTGCAGCTCTTAAAAGAGCTTTTCTTTGTTTTTCTTTTATTTTTGTGCCCGTCCATCATCAACGGCACTGTGTGATAGCATTTGTCGCGCTTTTGTTCCATTTGTGGGCATTTATTTTTTGCCTGCAGCAGTTTTCTTGACGGTTGATTTTTTGGAAGGGACTGCAGCGATTGCAGCTTTTTTGGGTTTGGCAGGCGAAGCACTCTTTACTTTTGGTGCTCTCGGTTTGGTTGCCGGAGATTTGGCCACTGGTTTTATTGGCTTTGCTTTCACTGTTCCAGCTTTTTTCATGCTCTTGACCTTGGCTTGTTCACTTTTCTTTTTTTCAGTTACCTTAATATTAGCAACGGACAAAGTTTTTCGTCCAGTGCCGGCAGTAGATGTAGATTTACTTTTTGGTATGGCTGCATTGCTGGCGTTGCTTCCTCCTGCCTTCTTGATGGCAGCAGTGGCCGTAGTCTTCTTTTTCTTCTTATCGACGGCAACAATGGACTTCTCCTTGATCACCTTACCTTTCTTCTTCTTCTCAGCAACAGTTGCTTTCACAACTTTAGCTTTGGCGTTCCCTTTCGTTTCTTTATTAGCCGTCAAAGATAATTTAAATGATCCGGAGGCACCTTTGCCTTTCGTTTGAATTAGTTTGCCATTGGCTACAGATGTTTTCAAATATTTCTTAATGAATGGAGCCAATTTCTGCGAATCACACTTATATGTAATGTTTATAAATTTTTTTATTGCCAACAAGGACGAGCCACCGCGTTCTTTTAAACTCTTGATGGCGGCATCAACCATTTGTTGGGTTGGAGGATGTGTTGGTGAAGCCGAAGGTTTTTTTGCCTTTTTAGCAGCAGCGACAACAACACCACCACTAGCAGCCTTTTTTACCTTCTTCTCTCCAGGAGATGTTGTACCAGCACTAACAACACCGGCAGTAACGGGAGATGCAATAGTATCAATGGCAGCACTCTCTGACATTTCAGTATTTTATATTAATCCACTTGTAATTTATTTGATTTATTTAATTAATTAGTTTTGTAACACACACACAACTAGCGTCTTCAGAGCTCACTCTTAGCAAAGTAATTACACCTTATAACACACAAATTTGCCATCTTGCAGTAAACTCAACGCTTAGACGACATTTTGAGAAGCGAATAGTAGTCACTGTAAATAAAATGGCAAAAATATAGAGGCAGCTAGTACAAATTTGTGTACACGTTTGCACATATTTTTATTTTTATTAATTATATGGGATGAGATTTTGAAAAAATGTTCCACTTTTTACGAAATGGAGATGCAACCACATTGAATTTTAATAAAATCGACCATTTAACATCTTTTATTATTATTTTATTGGCGTTTTAGTGCAAATATTTTTTTTGGATTTCCCAAAAATTTGCACAAATCTTGGAAAATAGAGAATGTTATGAAAGATTTTCCATCAAATCATTATCAGGATTGAAATTATGCATGTGGTGGATGTGAATGAGTGAAAATAATTTAGTTTTCGGGCCAAATCGATTTTTAATGAATATTTGAAAATTATGAACGCATCGAACGACTGTACACTGTATTATGCTGTTGCCTACATCATTATAATCAGCAGCAGTAATCAAATGAGAGCGAATAAATACTTATGTTTCAACAATTTACATATATATATACAATAGGAAAATTAATTATTTTACATAAATTAATTAATTAATTTCACACGAATTAACAACATCCACATCAATTACATATATTACACATGCATACATACACGTTGACTGTGAAGTCAAATTGTGTGAAGACAATATGTTTGGTTAGGTGATCCGTTCTTTTTCTTTAAGAACAATTAAAGAAATATTTAAAAGAAAAAACATCAAGGAGGGGCTCGAATTATTAGTAACTCGAATATAACTTATGGAAAAGTTTTATATATATAGCGCACAGAGGTACATATTATGTTATCGATTTTCGATTGATGAACTTCTGAAGCTTAATCGCTGATGATAATGAAAAAGTTGCCCCGAATATTTAACAAGTGACACGTTTTATAATAAGCTTCTATTCGATTGGATTGGATTATCCCCATCGTATATTCTTGTGTGCGGCCTCAACGTTTCAACAAATAAAAACACCAACAACAAATGCGAAATAAAAAATTGCCCAACTCTTTATTATACAATATTTTCTATATAAATGAAATCCTATTACAATACTTTTTTTTTACGTTTCGTAACATTTATTATGCTCATATCTCTCTTTGTTATATTCATTGTGGTCCTGAAAAGGACCGATTTATAGTAATTTTTGATTTCCTTTAGGTGATGAATGCGTTTTCCGGGTAAAATTAAGCACGTTCGCCACGAATACGTCTGGCCAATTGGATATCTTTGGGCATAATTGTGACGCGCTTGGCGTGAATGGCGCACAAGTTCGTATCTTCGAATAGGCCGACCAAGTAGGCTTCGCTAGCTTCTTGGAGTGCCATAACCGCAGAACTTTGGAAACGTAAATCGGTCTTAAAGTCTTGCGCTATTTCACGCACCAAACGTTGGAATGGCAGTTTGCGAATTAACAATTCGGTACTCTTTTGATAGCGACGAATTTCACGCAATGCAACGGTACCAGGACGATAGCGATGCGGCTTCTTTACACCACCAGTGGCTGGTGCACTTTTGCGAGCTGCCTTTGTAGCCAATTGCTTGCGTGGCGCTTTTCCACCAGTTGATTTACGAGCTGTTTGCTTAGTACGGGCCATTTATTATATTATTTTTCTCACTTATAACACAAAATTAAATAATTTTCAAATGTAACACAATTCAACACTGTTCAGCACTAACTTTCAAATGAGCGAAGCGTCATGGGCACGCTTGTATTTATACAAAAATTTTGGCATAGCTATGTGCATGAGTCCATTCGGCATTCGACATTAATCGTATTTGCTTTGTATGTGTTTGTGTAGTATGCCTGTTTTGTATAAATAGAAGACGATTAACGCGAAACATTTCATAAGTTGTGTGACATTCGTACGGTTAAGAAGTGATTTAGTGAAAAGTGAACTATAACTATACAATAAAGAAGTGAAGTAAATATGACTGGTCGTGGCAAAGGTGGTAAAGGTTTGGGAAAGGGTGGTGCCAAGCGTCATCGTAAAGTTTTACGCGATAATATCCAAGGTATAACAAAGCCAGCTATTAGGCGCCTGGCTCGTCGTGGTGGTGTAAAGCGCATCTCCGGCCTGATCTATGAAGAAACACGTGGTGTGTTGAAGGTATTTTTGGAAAATGTTATACGTGATGCTGTCACCTATACGGAACACGCCAAGAGGAAGACTGTCACTGCGATGGACGTAGTTTATGCATTGAAACGTCAGGGTCGTACTCTATATGGTTTTGGCGGTTAAATAACATCATCTATCTATCCTGAATATCGATGCAACAAGAATCAATGAAAAACGGTCCTTTTCAGGACCACAGATAATTTTAAAAAAAACGAGATTTTTATTTTTCCGATAAAAAAATTTGTACGAGTATGTAGTCGGCATTAAATATGTTTTATAGATTTCTTGTTAATTATTAGGCGCTTAGCTTTCCATTTCGATTTCAAAACCCGTAAATTATAATAAATATGGAAAAACAAAACGAATGAATCTGTCGCCATTGTGTGCAGCGTGACTTTCAATTCAATTCATTTTTAAGGAAAATTTATTTTAATAAAGTTCGTTTTTTCTCTCATCTCTTAATAAGAAATTCATGTTGTCGTCCTGAAAAGGACGGATGCTTAGATGATTAGATTTAATATGAGGCGATAATTAGGGATGGATTTAGGCCTTTTTCTCCGTTTTCTTTGGCAAGAGCACAGCTTGGATATTTGGTAGCACACCACCTTGGGCAATAGTCACACCAGATAACAATTTATTCAATTCCTCGTCATTGCGGATGGCTAATTGTAAATGACGTGGAATAATTCTTGTCTTTTTATTATCACGAGCAGCATTGCCGGCCAACTCTAGAACTTCAGCTGCTAAATATTCCATTACGGCTGCCAAATAAACGGGAGCACCAGCACCAACACGTTCAGCATAATTGCCTTTGCGCAATAATCGGTGAATGCGACCAACTGGGAATTGTAAACCAGCACGATTTGAACGAGACTTTGCCTTATTTTTCACTTTTCCACCTTTACCACGACCAGACATTTTTAATTTAATTCTTTTTCTTTTTCCTTTTACTTTTCTAAATGAAATTCACTTAATCACTGCACAAACACGAATGATTGGATTCGGCACGTTTTTCACTATTTATACATTTTTGCTTACAACACGTTCGACGTTTTTTTTATTACCTAGCCATCGCTTATTTATAGAATAATTCGTTCATACGAAGGCGTTTAAGCATGCATTCGTGCCGAATTATGTTTAATCGACTTTGAACAGTCAACAGTGAATAGTGAATAGTGAACAGTGAACAGTGAACATTGCATAGTGTGTTGTGAATATTGTGTAGTGTGGTGCTTTTATTTGATTAATTTGTGGAAAAATGCCGCCGAAGGCTAGTGGTAAAGCAGCTAAGAAGGCTGGAAAAGCACAGAAGAACATAACTAAAAATGATAAGCAGAAGAAGCGCAAGAGGAAGGAAAGCTATGCCATTTATATATACAAAGTACTTAAACAAGTACATCCTGATACTGGTATCTCGTCCAAAGCTATGAGTATCATGAATTCATTCGTAAATGATATTTTTGAACGCATTGCTGCAGAAGCTTCTCGCCTTGCTCACTACAATAAGCGCTCCACGATAACAAGTCGTGAAATTCAGACAGCTGTACGTCTTTTACTGCCCGGTGAGTTGGCCAAGCATGCCGTTAGCGAGGGTACAAAAGCTGTCACCAAATATACAAGCTCCAAATAAATTGTGTAACAAAAGCAAGCAGCAGCAACAGAATCAAAAGGTCCTTTTCAGGACCACAAAATCAATTTATAAGAAGAGAATAAATATTTTCGTAACGTGTTCTTGTTTATCACGATGTGTGCCCTATGCCGACAATATACGTACTGTGTGAGAAAATAAATAAATAAAAAACGCGTTCTCCACCACTTTGCCAATCAAATAAATTTAATTTCTTTCCCAAAATCTATATATAAAATAATTAAGTTGAGCAAACACCCTTACGAATAGATTAAACAACGCTTGCTTTTATAAAAATCAATCTTCTTCTTAAATCATTTTGCAGCTCTTAAAAGAGCTTTTCTTTGTTCATTTTTTATTTTTGTGCCCGTCCATCATCAACGGCACTGTGTGATAGCATTTGTCGCGCTTTTGTTCCATTTGTGGGCATTTATTTTTTGCCTGCAGCAGTTTTCTTGACGGTTGATTTTTTGGAAGGGACTGCAGCGATTGCAGCTTTTTTGGGTTTGGCAGGCGAAGCACTCTTTACTTTTGGTGCTCTCGGTTTGGTTGCCGGAGATTTGGCCACTGGTTTTATTGGCTTTGCTTTCACTGTTCCAGCTTTTTTCATGCTCTTGACCTTGGCTTGTTCACTTTTCTTTTTTTCAGTTGCCTTAATATTAGCAACTGACAAAATTTTTCGTCCAGTGCCGGCAGTAGATGTAGATTTACTTTTCGGTATGGCTGCATTGCTGGCGTTGCTTCCTCCTGCCTTCTTGATGGCAGCAGTGGCCGTAGTCTTCTTTTTCTTCTTATCGACGGCAACAATGGACTTCTCCTTGATCACCTTACCTTTCTTCTTCTTCTCAGCAACAGTTGCTTTCACAACTTTAGCTTTGGCGTTCCCTTTCGTTTCTTTATTAGCCGTCAAAGATAATTTAAATGATCCGGAGGCACCTTTGCCTTTCGTTTGAATTAATTTGCCATTGGCTACAGATGTTTTCAAATATTTCTTAATGAATGGAGCCAATTTCTGCGAATCACACTTATATGTAATGTTTATAAATTTTTTTATTGCCAACAAGGACGAGCCACCGCGTTCTTTTAAACTCTTGATGGCGGCATCAACCATTTGTTGGGTTGGAGGATGTGTTGGTGAAGTCGAAGGTTTTTTTGCCTTTTTAGCAGCAGCGACAACAACACCACCACTAGCAGCCTTTTTTACCTTCTTCTCTCCAGGAGATGTTGTACCAGCACTAACAACACCGGCAGTAACGGGAGATGCAATAGTATCAATGGCAGCACTCTCTGACATTTCAGTATTTTATATTAATCCACTTGTAATTTATTTGATTTATTTAATTAATTAGTTTTGTAACACACACACAACTAGCGTCTTCGTAGCTCACTCTTAGCAATGTAATTACACCTTATAACACACAAATTTGCCATCTTGCAGTAAACTCAACGCTTAGACGACATTTTGAGAAGCGAATAGTAGTCACTGTAAATAAAATGGCAAAAATATAGAGGCAGCTAGTACAAATTTGTGTACACGTTTGCACATATTTTTATTTTTATTAATTATATGGGATGAGATTTTGAAAAAATGTTCCACTTTTTACGAAATGGAGATGCAACCACATTGAATTTTAATAAAATCGACCATTTAACATCTTTTATTATTATTTTATTGGCGTTTTAGTGCAAATATTTTTTTTGGATTTCCCAAAAATTTGCACAAATCTTGGAAAATAGAGAATGTTATGAAAGATTTTCCATCAAATCATTATCAGGATTGAAATTATGCATGTGGTGGATGTGAATGAGTGAAAATAATTTAGTTTTCGGGCCAAATCGATTTTTAATGAATATTTGAAAATTATGAACGCATCGAACGACTGTACACTGTATTATGCTGTTGCCTACATCATTATAATCAGCAGCAGTAATCAAATGAGAGCGAATAAATACTTATGTTTCAACAATTTACATATATATATACAATAGGAAAATTAATTATTTTACATAAATTAATTAATTAATTTCACACGAATTAACAACATCCACATCAATTACATATATTACACATGCATACATACACGTTGACTGTGAAGTCAAATTGTGTGAAGACAATATGTTTGGTTAGGTGATCCGTTCTTTTTCTTTAAGAACAATTAAAGAAATATTTAAAAGAAAAAACATCAAGGAGGGGCTCGAATTATTAGTAACTCGAATATAACTTATGGAAAAGTTTTATATATATAGCGCACAGAGGTACATATTATGTTATCGATTTTCGATTGATGAACTTCTGAAGCTTAATCGCTGATGATAATGAAAAAGTTGCCCCGAATATTTAACAAGTGACACGTTTTATAATAAGCTTCTATTCGATTGGATTGGATTATCCCCATCGTATATTCTTGTGTGCGGCCTCAACGTTTCAACAAATAAAAACACCAACAACAAATGCGAAATAAAAAATTGCCCAACTCTTTATTATACAATATTTTCTATATAAATGAAATCCTATTACAATACTTTTTTTTTACGTTTCGTAACATTTATTATGCTCATATCTCTCTTTGTTATATTCATTGTGGTCCTGAAAAGGACCGATTTATAGTAATTTTTGATTTCCTTTAGGTGATGAATGCGTTTTCCGGGTAAAATTAAGCACGTTCGCCACGAATACGTCTGGCCAATTGGATATCTTTGGGCATAATTGTGACGCGCTTGGCGTGAATGGCGCACAAGTTCGTATCTTCGAATAGGCCGACCAAGTAGGCTTCGCTAGCTTCTTGGAGTGCCATAACCGCAGAACTTTGGAAACGTAAATCGGTCTTAAAGTCTTGCGCTATTTCACGCACCAAACGTTGGAATGGCAGTTTGCGAATTAACAATTCGGTACTCTTTTGATAGCGACGAATTTCACGCAATGCAACGGTACCAGGACGATAGCGATGCGGCTTCTTTACACCACCAGTGGCTGGTGCACTTTTGCGAGCTGCCTTTGTAGCCAATTGCTTGCGTGGCGCTTTTCCACCAGTTGATTTACGAGCTGTTTGCTTAGTACGGGCCATTTATTATATTATTTTTCTCACTTATAACACAAAATTAAATAATTTTCAAATGTAACACAATTCAACACTGTTCAGCACTAACTTTCAAATGAGCGAAGCGTCATGGGCACGCTTGTATTTATACAAAAATTTTGGCATAGCTATGTGCATGAGTCCATTCGGCATTCGACATTAATCGTATTTGCTTTGTATGTGTTTGTGTAGTATGCCTGTTTTGTATAAATAGAAGACGATTAACGCGAAACATTTCATAAGTTGTGTGACATTCGTACGGTTAAGAAGTGATTTAGTGAAAAGTGAACTATAACTATACAATAAAGAAGTGAAGTAAATATGACTGGTCGTGGCAAAGGTGGTAAAGGTTTGGGAAAGGGTGGTGCCAAGCGTCATCGTAAAGTTTTACGCGATAATATCCAAGGTATAACAAAGCCAGCTATTAGGCGCCTGGCTCGTCGTGGTGGTGTAAAGCGCATCTCCGGCCTGATCTATGAAGAAACACGTGGTGTGTTGAAGGTATTTTTGGAAAATGTTATACGTGATGCTGTCACCTATACGGAACACGCCAAGAGGAAGACTGTCACTGCGATGGACGTAGTTTATGCATTGAAACGTCAGGGTCGTACTCTATATGGTTTTGGCGGTTAAATAACATCATCTATCTATCCTGAATATCGATGCAACAAGAATCAATGAAAAACGGTCCTTTTCAGGACCACAGATAATTTTAAAAAAAACGAGATTTTTATTTTTCCGATAAAAAAATTTGTACGAGTATGTAGTCGGCATTAAATATGTTTTATAGATTTCTTGTTATTTATTAGGCGCTTAGCTTTCCATTTCGATTTCAAAACCCGTAAATTATAATAAATATGGAAAAACAAAACGAATGAATCTGTCGCCATTGTGTGCAGCGTGACTTTCAATTCAATTCATTTTTAAGGAAAATTTATTTTAATAAAGTTCGTTTTTTCTCTCATCTCTTAATAAGAAATTCATGTTGTCGTCCTGAAAAGGACGGATGCTTAGATGATTAGATTTAATATGAGGCGATAATTAGGGATGGATTTAGGCCTTTTTCTCCGTTTTCTTTGGCAAGAGCACAGCTTGGATATTTGGTAGCACACCACCTTGGGCAATAGTCACACCAGATAACAATTTATTCAATTCCTCGTCATTGCGGATGGCTAATTGTAAATGACGTGGAATAATTCTTGTCTTTTTATTATCACGAGCAGCATTGCCGGCCAACTCTAGAACTTCAGCTGCTAAATATTCCATTACGGCTGCCAAATAAACGGGAGCACCAGCACCAACACGTTCAGCATAATTGCCTTTGCGCAATAATCGGTGAATGCGACCAACTGGGAATTGTAAACCAGCACGATTTGAACGAGACTTTGCCTTATTTTTCACTTTTCCACCTTTACCACGACCAGACATTTTTAATTTAATTCTTTTTCTTTTTCCTTTTACTTTTCTAAATGAAATTCACTTAATCACTGCACAAACACGAATGATTGGATTCGGCACGTTTTTCACTATTTATACATTTTTGCTTACAACACGTTCGACGTTTTTTTTATTACCTAGCCATCGCTTATTTATAGAATAATTCGTTCATACGAAGGCGTTTAAGCATGCATTCGTGCCGAATTATGTTTAATCGACTTTGAACAGTCAACAGTGAATAGTGAATAGTGAACAGTGAACAGTGAACATTGCATAGTGTGTTGTGAATATTGTGTAGTGTGGTGCTTTTATTTGATTAATTTGTGGAAAAATGCCGCCGAAGGCTAGTGGTAAAGCAGCTAAGAAGGCTGGAAAAGCACAGAAGAACATAACTAAAAATGATAAGCAGAAGAAGCGCAAGAGGAAGGAAAGCTATGCCATTTATATATACAAAGTACTTAAACAAGTACATCCTGATACTGGTATCTCGTCCAAAGCTATGAGTATCATGAATTCATTCGTAAATGATATTTTTGAACGCATTGCTGCAGAAGCTTCTCGCCTTGCTCACTACAATAAGCGCTCCACGATAACAAGTCGTGAAATTCAGACAGCTGTACGTCTTTTACTGCCCGGTGAGTTGGCCAAGCATGCCGTTAGCGAGGGTACAAAAGCTGTCACCAAATATACAAGCTCCAAATAAATTGTGTAACAAAAGCAAGCAGCAGCAACAGAATCAAAAGGTCCTTTTCAGGACCACAAAATCAATTTATAAGAAGAGAATAAATATTTTCGTAACGTGTTCTTGTTTATCACGATGTGTGCCCTATGCCGACAATATACGTACTGTGTGAGAAAATAAATAAATAAAAAACGCGTTCTCCACCACTTTGCCAATCAAATAAATTTAATTTCTTTCCCAAAATCTATATATAAAATAATTAAGTTGAGCAAACACCCTTACGAATAGATTAAACAACGCTTGCTTTTATAAAAATCAATCTTCTTCTTAAATCATTTTGCAGCTCTTAAAAGAGCTTTTCTTTGTTCATTTTTTATTTTTGTGCCCGTCCATCATCAACGGCACTGTGTGATAGCATTTGTCGCGCTTTTGTTCCATTTGTGGGCATTTATTTTTTGCCTGCAGCAGTTTTCTTGACGGTTGATTTTTTGGAAGGGACTGCAGCGATTGCAGCTTTTTTGGGTTTGGCAGGCGAAGCACTCTTTACTTTTGGTGCTCTCGGTTTGGTTGCCGGAGATTTGGCCACTGGTTTTATTGGCTTTGCTTTCACTGTTCCAGCTTTTTTCATGCTCTTGACCTTGGCTTGTTCACTTTTCTTTTTTTCAGTTGCCTTAATATTAGCAACTGACAAAATTTTTCGTCCAGTGCCGGCAGTAGATGTAGATTTACTTTTCGGTATGGCTGCATTGCTGGCGTTGCTTCCTCCTGCCTTCTTGATGGCAGCAGTGGCCGTAGTCTTCTTTTTCTTCTTATCGACGGCAACAATGGACTTCTCCTTGATCACCTTACCTTTCTTCTTCTTCTCAGCAACAGTTGCTTTCACAACTTTAGCTTTGGCGTTCCCTTTCGTTTCTTTATTAGCCGTCAAAGATAATTTAAATGATCCGGAGGCACCTTTGCCTTTCGTTTGAATTAATTTGCCATTGGCTACAGATGTTTTCAAATATTTCTTAATGAATGGAGCCAATTTCTGCGAATCACACTTATATGTAATGTTTATAAATTTTTTTATTGCCAACAAGGACGAGCCACCGCGTTCTTTTAAACTCTTGATGGCGGCATCAACCATTTGTTGGGTTGGAGGATGTGTTGGTGAAGTCGAAGGTTTTTTTGCCTTTTTAGCAGCAGCGACAACAACACCACCACTAGCAGCCTTTTTTACCTTCTTCTCTCCAGGAGATGTTGTACCAGCACTAACAACACCGGCAGTAACGGGAGATGCAATAGTATCAATGGCAGCACTCTCTGACATTTCAGTATTTTATATTAATCCACTTGTAATTTATTTGATTTATTTAATTAATTAGTTTTGTAACACACACACAACTAGCGTCTTCGGAGCTCACTCTTAGCAAAGTAATTACACCTTATAACACACAAATTTGCCATCTTGCAGTAAACTCAACGCTTAGACGACATTTTGAGAAGCGAATAGTAGTCACTGTAAATAAAATGGCAAAAATATAGAGGCAGCTAGTACAAATTTGTGTACACGTTTGCACATATTTTTATTTTTATTAATTATATGGGATGAGATTTTGAAAAAATGTTCCACTTTTTACGAAATGGAGATGCAACCACATTGAATTTTAATAAAATCGACCATTTAACATCTTTTATTATTATTTTATTGGCGTTTTAGTGCAAATATTTTTTTTGGATTTCCCAAAAATTTGCACAAATCTTGGAAAATAGAGAATGTTATGAAAGATTTTCCATCAAATCATTATCAGGATTGAAATTATGCATGTGGTGGATGTGAATGAGTGAAAATAATTTAGTTTTCGGGCCAAATCGATTTTTAATGAATATTTGAAAATTATGAACGCATCGAACGACTGTACACTGTATTATGCTGTTGCCTACATCATTATAATCAGCAGCAGTAATCAAATGAGAGCGAATAAATACTTTTGTTTCAACAATTTACATATATATACAATAGGAAAATTAATTATTTTACATAAATTAATTAATTAATTTCACACGAATTAACAACATCCACATCAATTACATATATTACACATGCATACATACACGTTGACTGTGAAGTCAAATTGTGTGAAGACAATATGTTTGGTTAGGTGATCCGTTCTTTTTCTTTAAGAACAATTAAAGAAATATTTAAAAGAAAAAACATCAAGGAGGGGCTCGAATTATTAGTAACTCGAATATAACTTATGGAAAAGTTTTATATATATAGCGCACAGAGGTACATATTATGTTATCGATTTTCGATTGATGAACTTCTGAAGCTTAATCGCTGATGATAATGAAAAAGTTGCCCCGAATATTTAACAAGTGACACGTTTTATAATAAGCTTCTATTCGATTGGATTGGATTATCCCCATCGTATATTCTTGTGTGCGGCCTTAACGTCTAGATCGACTGTTTTTGATGCTGATCAAGAATATATATACTTTGTAGGGTCTATGTCGCCTCCTTCTGGGTGTTGCAAACGAAAGAACAAACTTAATATACCCTCGTCACTAAGGTGGAGAGTATAATGAAGTGATTTTCTTAACCACCAACGACATATTGCCAAGGTAAAGATTTCAGCTCAATGTTGCAATTTTTATTTTATTCATTGTCTTTAAAGTGCCTAGCCTCACTTTCTACATATGATAACTATTACTTTTGGTATTAGTTTTTGAAAACGTTAATAAGAAACGAACAACAGACAGACACAAACATGATTGGTCGATCTGAAGGGCTAAACTAACTTATAATTCAATATTGGTCTGCAACGATTCCTTCTGAGACTTACAAATGTTTGAACAAATCCAATTATTCTCACTTCTAAATGGGCTCAATTGATTTTGATAAAACTATTGTATGCCATAATAAGAACTTGTTCTCCATGGTACAATCTGTTTATTCTAACATAGCAACGAGTGTTTCTATGTTGTCAAACACGGAATAAAAAATACGAAATACCGACTAATTGAATTTTCGGAACTAAATTCTTTTGTTTATTGCACCAAAGGTAAAATGAAGCGCATACGTAATCGGTCTTATGTCCCTCATTTGGAGAGAGAGGGGTTATTTGTATGTCCAATGCCAAAACCACCCAACATTGAGGAAGGCAAAGTGTGGTACGCTAATTTAAAGCCCCATGATCGTCTTTTCTACCATCAAACATTGTGTTCAGTGCGATATAGTAAACGTTTTATAGCGACCAGCAAAATACCCAAAGACTCGCTGGACTTTCAACTACAATCACGCTACGATCATAATGCGGAAATATTTCCCGAAAAAGTTGATTCAGTTTTACAAGTAGAGACCTGCTCTCAACAAGCACAAACATTTCGGGTGCTTAGGAATACAAGAGACATTATATTGGGCACACCAGAAGCTATAGGACATCCCTTGAGAATAGGTAGGCAATGTAGTATATTGGAAAATATTTCATTTCACAAGTTATTATTGCGTTCATATGTGATTAGAACTTGTGAAATGTTCACGTAGTTGCATGCTGTGCATAATTTGTTTGTTATTATAATGCAGGTGGTATAAAAGAGAAGATATCGCCGCATAGTATTAAACTAATTAATAGCGGTCCGCACTCACAACTAGTCAACAATGGATACTCTCGCCAAAACACCGATGGCAACTTCTTCCGTTATTAGTATTTGGTTTTATTATGACATTTGTTTATTTTTTGTATTGGAGAATTATATAGAAACATCAAATAATATAATCATTTGTATGTCAGCTCGCCTCGATATCATATTTGTGCAATTTGCTGTTGGGCTGTTCGGTTGAATTGTTTGATTCTTGCGCCAAGTGCTTTTGTCTCTTGTTTTGGTTGCGATAGCTTTTCGGCATCTTATTCTCACCCACCCTGTGTTAATATAAAATTTATTTATGAAATAGTGCAAATATTTGAGAAGTTACAATTTCATATACGCAATGGTAGCTCTGGTGCCAGGACCCCAATGGGGTGTAGGATTCTCTTGAAATCGCGACAAAGCTTGTTTCCTGCTTTTTGGATTGGCATCCGGATGTACGTCATTATAGTTGTATTCCTGAATAGGAGGTTTGTCTAGGATAGCTTTTAATGGAGAGCCTTCAATCATGCGCTCGATCTTAACAGGATGTTGCCTATGCCAACAGCGTAGTATGTCCCACAACACTATGGGCAGTGCATTCGTCTTAATTGAATTCTTGCAAGCATGAGAAAATGAAACTTTATATCCAGCATGTAATAGAGCAGTGCGGAACTTTAACATTGGCATTATTTCCAACTTGAGAACACAGCAGAGTTTGTCCAATGTATAGTATAGTGGAACATCATCTAATTCTTCTAACACCATAGTTAACATACCATTTAGACGCCTTTGTGTACCCAAATTAATCAACGGTTCTATATTTATAGCATCAAGTAATTTTTGAACAAAAGATTTATCATGAATGGGAGCCGACCAGATGGGACCACCTAACTATACGTAACGAAAGTACATTATAAAATATCATTTGCTATAAATAAAACCTACATGATGCTTATGACCGCAGTGTTCACAATTGGGCCCAACTGGAGGACCAGATGGTAAGCTGAATTTTGGCTGATTTGAATTTGAGTTCTTTTTTATACAGCCCAATGGGTGTAGAGTATACGTGTCACAGCCGGTGCATTGATAAATCATCGATTGTTTGCTGGAATTTTAATTTTAATTAAAGTTTCGTTTTTTTTTTTGTATTCAAAGTCAACTTGACTCTCACCTCATGCTATATTTACATTGTTGTTGACCAATGTAGACACGTACAAAAATGCGTATATAAAAATCAGCAGATATACTTAATAATGGTGAAATGTATCTGCCGTAGCGGTTTGCGTGAGTTTCCAAAGAATGCAATAAGATGCGTAAAGCCATTTCGTGACACGATTTCAAGCGTAAAGGTACTGATCCATATTTAACATAACACGTTTCTGGAGTATTGCCAGCTAAAACAGCCATGTCGGTAGCGGTTACTAGCAGTAAGCCGCCATCTTTTAATGATTGTATGGCTCCATCCAAGAATCGATTAGGACAACCATACGGATCCAAATCAATACAATCGAATTGTTTTTTAAGACTTGTGGACAAATACATCAAAGTCCTAATTGAAAGAAAAAAACAACTTAATTATATCAATTAAGTACCAAATTGAGAACAAATGTACATAGCATTGGAATGGCTGGATTCAATGAGATGCTCCACTTTATTATGATTTATATTTACATCTATAGCTTCAACTGCTTGCCGAGACAAGTCATTTGCAATTATTTTCTTAACGCCTACTACCTCCTTTGCATACCGTATACTCCGCAAACCCGTTGCAGACAAGGCCTCTAAAATGGTCAAACCGTCGTCATATTTAATTCCAGCTTTATATTCAGTTTTCTGTGAGAGATTTCCTTCGGTCGCAAAGTTGTCATTATTACTTGAATGTTTTTTTGCTATGTCTTCGCGTTCTTTTAGTATGCTTCGAGAAAACACGTTTAATACCGTCACGCTTAAATCACGATTAAATTCTTGTACAGGGTTATAGAAGACGTTGTCTCCGCATATAATTTCAGCACTGCCTTCAATAATTCGTTGGACGCCATTACTTTCTGCCAACTGTAAACGGTTATTTATTAAAATTTGGTATTATCACACACGTAATTGTTTTATAAAACCTGTGATTTTATAATATTGGCACTCATTTCTTAAATAATACCATTTATCTATAAGAAAAATGCAAGCGAAGTTAACAAGAGGTGATTTCAGCGAATTGCTTGTTGCGCGCAAGGAATATAACGCATACGTTTCATAGTAACGCACAAATGCCAAATATCGGTTGTATAGTACTTTTAGAGATAGCGTATCTCAATAATTATACTATATAGACAATAAATGAGCCTGCATTTTGAATCAGTTTTAATCCGATGTGGCACCTCGCCAAGTGGTCTTTTGTAACTAAACATGAAATATTTCAGTATGTGAAGCACAAAATTTAGAGTCCTAAATATAGATAAAATCAGTTCTCGACTCCATGGAACGGAAAATTTCATTTCTGTTAGCTCGTATAATCAGCTCATTCAATGGACGGTACAACTGAAAAGACATATACTTACGAAATATCTTCTGAATCTGATTAGTAAGTTCATATGTAACATTTTCAACTTTGGAGATCTATTTAGATATATACTTGCCACGCCCACAGTTGTTATCTCATATTATGCCGTAGAACAAGACAATTTTATATATACTTTAAAGGTGTGGCAACTTTCAATTTGGAAAGGTAGGGAAAAATGTGTGTTACTTAGTTTTATTCCTATCTTGTACAGTTCAACTAAAATTGCATTCTTCTTCCATTTGATTAAGTTTAGGTCGCAGAATTTCTTAACTCAATTGTAGATTTAACTCTAACTACAAACAAATAAATGTTTCCATAATGAATAAAATATATAGATATTTTTTGTCCGCTCCAAGCTGCTTGGGTTATGAAAAAGTGCGTGCAATAGTCAACATTTTGGGCCGCAACCTATCTTATAAAAGTGATTTATATTTGGGTAAAATTTATCCCAACAGTCGTCTACAAATTTATACACCAGCACCGGTAAAAGCTAAAATTTTTTATTTGCTAAATGATCCAGTTTTTTTATGGAAATAATTTGTTTAGCCAACAAACGAGGGTGATATATTTTCGGGTTACATACCGCTAAATAAATTAAATATAACGTACAGCCGCAGTTCTGGACCAGGAGGGCAACATGTAAATACCGTTAATACTAAAGTAGATGTCCGGTTTAAATTAAGCGATGCTGATTGGATACCGGAGAAAACAAAGCAGAAGCTTATTAATGGGGTAATAAATAAGTGTTTCAATATATCGCAATTGTGCCTTGTTAAGTATTTATGTCTATTAGATGAAAAATAAAATCACTAAGGAGGGTTACTATGTAATCAAAAGTGATTTAACGCGTTCTCAACAATTAAATTTAGCTGATGCATTGGAGAAGTTGCGTCAAGTCATTAGGGAGTACGAAAGAGAGAGGCCCGTGGCCTCGGATGATACATTGGAGAAAGTAAGAAGAAGGTAAAATACAGGATACAAATAACTGGCAAACTTTTACTAATAATATAAAAATAAAATAATAGGCAGCAAAAAGCGGTTCGCGAACGCTTAATTATTAAACGCAACAGGTCTTTGCTTAAAGCTGATCGCCAAGGGCCATCCAACGTAGTCATATAAAGGAATAAGGAAACTGTAAAATTCATCAAAAAGAAAACAATTCTTTACATTTATGACATACGCATAAAGTCATTAAAAAACCAAATTTAACAAATATATACAAGAGCGATCATATAACTGCATACGTAAATAAATATTTAGGAGTTTTTGAAATTATACATCAACATCATCTGAGGTGGAAACCTGACGCAATGGATCATCGGCTGGCGTTACAATGAATTTTCTACGTTTGCGTTCTTCAGTGGGTGGCAAGGATTCTGACGTGAACTTAGAAGCACCGCTGGTAGTGGATTGGGCTGTTATTGTGGCATTCGGTGTTATAATATTTGTCGAGGGACAGTCTATCACTTTAGAAGGTGTAGTTAAGGTTTGGGCTGCCTGAAAGTACATGGTTATTATTGTGAAGAGAAATTTAAAAGGCAGTCATTACATTTTCACCAAGTAACTTATAGTAGTTGGTTAGATCGGGTAGGCGAGCTTCTGGTTTTCTACCCAAACCAAATGTGTACCTGTTATAAGTCATTGACCTAATTCATTTATGAGGTGGCTGCTCGTGTGAATATTTTTACACATACATACCGTTTCTCCTTTGAAGGTTTCTGATTTGAAATGGTGGAATATAAACGCTCAAGGCGATGTATGGTTGTGTAATTCTGATCAATCGGTTCATAGTGGGTCTCGTAAGGTTTTTGGGTACCAAACGGTGACCATGTATTTTGATACGAACTGTCATCCAACGATTGTATTGTACGTAATAGATTATAATTTAAGCCCAACGCCTTTTGATCTTTCTCCGGCAAATTAGCAAATTCATCCATTAAAGCAATATCAGCATCAATGTCACTACGCTTCAAGTCACGTGCTATTTTAATGTCATGCTTCCAAAATTGGCGATTATTACGGGAAATGACGGGAGCAATCTCTTTGACTTTCAACACCAATATGCCCATTATGTAAATACAGAGTACGTTGGATATGGTTAAGCACATACTAATAGAACCCAATACCGCTAATTCGGTAGCTTGATTAGATGAATATGTAGTACTTTTCACTACACTGTTATAACGGGTCTCATCACTTTCATAGATTTTGTAAATAACTGCCAGAGACCACAGAACGCCCTAAACGTAAAGATAGTATATAAAGTTCACTCTTGAATCAAATCATTTTTAAATTATACCGAATTAACGGCTGGTGGTAATAGAGAAGCTGATATAGCCACACCCACTAAAGAGCCAATATTTCCTCCCAAAATGCCAATGGCAGCAGCTGCCCCTGATGCTACAGCTGTAAATAGACCCACCAACAGAGAATGCAGTTCACAGCGTGATAGCATTTCAGTGGTGAGTCCGTCACCAGTACTGTAGCGTTCATCAGTGGTGCAAATAATCAAACCAAATGTAAAGCCCACAAATATTGCAATAAATATGCCAAATAATTCATTTTTCACGCCCAATTTACCAAGCGAACTATCCTTGATAACTGTACCAAATATGACGGCAATTATTGGGCCCATTAACGGTGATATTAACATACTGGAGGCCAAAAATATAGTGCTATCCTCCACTAAACCGAATGAAGCTAAAATACTACAATTTATACTTGAGCTAATTAATATAAATTCTCCAAAGATAAATTTCAATTAATCAATTAATCTTACGCTGCCGCTACCAGCAACACAACGAAATCAAATGTAATGGCCGCATTTTGGCGTACATCTCGCACTATTTGGACTACATTTAAACGGCTGCGTACCGAATTCATAAAACGATCCCAAGCACCCTGTTTTTGTGCCAAATTACTGTTTCTTTTTGTTTGATAATAAGTTGAAATTTTCCAAATGCACAAAATTCATTTGTTGAGAATACTTACGATTCATTATAGTCATTTTGTACATCGTTGTCATCTTTGCTAGTGAACGTTTTACAATTTATACAATTCATTACCAATATGGTGGAACCTTCACGATCCCCGAAACCCCATTCATTCAAGTTTTCCAAAAGCTTCTCATACGTTTCATCAAAGGCAATGGGGAAACATATCTGAAAGATATTTGAAATGCTGGCCATTACTTAATTATACCCTTCACATGAGAAGCTTGTCATTATGTTTGCAACACTCGGAAGAAGGCGTCAGAAACCCCAGAAAGTATATATAATATGGAATACTAATAAAATCTGATGCACCGTTCTAGTGACCGTCACGATATTTCACGAGCTGAAATTTTGTACAGACTTTTTTAGTTTCTGCACCCAAATCGCTATTTAAAGCGGGCAAAACCGGTCAAGAGCCATGCCCACACAATCGACAAAAATCGAATTATCTGCCACACAAATCGGGCAATGAAGTTGAAATTTTCGTACACATACTAATAATTACCCTTTGTCTCGATATATCAAAAATAGGCGTGTTTGGTTAACAGATACGCCCACAATTTACAAAAACCTCGTTTTGCAAACTAATACACTACTAGAGGGCGTAATTACGTACTTGCCACGCCCAACGTTTGCACATATATATAGATGTGAACGGTATTTAAGATTTAGTTTTTTTACTTGTTTTTCACATTATTTTAATGATAATGATCAGTGTGCTTCAGTTTGATTACCTGGTACATGCGTCCCTTAGCATCTTTGGACCATACTGCGTTTTGTATTTGAAATTTTCTTAGTATTTCCTTCAGTACCTGTTCCATACAAGCGGTATGCGATAGTTCAATACTGTAAGATTTCTTTTTATTAAGTTTTTGTTTGATTGAAGATGTTGACACTTTATCCCGAGAGCCTTGCCATGATTTGTTGTTGTCCTGAAAGAAATTTTAATGGTTTATGTAAATTCTGTTTTGTTTGGTTTTTTATAGTTTCCTTCATACCATGAAACCAATATCCCTTAAACTCCCGGCAGCACTGTGCGGCTTGCTTATGGGTCCCACATAATCATCAATAGATTGAACTAATTGATCATATTTTTTACGCTTCGATATGGTGCTGTACTGATCACTGTTCTGATCTGTGACTGGACCATTATTGGTTGGCGATTCGATATCCTGTATTAATGTTTTGCCACTTAATGAGCCAGACTCTCGGCCCACATCGCAACTATCCAGTGGTAAAACACTTGGTATAATACCTAACGCTGCTGCTGCTGCTTTTGTTGTTGTATCGCTTGCAATTGACGTTGTATTTATAGTGTACGATGTTGTTGTCGTTGCCTCTGTCAATTTGGTGATTGACGTACTGATCGTTGACGATGTGTTATCATTATGTTCAGATTTCAAGTCGATCGATTTTTTCGCCAAGAAATCCTGAATTAAACGATTTTCTTCAGCTTCGGTTGGTATTGTTATTATAAATAAAACCGATGCCATTTTTATATAAATTCCTTTCAAATATATATGTAATGTCAGACTTTTTTTTTTTTTTTTTTTAGTTTCACTATCACAAATGATAAGTTTTTTTAACTTTATGTCTGAGACTGTAATTTTATTTTCGCACTATATATGTAGCCAAATGCACAACGCGGTATAACGGTTCCTTTTGATTACCACACTTCTGTTGATGTAATTGTTTATTTTTTTTTCATTTAATCTATTTTACATTTATTGAAATATGTCTTGCTGTGTTATTCGTTATTGATTGAGTGTTAATTCACAGAGTTGTTGAAATGAAATTTATTTTTATTTTTGAGAAAATTTTTCAAATAGTGTTTTTTTTCCCCACCCATCTGACATTCCTTTAAACAAGTAAAAAAAAGATCAAAGCTGAAACACTCTCGAAATATATATATTGAAAATGTGGGCGTGACAGGTACCTGATAACGTTCGCTAATAGTGTTTGCACAATGAAACAACTTCCACGATAGATTTTGCCCATGAAAAGTTTATCTTTTGTAAATTGTCGGCGTGCCTGTTATTCGTTCCCGCCCATTCACCATAAATATATACCGTATTCAGTGCTTCATTTGTGCAAATTCTGCTTATTAGAGAGGTTTTTGTACATTGTTTGCGTGGTTTTTAACCGAAAAGCGAAAATAGAAATGTTTGTTTAATAAACAATTCAAAATTAGCTCAATTATGATCGTGAAAGTGCCAACAAGAAACAGACACACGAAAACCGAGGTGGACATGTTTAGATCGATTCATGAACTATGCGATAGTTTGCATCTTTTAAAAGACAAATGCTACACCTATCTTTAATTATACCAATCGTTTCAGAATCAAAATCTGAATCAATTTAATCATGTTCGTCCATCTGTCATCTTGTGCTTCAGCTGTATGTCGCATTGATGAAATATGATATTACAACAGGCTTTGGCCCAAAGAGGAGCTGTGTTGAAATTGGACAATTTTTAGAACCCCTCTCTATATATGTATAAACCTATTATAAAGAACGTTCTTATATAGCATAAAATTGGAATTATTTGGTGAAGAATAGTTGGCTATAACAAATTTGGACCCATTGGATACCATTTTTAGAACTCCTTTCCATATAATGATATTTCACGAAGTGGCTTATGTGACAATATCTCAAATTTGTAAATTAAATTGCATAAATTGAGCAAGTAAACCGTGTAAGGTATAACCGAGATTATAACATTTTCACTTGTCTTAAAATGTTTTTTCATTATATAATTCGGTTTTTCAAAATGTATCAATTTTCAATATGTCTGAATAAAAAGTGAAAAATTTGTGATTTGTTTCTATATGTTATAGATCAACAAACTTGGGCGACACTTTTAATCTTTTCGATGCAGATTATGAAATATAACTTTACACGACCGTTCTTATCTAATTATTCGTTAAAAACAACAAAAAAATGAAATTTAAAAAAAAAAAATCACAAAAATTTTTCATGGTGATGTCATTGTGTTCTCTCTCTCTCTCTATATATATATATATATACATATATGTATAAAAACGCAAAATACATATTTTCTATAAATAAGCGCGCTAACGTAAACGATGCGGAAGTTGACCACGTTGTGAAAGGTAAAATTTTCCAAGAACATTTTCTAATATGGTTGTTACTAACAACACTGTTAACCATTTCATAACATGTACGGGTATAGTGAATGAAAGCAATTTTAAAAAAATATTTACAATAACGTTTTTTGCTGGCAAAGCTTTAAGCTTTAAGCAGCAAGTTTTAATCTCTGTAGGATATTAAAGGGATTTTCATTAGCTGCCTTTAGTAGAGTACAGGATTTTTCAATTTCAGTATAGAAAATTTCAATCAACGTTATATACGTGCTGCACAAGCAATGGCCGCGACCATCTTTTATGAAAATAATTTAATAAATTTTCACAAAAATCATATAAAATTATTTGCCGTTTACATGAAGACGGCAAATTTAATGCAAAATTCCAATGTGTTGAAAAGATCCCTTTAAACAAGAAAAAATAACAACAATAATAACGACAACAACAACAATAAATTACTGCATTATAAATTTTTTTTTATAAAAAAAAACATTTGTGCGTAGAAAGTTTATGTAATTATTAATAGTCTATCAATTAAGAAGTTTTCCAATGTAGTTGAATGTTGTAGTGGTATAAAGCGAGATTTTCCTATTCCCCAGTAACAATTTAAAAACATGTATTGTAGAAAATCCTACACAAAATGAAGGTACAGAATAATAATATTGCGTGTCTATCATAAATTGGTTTTGTAACATAGTTGGCAGAACTATAGCCTTATAACAGGCACTGTGTGTGTGTGGAGAATAATATACAATCTTTCTCTCTCTCTTTCTGTACCTCTCTACCGCTGTGTGGTTCAATTGCAGTGATTTCATAGCTCATATAATAAAAGATAAATGTGAAAAGTATTAAAAATGTATGAACAAAACTGTTTTATATAACAGCAACAAAACAATGCGGCTCCTAATAGTATTTGCAACAGTTATCGTTAATCTTTACTTTTAGGTGAAACATATTTTTACCTTTTATATAACATAAATCGATGTAGATGCATCCGCCCCCGGGTCCATGAGTCTGTTGTTGGTATATTAGTGGTTGCAAAAATTTCGACATTAAGCTGAAATTTTGCGGTAACTACCAATTTAAATTGGGCGCAATTGATTGAGATTTTTGCACGTAATTGACATAAATTTATCCATGAGCCATAAAAATCGAACTACATAGTTAAAATTTGCTGCATATATTTACATCTTCACATGGATGTGCGAAAAATGGGCGTGGACAGACAGTAAACAAACCTACAATTTATGAAAAAAAATAAAAACAATTGAAAATGTTATAGTCGGTTAAGCTCGCCATTTAATACCCCACACCACTTGGCTCCTTAAATTATGCTACAATTAGTTACTTCGTGAAATATAATTATATGGGAATGGATTTTATAAATGGTCCGATCGGATTCAAATATGAAGCTAATTAAATATTCTTTGCCAAATTTTGTCCAAAAATATTAAGAATTGTGCTTTTTATCATTATAATAGGACCTTGTATGCCTTATTAATTCTTAAATTTACATAGAAATGCAGATGGATAGACTGACATAGTTAAATCATTTCAGATTTTGATTCTGAATTGTTTGATATCATTGAAGGTTGGGTGTGGCATTTGCCGTTTAAGTGTTACAAACATCCGTACAAAGTTAATATACCCTCTTACCATATGCATAGGTGTAGGTTATTAAAAATTTCAAATTTGCTTTATATAAAGACTTGTTTAAAAAAAAATAGAGTTATACGGGAATTGAGCTGACTCAAAATTTCAAGTAAATATCTTAAAAACTTTAGCCTGTAGCCTTTAGCTTGTGTTTAAATTTGAATGAACCGACAGACCGAAAGTCATATAATTGAACATGGTTAAATCAAAATTTATATAGTATCAAGCTTCACCATCGGCACAAATTTAATATACCGCAAGTGATGCATAATAGTCTGTTTAGATTTCTTTCCACCCGCGATTTGTTCGAAGTTCGTGGTGCTTTAGAATGACAGCTCCTCAACTTATTACATTTGCCCACCTCTGCTACATAACTAAATACTGTTTAAAGTCCTTCAAGTTGAATACATATTCTGCATATAAATACATAAACACATGCTATGTGATAAGGAAAAAATATTCAAGTTAATTTTAAAAATAAAATTAATTTTTGTATATTTTTTATGGCATGATATAAATGCTTTATAATTCATATATATCCAATATTGGAAACAATTGCTGTACTTTACAGCCACTATACTTATAAACACTCTCAATTATTAGACTCTCTCCTGCTCTGTTGTCAATGTACGTTTTGTTTTTGTGAGAATTTGTAAACAAAGCAGTCATCTAAAGTTCTATGAAAGTTTACAATAATAAAAACAAAACTCATGTGTTCTTAAGCCGGTTAAAGGGAAAGTATAGGTATGCAGCTTAGGTTTAGTCATAACTGCAAGAGAACGTATGTTTTTGCATTGTATCAAATGCAAGAAAAACATTCTTTGCAAAGTTTATATACATATGTAAACATGTAAACATATATTAGACATAGGAGTTGAGTTCAACAAGCACAATTCTCAAATAACTGTTTACCTATAAATGTTGATTTAAAAAGTATATTAAATCTGAGTCTATCTAAACATTTATGTCTGTGTGTCGAAATATTAAACAGAAATATTTCACATACATTTTTAGTCTTTGCACGCAGATCTATATTTAAAATAGGCAAAATCGATTAAAAGTCACGCCCACAATTAACAAAAATCTATTTATCTGCTATTAAAATTGAACTGTATAGTTGGTATACACATTTATAATTGGCTCTTTCGTTGATGTACCAAAAATGGGTGTGGCTAAATAACAGAATCGCCCATAATCAATACAAATCTATGTATTTTTTACACACAAATCGATATTTAAGATGGGGCAAAATCGATGAAGAGCCACGCCCACAATTGACAAAAATCTATGTATCTGCCACAAAAATTAAGCTATAAACTTGAAATCTGGTAGATATATATATATATAAATATAAGCTTCAAGATGTGCCAAAAATGGGCGTGGTCGGATAACAAGACATGCCCACAATAAATAAAAATCTTAATATATGCCACAAAAGTTGATCTAAAAACTTGAAATTGAGTACGCGTATATATAATTATCCCATTCATCGATGTGCCAAAAATGGGCATGGTCGAATAGCAGACACGCCCAAAATTTATAAAAAATCATATTCAACATACAATTAGACTTGCATGCTGATACATAATACATACACTATTAAAGGGCGCAATATATATATATATATGCCACGCCCATCATTATAAATGTGGAGGGTATTTGAGATTTGGTCTAAGCCAAATTTAGTTTTCTTACTTGTTTTAATTATAATAATTATTATTATTGTTATATTATACAATATTCAATATCGTCCAAGGATATCACAAAGGTTTGGACATAGTCTCTGTTAAGGCTAAATAACAGTTTTGTGTAATATGTGCTTGTGTGTATGTGTGTTTTATTCAAGTTCGATTATAGATTTTTCTTTTGTAGTAAAATTTTTTGTTGTGCAACTGCATTTACGTTGTTTTTTCACTGCTTTCCTTGACTTTGTTCTAGGCTATATAAGCACGTCGTTACTGTTTAAGGACACAAATATGGTTGAAGGGGAATATATTGCATATTAGTAGTGTGCGTGTGACAAATGTCCTTAAAAATAATATGCCAAATGTTAAATGAAAACATAAAACAAAAACGAAATTGGGCTCAGGTCAAATCTTAAATACCCTCCACTACAGTCGTGTGGACGTGGCACGTACTTAATTACGCTATATAATAGTGCATAGTCTATATTACGCGTTAATCTAATAGAAGAATTTCGCGCCAATTAAAGTTTTTTGTAAATTGGGCTCGTGTTTGTTATACGACCACGTCCATTTTTTATTCATAGATGTGTATCAAGTTTTGATTATGTAGGTCAATTTTTGTGATAAATAGATAGATTTTTGATCGATTGTGGGCGGGGCTCTCGATCGATATTGTTGTCAGCGGAATAGCAAACTTCCTATACTCCCATCACTAAGATAAAGGATAGAAAAAACGAATAAATTCGATTGATATACAAATAATGGACATGGCAGGTACCTGCTTATGCTCTTTGATAGTGTATGTATAACATATCATAGTACTAGTTGAATTTTACGCCAAATAAGTTTTGTACATAGTGGGCGTATTTGCTATAAAACCACCCCCATTTTTGGTATACGTTTAAAAGGGCGTGACACCGAACCGTTTTTGCAGCATTTAAATAGAAAATTTCAGATATAAAATAGAAATACAAAATTTCAGCTTAATAACTCAAAAGTTATGACAATGAGAGAGAAGAGATAGAGACGGACGCAGGGACGGATATGTATAAATCAACTCAGATTTTGACGCTGATTAGGAATATACAGTGTTTTTTCTACATTTTCGATAAAAACTTAACATGCGATGCTTTATCTCACGCACACACATCCAATAGTGAATATTTTGACACGAATTTATCTATTATAGTATACGCGGCCTGTCTGGTGGGACGATTATTACGACCGAAAATTGGACAAAAAGTTCTTAAAGTTGCGACCATTGACACAAAATTACGATAATAAGAAAAATGATAATTTTAAAAATTGATAATTTTCATAGATTGCTCGTTTGTAAACTTCATGCAGCACGATAAAAATGTTAACCTTGACTTGTATATTGACGTTGACAGATTATGAAAAACGTTCATAATAAAATACAAAATTGTTATGTGCCTCTTGAAAAATTCGTTACATTTTGCGTTAATAGAGTTTTTGGTCAGAGCGTAATGGCTATGCGGCTGGCGTTTTATTTGCATCGCTTCCCATCAATACAACAGTGCACTTTTTTAGCAACCCTGTCCAATCATTTTCACTAAATGTACGTAGAGTATCTTTCAGATACTTTTTGGTTACTCAATAATTATTCACATCCAAGACAGCAGTTAGTTAGTTGCCAGTTTGACGTCGCCGGTGAGGTTTTGTGTGTTGTGTAGTACGTGCGGCAATATGTTTCTTCTTCTAATGGAGAAAATTTAACGCCGTTTGTGTTCTATATGTGTTTTTTTTTTTTATTCGTGTCATTGTCATTTTGAACTTAACTCTATTTGTGATGTCCAAAATTGTGTTTTCTGTTCGTTGCGTTGCTTGAAAATTATATAGAAATTTCATTCATAAATTTCATTGCCAATGTTGTGTAGAGAAAAGTCAATTAGATATAATTAATAAAATAAAATAAGAAACAAAAGCAACAAAACCAAAGGAACAAAGCAAAAAGTGGCAATAATGGAAAAAATTTGTTAAAGAATTATCGTTCGATTGCAGTATAAATGTTGGACTGTATATGCCAGTGGCGTCTGATTATTTTCATAAATAAAACAATTGCTACAAACATATCGTTTTTTAATTGCAATGTTTTCACATCCGTTTGGAAGTGGAATTCTTTAAAATTAATGGAGCTGCGCTTACAATGCATTCATCGCAATAATTACTTTATACATGTGCTTGTGTTTTTTTTTTTCTGTTTTTTAGTGAATCGATTCCAAAACATTGCTGAAAACAATAAGTAAGTAAATTTCCTCAATTAAACAAAAAACAAAAAGCAGTCACTGCAATCGTTCTTAACCTAATGAGTAAATATGTTTGTAGATACTTATATACTTAGTTTGCTTGCGTGTTTGAGGTTGTGTATATACATCTATCTTTATATACGTATATACATTCTTATATGAAAACATCTGCACAGAAGCATTTATACTAAAAGAGGGAAAGAACAATAGTAACAACAATAACAATAATGGAAATAAATAAAAACTAATTCACCGATCGACAACACAGCACATTTTTTTGTATATCTAAGCAACCTTTTCATATTTTTTATATTTTTAGATGTCTCATATTCCATGACTTGCTGTTCATTAATATTTTAGCTTATCATATATTCGACAAGTATATAAAATATTTATCAGTGAACGATTCAGCAAGTGCGATGAAATAATTATTTTATGCGTTTTCTGCTTTTCAATTAATCTAAATGCAAGTGTTTATATAAGAAGATTGCTACAAATAAAGGCGAACTTGGAATCAAAACAAAATACACGTAAATATTTGTATTTGTATCGTGCATGCAACGCGTAAAGGCTCAGACATATATTCTGCAACGCATTGTTGCAATGTTGTTACATCAAGTATTCAAGAACTGTGTTCAAACGGGTTTTCCAATAGGAACATAACAATTTTGTATTTTAATACGAACGCAACCTTGGACATTTCCAAAGATCTGTCGACGTCAAAACGTCAGCTAAGGTTAACATTTCTATTATGCTGAAGCTTACAAACAAACAATGTTTGGAAATCATAAAAAATTACTACCGCAATTCTGAGACGGTAATCGCAACTTTGAGTGCGCTTACTCCCAATTTTCGGTCATAATAATCGTTCCATCAAACAGGCCGTACTACTATAGCACAGTAGATAAATTCGAGTTTATAATGAGCCAAATCAGCTGATTCCACGTCTATCAAATCTTTCAAGCACATTACATTCCTACACGATTTAAGGTCAATTTAACACATGAACTGAAAATTCTTGATCATTTGAAGCCCCAAAACTTCTGCGATTTGGCTCTGCTAAAATTTGAAGAAAATCCTGAATTTTACAACACCAACTGGAATAAATTTCAGTCCAATATCTCAATTATTCTGGGTTTTATAAAAATACAGAATTGTTATGTCCTTATTGAAAAGCCCTTTACATACAATAAGTTGAAGCGCATAGGGTAGATAGTCTCAAATTTCACAAAATTGTTTAAATATGTGTCACGTACCTGTTAGATGTTTTATAATTGTGATTTATGTGTCACGTGTTAGTGAAGTTTTCAAAAGTTTAAGAATACATTCGGTTTTAACCTTTAACTTACATAAATGCTATATTTTTCAGAGAGTTTCCATTAATTATATAAAGTTGATTGGGGGGATTTTGTGGGATTGCGTTATTGTATAAAGGACAAGGGTATATATTATTATCCTCTTCACATAAGATGGGGGGTATACTAAATTTGCCATTCCGTTTGCAACACTTAGAAGGAGACGTCAGAGACCCTGCAAAGTATATATATTTGTCGATCTAGACATGTATGTCCGTGTGTCTGTCTGTTGTTGGCATTCTCACGGCCGTAAATTTTAAGATATTAAGCTCAAATTTTGTACAGATATTTTTAGTTTCTGCACGCAAATCGTTTATTAAAATTGGGACAAATAGGTTAACAGCTACGCCCCCAATCGATAAAAATATTTTTATCTGTTAAAAAAATTGAGCTATTCAATCGAATTTATAATTATCCCTTTCATCAATGTGCCAAAAATGGGCGTGGTCGGATAACAGACTGAATAGAAATTTAAAGCTCTTTAAGCGCATTTGAGAAATCACAAATTGATGAAGGACAAAATACTACTGATAAAAAAGAAACCATTATTACTGAGGGACAAATGACTATTGACTGATGAAGTTCAAATAAAGATTTTTGACATCAATATGTATTATATGAAGAACGAATGATAAGTGATGAAATTAACCCCCCGATTTCTGAAGTGCTCTTGGAAATGGTGTAGCTCTTAAAATAAATTTCGCATTTTGTAATGTTTTGAAATATTTTCTCTGTAAAATATGTATACAATACATTCCTTAATACCCACTTAAAATTGATAGTGATATAAAGCAATTGTAGTTTATAATAATAGCATTAATTGATTTGATTTTTTTATTTATTTATTATACCCTTCACATTAGACTGGTTTAAGTTTTCAATTCTGTTTATAAACAAACCCACTAAATATTTACGTACTTGAGCGATATCGAATTAAAATAAAATTTAATCGTTCATACTAACATATAAACTGAATTCTTTTTAAAACATTTGGGTCGAATTTCGCTCATTGTATAAATACGAACGCTTCTAATTTCAAATAACATACGAGTACATGATATGATGACTTGATTATTTACATTTTGTAGCAATATTTTTTAAAATATTTGTTTCTTTAAAATAAAATCTCTTTTCAGAATTCTACTACCACGTACTTAACATGATGAAGCTATCTAAACTTCTTCAATAAATATTTACTTAATATAATTAATTGATTAAAAAAAAAACAAAAACGCCATTCTTTAATAAAACTCCGCTGCAACGATTGAAAATTATAATTGAACATTAAAAGCTTCACAATTTGGAATTGATTTAAAAATTTAAAGAAAGGAATGCCTGAGACGTCTTTTAATTAAAAATTTTTATCAATAGTTTTTACCCGCTAGTATAATTGGAGATGTGGAACAATGCAAACATTTGCGACGGGATTTGAAATACGTATGCAGTCGTTAGAGCAGGAAATGAATTTGGCCAGAAGAGCTTGTTGGTGCCTTAAACAAGAACAATTGCTGGCATCCTATTAGTGATGAAGAGAAATTAACAAAAGTGCTGTGAAAATCAATTGTTTAACTCTATTAATGACAAGGGTGTCCTGTACTACTTATCGAAGTATATATTAGAACAGTTAAAATTACTACGGTTTTGAATGGTGCTAAAAAGTTTTTAGTAAATTATTAATTAAAAATAATAAATTAAACAATAGCAAAATACACTAAAACGGTAAGTAAAAGCACTTTTCAATATATTGTGTTTAAATTAGATTTAGCAAACATCGGCTTAGATTAGCGGATCTACTTTGTCATTCCGTTTACAATCCATTAAAGAAGGCCTCAAAAAACCTTGTTAAACAGACATATTCTTAATCTGGATTGAAATTTGAGTCGAGGTACGTCGCGTATCTGTTGCTTACGATTTCAAAATTTTAGATATTCAGCTGAAATCAAACTGAGAGCAAGCATTGCTAGATATTATAAATTTATTTGGCTTAGGCCAATTCCTAAATACCCTACACATCTACATACGAATGGTGGACGCCGCAGGTACAAAATTACGTCCTATAGTAGTGTATGC
The DNA here is from genome assembly GCA_963978525.1 of Ornithomya fringillina. Taxonomy (NCBI): domain Eukaryota; kingdom Metazoa; phylum Arthropoda; class Insecta; order Diptera; family Hippoboscidae; genus Ornithomya; species Ornithomya fringillina. The sequence goes on from OZ021690.1 coordinate 3,514,485, forward strand.
ATTACGTATCAGCTTGCGTAAAACTACGCTGATGGTTTTATGTAAATTGTGGGTGTATCTGTTATTCGATCATGCCCATTTTTGGAACATCGATGAATGGGGCAATTATAAATAAAGTAAGCGTATCAAATTTCAACTTGACAGCTCAATTTTTGTAGCGGATAAATAGATTTTTATGGATTGTGGGCGTGGCTCTTGACCGAATTTATTCAACAGCGATCTGCGTGCAAAAACTGAAAGCGTCTGTATAAAATTACAGCTCAATATATCTACGACCAAAAACAGACAGGCGCACGGACAGAAGGACATACATGTCATATACACACATGGATGTTGCAAAGGGAATAACAAAATTAGTCATCCCCCATCTTTTGTGGAGGATGTAAAAATTTCACCTTAAATTAATTAGCACTTATTAATAATTTATGCGAAGAGTAAACCATTTAACTTGAAGTTAAGGAAAAGCGTTAGTTTGGAAATGTCTAATTAATTCTATATACTGAAAAATGCTTTTAAGAACTTTAACTTATTACATGCTATATATATAATATATAAATAAATATAAATAAAACTAAAAGTGAGAAAATGTTAGTGATAAATTTCAAATAACAATAGCAACAACTACTATTAGAAATAATAACAAAAGTAAAATGGAAAATTATAATCGAAAGTCGGCGAGTGTTTGCAATACCACCAATATTACCACCAACAACAACACCACCACCACCACCACCACCACCACCTCTATTGAAACCATCTTTCCTCCATCTACAACAACAACATTTATTGTGCATATGAAAAGTCAAAGGCAAAGTTTATTGAAGAATACCAACCACTATAAAAACGATGTGACCTACTCATTGTTATCCCACTACTGGTGGGCATTTGTAAAATTTTATTATAATAATAATATTGAAAAACCGGTTAAGCAGCAACCAAATAGAATGACAACAAAATTGCCGATAAAATTTCCCTCATTAACCAACAACAAAATTTTATATTTAACAACGATTTGTCTATTATTTTCGTGTATACATCATATAGAAGGCCGTCCCAACGAGGACGCCACAAGTGGCGACTCGACAACGTCAACAATATCAGACACCAGCAGCAACAATATAAAAACTTCAAATGTGATTGTAAGTAGAGTTTTTTAAATTTTATTTGCTTCTATATTAAATTCAATGATTTCAACATGTTTTTGAAATTTTCAATTGTTTACGTTACGTTACGTTACATTACATATTGTATTCACCCCCTTTGGCAGAGTTTTAAATTAGGTATTGAAAAATTATCTAACGAAGCAATAAACAGATTATTATTATTTCACGACTTAAGTACAAATTCATGAACTATACTACAACTTTGGTCATTATATGCAATCACTACAACTATTGTAAAATATGGATGTACGTGCTCGGAAATGATATTTTTGTGTATTGCATTTATGATTTAAACAATTATTTCTTTACCCCCCACCTCAAAGTAATATATGTCGTTGTCAAAACATTTGCAAAACCTAGAAGGAGGTGGCAGAGGCTCTACAAAAAATGATGTATATATTCTTGATTACTTTTTACTAAAAATGGGCGTTATCACATAACAGACACGTCTGCAATTCACAAAAAAAAAAATTTATTCTGCTAATAATAAATATTCTATGGATCAGTGCTGGAGCGTAATTAAGATTTGCTCTAAACCAAAATTAGTCTTTTTACTTGTTGTACATAGGTTTCTCATTAAATTGGACAAAATCGTTCAAATAACACGATTTATAATTAGAATACATACACTACAAGAGAGTGTAATCGGATTTAAGATGGGCCAAATCGGTCACGAGCCACTCCCACAATCAATAACACAATATTAACTGCCACAACAATTGACCGATGAAGTTAAAATTTGGTACTCATATATATATATAATAATGCTATCCATCCAGCGTAAAACTGGACTAATACGTAATACATATACTATTAGAGGTAATCATGTACCTGTCACGACGTCCGCTTGTATGAAGATGCGGTGGGTTCTTCTTAAGTTATTATTATTGTGGACACGAGAAATTGTTCAATTGTGGGCGTGACTCTTATTAAATTGAATGTCTGTACCGTAAATACCGAAAATAATACATACTTGGACAGTCGTACAGATGAACATTTCCAGCCTAATGCAAAATTATTATTTATTGAGAATATGTATATATAAATATCAATAAAGAGCCCTCTTCAATGACAGAGTTGGTAAGGGGAGAAAATAATAAAGAACGTCATCGCAATCATCGTACTACAGTTCAATGTTTATTCAATTCTTTAGTCACTGGGATCGTAAATGTCATTAAATGTCTCTTTCACATATTCACACACGTTTTCATTTGCATATTCTTTGTATCCTATACATTATGGTGTAGGGTATACTATTGTAAGTTTCCATTTGCAACACTTAAAAGTAATCATCAAAGAATCAAAGACCTTATAAAGTACATCGAGTACATTCCTGATCAGAGTCAAATATGAATGGATCTAGTTATTGGCTGTGTTTTGATATATTAATTGTACAATTTCAATAGGATTCTCCTTTGGGGGCCAATACATGCTATTGTACCAAATTTCATCGAAATTTCTCAAAAAATGCGGCCAATAGCTTGCGCACAACAATACATGGACAGACAGATGGACATCGATTGGTATAATTGAAGGTGTAGCATTTACCATTTAGGAGTTACAAACATCAAACTTGGCATAAAAATACATTTATATAAATATATTGTTACAGTTAACGTAAATAAAAATTTATGATATGTGGACACAAGTAACGTAAAAGCACAACGAAATTGCTGCTCTAATCAAATATTATCTCGACAGTGTCTGCGTTGTATAATAAAATGATTAACGTGATGATTATTATAAAGATAAGTATACCGTCCGCACGTCACCTCGGCAGCAGCTGCAATTGTGTGTCCAATAAAATTTTAAAATATTTCTCCTTATTTGCCTTAATTTTTATAGAAAGGCTGTTTTGTTAAGTAACTTTATTGTATGTTGCTGATGTCAGAATACTGATGCTTTTGATAATGCTACGCATTGAATATTCTCTCTCTCATTATATAAATAATATTATTTAGTATTTTATACTCTCCACCTAAGATGAGGTGTATGCTAAGTTTGCCATTCCGCTTGCAATACCCAAAAGGAGTTGTTAGAGATCCTACAAAGTGTATATAATCTTGATCAACGTCGAAAACTGAGTCGATCTAGACATGTATGTACGCGTGTTCGTCTATTGCTGGCATTGTTATGATATTAAGCTGAAATTTTATATGCGCACTTTAAGTGCAAAATTGGTCAAGAGCCACGCCCACAATCGACAAAAATCTAATTATCAGCCAAAAAAAAAATTGTCCTATGAACTTGAAATTTTGTTGCACATATTTATAGTTATCCCATGCATCGATGTGATAAAAATGGGCGTGGTTGAATAACAGACGCACTCACAATTTGCAAAAAATCGTACTCAGCGAAAAATTCAATTTACAATTTACTTCGTGAAAAAGCATTATATGAAAAGAGGTTCTAAAAATGGCCCGATCCGTTCCAAATTTGACACAGTCAAATGTTAGGCTATTAATTATTCTTCACTAAGTTTTGTCAAAAATGTTAATTTATTAATTACGAGTTTTTGTCATATAAAGATTTATTGCAAATAAGGGCTTTATATGGGGAGCGGTCAGTTTAAACCTATTTTCAATACTTGATACATATTAGGGTCAAGACACGGTTTGTATCAAATTTTATCGAAGACGAACATACCTAAATTGATTTAGAATTGATCAGTATAATAAAAGGTGGACCTATCTTTAGCCGTTTAAGAGTTACAAACATCCGCACAAACTTAAGGTGTATGCTAAGCCAGAAGTGGTGCAGGGTATAAAAAGCCGGGTACAAATGAGTTATAATATAAAAGCACATGTTAATGAAGTAATTTGCTCCAATACAAAACATATTTACAGTTATATCGTTAATTAATTGTACGACAATATTGCAAATAGTGTGACATACATTTTGTACAGTAAATATATATATGTAGATACATATATAGTTAATAAGTGAACATATCAAACAACGTTTTGAGATAGCCTTGATACGCATACACATAAGTATGTATTGTGCGATGCAATACTTTATCAGGTTTGTTTACATTTTGTCTGCTGTATAGTCGTGTATTTGTTACGACTTTTACATTTAACCTGATTATTTCAAGTGCTTGAATATGTGGATGATGCTATTAGATAAGTAAGAACGAATGTATTGCATATTATTCCATGTGTGAACGTATTAAAGATTAAAAAATTGCATACCCACCTTGAGTTGAGGGGATTATATTGATTTATGTCAAAATGTTTATGACACCTAGATAAAAATTACACACAATCTACTAATAAAAGTGGAAAACTCCTCTCATATAAAAAAAAAAAAAAATTACGATGTGATTTTTACTGGCAAACTCTTGCGTTTTTATGATATTTTCATTTATTAATAAAATAAACTTTGAAATATAAAAAAGTTTATCATCAACCATCATATCTTTTTTTCGTATATATTAAAGGACACGCCCACATATAAATAAATTTGGTGTAAAATTTAGTTTATATTGTAAATACAAAATTCTCCCTCACAGAAACGAGGCTTTCCCGTTTAAAACAGAACAACTTAATTATATTATTTATAAGGAGATTATGTAACAGTAAAAGTAGTAGAAGCAAATCCTTTCTAAATGACTCTTTATCAACTTTGACGTATTTTAATTAATTAATTGATTATATGATTTGGACTATGTCAGAATTTTAGTAAATACCTTGAAAGTTTTTTTTTCTAACAATATCTTTTTCTATTTTTCAGTTAGATTCACTTACTGGAATGAGGAGTGCCCTCCAACCTCAACAACATATTGAAAATGATGGCAATTTAAAAAAACATGACGACGAAGAATTAAGAGACGATACTTTGAAGGCTGATGATCATGATCATAAACACGAACGTTATCCACTCTCGCAGGTAGATTTTGAGCGAGTAAAGACGCCTTTTATAATTGGCATATGGATATTATCAGCTAGTGTAGCGAAAATTGGTACGTATTCATTAACTGTAATATTTTACTCTCCACAATAGACGGCAGGTATACAAAGTTTATCATTCCATTTTCCAGCCCCAAAAAGGCGTCGGAGATCCTATAAAATATATAATCGATCTAGACATATCTGTCTGTGTCCCTGGCATTTTCATGGTTGTAACGTTTGATATATTGAGACACTTGTAGTTTCGGTATGGAGATCACTATTTAAATTGGGCAAAATCGGTCAAGAGCCAAGCTTACAATAAACAAAAATCTATTTATCTAGCACAAAAATTGACCTGTGAAGTTGAAATCTGCTATAAACATTCATAATTATTCCATATATCGATGGGCGTGGTCATATAACAGACACACTCACTTTACAAAATACCGTACTCGACTGGAAAGCTGACACCTTCCACACTCACCGTTTGTATATGAACGTGGAGGATGTTTAAGAATTGGCCTAAGCCAAATTTAGTTTTTCTCCTTATTTTGAACTATTTTATTTAAATAAAATTTTATTCCTTTTCAGGTTTTCATATGACACCAAAGTTACATTTGATATTTCCTGAGTCATGTCTCTTAATTGTCGTTGGTGTTGTAATTGGTGTTGTGTTATATTTCAGTACAAGCGTTGGTGTATCACCATTAACCCCCAACACATTCTTCTTTTATATGCTGCCGCCCATCATATTGGATGCTGGCTATTTTATGCCGAATCGTTTATTTTTCGATAATCTGGGCACAATTTTATTAATGGCAGTTATTGGAACTATTTTCAATATAGCAACAATTGGTAAGTGGGCATTGGGCAGTATTTATTGAGAAATGAAACAGATTATTTTTCATTATTATAAATATTCTAATGTGGTATTTTCAATCAAATGTATTTTCATACTCTCTTCGACTTTTATATTTGTATACGAGTATATTGATTTGTAGTAGGTCAACACTTCATTCATTTTAATTATTAACATTAATTGTTTTTTTCGCACACTATTCGTAGTTTTCACAAATTAATATAAATACGATGGAGCTTATGTTAATTTTTTAATTTATTTTGTATCATAAATTACAATTAGTAGACATTCATTATAAACATTTAACAACTCATTGCATAGAAAGTTTATTACCGTTATAATAACAATGCCGGGTATGCCGGCATAAGGTTGACTTGTATTTAAATACGTTAGAGTTTACTTAAGTATTTTTATTACGTTTTTAAGGAGTGCGTAAGTATAACTAATATAAATTGTTATTCTTTTAGATTGGTTTTAAAATTTTTCCCAGCTCCATAGCTTCCGGTAGCCTATTGAGCTGCTTAAATTAGCCAAAGATAGTTACAAAAATTGATTGGTTCAATTGAATTCAAACTTAACTAATTATTGTATCAACTTTCATATGAATATATAGACTTTCTTCATAATATTTAAAGTGTTATAGGTTCCATTGTGAACAAACGCAGTATCCATTTTACGCGTCACTTTCAAAATTTTCCACTCTATGCAATGTAGGGAACTTTTTGAAATGCGTATCATGTCTTCACCTTTTCTTTAGGTACACCACTAATTATTGTAATGGCAGCTCTTACAACCATGCTAAAAATCTTAACTCTTAATATAAGATGATAAATTACACAATTCATTACATATGTTGTATAGGATGTAAAAATTGTAAATAAAATATGTATGGAAGTTTTAAAAATGTTTATTTTTATTTTTACTTTTTTTTTTTTGCAGGTATCTCCTTGTGGGCTTGTGGAAAAACTGGCATATTTGGCAGTGTTGCTGAAACACCGAAACTTTTGGATACATTTCTATTTTCATCTTTAATATCGGCTGTAGATCCGGTGGCTGTGCTGGCAGTTTTTGAAGAAATTCATGTCAATGAGATTTTATATATTGTGGTCTTTGGTGAATCTTTGCTTAATGATGCTGTCACAGTAAGCAAATATATATTCTCTTTAATAGAGTGTGTCCTTTTTATTTTATTTTTACACCCTCCAAATAAGATGGGCGGTTTGCTAAGTTTGTCATTACGTTTGCAACATTTATAAAGAGATGTCAGAGACTCTCAATAGTATACGTATATATTTTGAACTAGCATTAAAATCTGAGTTGATGTAGATGTGTGCGTCTGTGTGTTGGTCGATTGGGCCATTGCAACAATCGTAAATTGAAGTATTGATTTAAAATTTGGTACATTTGGTGCAGAACGTGGCCACGCATAACGGTATTTAAATTTGGCAAAATCGGTCAAGAGTCACGCCCACAATGGACAAAAATGTATTTATGTGTCACAATAATTGAATGTTGAAGTTGAAAAATTGGCATTCTTATTTATAATTGTTTTATCGAGCGGTGTGACAAAAGGGGGCGTGGCTGGATAACAGACACGTCAAAAACCTTATAAACTTCAAAACTCGAATTGCAAGTTTATATGTAATACATACTTTATTAGAGGGCGTAATCATGAACCTGCCACGCCCACTGTTTCTATGAACATGTGAAGGGTATTTAGATTCGGTCTAAGTGAAATTTAGTTTTTTTACAAATTTCCTGCCAAGCTGAAATCCAAATATTTATCGATATGTTTTATTATCCATTTAGGTCGTGATGTACCATATGATGGAGGTTTATAATGAAATGGGACTTAGTAATATTGAAGCCCGGGATATTGCTAGTGGTGTGGGCTCATTCTTTGTGGTGGCCTTGGGTGGTACCGTAATTGGTAAGTAACTAAAATTATAAAAAGCACTAATCTTCGGATTATGTTGCCGAACTCTCGCAATAAATTTAAAATAATTCGATGCAATAGGACTTTTTTTAAATTATTTTATTACATGTATTCTCGTGGTAATTAAAATTTTATTTAAATTTAAATTTTCCATAAAGGAATTATTTGGGGCTTACTAACCGGTTTGGTGACACGCTTTACCGATCATGTACGCGTTATAGAGCCAATATTTATCTTTGTAATGGCTTATTTGGCTTATTTAAATGCAGAAATATTCCATATGAGTGGCATTATGGCGTAAGTTGATTACTAAACAATAAACTATATCATTGATTGATATGTAATTTCAATTTAATTGCAGCATTACCTTCTGTGGCATTACCATGAAAAACTACGTAGAATCGAATATATCCCAAAAGTCTCATACCACGGTTAAATATGCTTTAAAAATGTTGTCAAGTTCTTCGGAGACTATAATCTTTATGTTTTTGGGTGTGGCTACCGTCGATAAGGGTCACGCGTGGAATTCTCCCTTCGTGTTTTTAACAATACTATTCTGTTCAGGATTTCGTGTGATAGGTGAGCATTACTACAACGCAACGCAACGCAACGCAACGCAACACAACACAACTTCTGGCAACCTTAATATTTACAATATTTATAATATTATAGGTGTAATTATACTTTCGGCTCTGGCGAATCGCTTTCGTTTACATAAATTATCTCGTGTGGATCAATTTGTTATGTCTTATGGTGGTCTGCGCGGTGCTGTTGCCTTTGCGCTGGTACTTTTAATCGATGAGAAAGTAGTGCCTCAGAAGAATATGTTTGTAACTACTACTATAGCTGTGATATATTTTACCGTATTTGTTCAAGGTATCACCATTAAGCCATTGGTGAAAATATTAAATGTAAAACGAGCCAATAAACGAAAACCTACAATGAACGAACGCATTCACGAACGTGTAAGTGTTTGTATTGCATTTATCCTATTTTATATGAAAATGCCTAAGAAATAATATTTTTTGTTTTATATTCAGTTTATGGATCATTTGATGGCCGGTATTGAAGATATTGTTGGTAAAACGGGTAATTATAATGTTCGCGATAAGTTTAAACGTTTCGACAATCGCTTTATTCGACCTCTACTTATTAGAGATCTTAAGGTAAGACACAGACACTCTACCGAAAATGTTTAAATGAATTTAGGTATATAACTATTCTGTCCTGCACCACTTTTAATAGACGGAATATTAAGTTTAGGCGGCTAAAGAGTTTGTGCCGATCATATGAATCGATTTAACCATAGGCGTCTGCGTGACCACAGCTTTAAATCCATATTATGATACAAACGGACAATTTTTAGTACCTACAGTGATGGTCACTTGAATAGCTATGAATTTTTTCAGTATAAATTTTTATTTGCAATAGTAATGCTTTCTTTAACTTTAGAAACAATTTAATGACGCAGTTTGATAAAAGAATCGTTTGTGTATGATACAAAGTATTTTTTTTAATTCCTGTTGTCTCTCCAAGTGGTGTAGGGTATTAAAAATGATCGGGCTTAACCGTCTAGCAAACATAATCACTCGTTTACATTTAGTGAATGAGGTGTATTCAGTTGTTTCATACATTTTTTTAGTTCATGAAAATACGTTGTTTTATAGACACCAAAATGTTGTAGCATTTTTACTTTATGCACAAAATTTTTAAATTTAAAGTGGGTCCAACTCAAAATTGAAGAAAAAAACCATTTAATTTTGGTACACATATTTGTAATAGGCTGATGGTGATTTTTACACTTTGGATTCTATACCGATGCAAAAGTATGCCGTTGCAATTGAGAAAAAACAAAAAGAACTTAAACGCAAATTACGACGAAGCAAAAAACAAAGCAATGGCTCCTTAAGTCAAGTATTCGCTAAAGATAAACTTAAAACTCCGAAAAAGAATACATACGATACCACAGATGATGAAGAAGAAGGCCTATAATTAAAAAAAAAACAGACTTACTATTGAAAATAAATTACGGGTGGGCGTTATTGATTCATAAGGTTTTCTTTTTCTTAATTTTTTCGTGTTCTATGTTTTATTAATGGTTAAATATTGCGCTTCATTTATTTTTTGTTACCGTTCTTATACCAGTGCAATTAATAATTAATAAATTAAATTGATTTTATTATATTTTTCTGTTTCCTACAGGGTGCTGAACCAAAAATTATCGAAACTTATTCAAAATTAACAATGCGTGATGCTATTGAAGTAATGCGTCGTAACCCTTCTACTATCGGCCAAATAACGGGCACGGAATCAATGAGTGCTTTATTCCGCAATTATACCAATAATTGTATTGGTGGCAGGTGGGCACCACCAACCATATACACAACCTGGTAAACGAATTTTAGACCAAATAATACATACTTACCAAGTTGGAACGTAGCATTTAATCCCTTACAGTACAGTAGTGCATGTTTGCAACACACACGTATGAAAATTGTATATTAGTAATTAAGAGCATATTCGAGTATTTTCAAAACCTAATTAATATTGTGGGTATTCCCAAATTATACACTCTGCATTCATTACTATATTTCAGTAAATATATTTTTTTTTTTGTACACAATATCTTGAGGCTGGGAATGTATTCAAAATGTCAATACATTTATAACACTTAGAAGAAGAAGGCTTTGGAGAGCATGTATATTTGGCTGTGTGACTTAAGTATATATACAGTTGTGGGATTTTCATAATTATGTACAACGTGCATATGTAACCATAATTAAACCCTCCACATAAGATGGGGGTATAATAAATATGTCATTCTCAGAAAGAGGCGACAGGCACACTTGTTTTTAGTAGATCTAGACATATCCGTCCGTATGTCTGTCTTTTGTTGGCTATAAATCTATTTATCTGGTACAAAAATTAAGCTTTAAATTTGAAATTTGGTATACATATTTATAATTAATTCATACATCGATGTGCGCGGTCGATAAACAGACACGCCCACAATTTACAAAAAACTATAAAGCGTAAAACACGCGTGGCAAGTTGATATGTAATGCGTGCACAATTAGAGGATGTAATCATGCCACTTGCCACACCCACTGTTTTTATGTACATTGTGAAGGGTATTTAAGATTTGGCCTAAGCCTAATTTAGTTTTTTCTTTTACTTTCTTCACAAATGGTCTGCATCAAGTTTTGAAGCAAGTTCAACTCTTTTTGCAATATACTCGTATTTCGTAGAAATATCAATTGTGACTGTTCGATTTTTGCTTCCTCTTGCAAATTCAAAGACTTGCTTTGCACAACACTTTTCCCGACCCAAATAAATGAGTTATTCGTGTATACAGCGAGATAATGTAACGGTGGAAAAAAATTTGAATAAAATCATTGAAGAAACAATTTTTGATACATATCGATTTAGCTATTTTTATAGTGATTTTTTTTCATAAATTTTCAAGTTTTGAGTTTTGAAAAAAAGTAAACTTCGGCTACTTTCAAAATTATGGCCACTTCTATACTTTGGCGTTTTTTTTGTGACACTAATAACACTAACAACACTAATAATAATAATAATGATAATGGTTTCTTTCGCTCTGAGTATTAAAACTGCACAGTATCTGAAATTCGTTTACTTATTGTATGATTTTTATTTTGGCATGTACTCAATTCAATTTAAAACAATGGGAAAAATTCTGTCGTTTTTTTTTTTTAATAATGAATAATTTTTCCAATGTTATTCAAAATATAATTTTCCTCGTTCCGGTTGCATATTTATATGGGTTATGGCAAGTCCACAATTTAAGTAGGCATGTAAAGGGTTATTCACAGTTGAATTCAAGTCAAATATGTATATATAGCTTTTTAATTTCGATTCGCTCAAGTCGCTTGATACATAAGTTTAGAGTTTTGATATAAAATATCAGTTTAATACATCGCAAAGTTCTAAGTTGTATATTTCGCTGATAAATTTAGGCTCCATCTGTAGAAGTTAATAAGCGAATCATACTGACTAATCTTTCTGATCTAATTGAATCGTTTAAATGAAAATTACCAGAACCGAAATTTTTGTAAACTTTCTTCGGCATGTTTAAGCGGTTACTTTGCTCAAGTGGGCAGGACACATTATTGCGCTAGACCCTTATTAAAAAGTACATTAATTGCTGTTTGTCTTCACTTAAACTTAAAAAGGCCAATTGATCTGCTTAAGTCCGCTTACCATAATTATGTTCAGTATTGTTGAAAATAATTAGAAATGCACGTGTTCAAAAACGACAGAATTTTCACTTATATGCAACACTCAGTACTTATCATGTACTCGTATATAATATATAAATATATATAAAGTGATTAATACTGAATAATGTAAAAGGGAGACTTGTAATATATATCGTAGACTTAAACTGAAATGTTTTTCTTTTTGCAATTATAGTCCCAGTTTAACAAATTTGGATAACACCTGCTCGCGAAATTTGGACATGCACGAGTTAGATTATAATCCTTCCAAAAAGGATTTAACAGATGCCAAAATACATCATTTGTTGGCCGAAGAATTAAAACCATACAGAAGAGTAAGTGTTGAGCGTGTGAACAATTTTTCGTACCTATTATACAATACCTATGTATATGCAACTGTATGTGTATTATAAATGAAAAAAATTCAATACAATATTTTTTGAAGACAGCCTTCAGGTTTCATCCAATCTTATATACGAGTATTCACGATAAATCATTATTCGCCCATTCAAATATTAAACATTTACGTCTATTATTATGAAACAATTACCTAAATATGTCTCTATTGTTTTCCTTTCTTTTGATCTCTTCCCTTTGGTCCCTCAACAATACCATACAATACTGCTTCAATTGGGTCCCACACGTATATTGAAAAATGAATATTTTTGAAATTTTTATATTGGTTGTATTTTTCTCAATTGTGTACAATTTTTTTTTTTTTTTTCCTTATGAAATTTTTTCTGCGCTTCTGTATCATAATCAACATTTGTGTGTTATTGAAGGCCTCAATGCAAATGGTACGAACAAACGTGTAATTATAAAGTTATGATTTATTTTCTTCAGTTTGCGTTCACAATTTGTTGTTTCGTTTGTTTGTTTAGTTATTATTTTGAAACATACAAAGAAACAACCATATATTCCTTATTTACAATATTTTATGCACCCTATATTTATATTAAGTTTGCATGATTGTTTGTAATTAACATTGGCTTATCCTTTATTATACTTCTCTAGGCTAAGTTAGGTTTGATTAGGTTAGGTTATGCGAAGCTAGGCTAGGTTAGGCTACGTTAAATTATGTTAAGTTAGGTTATGTTCTTGAAATATAGTAAAAATATTTTAAACCCTTTACAATTTTTATCCCCTCTACATTGGAAGGGAGGGAGGTTTGTTGTCTGTTGACAGTTTGTTGTTCCGTTGTCAACAGCCCGAAAAAGGCATCAGAGACACTGAAAAGTATATATATTAATGATCATAAAAAAAATCCGAAGCGGTCTATATATGCCTGTCTGTGCGTCCGTCTATTGGTGGGCACGATCGTAAATTTTACGATATAAGCTGAAATTTTGTGCATATAAATTTCTACATTCTTTCTTTTAAATTGTGCAAAATCGGTTAAATCATGCTCACTTTTTAAAAAAATCTATCTTTGGTATATGTTTTTATAATTACCCTATCAATCGATAGGCGTGGTCAGATAATAAACCAAAGAGACACCTTATTTAGCATAAAACTAAACTGGCAACTTGCTGTGTAATACATACCTGCCATGTCCATTGTCTGTACGTAAATATGGATGCTTCTTATTTAGTTTTTCTACTCGTTCGAAATAAGAAAGGAAATATATAGAATACACATTTTAATACTTAAATTTATTATATGTTTTTTATAAGTAATAAATTCGTATTCGTATTATAACATTAATATTAATCGTGTTCTTGTTATTACATTACTGTCTTTGTTTAGTTAATGGCATAATATACTTATTATAACAATCTTTATTTGTCCTAACTAATCTTATATAAGATGATTTTTAAACAAATATCTTTTTAAAGCACCTCAACTGCATAGTTCTGCGTTCGTTCTAAATGTTTTCCACTTTTTTATAAAATCAATCTATTGTTGTAACTGATATAAAACTTCATTTAGAAGAGTATTTTACGTACTATCAGGTCTTTTTCAGCGTATAAATCTTATTTTTATAAAAATCTCAGTAAATTCTCCAATATCTGTATGTATGTCTATATGAACTTTGTTAAATTTTTTATGTAGAATATTTTCTCTGAAAATCCAGTTGAAAGGGTAACAATTAAAGAAAAATCTATTGTATTGTAGATGTTCCATATTTGAGGCAAATTTTATCACAAGACAGAGTTTCTAGTTTTTGCGAAAGATTACTACTCAATAAATACATAATTACATGCATAGGAAAATATACGAATATGATAAATATTTAAATATTTTATTTAGTTAAGGAGTGAAGATAAGGCGCCACATGCGATATAAGAGATCTTTTGAATTTATTGTAATATATGTATAATTATGTTCTTATCTAATTTGTATGTATTAATAGATAAATTATTTTACCCACCACCCTTTGTCAAAAAGTTTGAAATACCTAGAAGGGGACTTCGGACAGTTTTCACAGTATACTCGTATATTACAATGTCCGAGGCTCCGTGAAATTTAATATATAAAATATGCTGATCAAGAATATAAATATAGTTTGTTGGACTTTTAATGTCTCCTTCTGGGTGTTGCAAACGTAATAGAAAACTTAGTATACCGATATTATTAAGATTTAAGGTGTATGAAAACGATATAAGAGTGACAGTTAAAGATATTCAAGATTTGGCCCCTAAGCTAAATTAGTTTTTCCCCCTACATAAAATGTTTGCCATTATTTTCATTAAAAAGGATTTCTACCAAATTTTTACAGCATCGCCGCCTCAGCTATAGTCGTCATGCTGTCGATGACAGAGACTTGTCCACACAGGTTAGTTAAGAGTGCGATTAGCTATGGGACTGTATCATTAAATAATTTTCTTAATTTATTTCAGGTTAACTATAAAATGCAAATGCATTTCCGTCGCATGTTCAATGATCGGAAACACTATAAACGCAGTAAACGTGGTGGTAGTAAAGTACGTATATTGTATATAATTATTGAAGAACATACATATGGATAAGTTATTACGGTATTTTTTTTTTTGTGTATATTTTTAGCATCAAACAGAGGGTGTCAAACAAAATCATGTTTCATTTCATGATTTTCAACAAAACGGCACAACAAAGCAATTCTCGCACGGTATGAGTAACAATGATAATTTAGGCAAAAAACTTATCAGAAAACATACTCACAAATCACTTAACAAATATCGTAGATTAGAAATAGGTAAATGGTTCAATGTATTAAATAAACTATTTCACATGTCGTTGGATGAATCCATCAATTCCATGGCGAATACAATAAATTGTACATGTGAATGGTTCGTTTCTTTTGTCGTGACGATCTATATACGTATTTTAATTAAACTAGCATATATTATCAAATATCAAAACTTTATTAGAATCTAATGTTAATGTATGCCAATGCCAAGCCACGTTCTATTAAGATTATCGTGTGACAAGGCGAAGCATTGTATTAAATTATTCGCTGAAATTGTTAAATTTTTTAAGTTTTGTAAATTTTGAGAAAAAGATATTATATTAAGTACATTTTTCCATTAGCTATACACCCAATTACTAAATGTCCACGTAACGTGCTTATCCAAATTTAAAAATATTTCATCTCATTCATTCAGATGATTATGCTTGTATTTAAATAATAACCCCCGCACCCCACCACCATTAGGCGAATGCATTAACTGCCACTGACACTCTCTCATACGAGAGATTGTAGGTTTGATTCCCGTAGAGTGTAAAACTGCGACGATGGAATCTGCGTAAAAAAAATGAATATTTTGAATAAACGATAAGGGTGCTCAGAAGCATACATTTTATACCCACCATAATCTGTATAAGAGGGTTTAGTTTACTTTGTTTTTCCGTTTGCAACACTGAAAAGGAGGCATATTCCAAACTTGATTCCAAACTGGTTAGAAGTGTTGTTGATACTTTTTATACGCAAGTTGATATTAAACTTGGTCAAAATCGGTCAAGTGAACCGCGTTCAATTTAATAAAAATTGATAAAGGAGCAGTTTTTTAGGTAAATTTTTCATATTCCTTGTAAAGTACAGAAGATCCATTGACACATGTACTCCTAGGGAAGCTTTGTGTGATCGAAGGTCTGAGATAAATATCTTTAATTTTTTTTTTTTTTTAAATAATTTATATAATTTTCATTTTGCGCGACTGTCCGTTCCGTCATTAATGTTAACATGTTGATTTTCTGATCTCTAAGGGGGGTATGAACAGTGCGGTGTATGCATTTAGGGAAATTTTTCTGACGAACACCGATTCTTTCTTTTCCTTCTTGCAGGTTGTTTTTTCAATTGGAGTCACGCCTTCAATTTATCAATACATATATATCTGTCTGCTATAAAAATTGAGCTATAAAGATCAACTTTGTTGCACAAATTTTGCAATTTAGTAATAAAGGGGCGTGTTAGGATGACATACACGAACATAATTTACGAAAAAGATTTTGGGCGTAGAATGCGACTTGAAAATTGATATGTAATAGATACATTATTGGAGTAAAATAATGCCACACTTACTCTTTGTTTATAGAAGTAGCTGTGCAGGATTTTATTATATACTTTTATATATGTATTGTATATAACGTAAAGATTGTCATCCAATCAGTTAACAAACAAAAACTTTTTAAATATTAGTGTTATGGCAGTATATTAAATCGCACGACATTTCACTTTTCACCTCCATCCACAAAAATACTCATTCCTATACATCTCTTTTTTTCCATCTCTTTTTGTTATTTTTTCTTTTAATTATATTCAATTTTTATTTAATTAATCTTTTTTGGATTCGTTTTCCCAAATAACGTGACAATCATATAATACATATGAATGTGTGTAAATATACATAATTCGGCATCTTAACCATATATGCATCCACCATAAAAAAAAAAATGAAACATAACTAAACTAAAGAACATTATATTAATGAAGTGCTTAATGAATCGGCAGAAGAGGACCCCAGAAAATTAACGGAAGTAACTGTAATTGGCCCCAGCGACGATTGGGACGGTGGCTTGACATTCACTGCAAAATCATCACGTAAGTTTTTTTTATTTAAAATTTAAATTCTAAATTATGTTTTATATATATACGAGTATGTACGTATACTATACTGTATATAGTGTAATGTATACACATAAGTATGCGATTGATTATACACAAAAATGCCATTGTTTTCACATATACATATATATATATATAGTATTTTATATATTTTTTTAAAGTTTGTTATCTTCCTAATTCTTCTTTCTTCTAGAAAATTGTCCTTTTTAAATATTTTTTTTTTGTTTATCTTCTTTGGTACGTACCCTCCACCACAAAGCGATGCATATTGTATTTGTATACTCTTAAACGGCAAATGGCTGTCATTTGCCATTCCACCTTTACCTTTACCGATCGATTCAGATTTCGAATGCGTCTGTACGTCTTTCTGTCCATGCAAATTTGTGCCGAAGCTAGAGATTGAATTTTTTCGATAATATTTGAAACAAGGACATGTCTTGGCTCAAAAACGAAACCTATTGAAAATGAATTGAATTGGACTATTTTTAGAACCCCTCCCCATATAAGGTTTTATTATAAGGGGGAGTCTTTATATCGCAAAGAATCGAAATTCTAAATTTGACAAAATTTGGTGCAGCATAGTTAATTAGTTTCATAATTGATTGTGTCAAATTTGGATTCAATCGGACTATTTTTAGAAACCCTTCCCATACAATGATATTTCGCAAAGTGACTTGTAAGAAAATGCCTCGCGTTTACTGGCACAACTAAATTAATTTTAGCAAAATTTAAAAAGCTATGTGGTGTAGGGTATTAAGCGGTCGTTTCGGACCGACCTATAACATTTTCACGTGTTTTTACTTGTTTTAATCTTTTTTTATATGTTCACGAGACCCATGTAACCTGAAAATGTCCGCTTCTTTTGTATAATTATAAACAATGAACAAAAGGGGAGTTAATGTGTAAAATATGTTCAATCCTGTCATACCTTTTATATGATGTGTGCTGCCCCTCCCCAAAATTGATTGTAAACACTTTTTATACGCTTACCAGTTGCTTTATTAATTTGAATTACATCTCTCCTTCTTTTCTCTTTCATTGTTCTTTCCGCAACACACTTGTTTAATATATTATTAAATAAATACGTGTACGCGCCTAATCATATATGACGCGTTCTTAAACTTCTGTCGTTTATATACGAATATTGTTGGTGATCTGCTTACTAAATACACGCACACTGCTACTACTAATAAACACATACCCGTACATAACGTGTCTCTCAACACTTGCAACACTGTCCAATTATTGGTTGTGTGTATTGTATTATAAAAACAAAAAAACAAAAAACAAAAACAAACAAAAATAAAAACGCATCATACAAACGTGATGGTTACAACATATTGCGTAGCGGACTCTGATCGCGCAAACAATAATTCCTTAATTGCTCATATACAAAACCTTCCCGGCTTTGATGTCTCCAAAGCGCGCATTGTACAACATTATGCAACAGCTCAAGCCAACACCAATACGAATTCCACAACGAAAGGTGGCGGCGACATTTCAGAAAAGTTGCTATCCCCGGATGCACCGATAGCACCGACTGCAGCTGAACTGATTCTGCCTTGGCGTCGTGATCGTTCCTATCAGAGTTTTGGTAATTGCGGTGCCCTTGATAAGTTTATCATATTGTTCTTTTTTTCGTTCGTTTTGGTGAAAAAAACAATTAAACGCATATGTACAACGAGCACACGTTTATGTTAAATAGCATTCATGTTCAGATAGCCAACAATGCAACAATGCAACAGCCATAAAATAATTGGAAAACAAATGTGGACAAGCTTCTGTTACACGTTATCTATTTTTGTTTAAAAAACACTAATTTTATGTTGCTTAGAGTAGAGTCACATCATATAGCTTATTACGTTTTAACTGCTCCATTAATGAATTTCAAACAACTTGAACTTACCATGTCTTCAATTCTCATACGTCATTGCCTGCATAAAAAGGGTATCAAGGTGAAGGGTGCATAAGATGTAATCTAAAATGGTTTTAGTTGTTAATATCACATTGGTGTGGAAGGAGGAAATTAAATTTTTATTTGAACATAACCTTTTGGTTAGCTTCGAGGATTTTAGAAGGGTTCCATGGCCAGGTTCATGTTTGTTCCTATATAGTGTAATATTTATGATCTCATAAATTGCTTTGAAGTTTATGAAACAGTGGAAATCGGTTAACTGCCACCACAAACATATCTCATCATCTGAAACATACTACCATGATCAAATAAACACTTTCGCCGGTTTTCCTTTATACCAAGTTAGATGGTTTTAAGGCCTCAATTGGCGAAAGGTTTACGCATTCAATAGTCAAAGTTATAACAAGTGAAAACGTTAAAGTCAGTCAAGCCGGATCAATGTTGTAACAAGTGTACTGCACTCGGACAGATGGACTGAGAGGGTCGATTAACATTTAAGCATTCAGTTTACTTTTTTGCACGTATTGCATCCATTGATAAGATGAAAATGATAACAGTTACACCCACAATTTACAACATACTTATACACTTAAATAGTCGTTAGATGAGAGCGCAATTGTGTATGTTGCAATCTCTTACACGTTCATATAATTCGTAGAGAAGTTATCTTAGATGTGACTTCAGCCCCAAACATAGCTTTCTTTACTTATTATAATTATTACTTAGCTTTGGCGTATTATAACAGTTGTTAAGGAAATTAATGATGTTTAAGGAAAAGCATGGCATTTTTGTGCATGACATTTCAAAACTTGGTTCATAATACATATATACAAGCATCACATATGTAGCCGTTTGTATATTTTACCCCTATGCGGGGTATAATTGATTTAAATGCTAATAACGCACAAGTTGTCTGTCGGTCCATCTGTGGTATTCTTATTTCATATAAATTCATAGGTGTTACTACTAGGAATTGATTGATTGATTAAACCTCCAAAAAGAATAATGACCTAAGGCAATATATAATTGTTTTTTTTTACATAATAAAAAAGGATTTTTTGTAGCTTTATTTAACTCAATAGCACAGGATCTTTCTGTTGAATATTTCTGTTACTTAGCGGCGCATGTTTCGTTTCATTGTGTTTCAATTGTCTGTTTAGTTTACATTGTGAAATGTTTTTAAACGTACAATTTCCCAAAAATTGCTTTTTTTTTTTATTTAATATATATTTTTATTGCTTAGTTTTAACTTTACATTTACTAAGAATGTTGCATTATAAACCGTGTTTCATGTGTCTCTTTAGTGGCGGAGAATGTGATACTTGAAGAAGAACATAATACATCACGTGATTCAGATGGAGAACATCGTGTGGCTACACCCACTGCTACAGAATCTCAATTGCCTTGGAAGCGTCAGGGGGATGATTTGACCGATGCCGTTCAACAAAATGAATTTCCCGCTTGGGCTTCAAATAAAGAGTACTTAGCATATAATTCACCAAGTGCCACCTTTTTAGGTAAGTTTTCTTTTCCTCTTTTTTATAGTTAAGAGCATTTTAAATAATGTGCATCATATGTTTATATTATTTGCTAAAAAAGAAATGCTTCAGTTTAAAGAATTTTATGCAAAATTTGAAAATACTTTCTAGATAAGAGCGTCTTTCTGCACCTTCATTGCAACCATTTCTATTGGTACACATTTGTAAATGCTTAAATTTATTTATTTAAATAATATTTTAAAGTAATTTTGATTAAAAAAATAATTAAGGAATTGTTTGTTCAAAGCATTACCCGGATGTGATTTTATGTGCATGTTCATGATGGTAAAACCCAATTAAGAACTTGGACACGTTATTATAACATTATATATAGACATACATAGAAATCGCACATCTAAAGAAATAACAAGTTTGGTCTTTATCAGACTTTAAAGATTCATAATCGACGAAAAATGTAAGCCGGAGCTATGAGATTTCATATCGTTTATTGAAACAATAACGATCGTAAAAATTTGGCCAAACGCTCAATTAAAATTTTTCACAGACACCATATAAGATCGATCAGGAAGTGAAAAGTAAAAAAGCTATATTCGACTAAGGGCAAATCTTGAATACCCCCCATCCAGTCACCGAAACTCTCCAATGAGTTTGTACATGTGCTTTTGTTGGTAATTCGGAAGAAATTCTTTAATAAAATTCCTCCTTTTTCAGTTTTTATTGCAAATGGGGGTGTTTCGCTAAAACGATTTTCAATTTCAAACTACCAAATACGTTTCAACTTACTATTGTGAGCATGTCTGTTATTCGCGACCCCGCCCTGGTATATCGATGAAAGTGCTAATTATAAATATTTATACCAAATATGAACTACGCATCTCAGTTTTTGTCGTTGACGGATAGATTTGTGTCTATTGTGGGCGAGGACCACAACTGATTTTATCAATTTTAAATAGTAGTCTGCAGACACAAGAAGTGTCTGTACAAAATTTCAGCTTAATATCTCAAAATTTAGGACAATGAAAGCGCCGGATACACGGACGGTCATCGACGTAGTTCTTGATACTGATCAAGAATACATATGCTTTGTAGGGTATCTGATGTCTCCTTCTGAGTGTTTTACGTGGAGGGTATAAAAGTTCATATTAAAAATGTCCGACTGACTGATGAACGACGCTGGGTAGCAGTTTCTATTTCATATTATTTATTTGATCGTAAATTTTACAATTTGTCATTTACATTTTTGCAATAATTTATTTACATGTAGTACTACTTTGCATCATGGTAAGCACGCATTTTTATTATACCATATATTTGAATATCGTTGCGAAGATTGGCATTTTTAGTATAATGTGTGGAAGCGCTTCTACTACTAGTTAATAAAATGAAAAAAATAAAAAATAAAAAACCTGTTTGTAAAAATGCCATATTGTAACATGCTATTGCGCTATTTCATTTTTGTTTTTGCTGTTGTATTTATAAAATTTTAACCATAAATGCTTTTGAATTTTTTATATTTATTTCGATTTTTATACCTTTTTCTTCTTCTTTTTTTCCCCTTCTTTTTTATCTGTTATGTTTTCCTCTTTTTTTTTGCTACTCTTCTTCTTCTTCTCCTGTCTGACCTATGACACACATGTTCGCATCACTAAATGAAACTAACGAAACAAACAAATGTTTGGATTTTGTGTCACCATGTGTACCATACCCTTAACCATGTTATGATCTCGATGTCGTCCTACGTAATGTGAATGAACGCACACACACACTAATCTGTTAAACGTAAATTATATCTAAATAAAAATATATAAATATAAAAAAAAAAAAACAACAACATAATTTCTGTGCACATCATTCACAAACATATGTAAAACATATGATTTAACTACTACTACTACTACCACCATCACCACCACCCTCCGCCACATCTGTTCTATTTGATCTTTATGTATGTGAATGAAGGTGGTATAAACAAGCCTAAACAGCACAAGTCTGTCATAGGTTTGTTTCGACGTGAGAGTTCGGTATCACGAGGAGCTGGCGAGAGTACGGAGCCTGGTTCGGGGCCCGGTTCGGATCCTGCTCTGGCAGTTATACTAAGCAATATGATTAATCCTTCCACTTCCACGCAAGCTTCGCGGCTGGATAAACGTTCACAATCAATATCTGCTGCTTCGAATTTAGGGGATGGCCATGCAGGACCTTTCCCCGTCACTGCAAGTCATCGCCGCAATACCAGACGCGGTTCAATGCTAGAGCTAAGCGGGTAAGTTATATTTTGTTTTTCCCATGATCATAATTTTTTTTCGGTTCATCTTTTTTTTAGCATGTGGTTACGGTGTTGTAATTATACCCTACACCACAAACTAGTAAAGAATTAAAATCTACTGATAAAATTTATACCATATCGGTCTGTCCGACCATATATATTAAATATAGACTTGATTGATCCATTTTTTAAACCTCTCCCCTTATAACGCCATATTATAAGATAAGGCTAGAACCAGAGACTCTATAAAGTGTATATATTACTGATCAGCATCACCATCAGCCGATCTAGACATGTCCATCCGTGTGATTGTCTCTTGTTGGCATTCTTATTTTGTAATATTAAACTTGTACAGACACTTCTAGTTTATTCAAGCGAATCGCTATTTATATTGGGCAAAATCGGTAAAAAGCCACGCCCACATTCGACAAAAATCTACATATCTGCCAGAAAAATTAACTTATAAAGTTAAAATTTGGCACCCATTTATGTAATTAACTCATTTATCGATATAGTAAAAATGGGCATGGTCGGATAACAGACACCCACAAATGACAAACGTAAAACTCTTGACTTGCAGTAGGGCATAATAATGTATATGCCACGCCTACCAAGTGGTTTAGGGTATTAAATGGTCGGTTAGAACTGACTATAATATATTTTACACATTATATATATTTAGTTGTAATATGTAATTAACATAATATAAAGTTTGGCGCTTATAATGCTTTTTTTTTTTGATGGGTAATTAGATAACAAACAAAATTGCAATAATTGGCATTAAGTGTGTTAATGATTAATCGATATATGCATGCGGATTAGATGTGTTATTATTTGCACCCTACTTGGATAATGTGTTTGTGTTTTTGTTGTTGTCAAAAAAATAACATTATTTATAATTGGTAAGATATTAGATGATATGGACTCTCAACACCACAACACCATACAATATATGTTACATCACTCCACTCCGCCTCCTCTCATTCCAAAACGAACACTTAAGCTTAAAAAATCGAAATTTTGTCGAAAAACGTTCGCAATTATTCTCGGTTACCAGAAAAATGTGCTTTTTTTTCTACAAATTTTTTTCCATTCTCTATATTACACACAATAAACACTTCATTGTTTTTGTCTCTTGTCGTGTGCTCCTCTTTGATATATACTTCAGATAATTCTTCACTACTTGTATCAGTCTCGTAGTATGTACAACACAAAAAGGCAAAAGTTTGCTTCACTATGTTTACGTTTCTGTACATGGAACAATTATGATTTATACCATATGTTTTGATTTCTTTGTTCGTGTGTATGTGTATGTTTTTGTTTTTGTTTTTACTTCCAGCCTAGTGGTAACTGGACGCAGACCTAGTAGACTATTTAGCCCTACACAGTTAGAAAAGTTTAAATTTACTAACATTGAAACTACCACCACCACCACCACCACTACTACAACAACAATATCAACTATTACTACTACTTCTACTACTAATGATAGCACAACCCAAGCAATAACAACTTCTACTTGTTCTGCATGTACAACTGCTCCGACTTCACCCCTCAACACAGACACATGCAGTATTGTTGAGGAGTATGAACAAGAACAGGACGATCATGTTGAAATCGCACATTTGTAAAAAAATTATTAATCTTCTACAATATGTGTATGTGTGTGCACAAAACATGCTCTTCTTTCTATCTATAATATTATATACCCTCCACCCTAATGCTATTACGTACAGTAGTAATACTGTCTTTCCGTCCGTCTTTACCATTGCGTTGCAAAACACAATTCCAGAGATTTCCTTAGCACTAAAGTCTAAATCGTTTTAATGCCTGGGGAATTCGAATGCCCTACAGTGTAAATAGATTTTGTAAAATGTATTTAGTATTATACCAGCCACTCCCACAATCGATTCAGATGGACTTCCTATCTTACAATAACAAGCCTTCGCACAAATTTAATATATCTACCTCACCAGCGGCATAAATGGTATAATATTTAATCATATTAAAATTTCACATTATTGCCACGCCTATAAATGGCAATTTAGATATTTTTGTATACGTTGTACCAAGGTGGAGGCTATCTGAGATTTGGTTTAAACCAAATGTTACTTTTTTTCTACTTGTTTATATTGAGTCCACAATTGTTTGTAAATATACTCTATATATATACATACATATATACATACATTCACAAGGGCAAAGAAAATTAACACATAACAATAATATAAATATTATTACTTTTCATTAAGAACACACTGAAGGGTTTTAAAACATTTTTTATAAAGAATAACATTTTACGGATTTATAAGATGAATACGGTCCAAGGGCATACTTGTTTTTTTTTTTTTTTTGGACATCTGTTACATATAATAGAGCTTATATATCCTTCACAGTGTGTGGGTATACAGTATACTCAATTTGTCATTCCGTTTGAAAGTAACAGGCTTCTTGATCAGCTACAAAATCCCATTCGGTTATAGGCAACATGTCAAAAAATCTAAACAGAAAATTAATTTTTGACTTAGGTCAAAACTTTGCATACCAATGCTTCCCAAATAGGCACGTAGCTGCGGAGAGGAGTAGTTCCACCATATTTTCAGACATTTTTCAACTCTCTTTACCTACCTTTAAATATACTAAGCCCGCTATCTGTCTAGAGGCCCCAACTTTATTTTCTTTCTATTTTCCACTTTATTACACGTAATAGAAAAAAAATCTTCAACAATTTCTTTGTCTCCTTTTCCACTTTTATTAAACTGTGGGCATGGCGTTTGACTGATTTTTTTTCGCAGTATCAATACCAATCTATATGCTTCCAACACTTATGTCGAGTTTGAAATGGATGGACTCAGTATTTAATGCTCAGTTAGAATATATAAACTTTATTAGGCCTCTAACGCCTTCTTTTGGGAATTACACAGCGGTTTTTTATTTTTTATGAAGGGGAGTCCATTCATCCCTTAAAAAAAGACCATTCATCCTTGAGGGGGTAGGTATAAAAAATGCTAAAAGGAAGATTTAATTAATTTCCATTATCAAATCATAAACAAACTAAATGTCAAACTAAAATGTCGCCATCAAACTGACATCGAGCCAGAGATGGCTTTCTATTTTCAATTTCCTTTAAAGGTGTCGTAAACTTTATGACAAAGTGAGTAGATGATTAATCTCAAGGTGGAGGCTCTATAAAATAAATTAAATGCACAAAAAAAAACTATTCGATGTGTGAATTATTTTACGCATTTTAGAAAACGCATGATTTGTATAGTTAATGCTAAGTAATGCCACCCAGTAAATATGATGGTTTTCCATATATCTAGTTGAGTGTTTGGATTGTGTTTTTAAAAGTTTTTAACATATTTCGCATATTACTCTATTATTATCATAATTTATCAAAGGTTTTTGTACAACTTTTCTTTGGGCTTAAATATCATATCCTTCAATGATTCATCCCACCATTAAAAATTTGTATTAAAATAATAAAGCAGGTCTAAGACGTTTGGTGAAGTTAAGTGAAGTTGATCCTTCCATCGACTACTTGCATTCTTATAAAGTGAAATATTCAACAATCCTTTAATTGCCACTTATGTTACTTTCCACTGACATGAAATTGTTAATCATATTATTATGCCCTACACCACAAAGTGATGATTGTTACTCCCAAACGGTAAGTAGCTCAACCGTCTTTAATTATACCGATCGGATTAGTATCCGAAACTGAACGGGATCGATTTAATCATGTCCGTCTGTCCGTTCATATATTTCTTGTAATCAACCTACTGGTTGTAATTTTTTGGATATTTATACCTTGCACCACCACTTTTTCCATGTGGCAACTCATGAACGGAAAATGCCACACCCACCTTTAATTAAAACGATTGATTTAGAAACATAAACTGAATCCTTTTAAGAGCATAACCGTCTGTACGTCTGCTTGTCTATATTTCCATCTAAATTTGTACATTTTTTGAGATATTTCGATGAAATTTTTGTACAAGGACATGCTTGGACCCAAAGAGGAAGCCCATTGAAAATTGATCGAATTGGACTATTTTTAAAAGTTCTCCCCATATAACGCGACCTATTACAAAGGAAGTCTTTATATATTTATATAAAAAATGGCAATTCTTAATCATTTTTAGCAAAACTTAAAAGTGTAAAGAACTTAATTGGCTTAGTAACAAATTTGGTCTTTGGATTATTTGGACCATTTGTAGAACTCGTTTTCATTTAACTATATATTAAAAAGTGTATTTCATCTATTAGATACAACAATGTAACTAATTATGGTTTAAATTATGTGAACCTAAGTAGTGTAGGGTATAAAATGGTTGGGTAGAATCGACTATAACATTTTGACTTCATAAAAGTAAACTGACTAACCTAAATTAGCATTTATTATCTAGATTGAATTTCTAAAATCTCAATAAATTTTTGAAATGAATTTTAGTAAATTTTTTCAATGCTTAAACACTGAACATGCACCAGCTGAACCAACAATACAAAGAACAACTACATAGAAGCAGATTCAGCAATAAAATCAATCAACAATTATCACTTTAACGACAATAAGAATAATAATAATAATAATAATAATAACAACAACCACCATAACATCAAATATTATACTTTGCACATTACGATTAACAATTTGCTACCTAAAAAAAAACTGGACGTGTACATACCAATAGAATATAATAAGCTTAAAACAAACACACTAACATAAATATTGAATTCTAAATTTACAAAAAGTGGATATATAAAATAAGCAATTGTTACAGCAGCAAATTAATTGTGAAACTATCATTGGGTAACAAATTAAATTTGGGAGAATTACAACAACTTGGATTCTAACTTAAGGAGACAGTTACTTTAATTCATTAGTTGGGATACATTTCTCAAAGAAAAAGCAAATGAAAATGTTATAGTCGGCCAAGCCTGACCATATAATACCCTACATCACTCAGTTCCATATATTATACAGTAGAAAATACGAGGCATTGCCATATAAGTCATTTCATGCAAAATCAGTATATAGCAAGTGGTTCTAGAAATCGTCCGATCGGATTCAAATTTGGTACAGTCAAATATTTTGCCAATTAACGGTTCTTTACAAAATATTGTCAAAAAATATTCAGAATTATAATTTTTTGCCATATAAACATATCCATTAATATTCGGTAAATTTTATGCCAAAACTGTCGGTATTGACCTATTCAATGTCTAGAAAGTTATGGCTGTGAGATTGTCAAAAATAGACCGACATACAGACGGTCATATCCAAATCGCTGATCAAAAATATATATACTTGATACAGTCTCTAACGTCTCCTTTGGTGTGTTGCCAATGGAATTAAAAACTTACTATATTCCCCATCTTAGGTGGACCGTAGATACATATTGATTCGTATGCCATATAACTAATATAAATTAATATGAATTCGTAAAAATGTATATACCTGCCATATGTTGTATTCTCCTGTATCTATACCAAATACCAAATAGTTGTAAAATTTGTTACGTGCATGATGATTAAAAAAAAAAAAAAAAAAACAGGAATATAAGAAAATTTTAATAATCCATTAGATTTATTTGTACTAACGTAAAGTTTTACTTTTTTATTTTTATTTTTTTTTTTTATATAATAAAAATGTTCGTATTTGCATAAATTATGATTTGTACTTAATAACTGTATGTATGAGTGAGTGATATAACCTTTGTTAAAGCAGGGTGCTTCTATTTTTACTTGCATATTATTGATTTTATATTGATAAAAGATAATTTGCTTGCTTTTGATGTATTTTATATATACTATTATAATATTGAAATTTTATTCAGATTCCTTTAGTGGCATTTTATTGCATGCGATTACTAATAAAAATTTACATAAACTTGATTTTGTAACTTTAGTTTATTATTTGAGTAAGTTTTCATTTCAATGTTTACAACACAAAGACCACTTGCAAAGGTCGGTAAAGGTGATAATTAAATTTTCCAAAGGAATATGCAAATAATAGAGATAATGGCGGGGACAGTTAGTTCTCAAACTGTGTTAACATTAAAAAAAAAAAAAAAAAAAACAAGTAAGAAAACTAAATTTAGCTTAGACCAAATCTTAAATACCCTTCACATCTACAATAGTGATACAGATTACGCCCTCTAATAGTGTATATATTACGTATCAGCTTAAAAGTCGAGTTTTACGTGGAGTACAGTTTTTTGTAAATTGAAAAAAACTAAAAACCAAGTGTACCTGTACAAAATTTCAGCCCGTGAGAATGCCAACAAAAGACAGACACACGGACATACATGTCTAGATCAACCCAGTTTTCGATGCTGATCAAGAATACATATACTTTGTAAAGTCTCTGACGCCTCCTTCTGCAAATGAAATGACAAAATTAGTATACCCCCGTCTTATGTGGAGTAACTTTGAATTCGTGTTGAAAAAGAGTGTAAATTGAGAGTTAAGACTAATTGTTTTAACGCGCGCGCAATTTAAAAATCAATATCCTTGGTCCTATTTTACATGAATAAACCATAAACCCACGATAGTGGGTAATTCAAAGATTGAGTTCATTTCGTATATTTGATTAATCATAACGTTTTAGTGTATAACACGAAGGCATTTTCGTTTTAATCTAATCTAATCCCCCAAGAGGCATTATATTGTAGTTATTGATTAGTTCATTCCTATTTGTCGTTATACGTACTTTTGCATTTGTGTATTTCTAATATGCGCATATTCCTTTCCACCTTTCCACACGTACTTTATTTCAATATTATTATCAATAAATTTTATTCAATCGTAAATTACACACAGAGACATTATCCCCGAGGAATCGTATCATCATGGACATTCAAAATCTCTGTGTGAGCCGCGAGGCGAAGAATGGCAATCAGATTTAGCCGATGTTGAACGTGTAAAATACGTACGTCCACATAGTGAACGATTATTAAGAAGTAGTGGACGTGAACCTTTGTTGCCCAAATTGACACCGCGCGCACAAATTCGTAGAGGTATGAGTGCTGGTTCGGCCAGCCTTGGTATGGGTAGTAGCAGTAAAAAAAGTCAAGTCACTACCGCTCTTTTATCGACTTCGTATTCTGATTACGATGATGATGGTGACGATGGTGATGCTGATGACGATGAAGATGAGAATTTCGATTTATATGACGAAGAAAATATCGTAGTAACTACCACTACACCAGGTGCTGTAGCTGGGTCTATGGAAGGCGGCTCTTCAAATAGGCAACCAACTCAGGCGACTGAGGAAAGCAACCCTAGTGCGACGACGACAATAACTACCGTTCGTTTGACGAGCGACAATGATGAAAGTATTATTTGAGAACAAATGAAACCAGATAAGAGGAAGCATTATGAGACAAGCGAGGTAATTGACGTAGATAAAGTGGGAGAGGATGAAGACCAAGACGACGACGACGACGATGACGATGACGCAGGCCACGGAGAAGGGAAAGATGAAAAGTATCAAGAACAGCAATATTTGCTCTCAGGTTCTCACAAATCGCGCAGTTTTTTCAAATATGAAATGTTTTACTAACCATACCAAACGATAATCGCCACTATTTGTATCGTCTTCGACTGTACTCGTATTCTACTGTATGCGTTCGGCGTTCTATAAAGAGTTTTCGTCATAACCACCACATTGTAAAGCCCCCCGCCTTACACACCCCCCCCCTTTACTTACATATAGTATTAATACTTAATTTACACATAGCACTTGTCTTTTTGATTCCATGCTTTTTTTTCGTTTTTGTTTTTTCATTAACAAACCGTTAATATTAAAAAAATATATATATATATATAAAATGGATGGACAATTATGAAGAATGAAAATTACAATTTTTAATAAAACGCTTTTATCAAACGTAGCGACAGTTAATTCAGTGCATTTAACTAATATGTTTCGTTTTTAGTTAGAGAAAACTAAACATTGTAATGTATGTATACTTACTTGTATTTCAAATTTTTGTTTACACTTTTGCCAAATATAAAACAATTGTGCTTTAAAATAAAATAAATTTAACTAAACTGATTGATGAGACGTTCAATTCAATTGTTGCGGTACGGTAAGTTATATGCCAGCTGGTCTCAGAAATCCTATTCCTGGTCAAAAAGTAGTGTTTTATTAACACGCGAAACTCAGTTTTTTTCAATGCTCTCCAAAAAAAAAACTGTAGGTTGGTTGCTTATAGACGCTGTAACTCGAAAACAGGCGCAAACTTTGATTTCGATGGCTCTTATCGGAAATAATATCAGTTTGATATAAGCAGCGACATCTATTGCACTTTTCACGTTTCTATTAATTTGCCTTGTTTGTTAGAGTTGCATCGCAAAGTCAACTAATGTGTTATACTATTAATTTGCGTGATTTTTAGTAGTATACACGTTTGCAATTCTCTAAGCATCTATTATAAAAAATATTGTTCAACTTATTAACAAAATCTGTGCCAATAAACTAAGCAATGTATTTAGTTATTAAATGCTACACCTTCAGCATTTGTCCAAGCTTATGTTTAGGTTTGTGTCTTTGTTCAGTATACAGGATAACGCATAACAATTTGTTCATAATATGAAATAATTTTAGATTTTAATTCAGCCTGTCTTCACAAATGTTTTTATAACATCCAGCTTGAGTTAGGGATTATATTATAAACTATGAGAAGGTTTCAGAGACTCCACAGAGAGTTAAAGCGTCAAGAGAAAAAAAAAAATTATTATATAAGAAGCGATTCGAAATGTGGCCCAAACAAGTGTAAATTGTGTTGAAAAATTTCTAAAAATTGTAAATTTTACAATGTCATGTAAAGAATTCTTTCAAAGGTTAGTCCGTTTCAGTAGAGTAGTAAAGAAAATAAAATCGACACAATTTCCACTTTATAATGCCACAGCTCGGTATCAGAGTATCAGATTTGTTCATTTGTTCACAGGCAATTGCCAAATAAGAGTGTGGCTGCTAACCAACACCCCCCACTTTAAATAGAACGCTGCAAACACGACCTGTGAATGTCTGTATATTCAAAAACTTCGTGTGAGCCATAAGGTGAAGCATGGAAATGAGTTTTAGCAGAGAGAGGTGCTGAACGTGTACATATATTGTGTACATGTGGACGTACGTGAAAGATTATTAAAAATTAGCTTTGTTGCCCAAATTGACACCGCGCACACACAGGTATGAATTCTGGTTCGCTCATTCTTGGTATGGGTGGTAGTAGTAAAAAAATCAAGTCATTACCGCTCTTCTATCGATTTCATGTTCTGATTATGATGATGATGAAGATGAGAATTATATAATGAAGAAATATGGTAAAAGCACTGCACCAGTTGCTTCACCTGGATCTATGGAAGGCGGCAATAAAAGCCATATATATGAATGAATCAGGTTCATTTTTTAAACAAATCGATTTTGTTTTTTTCTTCTTCTAATTTTAATCACCAGAAAGAAATCTCGGAGACACTTTATAAATATTCTTGATGGAGCTGAAATTCACGAGAAATATTTCAAGTACGTGAGAGAGCTGCGCCTATTATTGACAAAAAAAAAAAAAAAAACGATCATACAGTTAATACTTGGTGTATATATTTATATTGAGGTCAAAGATAAGGTAAAAATAGGCGGTATCGGATAACAGACACGCCCACAATTTATAAAAAAGCTTTTTTTGTGCAGAATTTAATATGTTTTAGAGATAATCAGCTAATTGCCGCGCCCACACTTTCTATATAGATATATAGAGAGTATTTAAGATCTGGCTTAGGCCAAATTGAGTTTTTTTACTCCTTGAAATTATTATGACCATGATGTGTAACTAAGTTATGAGGTGACTTAAATGTATTTATGTATGTACTCGTATGTGACCATTGTTATCTATTAAAGTATTTACACCAAAGCATTCGCAAGTCATTCATTATCGACATTAATTAATATTTTACTACAACATGTAATATTTCATTAATTTATTTAATTGTTTACATTTCCTAAGTACAAAAAAACAAACATACAAACACAGTAAAGAAAGTAAATAACAAATATGATACAATAATGAAACAATAGTTTCATATGTACACATGTACAACATATAATTAAGTAATTATTGCGAACTGTTGAAATGTTTTCATTTCTCAATTGGATGAAGTATATATTTATATTTATTTAACTCTCTCTACAATATAACGTGTTGACCAACTTCACTCGATGCGAAGTGAATGTTTTTTAAATGGTCAAATTTATGTTGAATAGGACAACAGCGCATGTCATAATCGTAATAAAGTAAACTAATAGGTAAAAAAACTAAATTTGTTTTAGGCCAAATCTTAAATACTTTCCATATCTAAAGACAATGGGTGGGCGGGGAATAGAAAAAGAAAAACGTTACGTGTTGCAGAATTCAGTTTTTGAGTTAAACATGCTTTGATAGTAATAAAAACGTGAAGGTATATCTACCACGCCTACATTTTTCACGTTGAGGTTATTTTAAATTTACTTTAAGCCAAAGAAACTTTTTTATTAGATATTCTTTTCAATCTTTTGTTTCATTGAACAGAATTTCGGGAAATATGAAAAATTAATAGAATGAAATTCTGCTCACATACACATACATTCACAACATGCAATAATGAATAAAATACAAATTTAATTTCTTATATTATATAATTACGGGTTTAGTGTGGAGTGAGAAGGGAACAGTCCAGCGTTTCATTATGTGCAGCATAGTAGTATAAGTCACGTACACAAGAATATTATTATGCATCCCTTAGGATAACTGTCGTTTATATATCCTACATATATGATAAGAAGTATACTAACTTTGGCATTCCCTTTGTAACATCTGGTAAGAGATTACAGAAACCCTACAAAGTACATGCACTCTTGATCAGCATCAAAAACTGAATCGATGTAGACATGCATGACAGTGTCTGTGCGCGTACGTATAAATATCGTAAATTTTGAAATATTAAACTGAAATTTTGTACAATCACTTTTAGTTTCAGAATGCAGATTGCTATTTAAAATGATCGATTTTTAATATTGGTTGAATGCCACGCCACACAATTGACAACAATCTACCTATAAACCACAAAAATTAAGCTACGAAGGTGAATTTTTGTACACATACTTATTATTAAAACTTCAATTGATGTACCAAAAATGGGCGTGGTCGGATAACAGATACGCACAAAATTAACAAAAAACTTTTTTTTGGTGCAGAATTCTACATAAACTATGATACATGTTACACTTCATAATAGATGTGAAGGGTATATAAGGTTTGATTGAAGCCAAAAATATTGTTTCTTTACTTGTTTTTTTTGTGATGCTTAACAAAATTTGTAGAGGTGGTGGGTGACTTGGTTGGCCCAAGTCAAATATACGTTTGCTAAGTAAATAGAAAAAAATCTAAAACGAAATTTTGCACGTTTTACTATTAAATATTATCCAAACAAATTCTACAATCAAAGGAATATGACAAGAGAGATTTTGTTTAAAGAGAAACTAAACATAAAATTCTGAACAAATCAATACCTTGTAGTCAACAAATAGAAGAAATGGGACTTTTTTTTTTCTATGTGACATAGTACACACGAACAACCCTACAAACAGGGTAATTGAGCGTATAAATCGATGCACATACATTATGCTATGTTATTACTGCGTTGTACACGTACAAGAAGAAAATGTAGATAAAGGAATGTTGGTTGGCTGGTACAAGAAGATATTTATAAAATGTTTGAATGTTTGTATGAGAATGAAAAAAAGAAATGGAATAAAAGAGAATGGCTTCTTGTGAGTACGAAGGAATATTTTGAAGATATTGCCACGCCTATAAATTTATCAATTATAGGTGAGGCACGTGATCGATATGGCTTGTTTTAAATTGGATCTTACATGCAGAAGCTACCAATTAGGTCAATTTTCAATTTTAACGACCTAACGATCTTCAATAGATGCACGAACTGATTAAATTTAATCACTTTAAATGGTAATGCTAAATTCCTGTAGGTAAGAAAACTATATTTAGCTTAGGGGCCAACTCTTAAATACCTTCTACATCTATAATAGTGGGTGTGGCGGGTATATGATTACGCCCTCTAATAGTGTATATATCAGCTTGCAATTCAAGTTTTACATGGAGTATGGTTTTTTGTAAATTGTGGCAGATCGATGAATGGAACAGCTATAGATATGCACACTAAATTACAAGTTCATGGGTCAATTTTTATGGCAGATATATAGTTTTTGTAGATTGTGGGCGTGCCTCTTAATTGATTTTGCCCAATTCAAATAGACATTTGCATGAACAAACGTTAAGTGTCTGTATATAGTTTCAGCTTAATATCTGAAAATTGACGCCCGCGAGAATGCCAACAACAGACGGACACGTGGTCATACATGTCTAGATCGACTTTGTATACTTTGTAGGGTCTCTGACGCCTCCTCCTGGTTGTTGCAAACGGATTGACAAACTCCGCATACCCCCCATCTTCTGTGGAGCGTTTGAAAACATATGTTAAAAATGTAGTAGTAAATAAATTTCAATTTGACAATAAATTCAAGTGAAAAGTTAACTACACATGCATACTTGCACGCACATATACACACATAAATACACTATACGTGTCCATAATTGAATCCTCATCATATCCGTTCAATATATTCAATAAGTTTCCTGGTTATTAAATGATATAAAATGAATGAAATAGAAGAAAAACCACATTATTTATATATACAATATATTCATGAATCATGAATAAAAAAAGCCTTCTTAAAGTTGAGGGTGAAAAAAAAAAAAAAAAAATTGTGCACAAATATGTGCATGTACATGTGACACTCACAACATACAGTCTATGTACTCGTTATAATTCTTCGAAAGAATTCGATTTATATTGCATGTACATACATAGAAATACATGTGTATAAATTACTCAGTATAATGCTGAGGACCACGTTGATGATGATAATGATGGTACTGACAAAAAAAAAGAAAAAAATACGTTCAGGATATCAGTTTATATATATACATACAGTATGTGTGAGCAAGTATAAAACGTAAGCATTATACCAAATGAAATAGAGAGAGAATCCTCGTAAGGTTGGTCTGGTCGGTTGCCATAGAAGCAACAGCAATAGCAACAGCAACAAGAACTTCAATAACAAAAAATATACGCTCTACCAATATATTTGTATTATACAAAACATTTCATATTCATGACTGCTCTATAAAAGTATAAGTATGTGTGTCTATATACCCACACATCATACATATATTATGTGAAATTTTCAAGAAATATGAAATTTTTTTAAGCATTAAATATTATTCTCCGCATAATAGTGGAATATATCATCATTGCAAATTTATATTTGACTGTGACCCTCCCCCTCTTTATGAGTTCATTCAATACAAAACAGTCTTTGGACAAACGATTGGCGTACTGAAAGAGTTATGTTTTATGTTTGTACTTTTTTTTTATTACGAAACGATTTGAATAAAGTAGAAAAACAACTAAAAGAAAACATTAATCAAAGGAGATAATATTCACAATGCGTATATTGTCGAAGCATACTGGAATTCCGAAAACAGAACATAATCAAAAAACTGGACATTATTCAAGATTCTTGTAAAAATAAAATGTATCCCAGCTAAAGGTACTGGGCAACAACAAAAAAGTAAAATATAAAATTTTATTGCCAAGCATCAAAATCTGACATTAGACATGTTCGTTCATAATTCCCATTGTTTAAATTCTACATCACTTGTGACAAAGGCTTTATTATGTTTGTACAGATATTTGTAACTTTTAAACAGCAAATGCCATAACTCTTTCAATTATACCACTCGATTCAGAATCATAATAGATTTAACTTAATGTCCGTCTGTACATCCATTTGTCCATGTAAATTTTTGCTTTAGTTACAGATCGCTTTCTATCATTTTTATTTTGTAAAAAACTTGAAATTTCAAATTTAACATTATGGAGTGGGCGTGGTCACATGTCAGAGTGTATTCCACGTAGTTGAAATATAGTATAGAGTTGTTATGTAGGGTATCTTCGATTTGATTTATATTTACTTGTATAAAAAGCACGTTGTTTAGGTTTTGAAGGTTTGGAATGATGTTTAATAATGACACTCAACCACAATAAGCTTTTTGAACATAATTTCATAGATTTTGTTGTTTTCTTTAATGGTCACAATTGCACTTACTTGTCTAAACAAAGCCCTCCTCCCCTCGTCCATTTCTTCTTGCACAACACGTTTATTTAATAAGCAGCCGTAACCACCCACCATTATTGAATGTCACATGTGTACAAACATATTTGTTGACCTTATACTTTTCATTTTCCGATTAGTGGTTTTATATCTACACGAGTGTAATATTTGCAGATTAGAAGAGAAGACCAAATTTCGCTTTAATGATAACCGCAAAGTATCATTTGTCCATTCAGTTGTAATTAACACTAACGGCTGTTTTTGTTTTTGTTGTTGACCCTACTTCTATTACTATTATCATTGCCGTTGCCGTTGCCTTTGCCTTTGCCTTTCCCATTGCCATTGCCATAATGGTCCTTAATGTTATTGTTATTGTTATCATTGTTAACTTGAACAACTGTATATATGCATGTAAATATTATAGTTAGGATTATTGCAAATTTAACATTTCGTTGATAGTTAGAAGAAGAAAATTTCAAAGATTTGATTTTTATCAAAATTGTTTAGTCTGTACATACGTTGTTAAACGTTTACGCTAGATATTCATAGTTCGTGGAAGTTTGAAAAAAAAAAAAGAACCAAAATCGGTTAAAAGGCTCGCCCACTATCCAGACACATCCACACAAATATAGCTATAATGATGTAATTTGGAATACAAGTTTATATTTGAAGTATCTATCAAAGTAATGATGATAAGCGTTATTAGATAATAGACACGCTCACAATTTACACAAAATTTTCTTGGTCTCAAAATTCGAACCGTTAGACATAATGTAAAACATGCTTTAAAATAAAGCGTAATTGTATTTATGCCACGCCCCCCTTTTTAAAATGTGAAGGGTATTTTATATTTATATTTGCCGCAAGAGCCAAAAATGAATTTTCTACTTTTGTTGTTGTTGTACTTCCTTTTTTTTTTTTTGTTGTACCATCTTGTTACCACAGCCTGTACGTTGGAAATTTTTTTTGGTTTTGTCCCTGGATAGAGCAGAAAGGAGTGAGTCAAAAGGATTTTCAGATATTTTAGCACAAGATTAACTTTAACTTTTCCCTGTCATAATATTTTTTTTTGGTGTTTCTTTGTTTTTCTTCAGTGTCTTTATGTATTATACACACACATACACGTGTGTGTGGCTGCGTGAGTATAATTGTCGTTTGTAAAACTCAACTGCTTTTTTATACCCTTCAAAGAAAATAGAGGGGTATACTAAGTTGAGTCAAAATGAGCTAAATCGGCCAAGAGGCATGCCCATAATCGAAAAAAATTCATTTATTTGCCATAAAACTTCAGCTATAAAGTTAAAATTTAGTATACATATTTATAATGAACCCAATCATCGATGTGCTGGGTTAGGTAGATAGAGTGTACACCGGGGGCTAATATATAGACCCGTAAACGTATCGTAATTCCTCAGAAGAAAAACCATCCAAAGGCTGTTCCATGTATAAATTATTTGAGATTGGAAATCTTTGGTAGTGACCCTAGACCGGGGTCTCACTCCATGTGTTTTTTTGTACAGCGGGGCATTCACCCAGCAGATGCTTCACAGTTTTATTCTCTTCTTCATCTCTACAGCTCCTACAGAAGTCAATATAAACAGCAGCGTACCCGCTGGATATGTGGCCCATAGGGCGGTGTCATGTAAGAACTCCAACGACCGTAGATATGGATTTTCTGGTAAAATTTATTAGATTGATTCGTGTACGATTCAGCTGAGGCTAGAGAGCGCGAGAGCACAACAACTCTACAGAGTACTTTACCTTCTGTTTGCCAACTTCATCACCTTCTTATCCAGTCGGTTGATCACCTCCCGCTTCAATTCTAGCACAATCGTCAGCCATCTCCTTGCCAGGTATACCTTAGTGTCCAGGCAATCGATGTGTTAAAAATGGGCGTGAAAAATGTATTCAACGTAAAACTCGACTTGCATACTGATCCGTAATACATACACTATTATAAGGCATAATTATGTACCTGCCATACCCACTGTTTGTAAGTACATTGTGGAGGGCATTCAAGATTTGCCCTAAACCAAATTTAGTTTTATGACTATTTTGTTGTTGTTGTTGTTGCCATTTTTGTGAGTGGCAATGCTTTCCTTGCTATCAAAATAGTGAATTTGTATTAAAATTGTGATCATTCAACAGGAATGTAAAATTTAAATGTAAATATGCGAACACATTACCTTGAATAGTTGGGGGTTTATTCAATTTGTTAAAAAATGCGTGTAATACTGGGAAACTTTACATAATACTTATTATACTTTAACTGGCATGAAGTTCTGCAACGATTTTGAAATGTCTGGTGCATCTGCTTATAAAAATTGAGATATCGTTTTAAAACTGGTTGATTGTTATTAAAATTGTATAAAATTAGTTAAGGCTACGCCTACAACCAATAAAACTTTATCTAAATGTATTTATGAATTTAATTTAATTTAACTTGTTTGTAATTATCTCATACGTTGATGAGTCAATAGTGAGCGTGGTTGAATAATACGTATGCCTTGTATATATAATTTGTTAATGTTGAATTTTGAGCCAATAAAATTTTCTTGGACAATTTTTTATTTAACTTCTTAATTTATTAATCTTTCTTTTTAAAGC
This sequence comes from Ornithomya fringillina, assembly GCA_963978525.1. Lineage (NCBI taxonomy): Eukaryota > Metazoa > Arthropoda > Insecta > Diptera > Hippoboscidae > Ornithomya > Ornithomya fringillina. The sequence goes on from OZ021690.1 coordinate 3,554,144, forward strand.
CTCCTTCTTAGTTTTATTAAAATGATATATAGCCCAGGTGGTGCCTCCTTTAATAAACATTATTTTTGGTGGCAGTTACTAGTGAAACGGAAATTAATATTTCCCCTTCATTTAGTTACTATTTCCTTACTTTCCAATACAACCTCTTCCTAATTTACGTTAACATGATTACCCCCAAAAAATTGAATAATGTTGTATTCGTTTAAACAAAAAGTTTGCTGTTCTTATAATTGTAATAATTACCCATTCAAACTCATTTCATATAATTGCTTAGACTTTAATGGCTTGGCAAAAATGTTAAACAATTTTTATGCCAATAATTCATATGAGCAGCTAGGAGTTATATGCACATGTGTAAATGGAACCACAAACCCCCCTACATTTAGATGTATGTTGGATAGTCAATAAAAATGGAATTGTATTGTAGCATTTAAAGGGAAAATAATACAATGGTGCTCGTATGAATATAAGTACGTTTACATACATGTTTAGTTGGCACTGGGCAACAAAATTCCAAATAGCAGTCATTCATCAACGCCAGGGACTAAACTGTTTTATTATTTTAGAATAGAGCACTTTGAATAATTGTTATGAGAACTTAACAGCTTAGGGTCAGAGTGAGATACATTTTCATACAATCTCAAATAAGTTAGAGAGTATAATACTAAGGTTGGTTTTCTTTTCTTGAATGTAATTTGTAGAGAACAATTGTGTTTTTTTTTCTTGTCAGATCATCAATGAGCGAAATACACCGATTCAGAAATGTTCAATTTTATCAATTATGGCCGATTATACGCATACGTCCAAGGTTTAAAAACAGTTGTGGAATCCTGATAGTGTACGTGCGGAAAGACTACATATTCTAGCAAGGCTCTGCTCCATCACACAAAGCTATGACGACATAAGATTGGATGACTGAAAATTTCTATGAACACATTACCCCAAATTTATAGCCACGTAGCTCCCCCGACCTTAATCCTCTGTAGTTTTACGTATTGGGGTAGTTGAGCGAGAGATCAATACACATCCACCTCAAGACTATTTCATCACAATGATCTAAATGAACAAAGAGCATTTGATTCGAGCATATAAGCGTTTCTGACCTCGGATTGAGTCCGTTATTGTCGCTAATGGGAATTTTATTAAATAATTGTATAATCTAGGTGTCAATAAACATAGTGTAACACTTTCATGGAATTATAATAAATTTTGCAAAAAATATGAACAAATTAGTTTTAATGTCAATTTGTCCTCAACTATCGTGCTTACCCTGTATATATTTTTTTTGGTGGTTGGTCTGTTACATAATTTGCAAGGAATCTTATTTTCGTAGGCGTGGTTGTGAATCGTTTTTGCTTACTTTGGAAGAAATATAGTAATAGTAAAAGAACCATATTGGATTAAAATCTGAGATATTCTTTGCACTCACGTTACATATCAGTGGGCGTGGCATGTATATAATGACTGTTATTTGTATATATTACACTGTAAATCAAAGATTTGCTCTAAAGTTAACTCTTTGAAATTGTAGGCGTGACATATTCCATTTTCAGTATAACAATGGATGGAGTTAATATAACAATGGGTGCACTAAATTAAGCTTTGTAAGCGAATTTTGGCCATTGTAGGCGTGCCCACCATCGCAGACAGTCGAACAGATACCCAAACATGGATACGGCGTAGAATGTTAATTGATTTCCTTTTTTTGATCAGTGGGAAGGTTTTTTTTTTTTTGGTTTGCAAAAATTGTTATAGCAGTTCCCTGATAAACATTCATATTCGCCTATTCTCATATATGTTTTGCTATGAAAACTAGTTGAGCACTTTGCAGCCTCGTATTGCTGACTATGTGACGTTGTTGGCATAGTAACAGCTAACAATTGCACTGATTACTGCTCTGCGTTTCTTTTGTGCCTTTCTCTCTCCCTTTTCCCCTACCACCCACTCGATATCGGTGTAGGCTTGGTGTTTGTAAAGCGAAAGCCTCAGTTGTAAAATTGTGCTCTTTAATTGAACGTGATTGCCAAATTATGTGGTTAAATTTATGTATAGAGGCGCACACCAGAACGCACACAGTAGTTATGATCCAATGAAAAAATAAAATATGAACGTTTCGATTTTATTGTCTACCACTTGTGAGCTGCTCATATATAAAATATTACTGGTACAGAGCTGTGTAAACGCGCATACATTGATTCACGGTACATGAGAACAAATTCTTTATTAAATGTAGCAAAAATGCCTTTTTTAATATTTTTGTTTAAGTTAATTTAGAAAATTGTTGGCACTTGTACTTGGCTGTGTATATGTATGTGTAATTGCATATAGTACATATGTGTTATATGTATAGGCGTAAATTAATGGTGGTGCCAAATTTTTTTTTACTTTTCTGTTCATTTAGCAAACCCGGTAAATAAAAGAGTCTCCAAAGTTTCCTTTTGTACTTTTGCTTAAATGCATATACATATATGTCTATACACATACAATTCAAACAAAGCTTAGTAAATTTCTATACGAGTTTAAGAAAGGGACGGAGCAAGAGAAGGGGGGACCAATTGTCACATTCGCTTCAGATTCATTATATCCTTTCTCGATTATTTATGGTATATATCATAAGATGGTATAATCCAGAAAGCAGCATCAAACACCTTATAAATAAATTCATAATCAGCCGCAAAATCTAATAATGTTAGTGTATCTTAATTTTGAAAGTAAACTCAAATTCAGATATTTAGAATCAATATTCGCTTAGGTAAGCTATTTACTTTATTTATCGTTTTGTTGAAAATGGGACACTCCCTATTTTTGGTGCACACTTTTATCTTCGAATTAGTGTCCAATACAAAATTATACCATACAAGTAATTTAAAAGTAGAACGTAATTGTATACATGTCACACCCAATGGATCCATACAAAGTGTTACGCCCACAATCAACGAGAATGTATTTATCTGCCACAAAAATGGATTGGAAATTTAATACACACATTCATAATTACCCCATTGATTGATGTACTAGAAAAGGGCGTGGCTAGATAACAGTTACGGCGACAATTTACAAAAAAACCATACTCAGCGCAAAACTCGACTTAAAATCTGATATGTTATACAAACACTATAAGAAGATGTAATCATGTATGTGCCACGCCCATTATTTGCATATAGAAGTGGATGGTATTTAAGATTTGTTTTAAGGTAAATTAAGTTTTTTACTTTTTTAAAATAGGCGAAATTGACTAACAGCCACGCCTACAATTGATAACACAAATAGAGCCACAAAATTAAAACTTTAAACTCTATCCATCGATACACTAAAAATGGACAAGACACGCACAACAGGCACGCTCACAATATTCAAAAAAAATAAAACAGATTTATGTGCAGTAAAATACTTTCGAGAAGAAATGTGACTCCTAATTTTAAATGCCACTGGCCATGAGTAAAGGGCATCACAGTTTTGGTCTAAACTAAATATATTTTTATGTTCTAAATTTTTAAGAAAGTCAAAGCTTTAACTTTTCATACAATTTGAAAAATACCAAAAAAAAATCATCAAAATCAAAAAAATAATAATAAATTGAAGCAAAATTTTTCTTTTACGGGACTTTCATTTATTTTATGCAATAATTTACGCCTTTAAATCGAAAAATTTCAATTGCAAAATATGTCTAGTCCTAAACCCTCTCAAGCAATAGAAACATACAACAGGCAACACCTAGAATCTTCATGTAAACATCAACACAGCAGCAGAGACATTAGTAGTACTAGCCACAAAGTAAGTGAGGAAAAACATCGGGAAAGTGATGATAAATATAAGAATAAACATCATCGCCATGGCGACCAAGTAAGTTTCCCTAAAGAAGAGAGCGACGCCAAGTCAATAAAAGAGAAGGAGAAGGTTGTCAAACATGAGGAAAGAAATGGTGCTGAGAAACGTCACCATGAAACTGATAATAAGTTTAAATCACCGCCATCGAAAAAGCCTAAAATGAATCCAACTGAATCCCAAAATAGAAACAATCGTGAAGAGAGTGAAGACAACGGTTTTGACTCGTCCATGGGGGCAAGCTCTGGTGATATATTGGGTACGCTTAATGTGCCGGGGAAGAAAAGTAAGAAATCTTCAAAATCATCTCCAGCATCTACAACTCCAGATGCTGCCAAAATTGATGTGTCCAAAATATTAGCTGGTTATTACAATCCGACCAATCATGCAAGTAAAGAATCTCCCGTTGTAGGTAATGTGAGTGTGAGAACAACTAAAACTTCTCATCTCTCTTACTCACTTGCCCCATTGCCAAGTAGTTCAAAAACTTTGACAACAAAACCAGATTTATTAGCTCCTAAGGCGAAATTAGAGACCTTGGATGACAGCGTCGCACTAAAGCTACCCACCATATCTACAAATTATGTGCCAATGCCTTTGAATCCCATTGTCATGGATTGTGTTTTCAACACCAATACATCACATTCGACAAGGCTGGCTCGTACCCTCAGCGATGCAGAAGCCCTTCATCATGCCACCTCTTCGAAAACGATTAGAACTAAAGTTTACTCTGGTGTTAGAAGGGGACAAATATATCAGGTTTCTTCCCTGCAAGACCTGTGCATATATCTTCTACAAAAAAACATTGACGCTTTGAATTACACGGGCGGTGTACCATATGATATAATGGAACCTATTCTGAAAAAAGCCACACCCCAACAATTGTTCACGTTCGAGAATTACAACCCTTATTTAATGGAAGATACCGATGGTCTGTGGCAAATGCATGTTTCACGAAATTATCGCACCCACAAACGTTTGGAAAATGAAACGTGGCGGGTAATGTATTTCCGTTGCCAAGAGGAGGAAGAGCGTAAACTGAACTTTTTAGCGGATAGGATTAAACAGTCTCAAAAAACTGCTGCAGCACCTGTACGCAAAACGCAATTGGCTTTTGTAGATGCCATGGTTAAGCCTCCCCGCAACATACAAAGGAAACAGGAACAGTACGGCACCAAAGCAAAGACGGTAGCAACACCGGCTGCCCGTGTCGCCTCTCTTTCCGCTGTAACTCCGAATGCGGCCAAATTGGGAGATGTTCGGCTCAAAGTGCGCGCTGCTATTCGAGACCACACCCAAGTTGCAAGTGCCCCACGTAAAAGGGCTCCGCTAATGAAAAAAACACTACAATTTATACGTGACCGTTTTAAACGTTAAGATTTTTTTTTCTCAAATTATCTCCTGTGTTATGCAACCTTAACATGTGTGTTCCTTTTCTTGATACGGTAAATAAAAGAGTCTCCAAAGTTTCCTTTTGTACTTTTGCTTAAATGTATATATATCTCTAAACACATACAATTCAAACAAAGCTTAGTAAGTTTCTATATGAGTTTAAGAAAGGGACGGAGCAAGAGAAGGATTATACAAAATTATAACATACAAGTAATTTAAAAGTAGAACGTAATTGTATACATGTCACACCCAATGGATCCATACAAAGTGTTACGCCCACAATCAACGAGAATGTATTTATCTGCCACAAAAATGGATTGGAAATTTAATACACACATTCATAATTACCCCATTGATTGATGTACTAGAAAAGGGCGTGGTTAGATAACAGTTACGGCGACAATTTACAAAAAAACCATACTCAGCGCAAAACTCGACTTAAAATCTGATATGTTATACAAACACTATAAGAAGATGTAATCATGTATGTGCCACGCCCATTATTTGCATATAGAAGTGGATGGTATTTAAGATTTGTTTTAAGGTAAATTAAGTTTTTTACTTTTTTAAAATAGGCGAAATTGACTAACAGCCACGCCTACAATTGATAACACAAATAGAGCCACAAAATTAAAACTTTAAACTCTATCCATCGATACACTAAAAATGGACAAGACACGCACAACAGGCACGCTCACAATATTCAAAAAAAATAAAACAGATTTATGTGCAGTAAAATACTTTCGAGAAGAAATGTGACTCCTAATTTTAAATGCCACTGGCCATGAGTAAAGGGCATCACAGTTTTGGTCTAAACTAAATATATTTTTATGTTCTAAATTTTTAAGAAAGTCAAAGCTTTAACTTTTCATACAATTTGAAAAATACCAAAAAAAAAATCATCAAAATCAAAAAAATAATAATAAATTGAAGCAAAATTTTTCTTTTACGGGACTTTCATTTATTTTATGCAATAATTTACGCCTTTAATTCGAAAAAATTCAATTGCATAATATGTCTAGTCCTGAACCCTCTCAAGCAATAGAAACATACAACAGGCAACACCTAGAATCTTCATGTAAACATCAACACAGCAGCAGAGACATTAGTAGTACTGGCCACAAAGTAAGTGAGAAAAAACATCGGGAAAGTGATGATAAATATAAGAATAAACATCATCGCCATGGCGACCAAGTAAATTCCCCTAAAGAAGAGAGCGACGCCAAGTCAATAAAAGAGAAGGAGAAGGTTGTCAAACATGAAAGAAATGGTGCTGAGAAACGTCACCATGAAACTGATAATAAGTTTAAATCACCGCCATTGAAAAAGCCTAAAACCAGTCGAACTGAATCCAAAAATAGAAACAATCGTGAAGAGAGAGAGGACGATGGTTTTGACTCCTCCATGGGGGCAAGCTTTGGTGATGTATTGGGCATGCTTAATGTGCCGAAGAAGAAAAGTAAGAAATCTTCAAAATAATCTCCAGCATCTACAACTCCAGATGGTGCCAAAGTTGCTGAGCCCAAAATATTAGCTGGTTATTACAATACGACCAATTAAACTCTATGTGGCCGTTTTAAACTTTAAGTTTTTTTTTCTCATTTTATCTCCTGTGTTATTCAGTCTTTACACGTGTGTTCCTTTTCATGATCTTAAAATAATTGTGTTTATCTTACAAAATATGTAATTGTTTGTTTAAATTACAGAGACTAGCTGCATCACAATAGTTTATTGTATTTTATTCTTTTATTTTTTTAACGTTATCTCTACCTTCCAGGTGAAGTGTGACTCATAATTTTAAAAGCATTATAATAAATGCGACGCCCACTGGTTATGTCTATGGGTAAAGCGTATCAATTTTTCATAAAATTTGAAAAAAACAAGATAGAAAAGTTCGGTTAAGATCGAAGTTTAAATACCCTCCACCTTTCATAACTCTCTAAAAAATAAGTTTTTGTTGCATTAAATTGTTGCGTATATATTATTATTCAGGTCATTTTTAAAGAACAAATAGTGTGTTTTTTAATTATAGGCGTTTTCGTTATTCAATCACGCCCATTTTTGGCATAGTGTTGAATAACGGTAGCACTTATATTTATATAAAATTTTAACTTGATAGGCGTAGTATTGTGCGATATATAATTTTTTAAAGATACAATTTTTTTGAGGTATGTTGAGATTTTCGTTTATTGTGGGCGTGTCTCAACCGATTTTGCTCAATTTCAATACGGAACAGCGTAATTCAGCTAAGAATACGTATGCAAAGTTTCAATTTGATATCTCAAAAATTACGACCGTGAGAGTGCCAACAACAGACGACACACGGACGGACAAGTCTCAAACGATTTCTCTTTTCATGCTGATTAAGGATATATATGGTTTGTGGGGTCTCCGAGGCTTCCTTCGATGTGTTTTATACGGATGATCAAAATGAATATACCCTCTTCCCTAAGGTGGAGGGTATAAAAATAAAAAAAATCATTATGTCCGTATTATTTTACTAATCTAATGAAGCATAATAATAAATTGATTCAAAATTTTTCTTTTACAGGAAAATCATTTATTTCATGCAATAATTTACGTCTTTAAACGAAAAAATTTTAGTGAGGGCGTATAAAAAATTAATTGCATAAAATGTCTAGTTCTACAACAATTCTGGACGTAATAAAACACTATCAACGCAGCATTAACATTAGTCAAGATAATGAGCCAAGGCTATTGCACTGTATAAGCAAGTTATACAAATTACCAATTAAGGTGGAACATCTCCAAAAAAGTGGAGTAGGTAAAACTGTCAACTTGTTAGGAAAATTTAATGGAGAAATCGGTGTGGCAGCTAAAAGTTTAGTAACGAAATGGAAGACTATGGTGGCTGCTGAAGGAGAATCGATTGAAACAACAGCTACTCCCAGTAAAACAAATGCAGATGCAGAAACGACCGAAGGTAACGATGGTGAAAATGGATCCAGTGACGAACGACATGACGAAGAAAATTACAAGAATACGTCAAAATCATCATCGACCCATCAACAAAATAATGGAAACAATTTGGAAATTAGAGAGAAAACTAGAAAGGAAAATAGAGAAGAAGAAACAAACAAAAACAAAAGGCGACACCGAGAGTCTTCACATAAACATCGACACAGCAGTAGAGACAATAGCAATACTAGCCAAAAAGTAAGTGAGAAAAAACATCGGGAAAGTGATGATAAATATAAGAATAAACATCATCGCCATGGCGACCAAGTAAATTCCCCTAAAGAAGAGAGCGACGCTAAGTCAATAAAAGAGAAGGAGAAGGTTGCCAAACATGAGGAAAGAAATGGTTCTGAGAAACGTCACCATGAAACTGATAATATTTTTAAATCACCGCCATCGAAAAAGCCTAAAACTAGTCGAACTGAATCCAAAAATAGAAACAATCGTGAAGAGAGAGAAGACAACGGTTTTGACTCCTCCATGGGGGCAAGCTTTGGTGATATATTGGGTACGCTTAATGTGCCGGGGAAGAAAAGTAAGAAATCTTCAAAATCATCTCCAGCATCTAAAACTCCAGATGCTGCCAAAATTGATGTGTCCAAAATATTAGCTGGTTATTACAATCCGACCAATCATGCAAATAAAGAATCTTCCATTGTAGGTAATGTGAGTGTGAGAACAACTAAAACTTCTCATCTCTCTTACTCACTTGCCCCATTGCCAAGTAGTTCAAAAACTTTGACAACAAAACCAGATTTATTAGCTCCTAAGGCGAAATTAGAGACCTTGGAAGCCAGCGTCGCACTAGAGCTACCCACCATATCTACAAATTATGTGCCAATGCCTTTGAATCGCACTGTCATGGATTGTGTTTTTAATACCTATACAACAAATTCGACAAGGCCGGCTCGTACCCTGAGCGATGCAGAAGCCTTTAATCATGGCATCACTTCGAAAACGATAAGAACTAAAGTTTACTCTGGTGTTAGAACGGGTCAAATATATCAGGTTTCTTCCCTGCATGACCTGTGCATACAATTTCTACAAAAGAACATTGACGCTTTGGAATACACGGGCGGTGTACCATATGATATAATGGAACCTGTTCTGAAAAAAGCCACACCCAATCAATTGTTCACGTTCGAGAATTACAACCCTTATTTAATGGAAGATACCGATGGTCTGTGGCAAATGCATGTTTCACGAAATTATCGCACCCACAAACGTTTGGAAAATGAAACGTGGCGGGTAATGTATTTCCGTTGCCAAGAGGAGGAAGAGCGTAAACTGAACTTTTTAGCGGATAGGATTAAACAGTCTCAAAAAACTGCTGCAGCACCTGTACGCAAAACGCAATTGGCTTTTGTAGATGCCATGGTTAAGCCTCCCCGCAACATACAAAGGAAACAGGAACAGTGCGGCACCAAAGCAAAGATGGTGGCAACACCGGCTGCCCGTGTCGCCTCTCTTTCCGCTGTAACTCCGAATGCGGCCAAATTGGGAGATGTTCGCCTCAGAGTGCTCGGTGCTATTCGAGACCACGCCCAAGTTGCAAGGGCTCCACGTAAAAAGGCGCCGCTTATGCAAAAAACTCTACAATTTATACGTAGCCGTTTTAAACGTTAAGGTTTTTTTTTCTTAAATTATCTCCTATGTTATGCAGTCTTTCTTTCCTTGATCTTAAAATAATTGTGTTTATCTCACAAAATATGTAATTGTTTGTTTAATTTGCAATTCATTTTAGTAATACAGAGATAAGCTGCATCACAATATTTTATTGTATTTTTTTATATTTTTTTAACGTAAACTTGACATTTCTGTAAAAATTACGCTCCACTTTTCATTAAGAATTAGTAAAAAAAGAAGAATTTAGTCGGCATTCAAATTGAAATCAATAGAAAATTCTGTTCAATAAGAGAAAGTGGAGAATCGCCTCAAGTCATATTTTATTTATTATCTGCTTAGGTAAGAAAACCTTGGCTCAGACCAAATCTTAAGTACCCTCCGCATCCACAATGGTAGGCGTGGCAAATATATATATATTGCGCGTTCTAATATTGTATACAATTTCTATCAGCTTGCATGTCTAGTTTTACCCTGAGGTATGGTTTTTGTAAATTGTGTGCGTGTATGTTTTCCGACCATACCCATTTTTGGTATATCGGTGGATAAGATGACCATAAATAGGTATGTGCATCAAATATATATAGATATACATACCAAATTTTAAGTTTATATCTCAATTTTTGTGGCAGATATATAGATTTTTGTTGATTGTGAGCGTGGCACTTGTCCGATTTAGTCCATTTTAAATAGGGATCTGCGTGCAAAAACTAAAAGTACCTGTACAAAATTTCAGTATAATATCTTAAAATTTACGCCCGTGAGAATGCCAACAACAGACGGACACACCGACATACATGTCTAGTCTGTTTTTGATGCTGATCAAGAATATATATACTTTGTGGGGGTCTATGACGCTTCCTTATGGGTGTTGCAAACCGAAGAACTAACTTAGTATACGTTAATTTATAAATATAATAAAGTAAGCAGTTACATATAATGTACATATGTAAACAATATAGCGTGTGGCAACTCCAAACGGTCAATAGCGACACGTCGGCAACTCAGATAAAACATATTTTTTTTAGTACATAAAAACGGAGTACACACGTGTCGTGAATTGTAGATATTACTATATATAGTATATATTATACTATGTATTTCACAACCATAGGAAAAAATGAAAATATTTACATTTTAAAATTTGTACGGAGAATTTTAAGCAAATCAACTTAGCAAAAGTTAATGCGTCTCAATACAACTGGAATACGACTTTGTTAGTATGTATCGTTAAAAGTATGTATTTAATTGTGGGTAATTAAGAAATAAAAATAAAAACATACATGTCGGTGTAGAGAGAAGGTTGAGGTGGTTAGCACATTAATTTCCTTTTAAACATACAATATTCAAACTTATATTAACAGCCTATAACAAGTTTCAGCTTGATATCTTGACTTATACAGTTAAATCAACTCAGATCGATGCACAGATTTCTTAAACTTACTTGTGCGTGTTGCAAACAGAATGACAAATTAAATAAACTTTTCCCTACGACTCCCCCAGAGAATTATAACTTTCGTGATTTTAGAAACTGTATAAAAAAGTAAAAATTGGGTAATAACGCACCATGCTATACTCGCTTTCGTATCAAAATGCTAGCGAGTTTTGTCTCTGGTCATATACATTTTTATATCCTCCAGATAAGATGGAGGGGGCTGTACTACGTTTGTTATTCAGTTCGCAACACTCAGAAAGAGCCTTCAAACACGCTACCATGTCCGTCCGTACGTCTGTACGTTTGGCATGGTACGGTTGGCGGTACGTTGTTGGCACCTTTACAGTTGTAAATATTGAGACGTTGAGCTGTTTAGTTTCTGCACGTAAAGCGCTATATAGTTCGGGCTAAATTTCTCAGTAGCCACGCCCATAATCGATAAAAATCTACTTAGCTAAAAAGTTGAAATTTGGTATACATATATAAAATTACCCACAAAAACCCATCCAAGAAGTTAGCGCCCACATGCCCACAATTTTTCCACAAAAATTCTTATAAAACGTAAAACTGAATTTGCAAGCTGATACGTAATGCCACTATTAGAGGACGTAATTATGTATTTGTTACGCCCACTGTTCGTATGCAGATGGAGAGAGTATTTAAAATTTGGCCCAATCTAAAGTTAGTTTTTTTTTTTTTTTTATTTGTTTATATATATGTATCAGCTTACGTAAGAGACGCGTATGTGTGTTTAGGTTTTGTGAATTTAAGTTTGCAATAATAAAAAGTACGCCGTCTTATCTTAGTTTGCCAGCACACCATATAGCAACAATATTGTACGTAGCAATCGAATCATTCTTCTCCTATTTTTGTGGTGGTAAACAACAGCAACAGCATATGCTGCCACTAGCAACTGTATACAGTTGCCGACCACATACCAGTGCGGCAAGTGTTTGCTGGCAAATTTCGTTATTGTTGCGGATGACGCATGTGGACGCTGGTGATATGGTTAGAGTACTGGAAGGTGTCAATTGCTTGTGGTACATATGTAGCTGCCGTTGCTCTATCCCGAATCGTACTGGCAAATATTTATTAAACCCGACGAATAATATTTCTTGCTTACTGGGAGGCAGGCTGTTCGCTCCCATGTGACCCTTTCTCCTTTTAACTGATTCTCCCAGTTTGTCTCCAATTCAGGGTATGAAATATAAACTTCAAGAACTGTTGGCAAAAAAAAAAAATATATATATATTTCAGCACAGATGGTAGAAATTTAACGGCAAGTGGAAAAGAAACCAAAAGGGGCAGCGCGAAAATCGTCAGGCAGGCATCTCCAGAGAGTCCGTGTCCGTGTGCGTGTACATGTATTGTAAATCATGGTCTTTAAAAGTGTATGCACCTATACATAAATAAACATAAACACATACATATGTATATGCACTTGTAGTGTATATACGCACCAAGAGTTCCCTGCCTTTGTTACTGCCACTGTGTCTCTATACTACATAGGCAAACGCTTACACAAACAAAGTGAATTGAGAAATTTATTAAAGCCCGTTGGGAGAAAATTGTTTATTGAAATTGCAAGAAAAAAGGAATTGATTAAAAATAAAAGCAATGCTGAAAAAAAAAAAATGAAAAAATGAAAATAATAATAAGGAAAGTAGGAAATATTTCCTTATTCCCCAGGCTTCTTCTTACAGCATTGCATGTATATGTGGCTTGTGACATTCTACCTCACTCTGAGTCTTTGATGAAACTTTTCATATTTGATTTGACAAAGTTTGCGTTCTTATTTCTCACATTACTGATGATTCCGTTTCCAAGAACTACATGGAGGCGTGAGAGACCCTACAATGTCTATATAATCTTGATCATTAACAAAATCTGAGTAGATCTAGACACGTTCTACCATGCGCTCATGTGTGCATCTGTGTTGGAACACCCATCGCCATACATTTTAAGATTATAAGCTGTACACATATTGCTATTTAAATCAGGCAAAAATCGATTGAGAACCACACCCACAAAAATCTTTTAAAGCCACCGATGAAGTAAGAATTTGTTATTACAATTATCCCATCTATGGAAGTAGTAAAAAAGGGTGTAGAGGAACAACAGGCACGCCCAACATACAAAGAAAAGAATAGAGAATCCGACTTCCAAGTTGATATGTTATGCGCACACTATGAGAAGGCCTGCATTTTGTGTACAAATGTGGAGGATATTTAAGATTTGGCCTTAACCAATTTTTTTTTACTTGTTTTCATAAGTTCCTTCTTGTCGTCTTCTATCTGGCTCGTTTGTTACTACACTAGGAAACGTAAAAATTTTGTCTTAGTAATTAATTTTTTTGAGAAATTCTTCGATCAAATAATTCCCTTTGCAACAAGTTAGTTTATTTTAATTTTTACGTCTTCGACAATGTATTATCCATCTATATATAGTTGTAGACATTAATTAGGGTTCAGTGAAATGCAAACGGAATAAGCTAATAATCGCTGAAGGTGCATTTGTCAAATTGCGTTTTGAATCAGGCGCAGGCACAGTCACGTTACTTTACGTTACGTTAAGAAAATAATTAACGTTTACTGATACAACCCAAGCTGAGTGGTGTAGGGAAGTAATCGATTCTTTTTAGTTATTCCTTTATCAATAAAAGTATATTCCGTTCTTTCATTCACATTATTTATCGAAATTATATAAAGCTTTAAAATGAAATGATGCGAAAAATAATTAAATAGAATTTACTTTGTTTTATAACGAATTATTTCAATTTTTATCACAAAAAAAAAAAAAAAAAAACACAAATCGCACGAACATATAGAAACTATTAAATGGTTTTTGAGCTTTAACGTATTCATTGCATGTCAGGCGCTATAACAGATCCCATAAGTATTAGAGCACGATTACGAACACACTTAAATAAAAGTATAGATACAACTGTATATAAATACGACACATACATATACACTTTAGGGAGGAATATATATACTTTTGTTAAAGTGGTATCAGTATCTCTGTGTAAATAGTTTGTTCTGCGTCTTGTATGCCATGGAAGCTAATTTGCACGATAACTTTTTTTTTTTTTTTTTTAGAGAAACTCTTAATGAAAGAAGTTTGTTAAGAAGTTCCGTTTTTCTATAACTAATTGACGTTTGAGACTGTTTTGCGCCAAACGTCACAAACACACACACACACACACACATACATACACACAGTACATTTATATAGGTAATGTAAATAGGGAACGAAAATGAAAGAATGGAAGGGCAAAATATAGTCGTTTTTGTATTGTTTTTTTTATGTTGCTGCTACCATTTCTCTATTAGGAGCGCTTTGAAAATTTATTGCATTACAAATAAACTTTTATTTTTGTTCGCTTTTGTTTACATACAATATTTAGATGGGACGTTACATTTAAATCGTCATTCATTTAGCTATTTGGTCTGCTGGTTAGTTAGTGTGAATGAATGAGTGAGTGAGTGATTGAACAATTTTCTTTCCAAAGGAATGTAAATTTAATGGAGAATAAGCACAACAAAAATAACACATTCACACACACACACACACACACACACACACACACACACACACGCTTATACACACGAACGAGTAAACATAAACAGTGATTGGTAATTGTTATAAATAACAGCAAGAACAACTTAATTAGTGATGAACAATAAAATTGGTAACGATAAAATTACTGAGAACGCGTTGCCATGATGAGGTAACCACAACAATTACAAATTACAGCTCTTGCCCGTTGATTGTTAAATCTAATTATAAGTTAAAAGATCATTATTTCAATCAGGGGCGATCTTTTTTTCAAGTTTTTTTTTTTTTTTTTTTTTTTTAATGTGACTTTGTGTCATTAACAGCTATTTCACTGAGTATTGGGCGATAGAATACAATCGAATTTTAACAAGTAAGAAAAGCAAATTCTGCTTAGGTCAAATCTTAATTCAAACCGTGGTCGTGGCAGGTACATGATTATGCTCTCTAATAGTGTGTGTATTACGTTTCAACTTGCAAGTCTAGTTTTACGTTGAATACGGTTTTTTGTACATTGTGATTCTGGCCATTATCCGATTACGCCCATTTTTGGTATATCGATGATTGCACTAAATATCATTTCATCAAATTTCATTTTTATACGTCAATTTTTGTGGTTAATATGTAGAATGTCGTCAATTGTGTGTGTGGGCGTGGCATCTGACTAATTTTACCCAATTTACATAGTCAATCCAGTTATAAAAATTTCCTCACAATAAATTTCTTCAATATGTCCATTTTTTTTTTACTTAACCAACAGATGTGTGTGTGTGAATGCGTATGTGTATATATAACGAAAAAATTTCTTTTTACAACTTTAAACACTCAAGATTTATGTGAGCCCTGCTTGTGTACGTATGGCAAAATAGCCTACCCCAAATATTCCTTTGAACATTTTTTATGTATGTTTTTTTTCTGCTTGTGTTTTTGCCATTACAGCATTATGTACATACTGCTTGAATGACTCTTTAAATAATTCACTAGAGTCAAGAGGTGCTTGTAATGATAAATAAATATATATGTGAAGTATATATTTAAGGATATGGCAAGGGAGGCAAATAGATAAATCTTGGAATCTTTGTCAATAATTTACTACTGCTTGCTAATGTAATAATTTCTTTATTCATTCATTAAAGCACATAGGCAAGGGATGTTTAATTAGATATGATAAATTTTTGGAAGCCCTCATCTATTCTATTGATAGTTTATGATATTCGGAATGCTGCTTAATAAATGAGAATCATCTTAGTTACATACATTTATGCCTGCTTTGATTAACTATTAACTATTTTAGCTTTAACTATGTTTTCCGCATTAAAGAAAAGTTTTTGTAAATTGTAGCCGTGTTTTTCATTCGCCCATTTTCGAAGATGAGGCTTTAACTTTTTAGCCATTTTTTGTGACCCTGAGAAATATTTGCTTTGTATTGGAAATTGTAGGCGTGTCCATTGCAAATTTACATGGGTGATAGGGCGAAAAACAGACAGACATACGGACAAACATATCTATATGGACTTATATTTTAATGCTGGAGCGGTCTCCGACGCTTCCTACGGAATGTAGTGGAAAGTATACAAACAAACTCATTTTTCATCACCCACCTATAAATTTTATAGCGCAATGTGTTTAAAAATATTACAATATTCTCTCACAACCCATAAGTAATTTTGCAGTTGAATGTAATGATGTTTTAAGTTTTAATTTTCATTGAAAAACATAATTGTGTTCACGTGTTCGATATTGATTAATTTGTTTTTGTTGCTTTTCTACTTAGTACTCTCCGCATATTTTCCAGATATTATGTAAAGCAGTTTATTTTACCATAACATATGAATCATTAATGTACAAAAATTAATATCTCTGTAGCATTAATGAACCCACACACGGTAGTATATCAGTCTGTACAAAGTAAAAAAATGAAAACAATAATATTAAAATACACACATACATATACGTATAAAATATATGTTCGTGCATATTATAATGGCGATTAATTGTTTTCATTTTGAATATTTCATGATAATAATTATCACAACGATGAATTTATAAACGAATGCTCATTAAGCTGGTAAAATCATTTTTAAATATTATATTATCAATGACAAACACATACATACACTCAAACATAATCATGCATACAATGCATTCATTTTTCTATATAGACACATATGAAGTGATGTTATGCCCGGAGATTGATTGACATGGTGATAAACGGTCAGGTAGTCGGCAAAGCAACTGGAACTAGTGAGAGTGAGAGTAATTTTTATTGTATTTTGTTTAATTAACGGGAAAAAATGAAAAATGAAAAACAAAAAACAAAAAACAAAAAAAAAAAAAAAAAACAAACAAAAAAATTGTGGCACGCTCAGTACATGAGTCCATGAGTGATATTTAATTGTTTTACATTGCGTGTGTAAATGACATTTAATTTGTGTAATACATTAATATGCAGAAAAGGAAAAAAATTTTAAAAATACAAAAGTTTATACATATCTCTTATTAGTGGTAATGGTGGTGGTGGTGGTGGTGGTACGTGGTTTATACATATTGTTTATAGCTGCGGTGCGTTAAAACTGATAGTCATCAGTAACAATGATGAGCACTGCACATTATATTGTTGTTGTAGTTGTTTTTATAATTATTACTTATATTTTCCATTTTAATGAAAATAAGTAAAAACAAGAATAGAAAAAAAAAATTATGTTTAGCTGAAGCCAAATATTGAATACTTGTGGGCGTTTCTGTTATGCGAGCACGTTCATTTTTGGCACTTCGGTGAATGGGATGACCATAAATATATGCACCAAATTTAAACTCCATAGCTCAATTTTTGTGGCAAATATATAGTTTTTTTGTAGTTTGTGCGCGTGTCTGTTTTCCGATCACGTCCCTATTTGGCACATCGATGAAACTAATATTTACAGGTGTACGGACCAAATTTAAAGTTTATAGGTAAATTTTTGTGGTAGATAAATAGATTTTTGTCGATTGTGGGCGTGGCTATTAACCGATTTTTCCTACTTTAAATAAAGATATACGAGGCAAAAACTAAAAATGTACAATGTGTACAAAATTTCATCTCAATATCTCAAAATTTACGCCCTTGAGAAAGCGAACAACAGACTCACATACTCAAGGTATATGTCACGTGATAGTGATAAAAATTTACTCCTTTTTTTAAGTTTTTCTTGAATTATGGTCGTGTCACTTGGCCGATTTCAATATAAACCAGCTTATGAACTCTACCAAAATCAATTTTGGAATTGATATCTTATCTACCAGGAGAGTGATTACAGAATCCATAAACTGTATACACGAACAGAGAGGCACGGTTTGATCGAATCAATATTTGTTCCCGATTTAAAATATATATAAAAATGGCATACTATGTGGTGTATCTGACGCCTCATTTGGCCATTGATGGTGGGTATAAAAATAGTGAAATTTGTTTTAGACGAAATCTTAAACATCTTCAACATTTATATACAACAAGTGGGCGTGACTGGTACTTGATTATAATACGTATTAACCCTATTTTTTAATCAATAATATTTTTTGTGGGTGTGGTCAGATAGAAAAAACTTTATTTAGCAAAAAAACCAGATTTTTTACTTGACACGTAATAGAGAAGTTGTAGAAAGCTTAATCTGGTAATTGCCAGGTCAACTGTTTATATAGAGATACAGGGGATATATGTATAATATGGAGTTTTGAGTCCAATCCAGGCAAGTGTATCTAGGGAATGTCTTCTTTGGTCCAATAAGCTCCCACTACAATGGCGGGTTTGTACAGAGAATTCTCATTTTTCGCAATAGCAGTAAATGAATTTATTATTACATTTTACATTTTGTACAATTGTGTTCACATACAAAGGAACAGCATACAGATATATATATATATACTCAAGTACTTTTAAACAAATACAAGTGCAGAAACAACTCAACAGGGGAATATGCTGACCGTGCCATGTTTGTTCTATAGGATGTTTCTTTTATTCAATTCAAAAAAAAGGAGATCTTTTGAACTTGTGAGTAATAAAATATTTATTTAATTACCACATGCATGCAGCATGTATGCTGTACGTAAGTTGAGAGTGACCTTTTGTTTGACAACAAATGCGTAATAGTACACTTATTACGTTTATGTATATAGTATGTACTATACAAATAAAATTATGTAGAGGAATACAACGCGAATGTAGGAAAAAGGAAGGAGAACGAAACATTTAGCGATGCAGGGGTTTCGGACCGCAAATGTTACCACCAACCAACAGCTAGCAAGATAGACATAAAAGCAGACAGGCGTATCAACTACTACGGCCTGGCAAAGCAAACACATCAGTCAGTTACGAGCTCTTGGATTACTTTGCTATGGCGAAATATCACATACACCAAAAAACATATACACACATATACACACGCACATAATGCGTGCATAATGATGTGTGCGGTTATTGAATGGCGAATGGACAAGTCGGTTGGACTGGCTGAACTCTACATATGATCTGGAAATTTTACGCAGTTGGTAGTTTCGCTGTTGTCTCTATACGCTATGTTGTCAATTTCAGTTTATCTGTTGCAGACGTAATATGCGCACAAACCAACATAATTATACGCACTTACATCATTACACCCTGTACCACTTGTGGCAGAGGGTACATTAAATTTGTGAGGATGCTTGTAAATCCTAAATGGTAAATGCCACACCCACTTTCAAATTATACTGATCGATTTAGAATCAAACCTATATTGATTCATGTCCGTTTGTACGTCTTTCTGTCCATGTAAATTTGTGCTTAAGCTACTGATTGTATTGTTTAAGTTATTTCGATAAAATTTGGTACAAGGGCGTGTCTTGGATCAGAAAGCAGTCCTATTGAAAATGTACCGAATTGGACTACTTTTAGAACCTTCTCCCAGATGGGGAAATATTACAATTATTAATATTTTTTGACAAAATTTGGTAAACGATAGTTCATTAGCTTAATAAATGACTCGACCAAATTTAGACCCGATTGAACTATTTTTAAAATCTCTTCCCATATATTAATATTTCACTTTTATAGCGTTTATTGATACAACTACTTATAGCAAAATTTGAGGAATTAAGTGCTGTAGGGTATTAAATGGTTGGATTTGACTGATTATAATATTTTCCCTTGTTTTTTGCATCCGTATGTATGTGTGTATATGTATGTTTATGCAGCTATAATTTCATTACAATGCCATAGTCATTGTTAAGAATTAATCGGCAACATCAAAAATAAATTGCAACACATTGCGGTCAGACGTTGTAAACGCCCAATTATCATCATCATGTTGGATAAGCGGCAAAATTCATATGGCTTTTTGTATATTGTATGTATAGGATATAATAAATGCATACAATTTATATACATATACACAAAACATACACACGTACGCATACACACATTTATCGCATAAGCCTCGTTACACAAACTTGTGAATTCGCAAAGTATTTATACGTAAAACTTAATTCAATACAGCTTAAATGTGTACACGGTCGTGTGTGTGCGTTCATTCGATCCTTTTGTGCGGTTTCCACTGTAGTACGCATCACCATTCATATGAAAATTATTGGGATACACGTACTGCCGACAGGCATAAAAGTCGGCATTCGAATGCGTTTACTGATCCCCCTCCACCCTACTCTACTGACGCTTGTATGCGTGCATGCATTTTCACATATCAAGCCAAACTATTTAATGGCATTATGTTGTCATATCTTGTCGCTTTATAGTTTTAAGCATAAAAGTTCCATTTATCTCACCGGGTGTTACAATTTTTATAAATATCGTATAAAGAAAAATCTTTAAAATATATTTTGCGGCTTTAATGAAGCATGTCTGCCGAATATGCGCCTGTTTATATGCTTGCTTCGTTTTTGTGGTCGTCTTATTCATACAGAAGTATTTTTATACCCTCCACATTCGGAGGAGAGGTATGCTGACTTTGCCATCCTATATGCAACATCAAGAAGGAGGCGTCAGAAACCCTGCAAAGTATATATATTCTTGATCAGTATCAAGAAGATCCGTGTGTCTCTCTGTTGTTAGCATTATCAGGGGCGTAAATTTTGAGATATTTAGCTGAAACTTTTAGAGGGTGTAATTATATACCCGCCACGCCCACCGTTGTAGAATATTTAAGATTTGGCCAATAAGCCAAATTTAGTTTTCTTAGTTCTTTTTTACTTGTTTAACCATAACATTCACATGGAAGTTGGTTAAAGAGCAGCATTGTTGTTCGTTATGAATAAAAGTTCTGTAGCAATTATTATTGGATGAATAAAAGTTACCCAAAAAAGGAATACAACAAGTGAAGTCACATCAATCCGACCATATATTTTTGCATTTCTTAGCCTACGCTTAAGCTGACTAAATGCGATGCGTTGATTCCTTTTCCTAAACCAAAAGTTTTGCCATAATTTTATGCGTCACTGAATGTCTATGAAGACAAACTTACAAAGTCAAACTAATTCAAAAGCTTTAAAAGACTTTTTAATCACTTCGAGGCTGGTAACGGAAAACTAATTAATGACAACTGAAGAAGGCTAACTGTTTTACAAATAGGATAAAGTCATGGGATCTGAACCTTTCTGCGATATTTCTAAAAGTATTATGAAAAGGCCAATAGGAAAGCGTACAGATTGAATCAGATTTTAATTTTGATTAAGAATATTTACGTAGAGTCTCAAACGCCTCCTTTTTGAGTTGTGCAAACATAACAACCGGAGTAATTTAGTAAAGTGTAGGGTATAAAAATATGAAAAACAAAAACACATTATACTTTATAAGGAAGAAAATGAAAAAGTTTTCCTGTCATTTTGCAACAAAATCGACTTCCTTACCTCCTATATTGTATTTGCCGTTGCCATAAAATGTTTCCACGTCTACCCACTTTTCTCACCCAAGTATACTTTAAAACGGTATTGTCCCCTATCCAGGTGTACACACACACACACACACACACATACATACTTACTGTCTAAAATATATTTTATAGTTACTTTTTTTTTATATTTTCTATGTCACCAACAAATACGGTGTTGTATGTAGGAGGTGCAGAAAGTAACAGGAGACAGAACCCTCAGAGGAGTGGGGCGCGTTTCTGGTTTACTTTTCCATTTTCGTATTATTTGTTGTTATTGATTGGAGCGTTTGCGTGTGTAAGTGTGCAATTTTACCGTTAGTAAAGTTGTAAAAGGAAGTTATGATAGGTTAGATGAAGCATAAAAATACACAGACACACACTGGAAAGTATCGCTATCACCGTTTACAGTGTCACTGAATGGATATTAAGTTTTAAGTTAATATTGAAAAGTCATCTGCCATACACTTGGCCTTCTCTTCTACTATACAAATTTATTATAGCGTGCTTGATAAAGTCGCTTTTTATCTTACATTTACCCAGTTGCTATCTCTCTCTATCTCAGTGCATTGTCGTTTTAAAACTATTAGTGAAATTAAATCAGAAGTTGACACATGCACATGGTGGATATATCGTATATTAAACAAATGGTATTAGGTTTTAAGCATATTGCACACTTATTTTAATGATTGTATGTGTGTGTATATATACATATAAGCTTTCAACACTTTCATTCATTCTGAAGTGGAATCCACTTAATTTCATTTTTTAATAATGAAATGGATTCGAACATGTATGCAGGTGCACGATTTTCGTGTATGTATGGGTAAATACATTATTATTAACATTCACATAGCATGCATGCATGTATGCATGTGTGTATTGTATTTACGTTATAAAAAGAATCGGTTCACCATAAAATTTTTGATGATATTAGTATTCTCCATGTTTATGTACCTACTCATCATAAGTGTTGTTGCAAAGTGGTTGTTGATTTTTCTTCTTCTTCTTCTTATTATATTTCAGTAATATATGTATAAAGGAAGCTAAATTAGACTGCTAATAATAAAAATAATTAAATGACAATGTTATAATCGGTTAAGCTCGACCATTTAATACCCTACACTATTTCGTTCCTTAATTTATGCTACAAATTTGTTGTAGGAAAATGATAATTAATACACTTCGTGAAATACTATTTTATGAGAAAAGGTTCTAAAAATGGTCCGTTCAGGTCCATTAAATCGATTTAGTCGATTTCGAAATGGACGTACCAAATTTCAACTTTTCAGCGTTATTTTAAGGGCTAATCCAATTAATATGAATTATGTTTAGTAGACTGCATGATGAATGTATCCAAAAAAGGGTTCGATCAATTGAGACTTTATAATTTATCAAGAGATTGATAAATTATCAGTTTTATTGTGTAAATCATCGTAATCGTTGCCGTCGCCTTCAATTTCTACTCCTCTTCGCTATGTTTAACTCATATTTTTGATATAATGTAATACCGTGTAGGAATGGACCTCTGCGAACCCTTCGCAAACACCAAACAAGAACTGAGACAAGGCGACAACATTTTATGCACCTTCTTCAATATAACACTACACTTTTGTCTTGATTCCCGCTTACATAGACGACATTAACTAGAAAGGGAACAACATTGAGAGGGAATCGACAAGTATGATTCCAGTGGCGAATGAAGACAAAACGAAGTGAACAGTATCAACAGGAATTCTTTCTTAAAATTGCATGCATATTGTGACCGATATAACTTCAAGGTGTAAATATCTACAATAATGTCAGAGTGGAGATAAAGCGGAGAATTATGATTGTTAACGAGTGCTAGTACGGGTTAAGTTAGCAAATACATAGCAAAGGCCGGATGGAGCGCGTCCAAGCAGGAAAAAAGGGTTCTGTGTCTCAACAGGCCAAAGACAGTAATCGGCCGGTAATGACGATGTGACACTGTATTCTTCGTATCGAATTTTAGACGAAAGGACGCCTCAGCAGAATTTAGCGAAAGCAAGTAGGATTTAAGGACGACGACGACGACGACGACGACTTACGTAACCAGTTTGTATAAGTACTAGAATGGTTGGTTGCCCATTTTTTGGTCTAAGTCAAATACAGTGCTTTTTACTTTGTCTTAATTTCCAGTTAACTGTTGAAATAAAACAGTTGTTATTTGTCAAGTATCTGGTGGTTTACGCTCACCCTTTCCCTCTGGCTACATAGTTCGCCTGAATAAATCGAGTTATAAAGCCATATCTCTTGAATAGAATTTTTTTTTTTGGTCTTTTATTGTTTTTCATCTATTCATTTCTTCCATTTTCTTTCCGTTAGCTGGTAAAAACATAGCAAACAAATCCGTGCATGACTTTCTTTTCTTATTATTGTATATTCGTATTCTACGTCCTGTTGATTGTGTCGTGCATGAAATGAAGTCAATGTAGCAACAGGCTGTGAAACTTCTCGGTATAGCATATAGTATACACAAGTATGAACATTTTACTTACCTTTCGTGATTAATCATCGTTTACTTTCAACACGATAGCATATGAAAATAAAATATTGTAGAAATTGCTTTCTAATAGTTTAAGCATTCATTCTATGATTTGTATCACTTTTTATTGAGATTGTGTTAGAGTGTAAATAATGCTTATTCTTATTCATTTTAATTGGAAATAAATCAAAATTTTTTTTTATGTAAGTGGGTGTATGGAAAATGTATATGTACTATATAATAAAAATTCCGAAAATTCGGAAAATGAACATAAATTGTTAGCGGTCTCTATTTACACTTTGGAAGAGAAGTAAGTGAAAAGTTTATGATAGGAATGAAGAGTGAGTAAAGGTGTATATTTGGTAGTAAATGAGCTTCCCAATAATGCTTAGGCTTTTTCTAAGAGTTGTCCTCTACGCACTAGTTTATAGAAAAGACGACATAAAGACCACGCTAAATGAAAGCTACAGCGGAGATATTTATATGGTAATTATCGATAAGTTTCGAATTAGATTATATCCTGTGCTTATATTTTTACAGTCCTTACCATTCGTTCCGAATGCTTCAGGTAGATTACAATTTAAAAGGGAAAATGAGATGAACTAGTAAAAGAAAGTATCGAAGCACTTATAAGAAGAGAAAGACTTAAATTTTTTATAGACTCACAATTTATATGAACATTACCCACCCCTCGGTAGTGAAAATAGGACAAAAAAGCCTCGGGTTCGTTTGTTATTCAACTTAATGGGAAAGTGCATAGTGTCATTTCTTCCTCCTCTTCCGAATATGAAAGTTTTAAATAAACACCACAGTAATGACAGGTGCCGCAATCATTTGTTTAATTGCTGGCCAACATGAGAGGCGTTCATTAGTTTATGTCACCAAAAAAACGACGAAAACAAATAAAAAAGGTTTATTTACATACAATATTAGAGGGCGTAATCATATATATATATATTACGCCCACCTTTTGTATGTCGATGGAGGGTATTTAAGATTTAGCCTAAGCCAAATTTAGTTTTCTTACTTGCTTAAAATCTTTTTGCTAAAGTTTTACCGTATAGCCCAACGATCTCATATCAGCTCTAACATTGGCAACGGGTTAAATATCATAAAAGCAGTCATTCCCATTTTCTATTATATTCTACTTAGCACATACACACACGCTACATACACACACATATACATGAAGAATGATGTAATTTGTAGGTGTGCTGATATTTTATAAGGACACACTCGCACATCTTCTATATTTTAATTTAAATGATAATAATAATGATAATGATGATGATGCGCTCGATATCAGAATATCAATTAAAAACTCATTAGTTTGGTGTGAGCTACCAAAGTCTTAGAGTAGATGGAAGCATCAGTACAAAGACTGCAATTATTTTTACCGCCCCTTAAATTTTTCTTTCTTTTTTTATCATCTTGTTTGTTTGATGTCTCTAGCGTTGCTGCTAGTGTTGGCGTTGGTGTCGGTGTTTTTGCTACCATATAATCCCGAACGTTTACTTCTTCTTCGTAGTCTGAAATGAGGAAAAGTTTTCAGCTGGCATATGGTGAGGTGGTAATGGTGACACAAGCATTCAGCTGACGTTGGAGAAATGTTATAATTTATTCTTAATACATTTTAACTAATGATGACACTTAATACTTTGACTTGCCAGGGCGGCAGATGTTGTCTATGCATAAAAACATGCGCACGTTGGTACGCGAAATAAAGTAGACACTAAGATGTTGGAGGAGTGATAAAAGAAGAACTTGAAGAATGCAACAATAATAAGGAATAGTTTATGGTATGTATAGTACGTATAAGAACGTAGGCGACACGGATAATGATGATGATGATGATGATGATGATGGAGATTTCCTCCTAACTAATGTTGATATTTACACCACTAAATATTAAAGTATATTGGAGCGGTGTTTATGTAGAAACGGTGGGTCTGTACCAAATATCAAAATTATTAACCGGAAAGCGAGACATTTTCAAGTATCAAGAAAGAATCGATTAGACTGGGTCTAGTGGTGAATGAGGACAAAACGAAGTGAATAGTATTAACAGGGATTCATAGCTCTTAAAATCGATATAATTTCGAGAAAGTACCTAAATTCGTCTACCTAGCTACAGCTGTAAATATCTCCAATAAGTCCCGCATACAGCTCAGTTGTGAATACGGGAAATGGCACAATAAGAAGAGAAGATAAAAAAGCTGTGAACCACTCTAGTATCAGTTTATGAGACACAAACATTCTAGAGTAAATGCAATTTTAGTTTGGCGTAGGTTGACAAGCTGCGCCTTCTGTTCATGTACAATATGAAAGGAACGCTTCTTCTCTTAACTTAACTCACAGCACCATTTTATTACTACAAAATGATACTTTAGTGTTGTTAGTACTTTTTGTATGTATGCATGTATGTATGTATGTACAGTATGAGTGCTAATGGCATGTTAGCGGCCAGAAAAAAGCAATATGGGAAAGTAAACAGTTAACGACCGCATTTGTTGTTCATTCATTTTATATAAATTTCTTGCCATCTTGCCAGAGACTAAATTGCTAAACTAACTAACTGACGTACATACAGTTTGGAGCGTATGGAAGTGAAAAAAGTAATAAAATGTGGGAGAGTGGGTTCTAAACGAGCACCAGCAGTTTTACATGGGGGCAATCACTTAGGCGTCAACCTTGGAGAGTGTAACGTTATTATCATTAGCCAATATTAGAATTATACGTACGACACGTACAACGAGTAAGCACGGCATCTGGGCATGTTTACATATAGTATACAAATACCCTCCCATTTTTTTATATCACATGAAAGTGATACCAGAACACTAATAAGTTACCGGTCTCGAAATGAAAAGTGTGAAAAATTTCGGTACTGAATAGATAGAAGGATAATAAGTTTACTGTTAGTTTTGCCACACTTAAAAGAAGAAGGCTGAGATTTAAGAATTGTTAAAAAAAAGCGCTTATACTTAGGTTAGATGGGGTTTAGTTTAAGGGGTAGTTCGTTGTTAGAAAGATGAGTTACTTGGAGGCCACCAGGGCTTATTATGTGGTTCCTTGTTAGAATGTTAACCATAAACGAATATTTATTTCATTAGCTATCCTGTGGAGGCAATAAATCGTTTAGAAGGACATTTACATAAACAGATCTTTAACTGATACCAACTCTTCCGCATCTCTTCTCCGACTTCTGCAGAAGTCGTTATGTGAGACACCATACCCAAAGGCTATATAGCCTATGAGATTGAGCCGCGTAAATATTCGTACGAATGCAGATCCATAGTTTTACGACGATTTAATTTTGGACAGATTATGCAGGATATTTGACAACTTGATAGAGCAGACCATATGTTGTTGGTGTATCTCGCTGGTTAACTTTTAAGTGACCTTATCTGCAGAGTTTCTACTTGAGAGTTGAGGCATCTATTACAACATTTATATATGACCGGCCTAGTCTCCACACAGATGATAATATTAAAAGGTTTAATTTCTTCCTCATTTATCCTGCCTGCAGCTATCTCGGCTTGGAATACACTGCAGAAATTTGATAGTGCATACGTCTCTCAATCGGTTTTAGATCCAACCATCCAGAAGATTGTAAGTTCATCGACATCTGTCGCGATGTATGCCTCCCAATCGTCTTTGGATGGTACGTCGACAAGCATTTTTCCGTATTATCTTCTTCTCAGTTATAACATTATATTTTAAGCTTCTTGTTTTCTCCTTTTTCCCTGTTGTTGTTACATTGCGAACATTCATAAATAAAAACTACACTGTCAAGAATATTCCAAAAACCATCTTTTATGATCCATTTAGTATATAATATACGAATAATACCATTAATGTAAAATTGTTATGCCACCATTTAGTGGAAAGGTGAGACAATTAAATAAAAATATAAACTTTTCTTATTACAAAATGTAGCAACTTTAGAGAGTTTATGGTCCTTCAAAGCCGCGCAGTGAGTGTTTTCATTTTTTATTGTATGTGTTTTTTTCCAACCGCCCTCGAAATAATTGCAATTAACATCAATTGCGGCAAATAAAATGTAATTACATCTGTAATGGTGTAAATTGGGGGAAAAAAATATAAAAAAGAGCAACAATAGCATTATAAATGCAATGCTATAAATGAATAGAAAGAAGAAGAAGAACGTGTCAAGTTGGGGAGGAAGAGGGCAAACAAAACAAAAGGAGTTGGAGTGAAAAACGTTAATGATGTTTGGATGGTTGGCTGGGGAAAAAGTGAGGAGGCGCGCTTCGTTTTTGACCACAATATGCAGCATGCAGCATACCATTGGTTTATATGGCCACGTTAGCAACGAAAGCCTGCTTAAGCACGTTATCCTTTAGATTATAACACCACATTATGGTGTCTTTGGTACAATATATTTTTTGTAACATATATATGAAGGCTTTGGTGTTGTCAAATTGTATTTGTTTTACTCTTAAGCAACCAGTGGGAATGTACCAGCAGTACAGAGTAATAAGTGGTACCGGGGTATTTCTGGTTTATGTTTATATATAATTTTGAATATAAGTCAACCTTATAACTTCGATCTTAAAAATTCCATCTTTATGTTTAATTAATATTTTAACACACCAAACGTGGAGAGCATCTAAGATTTTATCCAAAGTAAAGACAGCTTTTTGTTCACCTTCTACGTAAGGTGTCAATCCGGTTGCAAAACCTAGAAAGAGAAACCACTCTACAAATCTATCTAAATATATATATGTATATATATTCTTGATGAGCATCAATATCTGACTCCATCTGAGTCCATGTACTCGTTGTTGGCACTCTTACTGACGTACATTATACCCTGTACCACTTGTTTTGAGCTATTGAAGTACAATTTCTTGCCGTATGTTATTTGTTATAAACGTTGAGCTATTCATAGCTGATATATTTGTAATTACGCCATCCAATGATATGCGAAAAATTTAAATGAATTTTCTGCAATGATTATAAAGTTTTTTGTGCATATATACACATACATGTACATAGGGCAGCTTTCGTGCATCGGGGGTGGGTATTCAACATTTGGCATCAGCCAAATATAGTTTTTTTTATTTGTTTTTTGTTTTTCGTTTGTTTCGTTTTAACAACATGACAATATGCGTGTCTATCTGTGTTTTTTTTATTGTTATTTTTATTTTTATTTTTTGATTCCCTTGTGCCCTTGTTACATGCCAATGCGTATCTATCCGATTAACGTTAAACGCAGCAGGGTATTGTTGTTCAGAGCACACAAAATCAACAACTTCAGCAAATCTTCGTCGAATGAAATCATTAATGAAAAACTCATTAGCATAGTTTAAGCTTTGAACTTTAGCTGTGCCTCACAGTTCTATATTGTATATACAAGTATATTATGGACTCTGTTTTGATTATCCAGTTCTTTAGGGTATCCCATTACAATGGAGCTGCGGAGCAATGCGGTGCATTAGGGAGGTTGTGTTTAAGTACAGCATGCTGTTGCTTGCACCCGAGTAATTATGCAACACAATAAAGGTGCATATGTGTGTGTGTGTGTGTGTATGCATGTTTGTTTGTTTGTTTGTATAAATCCAACTGTGCGTGTATAGGTTGTGTTAGGGAAAATGCGAAATCCGAAAAAATCCTTCAAATTACTTGCAGCTATGTAACAACAAAATCTCGTACATGCACTCGTAACAGTTTAGCAAAAACAAGACTCTGAAAATAATACACACGCAACTGCGTTCCACTGCTGTATACATATATAAAATATTTTGTTTTTGCTCTACCACGTATGCTTTTCAGCTGTTGCTCTATAAGAAGACTACTTACCACTCATTCTATACTTTCAGTTTATCTCAGCCGAAATTTGCTGTGTTGCCTTTTGGCTTTTTTTTTTTTTAAGTTTTGTTTAGTTTGATTCAGCTAAATTGTTAGGAAAATGATTTTGCATTAGTTGGTGTTGATGTGTTTTGCATGGGCATACATATGACGGTGGGTTGGTGATGCTCTGATCGTTATATTGTACGTTTGCCTTTATGGATTGAAGTGTAATAGTGCATGTGACACACCAGCAAACTACCGTTAAATGCGGTATACAACAACTACAATGGGACGGTAATGTACACAATGACAGAAAGGGGTGAGAGTGAGTGGGCGGTGGTAGGTGTTTGTAAGCGTTAAAACATCAAAATCGTCACAGACTGCATGCAGGAATGGATGGGTCAACGAATGAATGTGTACAAATGAATGAATGAATGAGTGAAGAAGTCATCGAATCATTTAACAAGAAAACCAACGAAACCAACCAACCAACCAGCCACCCAACCATCTACCCCAACTATCAAATTTAGCAGCAAGGCAGGTAGCAGCCGCCTGGTCATTCATACCATTATCTTGGCTGATGCCACACAGAATAACCGACAATAACAACACTAACACGATTAAGAGCAGCCATAAAACCATATCTGGTTAGAGTCTTTGTTATTGCGGCCATCGGAAATAGAAATAAACTTTTTAATTAAGTTCACATCAAGCCCTGTGCATGGCTCTCATTTCGAACAAAGAAATCACAACACTGGCACTCGCACATTAAAACAACAACGTTAACCTTTTATTTTCAGTCTCCCTTCGTTAAGTTTTACAAACATTCCCAAATACAATTTCAATGTTTTCGAAACACACACACATGCACGCACAATGGCTCCAGCTAGGGGCCAAAATGCTTTTGCAATCGTATGCATCTATACAGTTTTTCCCATTCTGTTCATTTCTTCATACACAATTAACTCGTTTATTGAAGTCCTAAAATGGCTATATATATGTATATAGGGATATAAAGCTATAATAATAATATAAATGAATGACAAAAAGGGTAAAAGAACTAAAAAAAGTCATTGGATGGATTTTCTGGTCAAGCAGGAGCCATTTCCAAAGGTGCGATATTTAAATTTCACTGTTTTTTAAATGCTGCACCTACACTTGACATATTCTTAATCAATATCTAAATCTAAAACATTCTAGCTATGTCTGTCTGTCTGTGTGTCCGGTTGTTGTTAATCGTAAAAAAATTGTTGTTGAGCTATAATTTTTCTGATTTCTTTAAGCAGTTTTCTATTTAAATAAAGTGGAATCGGTAAAATGTCACGCCCATAATTGGCACAAATCAATCAAATAGACTTGTGGATTTACAATGTTGTCACCATATATCCGGTATCTGGCTACGAGGCACTCGCGAGTCTCACATCATTTTCCTACGGGCCCACTTTGCAAGACAGTACAGATAGCCAACTTCGATTTTTATTAGGATATATTTATAGAGTTTCTGAAGCTTTCTTCTGCATATTGTAAAATTATTAACAAACTTAGGAGGGGGTTTAAAAAGATTTGACTTCAATCGAAGATAACTTTTACTATTATTTATTATGTGTGATAATTGTGGAAGTGGCAACTATATAAATTTCTAATTATTTTAAAAACTATTCAAGTACAATACTTGATAGTTTTCAACTTCAGAGAAAAAATTCTAAGTCATTGAAGGTGGAATGAAAGTTATCAAACTTGCTAGTTTGTGTGGCTCCAAATTTTAACTTCAATGCTAATATATTAAGATTGATTTACCACAAACTTTTTTTTTTAAATCCTTGATACCCGTATCCTTCACAACAACAGTGCTTACTATTCATTTGTCACATAACCCTATGATATATTTTGGCTGAAAATGAGGCCATTTTGTGAAGGACTTTAACCTTTGCTTTCTCAGTTTGGAGATTTCAATTTATTTAGTGATAAACAGTTAAGGAAAGAAGGTTATGCGTTAGTTTGTTTCATTCTTTATATGCTCGGTATGGTGATATTATTGTTGTTGAAAGCAAGTGCCGTGCTGTCTTCCTCCCTATCTCTCTCTCTGAGTCCTTCCTCTTGTATGGAAAAAGAATGAACTTTCCTGTTGTTGACAGGTTCTCAATTGTTACAATAGCGCAACACGCAGACAAAGAATCTCTTAACAAAACATGTATACATTGAAAAGACATCCTCTTTTCTATTGTTAGTGCTTGTGACAATCCGGCGTACCTCTGTAAAGTCTCATTTTCACCTCCCCAACACACAAAACAGTCACTACTGCTACTATTTACAATGAGGTATGAACTCTACAAAACACAGTCACACAATCCGTACGTAATTCTATGAAAATCTCAACTACCAAATGGAAAGAAAAAAAAAAAAACGAACAGTACATCAACTAAAAAAGTACGAAAATAGATACACAGCGTAAATGGATAACAAGTAGGTATCCGAGATTAAGATACCGATTTTATGAAGTGTTTATGAACATTGCTTTCAAATTCCGTGATTGAAGTGCGATTTCAATTTCATCTGACACAGCATGTGCTCCGTGCAGATGGATACATTCCTGCTGCATATACAATTCTTCTGAACAACCCACTCTCCCTCCGTCTTGCTCTTGCTCAGTTGGATAGTCGTGATTTGGATTTGTTTATTGCTTGGTTAATTCAGAAAGCATTAAATAGATTAAGCGAGCACTCCTTTACATCTATAATACATCTAACTACAACACTCTGTACGAGGAATGAAAGATGGAGAGATAAAGAAAGAGTAAATCTGCATTTGAACCTTTGGCAAGGTTGCAAAGTTGACTTTAATCATTAGCTTTGAAGAACCTTTTGAATGCAAAAGAAGACACAGAGTAAACAATTTTTTATGGGGACTGAATAAGGGGTCATACAATGGCATTTCTAGCCGTCTCATCATAAATGTCAACATTGTCATGATTATAAGAGGCATTGGCAAACATAAAAAAAATCCAAACAGTGAGTGTTGTAATTGAAGTTAAAACAATAAATGTTTTCTTGTGCATTAAGAACGACCCTGGGATACCCTACAACACTTAAGCTTTCTCTTAAATGCAAGATCATATGAATACAATGAATACTTACCCTATCTCCATGATTGGTATTCCGTTTGCAACAGGTTAGACAGAAGCATCACACATTCTACCTTTTTAATAAGCATCAAAATCTTAGTCGATCTGGACATATATATCCGCGTCTCTCTTTATTGTTAACAACATCTTTGTAAGTTTGTGACAACGTACACA
The DNA here is from genome assembly GCA_963978525.1 of Ornithomya fringillina. Lineage (NCBI taxonomy): Eukaryota > Metazoa > Arthropoda > Insecta > Diptera > Hippoboscidae > Ornithomya > Ornithomya fringillina. Next base: position 3,587,461 of record OZ021690.1, read on the forward strand.
ATATATGTCCTCGTATGCAAGTTTATTTAATAAGAGGGGAATCGTTTCGAATTTGTAAACATCTACACCTCAGAACCTCTAAGAAATCATACCCTCTAGTGCAGGGTATAAAAACACAAATATAAATGCAGTCGCTGTTATAGTCTGTGTATCTGCAATAAAGCCTGCATCATTTACAATACGTATAATCGTTTGGGGAAGTCATTTTTTTATATCCACCATCATAATGGTATGGGAATATATTGTTTTTGTTCAAACGTTTGTAAGTAACAGAAGTGGATGAGTCACTCCCCTAAGCGTATATGTATTCTTGCTTAGCATCGAATTTTAAGTTGACTTAACCTTTCGGCCCGTCTGCGTGTCCGTGGAACTCTCGCGGTCGAATAAATCGTTACTAAAAAAATTGTGCTAAAATTTGTCATACACAATATTCGAGTTTGTCTACGTTTTCCTATTGCAAAAGGGCAAATTCAGACCAAGGATACACCCGCAATGATGTCTAAAAACAAGTCTAAAACTTTAGAAAGTTCAACGTACTTAGCTAGACTATACATTTCGATTCGCGCATTGAAAATTCCGTTTTCAAACAAAGAGCGATAATCGAAATTAGTCCTTTATTTGTACATTCTAACGGTGTATGAATAATATAAATTGGATTAGCGGTTCGGCATATATATTAAAAAAAAGCAACGATATCATTTCAATAAAATAATTTCACCCTGCGTGCTGTAGACTTTATAGTGATGCTGTATTATATAAGTTCAAGTCCTTGATTTGATGATGAGTATGCTAAATTTGGCATACGCCTAATGTATCCCTTGTTTACTTGTTTTTTGTATTTATCGTATGCCATTCTCTTCTCCATCCATTTTACTGTGCTTTTCCACATCTATCTAAACGCTAGGTATTCCACCTGCCTGCATATGAATATTAAATTGCGTCTTTATGTACATTATAATAAAACGTAATGGAAAAGATTGACGGCAAAAAAACAATAACAGAAACCAAACAAGATAAGTAAAAAAGTTATATACGGTAGAAGTGAATTTTTGAACACCCATCTTTTTGGGAAATTTGAAACAAAAATTTATTACTAGCATTGAATATGGGCGGGGTCTTAGAGGAAAGAAAGCTTAAAAAAAGTCTTAAAAACCGATTCAAAACCTTTTCAGTTTTCGTCTTATTGCAAGCGCATTTTACAAGCGATTTAATCCAATTTCAAATTCTACTTTTGCTACCGTCAAAATGTTTATTCCTGGCGGACATAAAAAACTTTTTTCAGAATTTCACCCTGATCAAGAATATAAAATATACACATATAATTTAAGAAAGCTTTTTCTGAACGTTGCCAACGAAAGTTTTTCATCTTTTGTAGCACAGGCTAAATATTAATAACCATCACTTTTTGTACAAAAATATTTTATTTCATAATGATTATGTCTAAATGAACATTTATTGAACTGGTTGATATGATGCCCGCTGACGCTGTACGGCTTAGTCAAGCACATTGTTGTCCACTATGTCTCTAAGCAACTGATTATAATAATCGTGATGAGTAAAATGAAGTAAAACGGTACGCTGACATTTAAATTGTTAGCTAAAAAGCAAAAAATACGAATAAATAGAATTGCGATTGCTACGCAAACGTAATGCCTCAGGGAACTCGAGGCAGACATTAGAAATGAATTGTCGCAAATTTGAAATGGGGAGAAAAAAGTAAAGAATAAGTAAAAAAACTTAATGTGGTTTAGACCAAATCTTAAATACGCTCTGCATGTACATATAAACAGTAGGTGTGGCAGGTGCATTATTATGCCCCTTTTAAATCGTACGTGTGCAAGTCGAGGTGTATGATTTATAAGTTTTTTTCTTTTGGAAAAATTGTAAGCATATGTTACGCCCACTTCTGGCATATTTATGAAAGGTCCATATGTTAATATGTATACCGAATTTTGATTTTGTAGGTCAATTTTTATAGCAAATAAATAGATAACTTAGTATATATGAAGAATAAAATAAAGTGTAAGAGACCGTACAAGATCCGTCCGTATATCTGTCTGTTTGTTGAAACGCTTACACCCGTTAATTTTAAGATATTTAGCTAAAATTTTACACAAATATTTTCAATTTCTGTACGCATGTAGTTCTCATTATATCCTGCACCATGTGTGGCAAAGGTATATTAAGTTTGTGTGAATGTTTGTAACTCCTAAAGGCAAATGCCACAACCACCTTCAATTATACCCTTCGAATCAGAACTAAAATCTAAATCGATTTAACTTAATTTATGTTCAAGCTACTGGTCGCATTTTTTTATATATTTTGAAATTTGATACAAGGACATGCATTCTTCCTCATGTTCCATATTGAAAATAAAACAAATCAGACCATTATGGTCAAATTTGACCGACTATAACATTTTAATTTGTTTTAATTGGATGAAATTTGTTAAGTGCCATCCACTACAATCCACAAAAATATCTTATAGTCACAAAAGTGAATTTACAAAGTTGCAGTTTGGTAATGGTACGCCCACCGTTTACATATAAAGATGGAGGATATCTAAGATTTGGCTTAAGCTAAAGATTTTTTTTCACTATTTTTTTTAATGATAAATTGATCAACCTTAACTAGTACTCATATACACATACATAAGTGTAGTTATTAATGTGAAAGGTATAAAAAATTGAAAAAAAAAAAAAAAAAACAAGTAAAACGAGGCCACATTAGGCATGTACGAAATGTAGGATACTCAATATCATTGACCTCTTTCAAATGGTTTGGAAATAATATTTGAAATTTCTTTGAACGATAGAGTAAAAAGTAATACTGTGCGTACGTACGTTGCGCGGTCACGCCCATTTTCACAACTTTGTTACGGACATAAAGAAGGAAGGATCTTTGAAAATTTTATATTTATATGGGGTCACCTCTAAAACATAATAACATATACAATAAGTGGGTGTGGTTTATTTGAAATAATTAATAATCAAAATTTCATATCTATATCTCTTATGAATATAATATAGGAAAAGTCCAAAAAACAATCTGTTTTGCGAAATGGTATATACATATATACAATATAATTATGATGATAGGTATAACAATGCATAATATGAAAGGAAACATAATTCAAAATATTGAACGGAAATGATTATTAGATATTTGTGCTATATACACATACACACATTATGTTAGTATCCATTACAGGATACTATGGCAGTAGAGTAAAGACAGAAAAGGAAATGTTCCAAATAAACTGAAATGTGGATAAAAAATTCTTGGCTTTGGCGTTAATACTGTGTTTTTGATGGAAACCGGTAGTTTTAAAGTGTTAAATGTTATTTGCCACACACACACACACACAGACACAGACTTTTTTTTAGTTTTTATTTTCCTTTTTTTCCTAGACTTTGAGGTCATATTAAAACATAAAAAAAAAAAAAAAAACAGGAAAAAAAGTCCAACAAATAAATTGCCCGAAAATGCCATTACGAGTCATTTGTCCGATGCGACTTCCTCTGAATGCTAGACATAACAAAAGATGTTGTCTTGATGATGGTTGTTATTGTTGTTGGTTTTGTTCCTGCTACTATATTGCTTATCAGTGTTTATGTGTGCAGTGCAGCTGGCGATGCGTAAAAATTTATAGGTGGATCTCAGTCAACCGTACAAATCGACATTAAAAAATAAATTTTCGTGGTCATGAAATGTTGCTACAGTTTTATCTGTCTTTCTTTTGCTCTTCTTTTCTTTTTTGATTTCATTTTTTTGTTTGTTTGTTTCTTTTTTGATTTCTTTTCCCATTCTGGCTTTGGTTGAGAATTTTCAAAGCAATTGTTAAATATAAGTTATACCAGCACCTGATATTCTAGTGAATTATTTTAACTTTTAGATATTACATGTTTGTGTATGTTTCAGTATTGTGACTATTTATCATATATCAAATATCCATCATTATACCCTCCTAAAATAGGGGGTTATACTAACAAGCTTCAGAGACTACAGTTTTGATTTGCATCAAAATTGGTGTTGATCTAGTTGTGTGCTTTTCTGAAATGCTTGCGATCGCAAATTGAGATGTTGAGTTGGCATTCCTAGCTTATGTAGAAAATTATCTATTGAAAGTAGGCAAAATTGGTCACCGGCCACACCCACAATCGACAAAAATATATCTCTTATCCACTCTGGAATCCTTCTTATTACATAATCTATAATACATAAAATATTGAAGACTTAAAACAGATACTTGTCATGCCCATTTAAAAAAATTTATTTGGCACAGAATCCGCTATACATACATCAAAATACATAAACTATAAAAGGCATAGGAAGGCACCTGCCGCGATCATTGTTCTATGAGGAAGGTGGTCTTTAAGGAAATTTGTTTTTTTCGGTGTTTCATTAATTGTGGAATTATCTTTCAAACTTACCTATATCGAATACTTTTATTAAGTTTTAAATCATCTTTTTTTCAATTTTTAATATGGTTAAACAGACAGACAGACATGGCTAAGTTTCAGAGTTTGTTTATGATTAAGAATATATTTATATATTGTATACCGCCCAACTAATGGGAAGCGCATAAGAAAATTTTTTTAAAGTATGTGATAGAAGAACAAGTAATACAAGTAAGAAAATTAAATTTGTCTTCAGCCAAATTTTTAATATCCTCCACATTAACGAATTGTGAATTTTTGTGCTTAATAGATGGATTTTTGTCGATTTTGGGCGTGGATTTCAACCTCTTTTGTCCAATGTAAATAGCAATCTTCCTGAAGAAACTAAAAGTGTCTAAATAAAATCAGTATCAGTTCAATATCTTCAAATTTACGATCGTGAACGTACCTACAACAGACGGACATACGAACCGATTGTCTCAGTTTTTGATAATGATTCTGACGCCTCTTTCTCGGTGTTGCAAATGAAATGACAAATTCAGCATACTTTCCATCACTAAGGTTGAGGATATAATAATTTGAGTATAACGAGCACTTACTCTGTCGTTCATTTTCTATTGAGTAGATGCATGTAATACAATCTACAATATACAACTCGTTTGGTTTTTGTATACCATATAATGGATTATCCAATGGCAACTGAAGACAGACATTGATTTGCAGTGCAATCATTTCAGATTTTGGCAATCGTTATGGTGTCACTTTTGTTTCATTCCACTCTTGTGCGTTATACTGTAAATATTGCTGTGTTGTTATGTGATTAGTAATAGAAGCAGTAGCAGTCGTAGTGGTGGTGAGGGGTTACAAGCAACATACTTCACTGGTGGCTTCAGTCTCTATGCATATGTACCGTTTGTCAAGATTTATGGTTTTACTAAAAATTTCGATTACATTTTTCCTGCAAACGTTATCACATATATCTCTTCCTTATCACTGTCACTGTGTTTGTTATTATATTGTTGTTGTTGTTGTTATTATTATTACTGTTTAGGATGATCATTAACTTTCGAGTACAAAAGTTAAATTGAAAATTTCATTAAAAAGTTTACATTGGCAAAGTTTTTCATCATTTCGGAGCTCAAGCTAAACGGTCGTTAAAGCAAAACGTCCACTCCTTGAATCATCCATTCTTCCCTACCCCACCCACTTACCCACCCACCTCATTCACTTACTCATGACGACGATGATGATGATGATGATGGCAATGTTGATGATAGCTTGACCACACTCGTAAATAATTTATGAAATTTTTTTTGGACTCAATTTGTAACTGTTGAACGGCATGTGTACGTATGTGAGCGTAAATTTGTAACCAATTCTGGTGACATGATATTGCTTGAAAATGAGGTAAATTGTCTTGCTGAACTTTTGGCAAAGACAAATATTTCTTTTTTTTTTTTTTTATGTTCACAGCGTACGATGATAATGTGCTGGCCAAATTTATCAATTTCCGTTATGGGTACTGGGCTTACAAAGGCTTCCATTTGTGTGATTATTCATAGAATTTTCGAAAACAATTTATTTGACTTGTATTTAAGGGAAGCAGGAGAGAGAGAGAGAGAGAGAGAGAGAAAGAGTTTGCATTAATTATCATTCTACAGCAGTTGCGATGAAGAGTATATTAAGTTTAAACAGTTATTGATTCAAAATTATTCCGTCTCTCCATCTGTACGTCTGTCCGTATTATTACGCAATAATAATATCTACAGTTTACATTATTTGAGATATTTTGACAGTTTTTTTTTAAATTATACTTCATCTCTATAAAGATTTTTCACGACATTATTGTATATAGCGCTGACCAGCGTTTAGTGACATTGCACTAAACAATTGGCCACAAGTGGTGTAGTGTGATTAAATGGTTCAGTTTGACCGACTTTAGAAAACCGTTCAATAGAATACAAATGAATGTGAATGTGAATGTGAATATGTGTGTATGTGTGTGTTTAAGTAATTTTGTGGCAAAGTCATATACTTGCTTATAATCCATTAGACTTGATTTCACATCGTACAACAAGCTGTTGTAGAAAAATAATTAGTTAGTAATGAAAAGGAACTCTTTGCAAGCTTGTACACAAGGATAAAAAAACAAAAGTAATAGAAAAACAATTTAACCGTCTTTTCATGTTAACACTGTTCAAGGCTTGTTCGTTTTTTATTTGTAATTGTCAACTGTTAACAATGAAAAGCGAGGTTTTTGCTTTTTGCAACAGACAAACAACAGTTTACGTATAAAAGTTAAAAAATATGAAATGAAAATATTTTCTTGCATATTAATGCAGACAACGCACTTTTACAAACCCACTCACATATTTACGACGCATACGTACAGCCAAAAAAGGAACATTTTACACCGTCACGACAATTAACACTTTACTGCTGTTGCTGCTGCCGCCGCCGACTTGTGTAATGTACAATATGTATAATAAAACAAGTGAAAAAACAAAATTTTGGCTTAAGCCAAATCCTAAATACACTCCACCTTTCCAAACAAACAGAGGGCGTGGCATTTAGTTAATAACGCCTTCTATAGTTTATAAATTATATAATCAACCTCCACATTAAATTCAACACAAACAGTTTTTTCTTTGAATTGTGGGCGTGTCTGTTGTACGCGCGACCATACCCATTTTTGGTACTTCGATTAAAGATGTAATTACAAAAATGTGTATTTCAATTTCGTAAGTTAATTTTTTTTGACGATATATAGATTTTTGCAGAAATGTGGGCGCGGCTCTCAATCGATTCTGCCTAATTTAAATGGTGTTGTGTGGAATTTATAAGTTTCTGTAGAAAATTTCAAATTTTTTGACTGTGAGAATGCCAACAACAGACAGACACATGAACACACGGACGGACCTAGACATACCTAGATTGACCAAGTTTATAATGCTGATCAAGAAAATATATACTTAGTAGGCTGTCTGACATCTCTTTCGGGGTATTGCAAATGACGATCAACGTGGAGGGTGTAATGAAAAAATCTGTATAGTGTTTGTAAAGTTACTCCAGCGCCGTTGTTGCTGTTGCTGCACAATGCCACAATACAATATGTAAAGTAAAAGAACCGGGAAATGAAAATCCTCAACAATTAGTACTTGAATTTTCTCAACTCATTTTTATAGTTAAAAATTGCATTTCTTCCGGTTTGCGGAGAATTCACTTTCTGTCTCTTTCTTCGTCTCTTTTTCTTTCATTTTAATTTTTGTCGGTATAAGCAGCTTTTTGTTTATGTGACCATCTGCTGCTGTTGCTACTGCGGCTGTTGCTTGTGTTCGTGCTACTGAAAAAGTTATAAAATATTAGATGTCTGTCATGCTGTGTGGTGTGTGCGTGCGTGACCAGTTAGGTAACTGCTGTTTGGTTTGTTGGTTTTTTCCTTTTTACTTCTTCTTTGTTGTTGCTATTATTATTGGGTATTTATGGTGATTTTCTCAATTAACTTATTGTACCGATTATTCACTACGTAATTCGGTTCAATTACTTGAAACAACCAAATTAGTTTCAAAGAGTTTATATTGTCGCCGTTATTAAGTACAGTGATGCTTGCACAACACGGACATGAAGTGAGTGCCCTTTATAAATGCCGCTTAAATTTCTTTTCGTTTCTTTATAGAGACCAAGACTTAATTTACCCTGTTTAAGAAGCTATGCTATGTTAAGTTTGTGTTGTCTATCCGTCCATCTTCAGCAACATTGTTAACGTAATTTTATTACTTAATTAACAAATATTTTAAAATTCACAATCATAATTAGTACAACCTGTAACATATGCATGTACATGTAAAAGTTCACGCTCTAATTCTTTATAGATTACGAGTAATCAGTACTTGAATTTCATATATATTGTTAAGAGAAGTACCTTTGATATAAGCATTCTAGGTATAATAGTATATATGGTTTTTTGAATTTAAACCTATAAAGAATAAGGGTCTCTCCTGTACCCCTTGTTTATTTTTGATTAATTATTTAATTAGAAAATAAAGAAAAACCAGTTAAAAAGAAATAAAAAAAAAAACTATTATATTGCTTAATTGGGTACCTGCTACGCCCACAAGGTGCAGGGTATTCAAAAATCGCGTTAATTCGAATTAAGTTTTTCTACTTGTTCATGCTCCACATTCAAAGGATTAACGATTTTGCATTCCATTAATGAGACGATAGCAACAAAGAACGAAATGTAAAGAAATGTCTGTAAGAATCTTGCCTGCCAATTTAAATCCTTTACCATTAAACTGCACGCATGAATTTCAATTTGAATACTGCTTGTGTTGCACGGTTTATAAGGTTTTAAGATAGATTCACATTTTATACCCTCCACACGGCTGTAAGGTCAAAAGTTTTGCAACACTTGGAAGCCGGCTTCAAAAATCCTACAATTGTGTTGTTCATATAATCAGTGAGAATAACATTTGATTGTAATATTTGAAGCAGTTGCAACAATAAATGTTTCCATATAGAGAACATAAAATGGACAGACGGACACTAAAACATCAGTTTTCATTTCTTAATAATTTATTTCATTCATGTTGTGACTAATGACTGTACATGATGGTTACCAGCTGACTGATAAATTTAAAGCATATTTAGTTCAGAACTTGAATGATGAGGAGGGGTGTGATGTATATAAAAGTGAGCATTAAGGTTTCACGAGATGCACACACATACTATAATATACAATTTATCCAGAACAACTCACCTATTTACCCATTTATTTAACAGAAAATGAAACAATGCAAAACTATAACGCGGTTGTTCTTTTTTTTTCTTTTTCGTTTTCGTTTTTCATTTAAAAAAGTTTCACATAACAACGACTGCGACTACAACCGTGATGGCTATGATTTCAATGTAGGCTGAAGCACTTAGTGGAAAAGTGCGGTAAACGAAAATGTAGTACATATACCGGTGTCTGTGTGTGTGTGTATGTGTGAGTGTGTTTGTGAGGCTATTGTTTTTTATCTTAATGCATTGTTGTGTTTGTGCACTAAAACATTCAGATGGAAAAAAACAAAAGACAGCAAAAAAACTCCTACAGCAATAAATACATATGTGTATACACAAACATATATATGTTATTATGCCGCTTATTGTTGTTAGTTGTATTGTAAAATGTGCTGTAAATGTACAATATATAACACACATACACACACATAAATAAATATGTTTAAATGTGTCACCCTTGCTTGCATATCCATTTGTTTTACTTTCAAATAAATGCACGCACACACACACACACACACACACAAACACACACACACACACACAACAAATTTTCAGTCTAAATAAGAATGCAAGCATACGTATGTGGGGTGTAGGTGTATATGTGTTTATATTTAAGTTGTCACATACCCACACGCATACATATTATATAGCCGAGTAAATATATATAAGTGTGTGTGTGTGTGTGGTGCGTATACTTTCCTTGTGACAAAGTTATTTGCTGTTACTCACGTGCATATGTTGTCATTTTGACAGTTGATATGTGGCGGAAGTTAACTATTTGAGGTTCTTGTACTCGTTTTAAGTTTTTCGAGTTAAACTTTCTTATTTTTTTATACTCTCTACATAATATGAAACTATGCTAAGTTTGTCATATCATTTGCAACACCTCGAAGATAGCGTAACATATCATACAAAATATACATACATATATATTAATGATTAGTATCAAAAACTGTGTCCATCTAGACGTGTCTATCTGTGGTATTTTCATTTTCGATCGTAAACTTTGACATATTGAACTGAATTTTTTATTTTTTTTGTTAGTTTCTGCAGGTAAATCGTTATTTAAATTGAAAAAAAAATTATTTAATTGAATGCCACTCCCCCCACAATCGATAAAAATCTCTTTGTTAACCAAAAAAGTAGATTTAGGAAGTTGCATAATATGTACACTAATAGAGGGTGTAATAAGGTACCTGTCACGCCCACATTTTGTACAAAATGTGAAGGGTACTTAAGATTTAGCTTTAGCCAAATCTAGTTTTTTACTTGTTCTTCATTTAATTTGTGTTGTTGTTGTTATTTAGTGCTTCCTTTACTCAATGCCTTGTACGTACATTCCGTTCAGTTGGTGCCGTTTGATGCTGAACGTATTCTTACATTACACATTTCGTTTTCGTTTTCTTCTTCCATCAATTGAAAGCAAACAGTAAGAATTTCTCTCTCCCACACACTCTATTTATTATATTGTATGTTCACACAGGATACGTTTGACATTGAGTGTATAAAAAAAGAAACACGCAGTGGAAGTTTTATGGGTTCTTGATACAATTACAAATGTCTTTTAAGTTACAGTGCACAGCAGCACCTACACAATCCTGCTTTTCACTTTTATTTAATGGTGACCATTTTTTATCACCTCTTTTTTATACACTGAACCACATGTGGCAATGAATATATTAAGTTTGTGCGGATGTTTGTAACTTTTAAACAGCAAATGTCACACCCATCTTCAATTATATCGATTGCTTCAGAATCAAAATCTGACGAGATTTAACCATGTTTGTCTGTATGTAAGCAAGCTACACGTGCAATTTTTGGTAATATTTCAATGAAATTTGGTATAAGGACATATATGTATTTGTCCAAAGAGGAACCCAATTGAAAATGGATTTGATTGGAAATCTTTTAGAACCCCTCCTCATATAAGATGTTTTGTTAAAGGTTAATCTTTATATGGAAAAAAATCGCAGTTCTTAATATTTTTCGACAAAATTTAGTGAAGGATAGTTAATTAGCTTCATATATGGCTATACCAAATTTGGACCTGATCATACCATATTTGAAACCTCTTTCCATATAATGATATTTCACGAAGTGACTTGTAAGACAAATGCCTCGCGTTTACCGGCACAACTAAATTAATTGTAGCATAATTTAAGGAGCTAAGTAATGTTGGGGTGTTAAATGGTCAGGCTTGACCGACTATAACATTTTCACTTGTTTTATATGATTGTGTTGCTTCTTACATTGGTGTTCATAAGTGAAACATAATTTTTTTGATTATATTGATTGGAAAAAAGGATTTTGTGACATCTACGGAAATATTTTGTTTGCATGTGCCTTCAATGGAAGCTGTGATGTGTATGTGTGTGTGTATGTATGTATATATGCTTTTGACATTATCAAAATGATAACACTACTAAATGGTTTTTGATCCTTTAATCAATCAAAATTGTATATTTTATGAACTTTTATGTTCCACATAAGATGGGAGATGTACTTAGTTTGTTAATACATTTAGAACATCCAGTAAAAGAAGTCATATATGCTATAAAGTATATATATATTTTTGTTTGGTATCAAAAGTTGAGTCAATAATGTGATGTCTGTACGTCCATCCATATCTGTCTTGGTAGAAACGTTTACGCGGTCGCAAAAATCGATATATTGTATTCTTTGTCTATGCATTTAAGTTGCTATTTGAGATAAGTGAAATCAGTAGATTATGCCATGCCTGCAATTAATTATTTATTCATAACATAAAAGGCGTGTCATAAAAACAAGAGCGTCCTCTTTAAGTCACTATACAAAAGTGTATTGCATTTGATTGCCAAGTTCACATTCTGCGTTAAACTTAGATTAAAAATTGTGAAATTGTGAAATTGCGGGCATGGCTGTTAAGCGATTTTGCCCATTTTTTATGACCGGTATAAAATTTTAATTTAATCTTTACAAAGTTTAATTGTATAATGTACCTCTTATGAATCCAGCAAAAATCAGACAGAGAGAGAGACCGGCTCTATAAGATGTCACATATTTTATTATTAAGCACCTACATATTTCCTTTCTATGCAGAGCAAACCCAACAATCTTTGTTTCCAAGCAAACGTTTTAATATGAAAAAAAAAAAATAAAATAAAATAATTAACATTAACGTAGCACATAACAAATGACGTACTGAAGTGGTAAATGCTTAAATATGTACACGCACATATACATACACACATATATATATATATGTAGTAGCTGCTGTTTTACTCGCTCGTATTTCATTTCCTATACAGTGTAAAATAATTTATATAACTTCCGTTGAACATTTAAAACTGTCTCCCGTTGTGTGAGGATGGATGGTTGAGTTGGTCGACTTGGCTAATGGAAAAATATTAAATTAAGTTCCATGCTAATTAACGTAATTAATGTATGCGGGCGCACTTTGCTGACACACGCTTTAACAAATAGCGTTTTTGTGAGATTTTGTATGTTTTGCAATTACTTTAACATCTTTTAATGGATGTATAAATAGAGAAAATTTTTTCCTTTTTTTAAGCAACAAAGTGAATTACAGTTGTTTTGTGATAACACCATAGATGGACATGGAGGGAGGTAACATGAATAACTAAATGTGGTTGGCACCATATCTTAAATACCCTTCATATTTGTTTACTAAAAGTGGGCGTGACTGGTATTTGATTACACTTGCTATGGTTTATGTATTATGTGTCAACTAACAAATCGGTTTTCACACCAAATGATTTTTTTTTTTTTTTTTGGATATTGTGGACGTTTATGTTTTATAACCACGCCCATTTTTGAAACATCATTGGATTGATTAATTATAAACCAAATTTCAATTTCATAGTTAAATTTTTGTAGCAGATAAATAGATTTTTTTTTGAAGGTGGGCGTGGCTCTTGAACAATTCTGATTAATTTAAATAGCTATCTGCATTAATATAATAGACAAACGGACACAACATGTGTATATCGACTCAGTTTATGATTCTGATGAAGAATGCAGATATTTTGTTTGGTATCTGACACTTCCTACTGATTGTTGCAAATGGAATGGACTAAGATGGTACGTATAAAAATGCACTTTAAAAATTGATCTTATCTTCAGTGTTTATTTAATTAATAGCTTGTCTTTGTGTTATACCCTATATGATGGAAGAAATTATCAGAATATAATAACAGTTATATTCCCCTCCTTTGCTATTATATTAAGCAAACTAAATTCACCTTAACAATCAATTGAAAAAATTTGAGGAAAACTCATCAACTGTTAAAACTGATGTTTGTGTTAACAACAATTTGTTATCAATTTTATTGTATTGTTTAACGCATTTCATTATTTCATCTACTACTTCAACGTCTACTTCTATTACTGCTGCTGCTGCTACAACTTTTCAAAATAGTTTTTGCTCTTCAAATTATATTTTCACATTATCTATCTAAATGTTTTACTCTTGGCACAACTTTTACCATAAGTACAAAAACAAGAAAAATGGAAATCGAAGAAAAAAAAAAATATAACATAAGAAGATTTAGCTAATAATTGTCTGGTAATTTTGGTTGCCATTATGTCCGTGTGAGTGTGTGTGTGTGTTAACGTCTTTTTAAATTTAGCAACTTTGCTCGTTGACAGCACCCGGGCAGCAGTGATGGGAAGCAGAATGTGTACAGAAACATAAAAAATTATAATCAAGATAAATAGTGAAAAATAATAAATTCGGTAAAAGCAAACATTCAACAGAACAGTTGAGAGATAGATAAGAAGGGTAAGAAAAAGAAGTAGAACAATAAAGTCAAATGTTAAAACAAATAAACAAAAACAATGAAGAGTACGGGAAAAACACAAAAAACATAACAACAATATTTTAAAACCAATTGTGTATAAAAAATATTTTTGTAATGAAGTTGAGCATAATATGAGAACCAACAGAAAATGACAAAAGTTGAGGAGTTTTTGTCCTTTTCATAGAAGCCTTAAAGATCCCAAAACATACTTGATCAGCATCAAAATCTGTATCGATTGTGACATTTCCGTCCATATGTCCGTTTCTCTATCTGTTGTTGCTACTCTTATGGTCGTAACTTTTGAGATAATGAGCTTTCCGGTATCCAACTTATAGTGGCTCTTAACCCATTTCGGACAATTTAATTTAACAACCTGTGCATTGATATTGGAAAGAAATCTATAAATAAAATTTAGGCTAAATATCTCAAAAATATTTTTTCAAAATTAATAAAAAGGTAAAAGAAACATTCATGTAAATAATTGAATATTTATGATAAAAAACCCTCAAAACCACACGGACGTATAGACTTACCTTAAGCGGAGGATATAAAAATACAAAGATTAACCAAAAATAATAATAATTGACAAGTCTAAGGCCAAATCACAGATTGGAATATTTTGTGAATTGTGTGCGTGACATATTTATAAAGCCGCCAGATATTTCTGCTATGCAGCTAGATCTTTAAAAATTCAAATGTTGTATATTTTGTCAGCTTTATTAGTCTGCCGCATTTCTTCCGTATTCAAGCTGTTGTTGTAAGAAAAATTTAATTTTTTTTTTTTTGTAATAAAGTACTTGTACCGGTCCGAACATCATTCATGTGGAAAGTGCTGGTGACTGTGGTGAGATTGGTAGTTATTATGATTTAACCTTTGTTATGATTACATTCACAAATGTTATCCACTATCTATCACTACAATCACACGAACGCACACATGAGTGGGACACTTAACACAAACACACACATAAGCATAAAAATACCTGAAGTGAATATCTGTCGTAACCAGGGATCATTGAAAATGAAATATCTTTGTTTGCTTCACTCAAATTCTGATTTCCTTTATATGTTTACATACGCCACACGCCACAAACATACACTCGTGCATCATTGCATTGTATTGTATTCCACGTTTACTGTTCCCGTATGTTTGCTATTCTCTTTTACACTCTACACGCTATTCCCATCGCAGGTTTAATGTAAAGTTTCCTGAGTCTTTATATAATGGGGAAGCTTCAGGGACCCTACAAAGTATATATATTCTTGATCAGTATTAAAATCTGAGTCCATCGAGATAAGTGCATGCGTGTGTTCGTTCACACACACGCAGGTGAAAGGTTCACGGTCGTTAAGATTGACATATTGAGGGAAAATTTTGTACAGAAACCTTTTATCGTGTAATTGCTGCAAGCAGGTTTCTATTTAGATTATGTGCCACGCTTACAACTTAAAAAAAATTATCATAAAAAATTGAGCATTTGATATGCGCTTTTATAATTAGTCTTTGCACTGATGTGCTAAAAGTGGGCGTAGTTGGATAACAGATACGCGCACACTTTGCAAAAAAACTTTTTCGGAACAGAATTTAACGTTTTAGTTGATGTGTAATATATGAACTATAGAGGGCGTAATCATGTATATGCCACGCCCACTATTTCTATATAGATGTAAAGAGTACTTAAGATTTGGCTTAAGCCTAATTTAGTTTACTTACTTGTTTTTACAAGTCCCTTTGTTCGTTTCTTTTTTACTTCTTTGCCGCTTTACCTTCTTGAGTTACATACAATTCCTGTCAGAGCTATAACAAGTAATGAAACGAAATTTGGCTTAAGCCAAATATTAAATACCTTCCACATCTATAACGGTGGACGTGGCAGATATATATATATGTATTGTGCTCTTTTTAAGTAGATCGATAGACACCAGGACACACGGATTCGACTCAGTTTTCGATGCTGATCAAGAATATATATACTTGTAGGGTTGCTGACGCCTCTTTCTGAGTGTAGCAAACAGAATAAAAAACTTAGTATACCCTCATCACTAAAATGGAGGGTATAAAAACACACATCCATTAAACGTTCGTATGTGTTTAATCTTCTTCTTGCATAAATCTGTTCTTTTTTGTGTCGCATCATTGACGTTAGGAATACTATTTAATTGAAACAAATGTTTTTCCTTTTTGTTAATCCAAATCGATTTCCTAGCATTCGACTAAATTATCTAAAACACACAATTTAGAAGTGGAAATAGAAGTTTTATAACAGTTTATTGTGAAGGGTAAGCAAGAGTAAATTGTTCAAAATTATATCATCAGTGTTGGTAGTAAAAATGTATGATGAAAGGAAAGTCTCTTCATATGTTTGCTAAAGTTTCAGAGACCTTAAAAAATATATATAAAAATATTAAATTTGAATTTGATTTAGGCCAGAATTTATGAAACTTAGCGTAGGCGTGGCATGCATATGATTACGCCTGGTGAACGTATTACGTATAATCTTGTAAGTGGAGTTTTACGCTCAGTACGGTTTTTTGTAAATTGTGGGCGTGGTTATAAACCGATTTCACCCAATTTAAATAGCGATCTGCGTGCGGAAAGTAAAAGTGTCTGTACAAATTTACAGCTCAATATCTGAAATTTTACGCCCGTGAGAGTTCCAACAACATACGGACATGCAAATGTCCAGATCGATTCAGTTTTTATACTATTAGTAAATATGTTTTCATCTCTTATTGAAAGACCCACAAGAAGCAATGCAACAAAATGCACAAAAAGTGAATGCTATACACATATTTAAATATCGTATACAGCTACGGTTGACATGTGAGAAGTATAAAGCTGAAGCAACGGTAGTAGCAGCAACAGTAGCAGCAGCGTAAGCAATAAATTTACATAATTGTTTCTCCTTCCAAATGAACGGCCATGAAATGATGCTAAATGAATTTGAATTGTGTTCGAAAGCATATCACAGAGGCAACATCTACAACAAATTAGGGAATTTGCCATGGGAACATTACCTACACCTACATACTCTGCATTATTTATCACAATACCTCCTATGAAGCAATTCTATCGCATATCGTTAAGCTAATTTAAATATACAGAATATGTGAAGTGAGGTAATATTCTTAGGGTTTGTTCAATGTGTTAATGCAATGATTATGCACCTTATACTGGTATACAAAGTTTGTTAATCCGTTTGCAACTATCAGAAGGAAATCTTACAGACTTCATAAAATGTGTTTTATCCAGATCAGCAGGTAAGGACGTTAGGTCAAATATATAATTGTTAATTTTTTACCGTTGCGTAATGCCGTTATATGCGGCACATATCTGGCTTCAGATATGTGCCCGTTGGTAAGCATCTACAAAATTAGGTACCAGACTAAAGACGTCCCTCCATTTCTTATTAGAAAAAATCACGCCCACAATTAACAAAAATTAATATAACAAGTCAAATACCTTAAATACTCTGCACATGTACATACAAACAGTAGGCGTGACAAGTATATGATGATGCTCTCTAATAGCGTTTGTTTTCATATCATCATCAAAATGAGTATTACGTCCATTTTTGGCATAGCAATGTATATGTATACTGGTACTGTGGGCGTGATATTTGTCCGATTTTTTAATAGTTAAACAGAATTCTGCATGTAGAAAGCGAGTTTTCAAGTCCACATTAACGGTACGTATTGATGTAATAATGGGTAACAATGATAGGTCTCTTAGATTTGGCGTTCAACTAATATGGCACTTTTTTACTTGTTTTCTTCTGTGTGCTTTATTTGACTTGACCAATTGTCATATATTGTAAAACTGTTGTACGGTTTAAAGATTTATTGCCCCATTCAAGCAATTAAGGGTTAATTCAAATAAATTACAAAAACAATACACTTTTAACTCAGTGTACATGTGCCCATTAACCACTACCAACCATAATCAATGGTATGTATTTTAAATTAACAAAATCCGTGCAATACATTTCCTTTAATTTATTTAAAATTCTTTTCTTTGGTAAAATTGTCCCAATTTTAAATGAACTGGAAGAAGAGATGCGGAGTGAACTGAAATTTTTGTACAAACTTGTCTAGTTACTGTATGTTGATTCCTACTTAAATTAAGTAAAATCGGTGAAGAGGCACGCCTACAGTGAATAAAAGTCTCTTCATTAGTCATAAACATGAAGTTGAAAAGTTATTCGACTTATATAAAAATAGGTCATGTGCTAAAAACGAGCGGGGCCGGGTCCTTATTTTATTTCCTTATAATACATAAATTATTTATATAATATATGAAGCGCCCCGCCCACTATTTCTTTATAGATGTAGAAGGTATTTAACATTTGGTTTAATGTAAATTTTTTTTCGGTATTTTCAGCAGAGACATAACAATTTTGTAATTTCATAAAAAATTAATTCTTGAATATTTCTCTAGATCTGTTAACGTAAAAATTTTAATCAAAATTAACATTTTTATAATAATGAAGTTTAAAAACAAGCAATGTTTATATATTGTTAAAAATTACTACCGTAATTCTGAGTTGGTTGTCACAACTTTAAGAGCCAATGTTCGGTCGTAATAATCGGTCCAATAACTCAATGATACTATGTTTTATTTTATATTTAATATAAAATTGTTATGTCCTTATTGGAAAACCCTTTACTTATTTTGATTTGCTCATTTTCACCAACTGTTTGATTGAATCTCGAAATATTTCATCTTTATAGCCGTTATGTGATGTTGTTATAAATTTAGAAGAATCTTTTATATTCTGGTCCCAAGGAAATTGACACTTTCGTATCCTATACTCTATAAATAATAATGATATTTTATTATGTTGGTCTTTAATTTTTCATGCCACTTGTTGTTAGTATGTGTGCGTGTCGTCAACGTAATGAAACATCAATGTCACAAAATTTAAACGAATTTTCATTTCTCCAATGATGCAAATATGCAGAACGGTATATAAAATAAATTAAAGGGCTGTGATAATGTGTGTACGTATGTGTGTGTGTGTGTGTGTGTGTGTGTGTATAGTTGTTGTTGTGAAATGATGCTGTGTGTCATATAATATGAGTGCGTGCTGCTGTCATTCTAATTAGATTCTCTGTTATTTAAAAATTCATGGCCCAAGTTATGAGAAGTCGTTAAGTGACAGTTGCCGACTCTCTCCCGGCCTAATGCTCTGGTTTGCAGGCGTTTCTATTTACGTATGCCCACACTGCCATAAATCCTCTGCATTGTATATGCATTTAGGTGTATTTAAGCGTGGTTGGTTATGAGAGAAGACACATGAAGAGAGGGGAGTGTGTTTGAGAGTAAATGTAAGGAAACGTTTGAGTGTCGTTTTATGCCACATATAGGAATGTACGTATATTTGGCGAGTATTCATTTTGAAGGTGTACGCAAGCAAAGGTGTGCATGTGTATGGGAGTGTTAAATCTAATATTCCTGTTGTTATGGCTCCCCGATGAAAATGAATAGATATCAAATTCACACAAGAGGCATCAACTACAGACACCCACAAACTAACACACTCACACACACACACACACACACCATAGGTAAGTGTCACTCTCTCTATCCCTCTCACTTGCACACCTTTACATATATTTTTTTATGTAACACATTCAGTCATTTCCACAACAATATATGTAACCATGAACAAATTTATGCGGTATTCACTGAAAACTTTATACAATTCGTTTAAGTGAAGCTTCAGAATTCGATAAGAATTTACCTAACATTTTATGAATCAATATTTATATATTACCACAATATAAAAAGGGGCCGGCAGGAATATGCTAAGTTTGTTGTTTCATTTATAATACCCAGAAGGTATATATATTCTTCTTGATCTGACCTAATCTAGTCATAATCGGCCGTGCATTGCATAAAAATCTAGTGTATGAGGGCATCCTTTAAAGTGGGCGGTAAAGTATAACAAACACGCCTCCACTTTACAAAAAAACTTCATTTATACAGAATATGACGTGAAAATTGATATGTTGTATATGCACTGATATGAAAAGGCGTAATCAGGTATATGTCAAGCCCACAATTTTGTTTATAGATGTGAAAAATATTAAAGATTTGATCTAAGGCAAATTATATTTTGCAGCATACTTCTGACAACGCACGCACACACGCACCCATTTATATTCTGAAAGTGCTGTTGTAAGCAAAATTCTGACATCATTAAAATGATAATGTATTTAGTAGTTATGATTTTGACAAATTTTAATGTAACGCACACACATATGCATTTTGTACTAAGATTATATGTGTAAGTGTGTATGTTTTATTAAAATGTTGTATTGCCAATCAATTACTTACTCATGTGCAAACGTGAGTGCTGTAATTACATGCATACATATGAAACATGTCTATATATACATAGTTTTTTTGTTTGTATGTATTTGTGTTGAAGTTTACAGGTGAAGGTCTTGAATAAATAATAAATACGTTCATTAATATTGTTTAAAATAAATCGTATTACAACATTTTATGCAAACACTTGCACAAACATCGATAAACTTTTCCAATCGTTCCTTGACTATGTATATATATGTATGTATGTACACATACACGTACCATCATCTCATCACATTTAATCGTATTTTCTACTTATATAACTTATATGCAAGGATTGTGTGATAATTAAGAAATTACGTTTTAAGAACATGTGTTACGTGTGTAATTGGGTGTTTAATTTTGTTCCGATGTTGTTGCAAAAGGAAATGATCTGTTATACGTAATATTGCACCAATATAAAGGTTAAACAATTCATCAATATCAGGTCACACAGATTCTTTCAAGTAATATTCTGCCACACCAAATGGGGAGTGTACTCAGTTTGTTGTTCTGTTTGTAATGCTGAATGGGAGGAATCAGACATCTCACAAAATATATATATATATATATTCTGGATCTTAATCAATAAAATAAAGTTAAAAGTTGGAAAGATGGAAAAAAGGGCGTGGTTTAATAATAAACATGCTCAAAATGTATGAAAAAACCTTTATTTGAGGCGTCATTCGAATTCGTTGATTGATAAACCAAACGTACATACACCATTACAAAGCATAATTAGGTACCTGCCGCACCCACTTTTTCTTATATATATAGAACATGTTTAAAATTTAGTTAAAGCTACATTTGTTTTTTGTTTTTACATTCTTTTATTCACTTGATACATCTAGTTGCCACGCCCATAATTTTATTGTACTGTATAATGCAAGTCGGAAATTGTTCTTAAGAGCAGTGTATACAGAATATGTCTTAAATGAAATTGAATTTATTTATTGTACTTGTTGCTGCATTGTTCTTGATTCCATTAAGAAAATGAAATTTATGGTTTGGCATAAAATTTAAAACATGAACATAAACGAAAAGATTAGTTCAGGGAGACCATATGAATATTTAATTTAATTTACATACACACACACATACAATATGTAGATGAACACAACTAAAGAATAAACAAATGGTATACAAAGCAGCTTGCAGACGAATGGTGAATACATGGCCAGAAGGCCATAATTTATGAAAACCTGGTTACGAGAAATTTAAATTAAAATAAAAATCAGTCTATAAATATTAAACCAAAAATGTTGCATAATCTGAATCATATGTACAATAATTAATGTAAGATTGTCATTTACAATACATTGGATGAATACAAACGAGCGATTGAAGGAGGGGATGAGAGAAAGATAAATTGACTTAAATCTATTTTCCTTGCAGATGCCAAACGACACTCATACATTATGTAATATTTACCGATCAGTGTGTGTAAAGCTGAATCATTTTCTTATCTTACCTGTACCGGTACCTGTACCTGTAGCTTTCCCGACAACTGCAAGTTTATATAAATAATCACTGAACACGTATTTGGGCAAGGGTGACACAGTGGGGGTATACTCTGCCCACCTTTGTACTTGTATATGTACATGTTTCGCATAAATGCATAGAGATTCTGGCACATCGATGTTTAGTTAAGTTCTATATTGCTCACGGTCATAGGTAGTGTGTGTGGAGTGTGTACAAATAAACTTGAAACTATAGAATTTCTGTTTGGAATGGGAACGAAAAGGAACCACGCCAAGAGACAACACTATCAAGTGTACGGTACTTGGCAACGGAACTATTTCTACACTAACTTGTACACACACATACTTACTTCATATTTGCTTACATGTTTTCTTTGTACATTATTGCTTTTCCTTATGCATACTCATACACACACAAATACACACACTCGCATGTAAATGAAATAGGATTGAATATTTAACGTTAGTGTATAATGTGGCGACATGCACTGTATATTTATACTTTTATTACTCTGTTTTGCTTTTCGTTTTTTTTTCTTTTGTGTTTTTTTATGTAAGTAATAACACAAATCGCATATACCAGCAATACATGAGAATTGGCATGGATGGCAATTGGAAACCTTAAATGTATCGAAAATGTGCTTTAATGCGATAAAATAAAATAAGAGCTGATTCGTTTGGTTGTTAATGGATAGTTTTTGGTTTTATGGAAGCACACACAAACATAATGAATTTTTTATACTCCATAATACTATAAAGTATACTAAGTTGATCATTCCATTTTGCAACACCCAACAGATTATATATACATATATATATTTGATCAATATTAAAACCTTAATCGATCTAGATATGTGAGTCCGTGTATCCATCTATTTTCACTATCGTAAATTTTAACCTTTGGCGCAGAATTGGGCAAAAATTGGTTGAGTGCCACGCCCACAATCAACAACAATCGATTTATTGCCCATAAAAATTTACTTATGAAGTTGAAAAACATATATTTGCACTTACATTATGCGTCGATGTGGTAAAAGTGGGCGTGGTTGGATAACAAACATAACGAAAATTTATAAAAAATTGTACTCAGCGTAAAACTCGAAATACATACACTATTGGAGGGCCTAATTACGTAACTGCCACAAATGTTTTGAAGGAATATTTATTAACCATTTGTACACCTCTCCTTATTATACATTCCGCATAACTTGGGCAGTATGCTAAGTTTACTATTCCGTTTGCTATACCAAAAAACAGGGTTTAGAGGCGTTTGTGCGAGGCAAATAACACATCGATGGATAGCGTAAGTACCAAATTTATCAAATTTCGACTTTATGGCTAAATTGATTTTTATCAATTGTGGGCGGGTGTCCTGACCAATTTTGCCCAATTGGAATAGTGTTGTGCGGCCAGAAACTAAAAGTGTAGTAAGTACAATCTCAAAATTTGTGACTGTGAGTATTTCAACATCAGACAGACACACAGAAGCACTTACAGATATATTCGATATGATCGTCTTAGATTATTATGCTAATGAAAAATATGTTTACTTGAAAAAGTCTCTGACGCCTCCTACGCAGTGTTGCAAAGGGAATGGCAAACTTCGCATACACCCCATCTTTTATGTAGAGTATAAACACAGATTTAATAGCGTAAAGGCGTTAAAACATTTGCACCTTTTTTTTTTTTTTATCACATATGGCGGCTCAGTGCCGTTGGTTACAGACTATTAGCATATTTCTACACCCTTACTCCTGCACGGTACATGTTCATTGTCCATACTCATGTTCATGTGCATGTTTATTAATATACATAAACAGCAATTTAGAAACATTTTTCAAATTTCTATCGAGAGTATTGTTGTTGGAATATTTATGCAGATGAATGGTTTTAAATACACAGCATTAACATAAATTATTCTAAATCTCATTTAAAATATTTATAAATAAATTTTCCACACAAATGCCAAAGCAAGCAAGAAAAAAACGAAAATAAAATAATGAAAAATAAATCCAATCCATATAAACGTGACACCACCAAAAATGGTGAAAATCCATTTTTAATTTCGTATAAATTTCTATTAATGCGAAACTAATGTTTATAGATTAGCAACTAATTTGCATAGCATTGCTTTTAGTTAAAGTAACCGCTTTAGGACGAAAAGTAACCACATATTAATTTGTTATACCTTTCAACTTGGAGGTGCTGGAGATATATTAAGCGGAGCGTTAGAGATCTTATATTCTTGATTAGAGTCAATTTAGAAATCACTGTCCGTGTTTCCGTCCATTCTTGACATATTAACGTTCGCAAATTTTGAGATATTAAGCTAAAATTATGTACATACTCAGACTACTTTCTGCAATTTTAGCTCAATATCTGAGAATTTATGTCACAACAGACACACGGACATATGGATGAACATGTCTAAACCGACTCTTTCAAATACATTCTGGGCTCTCTGAATCAACTTCATCCTGACAGTTGACAGTATGATTATGCCGCATTCTTACTCTACGAAAAATTTAATTAACATAATGACACATTATGTGTCAATTGTTTGTATGTACAGGTCTTCGTATCATTTCCTGCCAAAACCACTTCTGACACTCACAATAATAAGCCAACAACAAGTACAAACTTTGACAATGCCACTCCAACCGTACATCTGTATGAGAAACTGTTTGCATTGTGTGCTATATGAAGCCTACAAGACAGGATGCAAGGAACCAAGGCTGCATTTCTTTGGATAGATTTAAATTATTGATATTAGTCTTGCATACCATAGTGTACAATATTATAGTTACACAGTTATTAAATAGTTATAAAGTAGTGCAAATAATAGGAATGCTTGTGATATATATTTGGAAGGTTTTTCAATAGACACATAACAATTTTGTATTTTAATACGAATAAACACTTAAACATTTTTTAAGATCTGTCAACGTAAAAACTTCAGTCAAAAGTAACATTTTTATAATAATAAAGTTTACAAACGAGCATCGAGCATATATTGTTAAAAATGACTACCGCAATTCTGAGTTGGTAGTCACAACTTTAAGAGCGTTTACATCAATGTTCGGTTGTCTTAATCGGTCCACCAGACAGACTGAGTATGCTATAGTGGATAAATTTAAGCCAAAATAGTCACTATTGAATGTTTCTGTAACAGATACCGCAACACTACCGAAAATATTTCAGCCGTAAGTGTGTAATTTGAGCCAAATCAATCGATTATACGCTGTTCCCTAGAATCGGGAATCTTTCGAGAAATGGTTTAGACGAATGGCCATGCGATTAAACGCCGTTGCATTTCCTTTTATGGTAAAGTTCATGCTAATAAGCCAACAAAGTTACAGGAGCTCAAAAACTATAACAAACGCTACGCCAACGTTGCCGCCGTAAAAGAGTGATGAAATTTTGGCTCAAAACAATCGATGACTGAAAACGTGCTTGCAATAGTCATATTAATGGAATCGCTATTTCATAGTTAAATGTTATATATGTACTTTATCCTAAATAAATTTTAGAACAAAAACTCAATTATTTTGTTTTTTATTTAAATACAAAATTGTTATGTTCTTATTGAAAAACTTTTTTTTTAACAACTGAATGAAAGTTTATCTCCTTTACAATAAATGTAACGCATTCGCCGTACATTTAAAAGACTTTATCAACCGTTTAGCGTTATATAAGTGTGTCAATTATTATTACTATATTTGGAAATGTGTTTTAATTTTCCTTTCGTCTTTTATTTCCATGAAATTCAGTTGTTTGCTTAACTAGGATAATCAAATTGTTTGATTACGTACATAATAGCAAATGTCTCCAACACTTACTTTCCTTACGCATTGAATTGCATTTCATGCTTAACACCTTGTATTTACTATTCCAATTGGGATTCTGTTTAACAATTTCATTTAAAATTTAATATTGTTAAGTATGTTATATTGTAAGATATTCAATAAATTTTACAACGCACATGTATACACATATTATATACTATTGTACATACATCCGAAGTATAATACTGCACTATAAATAATCTAAGAGTGAATTTTCTTGTAAAGTTTTCTCATATATCTTAGTCGAACTTGCGTATGTACGTCCTTACAATACAAGGATGTATGATGTATGTGTATGATATAAAAAATTGATTATTTGTGGTAAGCTATGCGAATTTTAGAGAGTCTCCTTGATTTCATTATGTTATGATTTATAAATGTGTAAAGATGATGGTCTCCACATAAGGTAGATGGGTTATACTTAATATTAACTATATTTATGATTAAAAAAAATGGGCGTGGTCACATAACACATAACAATATCCGCTTTATTACTTGATACGCAATATCTAGAGAGTAATCAAATACCTACCGCTCCCTCTTTTTTGAATAGAAGTAGAGGGTATTTGAGATTTTATGCTAACATGGACTTCATTAACTTTTTTTTATTGGATTCTCCTTTTTATTGGATTGTAAGGAGTTTCCCCGATGTTCCTGAATTTAATTTTTACTCCAACCGCACAAAAAGGAAAATACATTAACATGCAGTCACCATTCTTGGTACATCTCTTGCACCCGTTACATTTTATTTTTTAATTACTATATGAATACATCCCGTATAAGGGAATATGATATATTTTAATGCACTACACCGCCTACATCGTGTATTAAGTTTGTGCAGATGTTTGTAAAGTCTCACCAGATAATGATTTAGAGTCACTTTATAAATATATTTTACCATGAATGCATATAAATTTGTGTTCAATCCTTGAATGGGAATTGTTGACTTGTACGAGGGAATGTAGGGTGTTACTCTATAACTTTGTCATTTATTATCTTCTATATATGTATGCGTGTGTTTCTTTGATAACTGTCATCTATTTCCCTACGAATGCTTTTTTATACGTGTACCACTTATGCCGCATTCATACAGAATACTAAGCACTTTTCAACACAATAGATATGATTTCATAAAATATTGTTTTGTGTTAAAAAAAAAGGGAAATTTAGCTTAAGTCTAATCTGGCATACCCTTCACATTTATGGTATCAACTATGGTCGACTCAGATATATTTTTACGCCCTCTTTTAAAGACTAAATTAAGTTACAAGGTCAGGTCAAAAGATTAATTCTGTGTAATATAGATTGTGGACGTGGCTGTATGTATTTCAGATACGTTCGTCAGTTTTTGTGGTCTTGCAAAATGTTTGTTAAAAATGGGTGTGGCTGTCTGCTCATCAGGTTTTATCAGCATATTACATCACACTTCACACACTAGCTCAATTTAGGGGGCCTTGTAGGATTTTCTTTAATTGTGGGCATGGCTACCCGCATTACAAATTCTATCGACCAATTGATAGATGACACTTTGTAGCTCAGCATTTCTAGCCATTGACAAATTATGTAAATTATAGGCGTGGCAAAGGTTTTTGTGGTCATAGTACAATTTTCTTTTTTCAATTGTAGGCATGGCTTTATATATCTTAATATGTAAATCATGTTCCAATCAACTTAGACAATTTAATTTACTTTGATTTTAATTGTAACCAAAATTTTTTCAAATCTCTAAAATCTCTTGCAAGAGGAATGATGTCCTCATGGACATAAAATATTGTATAGTGCACAGAAAAAATGCAACGTGTGCTTGTAAATATATATGAAAGAGAGAAGGAGAGATAAAAACTACATATTAACGGAACTAAAAACGTAATAAACAGTGATTACCGTTATATAAGCGGCTTTTTGAGTAATAAGGTTAACCTTAGAGAAGCACATCTTTTGCACAGACACCACGTAGAGAGGTGTATGTGTACAATATGATTATATGTACATGTTATATGGATATAATGCCACACACAGCTTCAACTGGTGATTGCAGCTCGTAATCGAATACTTATAAAAGTTATTTTATTGTGCACACAAACTTTTATTGCATTTCCTTCTTTAATATGTGAACAAAATGTATCGCGTATACAATATGTTGTACAATATATTACAACTGTATCAAGTTCCTTCGTTGAGTGCTGTGTGTGTGTGTGTGTGTGTGTGTGTGTGTGTGCTGTATGTACTGTTTGTGTGCTCTCTCCAAAGCGGACGTTGAGAAATTTTTTGCACCAGTATTCGGTTTATCAAACGATGACATTTCATTATTAACATTATGAAAAAGTGCTTTCTTCTTCCCCTTTTTATTTTTTTATTTTTTATGTTTTTATTTTTTTTTTTATATTACGTGATATATTGTCAACGTGTACATGTAACAAAAATCTGGTACTGCTGTTATATAGCTGGCGGTAATATTGTTTTTCGATTGCCACCTCTGTGACAGCAGATTTAAGTAGACCACTTGACATCACAAATGCAGATCACTCGAGCAGCATAACTGTACAACTTTGCAGTTTTCAATTACAACTGTCAACAAGTGTTGTTGTGTTGTATACATACATTGTTTATATAGATGTGTGTACATGAACAATATCTATAATAAGATGCCATGACTTTATATTACAATAGTAAAGAATGTGTTTTAATTAATAACTTCAAAAAGCACGCATGGCATTGCTCATTATATTTAAAGATTTTTCACCAAATAACTTAAATAACAATCGACAAAAATCTATATATCCATCACGACATATACTTACATTGATGTGCCAAAAATGGGCGCGATCAAACAACACATACGCCCACAATAATAAAAAAAACCGTATTCAGCGTAACATTCTACTTTCAAGCTAATACCTAATGCATACACTATTAGAGGGCGTAATAGTGTAAATGGCACGCCCACTGTGCAGGGTATTTAAGATTTGGTGTAAGCCAATAACAGAGGATGTTTTACGTAACAGTTTGCAAGTCACGTTTTACGCAGAATAAGATTTTCTGTGAATTGTGGGAGTGTCTGTTATCCGATCAGATCTAGTTTTGTCACATCAGTGGATGACCAAATTTAAACTTCATAGCTCAATTTTTGATGCAGATAATTATATTTTTGTCCATTGTGGGGGTGGCTCCTAAGCGATTTTTCCCAATTTAAACACTTCTGAGTGTAGGACTCGTACGTACGTACAAAATTTCCGCCAAATATTTCAATATTTACAATCGCAAGAATGCCAACAACAAACATTGCACAGCCGAACATGCCTAAAACATCTCAGATATTGTTCAATATCAAACATATACGTTTAGCTTTTTATGTTTTAAATTTTCATAAAAGTCAAAAAAACTTTTCATAAAATTTGAAAGATAATAAAAAAATCATCAAAATCAGAAAAATTATAATAAATTGAAGCAAATTTTTCTTTTACGGGACTTTCATTTATTTTATGCAATAATTTACGCCTCTAATGCGAAAAATTTCAATTGCATAAAATGTCTAGTCCTGAACCATCTCAAGCAATAAAAAAACACAAGAAACGACACCACGAATCTTCACATAAACATCGACACAGCAGTGGAGACAATAGCAATACTAGCCACAAAGTAAGTGAGAAAAAACATCGGGAAAGTGATGATAAATATAAGAATAAACATCATCGCCACGGTGACCAAGCAAGTTCCTCTAAAAAAGAGAGCGACGCCAAGTCAATAAAGGAGAAGGTTGCCAAACATGAGGAAAGAAATGGTTCTGAGAAACGTCACCATAAAACTGAAGAAGACGACGGGTTTGACTCCTCCATGGGGGCAAGCTTTGGTGATGTATTGGGCTTGCTTAATGAGCCGAAGAAGAAAAGTAAGAAATCTTCAAAATCATCTCCAGCATCTACAACTCCAGATGCTGCCAAAATTGATGTGTCCAAAATATTAGCTGGTTATTACAATCCGACCAATCATGCAAGTAAAGAATCTCCCGTTGTAGATAATGTGAGCATGAGAGCAACTAAAACTTTGTTGGCTCCTCCGGACATATTGGAGACCTGGGATCCATCAATGCCGGCTCGTACCCTGACTGATGCAGAAGCCTTTAAACATGGCACCACTTCGAAAAAGATAAGAACTAAAGTTTACTCTGGTGTTAGAACGGGTCAAATACATCAGGTTTCTTCCCTGAAAGGCCTGTGCGTACAATTTTTACAAAAAAACATTGACGCTATTGAATACACGGGCGGTGTACCATATTATATAATGGAACCGGTTCTGAAAAAAGCCACACCCCACCAATTGTTCACGTTCGAGAATTACAACCCTTATTTAATGGAAGAATCCGATGATCTATGGCAAATGCATGTTTCACGAAATTATCGCACCCACAAACGTTTGGAAAATGAAACGTGGCGGGAAATGTATTTCCGTTGCCAAGAGGAGGAAGAACATACACTGGACTTTTTTGCGGATAGCAATGAACATTCTCAAGAAATTGCTGCAGCACCTGAACGCCAAATGGAATTGGGTTTTGCGAATGCCATGGCGGAGCCTTCTTTCAACGTACAAAGGAGAGAGGAACAGTACATCAAAACAAAGGCGGGTATAAAACGGACTGCCCGGGTCGCCTCTGCAGCACTTGCCGATGCCAGCAAATTGAGAGATGTTCGTCTCAAAGTGCTCGCTGCCATTCGAGACGACGCCAAGGCTCCAAGTGCATCACGTAAAAAGGCGCCACTTATGAAAAAAGCGTTAAAAATGGTACATGGCCGCTTCAGACGTTAAGGTTTTCCTTCTGAAATAATCTCCTGTGTTATGCAGCCTTAACATGTGTATTCCTTTTCTTCATCTTAAAAAATATAAATCAAAATATGTAATTGTTTAATTTGCAATTCATTGTAGAAATACAGAGACTGGCTGCATGACAATATTTTATTGTTTTTTATTTTTAAATGAATGGAATGATGAAGTTAGTACCTATCTTATGTAAAACTATGAATCTGTCCCTGCTCTGTGTCTTCTTGTGTTTGTTATTCTCTCGATCGTTAAATTTGAAATATCGATTTCAAACTTACTGAGGAATTAATTGGCAGCTAAAAAGTGAGCTGTAAGATATGACGGATTTTTATTACAAGAGCGACTACACAGATGAGTGCGTGCAAAGTCATCCTTATTCTAACGTGCTGTTGTCTTTTTTGTTGTTGTCAATAAATACACTTCACAATGTACACACACACACACACACACACACACACACAGACATATCTATTCGGCACATATTTTATGGCTAAGTTGACCCTGGCGTACAATAAAAATGTGAACGCATGGATTACGAGTATTGCGACATCGTATATGTGGCATATATCTATTGTCCGTATGTTTGATTTTTAAAGCAGATACTAGTCACGTACAGTATCGCCAATATCGGCATCATTGTCACCGTCATCATTGTCATCGTCAACAAAAGTAGCCAACGCTCGTACATGTGTACGGGTTTACTGTCGTTGTTATTATTGTTGTTGTGTTATTCGTAATGCAAAGCACACACATGCGATTGCTTGTCTAACATGGCATAAAAAATGTATGCAGAGGCTTTATATATATTATGTCCCTATCCCGATATCATACATACCCGGGTATGTTGTTGTGTGTTGCATGTTATGTGTATATATGGGTCGATGATATTCTTTCGTATGATTTTTGACAAGAATAAATTAGCCAATATAAGGCAAACAGTAAACAAATAAATAAATCCACAATGAAATGTTGTTACAACTGCAACGATAGCAGCAACAATTATTTGCTATCAATTCAGAGTACACACACTTGCAATTGAATCGAATCACGTTCATATACCGACATAAACGAAACGAATCGAATCGAATCGAATCGCATGCATGCATAACAGTTGGACCATTTAACCGTTAAAGGCGCGTATGTTGTGCAATAGCGTACATTGTGTGTGACGCATTGTACAGCATATAAGGGACCAAGGCCAACAACAACAACAATGATACGTTGTGCATACAAGGCAACTGTGCATTTGCATTTATTCATGTGTTTATAGAACAAACAGTCGAGCCTTTCATTCATTCGTTCATTCATCCACATTCACTTCATTCATTCACGAGTATTTATGGATTGTGTGCATGTGTATATGCATACAATGTAGCATACAATATGTCCCTATTTGTGGGGTCTATAAAGTTAGCACAAATTTGGAACATCAGGTTTTGTATGTATAATATAAACAGAGAGCGCCGTAGACAGAACATGAGAAGTATTCCATTTAACGATTTATCATTCGAGATTACAGGCCTATATGAGTTTTACATGCATAAACGTCAACACATGGATTGTATCACAATTTATGAAGGTAATATCAAATGATTATTGCAACCATGTTTTCTATTAGTATATGTCATCACATACACATACATACATACTGTCATCTTGATAATGTAATTTGTAGCTGTGTATGGGTATGTAAACATGATCTGAACATATTCTTAATGGCATTAACAAAGTTCATTTCATATATATTTGCTATCCTCCCCACTACGAATCTAGTTTCCAATAAGACGCTCGAGGCTTTACAGTTGTGTGTACTGTTGGCGCGGCGAATAGAAAAATTGATTAAAGTAAAAGAGGTTTCAGAGTGAAATTCAACACAGACCTAGGTCTAGATTGATTCAGTGTTTAATGCTGATATTTTGCGGTGTGCCACGCCTTTTTTTGAATATTACAACCCTTTCAACACCAATCTTAGAGTAGAGGATATAATAAAACAAGTAAAAAAAAAAATACTTTAAATAAAAGTATATATGTACGCACTGAAATTGTAGGCATGGCAGTTATATATGTATTCCATGTCCGTTTAAAAATTTAAACCAAATTAAATTTTTTTTTGTAAATAATGAACGCTTACGTATGTTATCTGACCACGCCCATTTTTTATTAAAAGTATCTGTACCGAACTTCAGCTTAATATCCTAAAATTTACGGCCGTGAGAATTCCAACAATGGGACGGACGCACGGACATGCATGCTTGGTGCTAATCAAGAATCAATTACATAATTTGTAGTGCCTCTGAAGCCTCCTTCTGGGTGTAGCAAATGTAATGACAAACTTAGTATATCTCCTCACACATATTATATGGAGAGTGTATTAAGAAATCAAATTGATTTCATAATTTTTGTGACCGTGAGCGTTACAATAACAGATAGACATACGGACGTACATGGCTGGTGCGATTTAGATTTGGAGATTTAAGTTTGTGAAGAATGTATTGTACGTCAGCATATACTTTGTAAGGTATCTGTCACACTTCCTTCCTATGTGTATGGCTTACATACATTCAACTTGTCCTTACAAAGACAGTGAATGCTTATAAACATAAACAAATATATACATATTATGATTACATTTAACAACAACTAAGCACGGTAATGAGTATTTAAAGATTTAGAAATTTAGAGATTTAGCAAAAGAAATGTGTTAGATAATAATTAACACAAACACATAATGAGAAAATAGAACCTTTTTAACACTCTTCCTTTCATCCTTTGTTTACAAGTTTAGTTCACAGGATTTAGTGGTTCAGTGGTTTATGGTTGATGTCATAAATTGTCAATTTATTTACATATATAATTATTAAAATTCCGCATATTTTAGAATGATTTAGAAACTTGATTAATTGCGTGAACAATTTTAAAACTTTTTAAACACCTTTTTTTGTTGCAGACACCCGGACGTTTGATTAGCGATTCAGAATTTGATGTGCTTATCAAAAATATTAATATTTAATAAAAATGAAACATCTCAAAACACAAGTTTACCAAGGAAGAGTATAAAGGCAGGCACGTAACTAAGAAATGGATGGGGGGGGGGGGCAGGGGGCTCAGTTCCCCCAACATTTTCAAATATGCAAAATTTTCTACGAACTTGTGACAAAATGTGATATTTGTTGTTTAAAAATAAATCCTGTCCCCCCGCTTTCTCATATTTTAATAGCCAGCTACGTGCCTGGAAAAATAGCAACGTGCATGTACCAAATTTATATGATTTTAGGCAATAAAAGTGGTGACTTTGTCTGAGGAGCATTTTACAATAGCGTTGATTAGCTTGCACTTTTTATACCCAACACCATCAGGAACAATATTGTATGAATTGTAATATAAACTTTGGCTTCTTCCCTCCTCACAATATTGTTTAAAAGAAATAAACATTTTTCCATCTGTTTCTCAACGTTACACGTTTATGGTACACACGTACTCATATAAGGCAATTGAAAATTTTATTTCCATGCTTACTTTGTTGTACAATTTGTATGCCCTCCACATACGATGGGAGTATACTAAGTTTGTCATTCAATTTTGTAAAGTATTTATATTGTTGATTAGCAGCGTATATTGAGTTCATCTAGACATGTATGTCCGTGCGTCCGTCCTAATGTTGGAACTCTCACGGCCGTAAATTTTACGATATTAAGCTGAAATTTCGTACAGATACTTGTAGTTTAAGAGCTACGGGCACAAAAATTAAAGTTTAAATTTGTTATACATTATATAACTTAATAGGCATGGTCGTATAACAGACATGCCCATATCTGCCACTTTCCAAATCGATTTAACCATGTCTGTCTGTCCAAATAATTTTGTGACCGAACTACAGATCGCATACATAATTCGTTACAAGCACCTATAGAGGAACTTTATTGCAAATGTATCGAATTGAACCATTTTTAGAACTCTTCCTCATATAAAGTTCTCTTATAACGAATATTTTTATATGTAAAAAAATTGCAATTTTATATATTTTTTGACAAAATTTGATGAAGAATAGTTATTTCCCAAATTTGTACATGATCGGACCATTTGTAGGAACCTGCCTTATTTCAACTAATTATAACATAATTTGTGGAACTAAGTAGTGTAGGGTATTAGTAATAAATGGTCGGCCGTAATCCACTACAACATTTTCATTTGTTTTCTTTTTTTCCAATTTTTTTAGTTTATGTGGCGGAGCCTGGTGCCAAGGGTTGATTACATTTTAATGGCGAGTTCTAGAAGCCATCTGTCTATGGAGTAACGGATTAGTCATATTTATCAGGAAAAATATTGTTGTTGCTGCTATTGTTGCAGTTATGTTGCCAACATTTGCCATATTGTTGATTGCATTCAGAATTCTTTACGGTCATTAATATTGCTGTGACTTCCAATTTATGCCTTCTCTGCAACGCGCCACTCACGGCTCACTATTCAAACATTTGCTGCAACAACCCTGCAATTAGATTTTATTGTACATGAGTGATTGTTGCCTGAGCATTAGTCTGTGTGTGTGTGTGTGTGTGTGTGTTACGTATGTTTGAAATTCAAATGTCATAGAGGAGAATGTCTCGTTAGACATACTGTTTCCGTAATGTTGCAGCGTAACGAATGCTCCAACCCACGCACCCATTAAAACAAAACGAAACAAAACAAAACACAACACAACCGACCGAACAACCTAATGGAACACTACCTCCATATAATTGTATGTCTATACGTATGCATATATCGCCACCATCATTGCCACCTGAATCGTGCTCTCTCTCATATGTACCTTCGCGCTATTAAAATGTTTTTGTTGTCGCTGTTGTTGTTACAATTGACGCATTCATAAATGGATACGTATGTATGTATGTATGCATGTATAAGTGTGTATTCAGGAAGTTCAAGGCATGAATGTGCGGTAAGCGCGCAATGTGTATAAATTGATGGAAATTTTGAAATGTTTGTTGTGATTGCAGATTTTCCATCATATACAACATTTACGTTTGCATTTGTGTTTGTCTGCATGCATGTGATTGTGTTGATTATCTACTTATTCATTCATTCATTCATTTATTCTATGGTTGGTGCACTTGTGAAATAAATATGTATGCAAGCACGTACACGTTGCTCGGACAATGCTTATGAATCAATACGCGGTGGTTGTGCTATCGTTGCTGCTGAGGTGGTACTTAATGCAGAGGCTCTACGTTCTATATATGTATATTCTACACACGTAAATCGCATCAATGATAGTATTGCATATAGTTTGTTCATCCATTGTCCGAAACCGCTCTTCTCAGCCTGTACAGTTATATACACGTAGGCACATAATACATATTTCATATACCGAGAAACACCATTTCAGCACGTTTATGTTAATTTGAGGTTAAATGCATCAGTAGATGTATACGGCATTTATACTAGTGCAGCGTGCGGGCTTTACTTTAAACACAGTATTGACACTTTTTTCTTTCATTCATAGCCTGCTTCTCTAATTTATATGCACACAAGAGTGCTTTTATCATGATTGGGATCTGAAATAGTTTTTAAATTTATGCGATTTGGACAAGAAACTTATTTCTTCAAACTCTCATATTATATGGATTTCAAATGAAAGATCTTGACGCATGGTATGGCATAAATGGAATACGTTGAATGTTGGCGTTGTATATTCAATTCAGTCCATTTTCAATAGAATTTCAATTCATGTCTTTGTACCAAATTTCATTAAAATATCCAAAAAAATACGACTTTTAGTTTAAGTACTCGTACAAATTAACATCAATAGAAAGACGTACAGACGGACATGATTTAATTGTTTCAGGTTTTGATGGATTTATTCCGATATATATAATTAAAGGTGGATATGACACCTTTCATATATATACGCGCATCAAGGCCATAAAAAAAAAATTCAGAAATATGCCACGCCCACATTTTACAAAGAAGTCTTTTTAGGCACAGTAACTAACTTGTAAATTGATATGTAATATATAAACTATTAGAAAGGGTAATTATGTATTATGCCACGCCCCTAATTTGTATATAGATGGAGAAGATATTATAAACCTAAACAAAAAACTAGCTTTCTACACTCCTTTCATAGGACTAAGTTGGTTAGAGATCCAACAAAATATATGTATTGTTGATCAGCAGGTACCTGCCACGCCCTTTGTTTACTTCTAGATTTAGAAAATATCAAAGCGATAAGCTGTTGTCATCTGTAAGCATATGTGTTTGTATGTATATTATTAAACAAGCATTTGTTGCTATACATATAAGGTAACGTAACGTAACGTAACGTGACGTATACCAACATAAATTCATACTCTTTCATAGAAACTTCATAATGAAACCGTGTGCAAAGAAAAGTTGTGGCGTAACGGCTGTACGTTCAACAATTTCAACCCACAAAAACATTTTCAACAACTTTACAACAAACGGATTTTACTGCAGTGAGTAGAGATTCAGTTTTTATATTGAATGTGAAAAGCCTTTATATAAACACATATACATACATACACACATATACTGTTTACATTGAATATTCAAAAGCCAACAGTTGTTAAGTAGTTAGTAAGAGGAGTTGATGGGCTTGCAAGGCTACGCGAAATGTAATTCAGCACCGAAGCTCAAACATACTGAATTTCGTATTTAAGAAAAAAATTAAATAATTTTCTATACCACACTACAGCTTCATACATATGCATAATGTTTTGCCTGTTTTTAAAGCGCAACAAGAAACAGTTCGGGCTTGGACGAAATATTGTATGCCTTTAAAATAAAAGTGATGATGCGATTGGTAAAAGTTCAAATTATAAATTAGAAAATGAATACTTATATAGAAGGTGGTGGGCGTGTCTATAACCAGTTTTTAACATAAACTAATTCGTCTCGATTTTTTTATTTTTCTTCCAATTTAATAAATTCATTAAAAATGTTGTATGAAAATTTTATAGGTTATGGTGGGCGTGTACTAGTCTCCCTATTTTTTTTTTAAAGAAAACTTTGTAAAACCCATAAATGAGTGGTAAGTGTGTATATTTAAGCTTGTTTTTCATTTTTTTCTCTTTTTGTATTTTTATGGGCGTAACCTTTGGCCGATTTTTATACATATAATAACGATAAATAATCCTTTACAACAATATTTACTTTGGACAAACATCTGTACGTCACATATTATCAAATCGACTAAAAAAAGTTTCATTGTCACGATTGCTTCTGCTATATATAGTATTTATAATGCAAACATTGTAAAAAAGTATGTATACTCAGTGTAATGGTCTTGTGATGTGTTGAGTTTAGAGCCCACCTGTGCTTTAGTATGCAACACAACGTGTAGATTATAGCATTTATAAATGGTGGTTAAACACAATTTGGTTTGTCTGCCATTCCAACAAAATTTACGTGCTTAAAGGAGGCCTTTTGTGGTAGTATCCTTCTCTACTCTACTACAGGTACAGTGTTGGTCACTTGAATAGGTTTTAACTTTTTTAAATTCTTCTTTCGCGTTTAATTATAGTTTGATAAAATGAACTAACATACATATATAATAAAAAAATTATTGTTTTTTTTTTAATATGTAACACATTTTTCTATTTTTATGATTTCATAGTGTTTGAGTAAAAAATTCATCAAATATAGAAAAATAATGAAAAATTTAAAAAATTTTTTATTTCATATTATACACAATAGATCCTTTTGTCAAACTGCATCTTACAAACTTGTTTCTAAATGTGAAAGAAGAAAAATTATTGAAAAAAAATCTTTTTCAAAAGATTTTTACCTATTCAAGTGGCCACAACTGCATATGGAAGAAAATGCATAACAAAACAAAACAAAACAAAACAAAACCAAAACTTATTAAAAGGCAGCTAAAGCTATTTATTTTCAGTTCATAACTGTAAACTATGTGTAAACGGATATTCAAGTAGGTCATCGGACACTTCAACATAAATACATACATACATAGCCAAGTAGAAAATGTGTTTCATATAAAATATGTCTTCCTTGATGAGTTCATATGTTGGTCTTCACTTATCAGACGTATAATGTCAACTAATAATGGGACACAAAAAGTAGAATGCAACAACAATAACAACAATAACAATATCGACAACACATAATTTGATTTTCTGTCAAAGGCAGATAACATTACTAATCAACTAATGCTATGACTAGGCGACTTATAATAACTTTTGTGTCCATATTAACATCGACTGTGTCTACTGTGGCACCAACCGTATGCTTACGTTACAACGCAATCTTCCATTTGGGTGTGTATATGTGTGTATATGTTTAATATAATATACTTTGTTCATAGCATACACATACACATACACACAATGATACGTTCCGATAAAATAGACAATATATTATTGTTTCACATTTCACTCATGCACATAAATATGTATGAACTGTTATGCATGCAGAAATGCAATATATCATATATGATATCCCGTTATACACGCTTTCGTTTGATTTACTCATACGCTTCTCTCTACATTACCCAACACAGATGCACACATACATTTATATGTTGTATTTACTATACAACCTAATTCAATAGATTTACAGTATTATACAGTTTTCTCGTGTAGGAAGAATAGAGCGTGGAAGAAGCATTGCAGCAGGCATTTGAATAAATTTGTGTATAAAGGGCGTTTGACATAATCGTAATCGTGCATGGCCCCTACCTTCTAGCAGGACACGTGTATGTATGTTTGTATAACACGAATACTGCTAATGAATGCTTGTAGATCATAATCGCTTGGCTGGCAGTGTTTTGATTATTATTATTATTGTTGTTGTTGTTGTTGTTGTTTTTGTTGTTTTGTGGTTTGCTTTGTTCAATTAACGTATAAACAAAACAATCGAGTGTACAGAAATTGTTTAATTGCATTAGTTGAATTAATTAGCACTAAAATTGTAGGCAAATACTCTGCATAAATAGCTGTCAAAGGCACCACCACCACCTACCTAACCATATATACATAGAATAATAAAGAAAATCTGTTACACCCCTTCTACGTCTCTAGGGCTTTTTGCTGTTTATAAAACTCGTGAGAATAAAACAAAAAAACCGGTATTGACGGAACATGAATTTTATGATGTGTTTTGCATGACAGCATTAAACCTTAATTTACCGTTCTTGTTGACGTTATTTGTTGCGTAACATTTTTTGTTTTGTTTTTTATACATTTTGTGCCTACTAATTAAGCACACACGAGAAACCCAACACCAAGGCGAACAAAGGCAACGTCTGGCTTAAGTCGAATCTTGGATTCATTAAAAGAAGAAAGATTCTAGAAAGGGGACGTGGCCTTCATTTAAAATGTGCGTCCATGGTATATTGTGATTAAGCTGAATCTTGGTTATAGTTTCATTCAAGTATAGGACAAAGTCTAGAAAGGGGGCGTGGTCTTATTCTTTTTTTTTTTATATATGCTTACAAGAGCCACATTATGCTGAGATTTTTTCTTAATTTTAATTTTTTTTTGCCTGTAAGAGCCGTATTTTTCTACTCCTCTTATCTTAACAACATCAAATTATTTTTCAACTTTTTTTAATTTTTGCAATTTTTTTTAAAGAGGGTGGGGTGTGTACGATAGAGTAATATCCTCTGAGGATTAATTGTGCTAATTATTTAACTCTTTTTGAGTTTTTATTACACAGTGGGCGTGTCACAGAACAAACCAGCACACCCCCAACATCATTTGTATGACAAATAGAGCGCAATTTTTATGATTCACAGGCATTGGTAAAATCTATTTCGAATATAATTTTGATCAAGCATATATATGCATACAGTTGTAAACGTTTTGATAAAATGAATATAACTCAGGCTGATACTATGTAGATGGCTTTAAAATGTCAACAAAATTGAATGAATGAAATTTTATATAAAAAAAAACACAACAGCCTTAATTGTTCTTTCAGGACTTACAGAAAACATTCAAAGCTTAATTAATATTTTGCAGACTTAAAGTCTTAACCTATCGTAAATATTGTTGGATATGACACTTTGACCAAATAGGAAAATAAAAAATAAAGAATATATTTGACTTTTGTGTGCAGAAATTGTATGAAATAGATACTTAAGAATATGTCATCCTCGGGGTTTAAATTATTTCATATTTTCCTTCTTCATGAATGCCGTCTACCAAGCAATCATCACTTCGTAATACAAGTGTCTAATTAAAATTAAAGTTTCAAATGAAGTCTCTCATCTCAAGCAGAACTTAAGTAGACACTTGTTACCTAAGACGACAGTTTTCAATTACTCATCACACAAACTTACGCGAATGAAATAAGAGTTTACTGGATGTTGTTACATTACGCTTTTATTCTTATACCCTTCATCACTAGAATGGGGAATATACTAAGTTTACTATACTGTTTGCAATACCCAGACACTTGGGAGGCTTTACAGACCCTACAAAGTATATCTATTTTTGCCTAGCCGTAACATCGGAGTTGATTTAGGCATGTCTGTACGTGTTTTTGTATATAAGTTCCTTTAAATTGGGCAAAATAGTTTAAGTGCCACGCCCATAATTAAACAAAATCTTTCGTGTCCATAAATTGAAAGTTCCATCAATATATTATAAAATGGGCGCGGTCGTATAATGGATACGCCCACAATTTACAAAGAAACTTTATTTTATTCAGTATGATTATATAAGTTGATACGTTTTAATCACAGGGTATAATTATCTACTTGCCACGCCCACTATTTGTATGTGGTAGTGTAGGGTATTTGCGATTTTGCCCAAAGCAAATGTAGTGTCCTTATTTGTTTATTTTTTTACTTAAGCCAAAACACGAGATGAGCTACAATATTTGTTGCTGGTAAAAAGTTGTTGTTGATGTTGTTGTTGTTGTTGTTGTTGTGATGGGAACGCAAAGGAAAGAAACGGAATACGGCTTAATGATAATTTAGCTTATCATCAAATAAATGGCAGCAGACAAACACTACTTTTTTTTATAAAGTTTTTTTTTTTTTTCCTTCTTTAACAACAACAACAATAACAACAATAAGAAATTTACGGCAGTTTTTGATTACACTGTTACCGGTTTTTTTTTGCCTTTGTCTCTATCCCAATACAAAACAAGTATAAAAGGTATATTAAGGTTATGCCAAGTCTGGGGGATAGAAAATCTAGAACATAAACGTACCATCTTTTTAATATATCTCCTGTATGTATGATTCATTTATGTACTGCTACAAACCCATTTAAAATTGATGAAGATTATGATTATAACAAATTTTTCTTGATATCTCAACTTTTCAGGTGAGTGTCACAAAGCAAAGTGTAAAAATTTTCATAGTCACACGAGAAGATAGAAGGGCTAGTTTGAATTGGCGTTAGATACTGATTCAGAATATATATAATTTTAGTGGTGTGGCTCGCCACCTT
The DNA here is from genome assembly GCA_963978525.1 of Ornithomya fringillina. Taxonomy (NCBI): domain Eukaryota; kingdom Metazoa; phylum Arthropoda; class Insecta; order Diptera; family Hippoboscidae; genus Ornithomya; species Ornithomya fringillina. The sequence continues at coordinate 3,629,376 of OZ021690.1, forward strand.
CTGGTATTTATAAACGTTTGAACAAAACCAATATACCCCCATACCATTATGATGGTAAGTATAAAACCGTAATGTATGCTTAGGGAAATTTTTATTTTGTTGTTATGAATATTTAACTGAATTGATGATTTTTACTGAAAGGTTTAGTTTAGAAATTATCTGCGATGATGATTGTAGATCCGAAAATAACGATTTAGAACCAGTGATGGTGGGAGAGTTAAGTACTTTTTACAATTACACTTTTTATAATCCAAGTAGAACAAGATTTGTGTAGATGCTTATATTTTTTAATTCTGTCCATCAGTTTAGTATCATCAACTGCAAAAATTTACTTATGTCTGTGTTTTCGTCCTTGCCATCAATCTACAGCTTGAAATTGTTGATAATTTTTAAAAAATTTAACACAAACATGTCTTTTCAGCCAAGCGTGGTCAATATTGTAGATGAATTTGATCGGTTTATTTTTAGGACTCGTCCTCACATAATGTTCTATTTTAAAGTAATTTTCATATGACGAAAATATCACTTTTTTTTAAGCTGTGACATCTTCTTCTGGGTGTTGCAAACGGAATACCAATCCTTGTTTAATCCCGCTTTTATATGGAGGGTCTAAAAATTTATATAAAACGGTAAAGGCCAACCAATACCCACACTACTCACTAATTAATTACACGCTGCATATATAGTTTTTGTATTAGATGCATGTAACAATAAGTTAGGAAATGTTTTAAGGGCATCATCATAAGCAAATCCCTTCTGCTTTGCATGCATTTAATACTTTATTCAAGGTTAAGCCAGACATATGCTACGTACAATATTTGCGCCTGCCTTCCGCTGTGCACAGTTAGATTCTAATTTTAATTTAAACTTTTATCAGAGCGCACATGTGCCAATTAAACACATTGATAAATGTTACATTTTTTGTTGTTTGTATAAAAAGTCATGCTGTTCAGCTTAATTACTAATATATATACACACACATATATATACATGCATATATAATAAAATGATAGGTTTTGCGATTTTGTAAACGTATTTACAGTTCACTTGTGTAAAATGTTATTCATAAAATATTTATTATTTTGAAATTTAGGAAAGTTGTCTAACTTCTGTTTTCATGTCATAATGTATGTGTGTTGGAAAGAAATGAACCATTTGGGAATTGCCATTAGATGCACTCATACGTTCATATCATATAGAAAACTATTTTTATAACCACCATCAAAATGATATTGGGGGTATATTGGTTTTGTTTAAATATTTTCAAATACCAGTAGCGAATGAGTCACACTTCAGATCAGCATCAGCATCAGAAGCTAAGCCGATTTATTTATTCTATCCATCCATGAATTCGTTGATCTATGTGTTCGTGTATATTTTTAAATTTTTGTTCCGCCAATCTTTAATTGAAAAAGCTGCAGGAGTTGACATCTGACACCCATAATTTTCGACTTTGTTTACAGTTTACAGTATGTCGAAGGGCGAATAACGCCCTAAATGACATCCTAAACTCTAAATCTGTGGCTTTTAAATATGGAGATATTGTTAAATGTAATATTTGTACTATCTGTGGAATAAAATTCATTCCAATTTCCTTATTTGAAGAGGTAATCTACATAGTAGTCTATTTTGTGCAAGTGGCCAATGATGATGAGTTGATATCCTAGATTTGGTGTACGCCTAATGATGCCCTTTCTCATTTGTTAATTTATTTATATGTTGTAGCGTAATCGAAAACCTAATGCGAGTAATATGAGATGGTGGTAGTAGGGCATACATTGTATTGTGTATATGTGATGGCTATAAATGGCTTTTGTTGCTGGGCGTTCTTATTACGTTATAGTGGTTGATGCCTCAAATTTGTGCCGCATTTAACACAACTTTTACTTTTAATAGTGCGCCCCGTATATTCTCAAATTGTTGATTGCATGCAACATGCTATATAAAATTGTTGTTGTTATTGTTATTGTTTTCTTTATAACTGTAAAGTGTTATTTACTCATACTTTCTTCCTTATGTACCCAGTACATCATTACCTACTCGTGTGTGCTTGTGCAATATATTTATTTAATAAGAATAAAAAAAAAACGAAAAAAAACAAATGAAATAAAATTACATGGAAAAATTGGTCATAATTTTAAAAATGTCTGCAATTACTTAAAGTCATCAAATGTAAAAGGAGCAGCAGTGTGCTTTATTGCATCTTTGTGTTTTTTGTTTTTTTTTTGTTTTTATACACAAAACATATACGCAGTCACTTGTTTTAATAAACAATGTTGCAGAATTGAAAAATGGTATTTTTTAGTTGATTTAAAATGTTTGTAACAACCAGAGAAGAAGTGAATTTGGCCTAATTGGCTTTTTATATCCTACATCTAGGATATTAAGGTTATAGGGGGCGTGAAATGTTCCACAAAGTTTATACAATTTATTCAGTAAAGTCTCAGTCAATTTGGTATCTTCTTGTCCGTGTGTCCGTCTGCCCAGCTGTGGTTGGCACTCTCACAGTTTAATGATATTGAGCTGAAATTTTGTAAATTCGATAAAATTCTATCTATCACACAAAATAATTAAGCTATGAAAATGATATTCACTACGCATGCTTTTAATTAATCTCTAAATCGATATTTATGCTACTAGGTTTGTAATTTTTTTTACAACAGAATGAGGCGTTAGTGATCCTACAAAGTCAGCATCAAAAACTGATTCGATCTAGACATGAATGTCCGTGTGTCCGCGGTTCTATCTTAGTCATCGATTTGGCAAAAATGGTTGTAATCGGATAACAAACACGCCCACATTTTACAAAAAACTATACTCCACGTAAAATTCGACTTTTAAGCTGATTTTGAGCGCGTAAAATTGCTTTTGATTAAAGTTTTTATTTATATTTATATCTATATTTATATACATATACATACATTGTACAAAAGCATATAAAAAATTGTAAAAATGCACGGATATTGTATATGCAGGGAAAAGCAATCATATTTTAAAATCAATGATTAAATTAAAACATAATGAAAATTTTATGTTTTTTTTTTTTTTATGGTATAGCAGTACTTGAAGCACTACAAATAGCATCATAAACAGATACATGGAATGCAACAAAATAAAATAATTAAGCAAACATAAAATAAAATAAATAACAATAACAACAACAACAACAACAACAACAACAACAACAACAACGATAACGTTACTAACAACAAGAACAACTGATGTCAGAATATTGAAAAGAATACTTTGAAGTGCTAGTGGACCTAATAACGCACACATATACACTCAGCTCTCTTTTTACACGTATTAATTGTTACGCGATTTAAAAAATCATTAAACAGATACGCCCACAATCAACAACAACGATCTTTATATCAGCCACAAAACTTGACCTATGAATTTTATGCACAAATTTATGGTTATCCCATTAATCGATGTATAAAAAATGGGCATGGTCATATAACAAATACGCCCACACTTTCCAAAAAAACCATATTCACCATAAAACCAAACTTGCAAGCTGATACGTAAGACATACACTATTAGAGGGCGTAATCACATAATTGCCACGCCCACTATTGTAGATGTGAAGGGTATTTCAAATTTGGCCCCTAAGCCAAATTTAGTTTTCTCACTTGTTTTACTTTACTATATGTCAACGATTTGTAATTAGATAGTTTTGTTAAATGTGCTAAATAATATTTTTATTAATTTAGTTAATTTTTTTTTTTTTTTTTTGAGTAAACCAATTATGAGCGCGTAAAAAAAGAGTTGAACGTATATAATCAAGTATAAATAAATAACGTACATACTCCATATATATGTGTGTACAAACATATTTATAGAAGATCGTTAATTAGTCGAGTGTTGTAACTGTTTATAATTATATTACATTGTAATGGCCAGTGCATATATATATATGTATAATCTTTTATGTGTGTGTTTGTTATGTAACTTATTGAAAAATCATTGAATATTTTACAAAAGTCTATTCGAACATTTTGTTTTCGAAACACTTAAATGTGTTTAGATAGTTTTATAAATTGATGACAATTTATATACACAATCATACACTTATAACTTTATTATATACTTCAGATAAAATGAAGGATATACTAAGTTTGTTATTATCTTTACAACACACAAAAGCAGTGAGACCCTTTAAGGTATATTCTTGATCAGCATGAAAATCCAAGTCGGTCCATGGGTATGTCTGTTGTTAAGCTAAATTTTCTACAAACACTTCTAATTTCTACTCACAGATTGCCATTGCAAAATCGGTTAAGAGCCACGTCCACTTACTACTAATTGACCTACTTGCCATATAAATTGATCTATAAAGTTAAATTTTGGTATACATCTATGGATGTTGCCACAATGGGCGTGATTGAATAACGAAAACGCTTACAATTTGGAAAAAATCGTTTCGTACTGAATGCAAAATAAAAGTTTATTTAAAATACATAAATTTTGGAGGATATTATTAAGTACATGCCACGCCCAGTGTTTGTATGTACATTGTGGAGGGCATTTAAGGTATGTGCTTTAACCCAAATTGAGTTTTTTTTTTTTTACTTGTTTTTATTGTTCAACAGACATGAAAATTGTAGAAAATTACTTGTTTTAAAATTTCCTCTGATGGATATCTACCATATAAACATTTATTGTTATCACCCAATAACTAAGTACTACATATATATATATATACACACACACACTTATATATACATACATATATAAGCAAACTTTTGTAAATAATGATTTTATAGGGCAGGCAGGGTATAAAACTCGTTACAAATAAAAGTTTTGAGCGTTACTTCCGTTTGTGTACACTGCTAAAGTGGACCTTTAAAGAGGAGGTCATCCGAGTTTTTTTTTTGTTTTTTGGCATTTTATCAAATTCTACAGTAAGCCAAGATTAAAAAGCGATAAAAAGCTAATTCAAACATATAGTGAAGATATATACCAAAGAACAGTAAGTCTTGCCTTTGAACAGAACCACTTCATGATTGAAAGATATATGTATTGAGGTAATTAAGTTTAAAAGAAATAATGTTAACTTACTAACACACACATATACTATGTATATGTACATAACTATACACATATAAGGTTTTTGGTTATATTACTAAATAGTCAATCAGCTGTATCCAGCAACATTTCGTTGTTTGTTTGAGTTCTGCTTTACAAGGCGACTTGTGTTTTTGGCATTCGATCAAATTGCCTCTAAAATCCTATTAAAAATTATGGAGTTGAAGTTAAAGTGGCAAAACCAACATAGAAAACATGCAAGTACAAAAAAAAAACACTGAGCTTGGGACACATCTTAAATACCCTTTACATGTTAATACAAACAGTAGGCGTGCCAGTTACATGATAGCACCTTCCAATAGTCTCAACATTACTTAACAACTTACATATAATATATCTATTATTCGATCAGGCCCATTTTTCGCACATCGATTTATAAAATAATTATAAATATTTGCAACAAATTTACAGTATATAGAAACATTTTTATGATAGATATAAAGATTCTTCTTGAGTACCAAAAAGACAGACAGATACATGACATGATTAAATCGATTCAGAGTTTGATACTGATCAAACATTTGTAAATTATTTATAGGCCTTCATCCGAATGTTTCAAGCAAAAGAATAAACTTAGTAAACTCTGCTTTTTGTATGAAGGGTATAAAAAAAACGATTCGTAATAAGCAATATACTTATATACACACATATATATTATCTATAAATGCTACAATATAATAAATTATTATTCCGTATGTCGCATGAAATGAAATAATAATATTTGGCCTATCGTTATTCATTTTCCATTTTACCACCAGCCAGAGCCAAATACCGCATAGCCAACGGATAATACAACAATCAAATAAACGATTGCAATAAAACGTAAGGAGAACTTCATTTTCTTTTTCTTCTTCTTCTTCTTTCTTTGCATCCCCCCCATCCCCCACCCCCAATTTGACATCACTCCACTTTTCCTTTATATACGAATTACGATGAAAAATATTTCCTTTTATAAACAGAAAAATACTCTTAATAGAATCCAGATAATAAAATTTTTACCACAAAGAAGCAAAACACAATATATCTATGTGTACATAACTATATGCTTACATACATAATATAAAAAACCAACCAAATAAATGGTAGTTAAGATAAAGCTTTAAAAAGAAACAACAACAAAATTTCATACACAGACAATTTGTAGCCAAAAGATGTTTTTGATAAATCTTCAAAAAGCGCGCTTATACGTGAAAGCAATTTCACATGTATGCTGGTTTATAGAGCACAAAGAAACACACACAATATATATATACATAAAAAAAGAAAGAAAGACAGAACGTATGCGAAAATGCATTTTTAATGATGAAGCAGAAAAAAAAAATTGAATAATATGTTGTTAGTTATTTGGAAACCTTTCAATCTCTCTCAACTTAAATGCAACTTATTTCCTTTTTTTTTTTTTTCTGAACTTTGGTACCATGTGCAACGGTTTTTTGGATTGAAAAGAAATATTGCTGGAAAATTTTATTATATCGATCGATTTAGTTATAAAAACTAAATCGATTTTGACCTGTCCGTCTGTCCATCCAGCTATCTTTATATTGTAATCAACCTTTAGAGTGATATTTTGAATGGAATTTCTTGAAGAAAATTAGTACAAACATATCTTTTAAGATGACTGTAGAAAGTGGACTGAAAGAAATGCGATTTAGTATAAAACTTAAGCGTTTCAAGTTTAAGTGATTAAATAAATTTTAATTTAAAGAGCAACTTAGTGCTTGATGATGATTTTAAACTACCATGAAAGGCCTTTGAGAGTTTCTTGTGAATTTCTTTCAACACGTAGGAAAATTTTTTTATTTTATATTGTTTTTTTTTTAATTTTTTTTTTAGAAAATAAAATTGCAAACCTAAGGTACACAATCACCAACTAAAATGCCATCTTCTAAAAAGATATCAACAAAGAAAGAGAAGCAGAGAGAGAGAGATGTTTATAAAAATGTCACTTTTAATTAAAATGGAAAGTTGTAGTTATTTACTATATAAATGTACAGCGTAGAAAGTAGAACTGGTCTCTCAGGAGGACAACATATACAACTTGTACATGCATTTTATTGGCTGGTTGGTTGGTCGCAACACCAAGTGTAGGCGTCCCGGGGCATTTATTAAGAATGCGTCATACGTACCAGCACACACCATACTGTGCTACTACTATATAACAGTTCAACATTTGTTTTAATTAGCAAGTTTAGCATAAATTTCACTTGTGTTTACATTAATTTCTGTTTGGCTTGTACTTTGTAAAATATATATACATTTTTCCTCTGTACCGCCTTTCTTCAACAATTTTCTTTCTTTTGGCTTGATGTAAAATTAAAAGTTATTTCCTACCTTTATAGTATAATATAAACAAAATAAATATATAATAAAAAAAAAACCAGTGAAATTGTTGTAACATTTAATATCCTACACTACTGATATTATGCTAAAAGTATTTGAGCCTGGATCAGTAAATTTTTATTTCACATTGTCATATAAGACACTTTGTGAAATAAAATTATATGGAAAATGATTTCAAAAATGTTACAATTGGGTTCACATTTTTTACAGTTAGTTATTAAGCTAATTAACAATTTTTGGCCAAATTTTATAAAAAAAAATGTTAACAATTGTGATTTTTTGTTATATAAAGATTTCCATTTACAATAGGACCTTATATGGGGAGCGGTGCTAAAAATGGTCCAATTAGGTATATTTTAAAAAGGATTTCTCTTTAATCTTATATATGTTCTTGTACTAAATTTCATTGAAATATCTCAAAAAATGTAGCTTAAACAGAAAGACGGACAGACGGACAGATGGACAGAAGTACAGACATGGTTAAATCGATTCAAATTGTCATTTTTAATTGAAGCTGGGTGTGGCATTTGTCCTTTATGATTCCGCACAAACTTTATATACTTTTTCCCACAACTGGATGGACTGGGCCATATAGCAACTACCTATGATTTTGTTCCTTTAAAATCTTTAGTAAAAAGCTTGATATTATTATTATTATAAAAAGCAGCATGGAAATCTAAGACATTTTTAAAAAGTTCAGAAAACTTGAAATTTTTTTACATACACTGCGCAATATGGTCTAAAATCCTTTTTACAGTTACAAAAATTGAGATGCAATGCTAATGGATGGATGTACCACGTGTAATGATTAATTGATATTAACGAATATTTAACAAACTATTGTACACGAGGTAAGCTGGCAATAAATGAAGTTTCACAATTTTTACGAACATTTCAGTTGTATGTGTGCGTATGTGCGTGTGCGCTTGTGTTAGCTCTCTAATGGGAATGTATTATTATACAATAAAGTTAAATTCAATTTAATAACAATCTCAGCTGCATATTTAACTAAACTGTGTTGTTAACAATGAAAATTAATTACAAAATTAAATATAAATTAAAGAATATTACAATTGAATAAAAAGCAACTATTGTCGGTGTAATATTTAATAAGTTAACAAGAAAAAACAAACAAACAAACAAAAAAAAAAAATTAATACTACTTTTTAAAGCTATCATCTATTTATGATAAATGCCGCTCAAGCTCTCATTGACTCATTGCCGAAGGTTAATATAAATTATTTCAGTTAAAATATATTTTTAAATGATAAGCGCTGATGAAAATTCAATTTTGTGAGAGGATTATAAATTTTTGTATTATAATAAAGTGGGCATGGTTTTAAAGAAAGTTTTTTTAGTTAAAATTTTCAAGTTTTTTTTTTTCATTTTATTTTAATAACAAAAGTTAACAAAACAAAATAGTTTAGAAGATGTCCGATATTTTTGGTTGTGCGTGACAAATATAGCCTACGTTCGCCATTCCAACATCTCATAGAAATGCGCCAGTGACCCTACGAAGTATATAAATTTTAATCTCGATCTAATTTATATATGTTTCAGTCTGTTATACTTTTAAAAATTGAGATGTTTAGCTGAAATTTTACATAAATCTTCCTAAGTTCTGTAAACTATTCAAATATTAAATATTTAGTACCACACCCACAATTGACAAAATTCTATCTCTAAGCTATAACGTTGAAAATTTGTATGCGCATCTCTATCACTAACATCGATATCCAAAAAATTGGCACACACTGAGAAAATTTGCAACTCATTAGATTTTATCCAGGCAAACATAACCATTTAGATGTTTATTTTATACAGATTATTGCAATTCCATTAGGTTGAGTGAAGATTCTAGCAAAATATTGCCTTGAAGGAAAAAAACAAAAAAAAAAAAACTGCCAAGTATTAGGCGAACAATCAACGATGGTATAAAATTTATGATGAAAATTAATTATTATGCGTTGAATTTATATGTAAAGCTTTGTATGGATGAATGTACAGGTAAGCGCTTTTTAATGGGGACTAAATACTAAAATGATTAAATTTATGAATTTGTCAAGTCAGATAACAACAATAACAAACTAATAACAAACACCAACACTAACTTCTAGTACGAGTTATGACATTAATATATATATATACGTATATATATACAAAAATGATAATAATATTGTTGTTTTTATTTCATATTTTTTGCTATAATTTATCATCTGTATGCATGTGTGATACGCCTGGTTGCGTAAATCCAAATATGTATGCATTGTATATGGATGTGAGACCATGGAGCGTATGAGTGATATTTAATTAATAATTCATATACGAAAAGTTCATACAAAAAAAAAAAAAACAAACAAAAACAAAAACGAAAACAAAACAAAAAAAAAAAAACACATCGTTCATCTTTGACTTTGGAAAAATGTTGCTTGTTTATACTTTCGTTTCATCTTTTAATTATTCATTAACATTCTTGTTCGTGATGTTATTGTTATTGTTATTGTTTATATACGTATATGTATATGTTGTTCATATTGTACAATGGTAAACATGTCATAAAAAAAAAGTAAATTTGGTTAAAGATCAAATTGTAAACACCCTCCCCATGGGAACCATAAGTGGGCGTGACATGTACCTAATTATGCCTTGTATACATAGGTTTTGATATAAGTATGAGCTAATACGTTAAATTCTATGCTAAGTAAACTTTTTTGCTAAGAGTTGTGAGCATGTGTAATATCGGAACAGGCCCGTTTTTTTGTTACATCGATTTATAGATTTTTATAGAATGTGTGATGTGTTAGATCAACTTAGATTTTGTTAATGATCAAGAAGAATATATATACTTTGTAGGAGATCTGATGCTTCCCTCTGGGTACTGAACACGGAAAAAGAAACTTTGTGCATTCTCATCGCTACGATGGAGGGTATAAAAGTGGTTTGAGCAGCTTTCAATCTCAAATTGATGTCTGTCTGTTGGGTTTTTTATATTGTTGTTGTTGTTCATTCTCTTTGTTTTTGCAGGCAGTTTCTTATTAAGGAAATTTGTTTCTTACTGTCACGCTCTAAATTTTCCATTTGGTTATAAAGGGTATTTTCAGATTAGACTCAAGCTAAATTGATTTTTTTTTTTAACTTGCAATTTACTTTAAACGAAGGGTGAGTTTATTGGATAAATGTATGTGCGTGTGTGTGTGTTTGTGTGTTCTCACAACAGTCAGATAGAGAAAAGTAAATATTTTTAATTTATTTTCATATAAAATATTTAATTTATTCCCTCACTTAACTAGAAAACTCGCATAACAAGTGCCTTTTCACAAAGATGAAGTGCACACACTTCAGGCCAACCAGTCAGCCCGTCTTGGTATATGTACAATGCACATACCTTCCAATAAGATGGAACTTGTTTATATATGTAAAAAAAAGAAAAAGAAAATTGTGTGTGTATGTGTGCGTATATGTGTGTTGATAATCCAACACCAAATGGTACTTAAGTGCTAAGCATGCTCTCAGTTCTTCATAATGTAAACACTTCACGTCTCAATGCTGTTAATACTTTTGTTAGAAAGCTGTAGCAGTAGTAGCATAAATGTAATAAGAAGGAAAAAAAATTTAAATGTATATAAATGTATCGCACATACACATCATACATATGAGTGTGGCACTCATACTTTCCATTTATTGTGTATGGGTACTAGAGTGAAGGTTATAATAAAAATTCACAATTTGAAGTATGTTTCTGTGGCTGTTTCTGTTGCTGTTGTTGTTCTGCTCTGTTCTGTTTCTGTTTCTGTTTCTGTTTTTCCATTCAACTTTACTTCACATCCTCGCCATTGTTTTGTGCATTGCTGCCATGCACAACACTCTCCCAATCATATTCAACGTATTAACATATACGCAGCTACACAACCACGCAGCAGCATTATTTTTATCAACCTGACTGCCCTTCATCATCATTTTAGCTTGTACGCGAATGTATGTGAATGTGTGCATGCAAATTCTCATATAAATGTGTGCTAGTTTTTTGTTCCTTTTTTTTTCTTTTTTCGATTTACTTGTGTTTTGTTGGCTTCAATACAAATTGATTCACTCGAATTTGGTTTCGGTTCCATTTCATGTTTTTCATTTTCCAATACGTACGTACGTATGATTGTATTTTATATGTCAACCGCTGGCAAATAACTAGAAATAACAGAAAAACAAAACACAATGAAAAAGTAAAACACCCATAGGAAGGAAGGAAAATAACAACTACAACTACAACTACAACTACAACATCAATAACGACGCAAATGTACAAAAAAAAAAAAAAAAAATGAAAAAAAAAAAAACGCAATGAAAAGCAAACGTTGACAAATATTTTATGGCACAAAACACGACACAATAGCATTAAGTGCTGCGAGGCATTATTCTATGACAACATTTTAAGATTCTTACATCATTTCGAGGCAGCCTGCTCTTTGTCAGAACAGTTGGGTATACAGCTACAACAGGGCCTCAGAGATGCATAAAAAAACTGCCTCGAATCGAACCTCCTGTAACTCTTTTTTAGTCAAATCCGCCTTTCCGTTGCTGATATATATTCTTCCGTTCACAAAATTAAACTTTTAATTACACACTTGGCAGAGGCTACGTTGCACAATTGCATTACAATCCCGATTACAATATAAGACAGTTTTTCAATAAGGACATAACAATTTTGTGTTCAAATGAAATACAATTTAATTAGGATATTGGGCTTGAAATTTATTCCAAGTATAGTACATATGCTACATTTAACTATGAAATCTTGATATTGTCAAAATGATTATCACAAGCACGTTTGCAATTTTAAATTCTTTTCAGCCAATATTCTATTAAGCTTTCACATGTATCGGCAGGAATGTTGACACTTTGATCCCTGAGCTTCTCAGCTTAGGATAAGTCAACAACTTAAAATAACCCCATAAAATTGAAATCCAATGGTGTTAAATCGTATGAGCGGGGTGGGCATTCGTCCGGATCATTTCTCCAGATTACGCGGCTACCGAGCTTTCTTTTTAATAGATCCCTTGTTTGACCAGCTGTGTGGCATGTGGCACTATTTTGTGTGAATCTCATATCACTGATGTCAACATGGCACGATAACAAACTTTGGGTTCGATTACATTTGGTAGCATCGGCATAACTACTTGTGTCCGTACCTCTGTCTCTTATTTGAGATATTCTTTGAAATTTCTTAGAAATATTTCTAGTCTCTTTAAATTAATAAAAATCGGCCACGCCCTTAATTGTCAGCAAAATTTTTTACTTGATTTTTTTTCAATCTTCTTCAAAATATCTTGTGATGCTATGCACCCCATACGTACATATATTGTTATGAATATTTATGCGTAAGGAAACACGACTAGTCTCTCTACCTTATTTGTATGGCTTGTGTGTAATGCATATTGTATTGTGTGTTATTTCAAAAAATATTTACTTTAATAATCGTTTTTTTTTTTTTGCACATAAGTGAGTGTGATGTATACATACGTGTATGTGTGTATGTGTTTTTGTTTTGCCTGTTTACATATTTATAAGTGCTTTAGCATATATCCGCATACCCACACAAACACAGGTGCTCAATAAAGGATTTATAACAAAAAAAAAAAATAAAAAAATAAAAAAATAAAAAATCAATATATATATTGTGTGTGTGTGTCATGAATGGTAGCAGTTCGTGGAAGTCTTAGAAGACATACACGGCTTGTGTTGACTTTTTTGGATAAAAGGTAAAAAGTTTTGTGTGTTTTTTTTTCTTAAAAGCATTCCATATCGTTGTTACCTAAATAAGTAAAGTTATGGATTTTTGTACCCTCCATATAAGATAAGTATACTAAGTTTGTTACTGCATTTGCAACAGCCAGAACGGGGCGTCAGAGACTGGCAGGCAGATTGCAAATTAGGCAAGAATTGGTCAAAAGCTAAGCACACAATCGACAAAAATCTATTTATCTATCAGAAAAAAATGACCTATTTATAGTTACTCCACTTCATGTGCTAAAAAATAGGTGTGGTCAGGTAACAGACACGCCCACAATTTAACAAAAAACCTACTTAGCATAAAACACGATTTGAAAGCTGAAACATAATATATAGCGCATATACGGAGAGTAATCATGTACCTGCCATGCCCACTTTTTATATGTAAATGTAGAGAATATTTAAGATTTATTTAAAATAAAAGATGTCCTAGTTATTTTTGTACACGTTATCATTTGACAATCTGACAATTACCAAGTGTCAGTCAGAAGAAATGAAACAATGCACTGTGATGTGATGGGATGTGATGTGACATGATGCTGTATATTATATATAAAATAAATAAAAAGATTATAGTCGCTTTTATTGGACCATTTAATACCCTACACCACTCAGTTTCACAATTTATACTTTAATTAAATCAATCAAGTCAAAGTCTAAATTTGACACGGTTAACTATTAAACTAATTAATTAATGTTCTCAAGATTTTATCAAAATATATACATTTACGCCATATAGATATTTATATATATTTTATAATATTACATTATGTGGGGAGAAGCATTAAAAATGAACCGATTTGGTATATTTTCAATATTAACCGTGCTTGACATTTCGGTTTAAAATTTTAAAAAAAAAAATATATATAAAAAGAATGGAAGGACGGATACTATTAAATCGATTCTCATTAGATCGTTATAATTAAAAGTGGGCGTGTCATTTGTCATTTAGAAGTTATAAAAACTATGTAAACATACCCTTGGTATACCACTTGGTAGATAAAGAGCATAGAAACTATTAAGAGTATCATATATCAAATTTGACTGCAATGAAGCAGTCAAATAAAGAATTATGCGGGATAAATACTAAATACTAAAAATAGTTTGATTTAGTACATTAAGTTATGCATACATATACAAATCAATATACAGATCACATTTTTGGAAATATTTAAATGAAATTTTGTACAAGGACATACATTGAAGCAACCCTTTAAAATGTTTCTAATTAGACCATTTTTAGAACCTCTCCACATACAAGATTTATTATAAGGGAAAGACTTTATCGCAATTTTTAATATTTTTTTTTTTGATAAAATTTTGTGAAAAATAATTAATTACGCACCGTTTTTAGTAACCTTTACTATAAAATGCTATTTCTTGAAATAGCTTATATGGCAATGTCTTGTGTTCACTGATACAACTCAATGAATTGTAGGGTATTAAATGGACGGTTATTGATCTATATGTATCATATATTATTATATTATTTTCATTTGTTTATATATGGATTATAAATACTAACGAGTCAGTACTAATGGAAATCTAAGATTAAAGGCGAATATTGTTAAATAAAAAGCAGACTTATAAAATGCATTAAGTGTGTTTGCATGTATGCATGTGTGTGTGTGTGTGTGTGTGTGTGTGTCTGTTGAAAACATATGTGAAAATTTATTGACAATAGCTTTCAACTAAATGTTTTATGTTTTGTATATATATACACACATACATACATGTATATTTATTAAACTGTATTATTTAACTTTTAATCGCCTTCCATTTTTTTTTTTTTTTATATATTTAAATATATTTAATAATTTTTTAATCATTATCGTTGCTGGTATATAAACCATTTTTTTTTTTTTAAATTTAAACCCTAACATATTTTAATAATTAAATAAAAAGTACAATCGGTTTATAGACTTAGCTTTGTTTTTATACCCTAACACATAAGATGGGAGATATATTAAGTTTGTCATTCTGTTTGCAACATTCAGAAGAAGGCGTCAGATACCCTACAAAGTATATTTATGTTTGATCATTATAAAATCTAAGTCGATTCAGTTAAGAGCGTCCGTATGTCCGCCTGCTGTTGACATTCTCATGATCTCAACATTTAAGGTGAAATTTTGTACAAATATTTTGAATTTTTGTATGCAGCTCGGTATTGAAAATTAGGTAAAAATCAAGAGCCACACCCACAATCTATAAAAATCTATTTATATGCCATAAAAATTGACCTATGAACTTAAAATTCACATCTCTCGTTATCTCATTCATTGATATGACAAAAATTTATTCATATGATACAAAATTTAAAGTATAAAGTTGATGATTGGTTTACATAATTATATTAAATGAAGGCTTGATTGTGGCAAAAATGGGCATGGTTGTATTATAGAAACGTCTACAATTTACAACACATCTGTTTTTCTGATATAGAATCCCTCCAGCATGTTGATGGGTAATATATATAAAAAGTGTAATCAATGACCTGCCATGCCCACTGTTTCTATATAGACATGCAGGGTATTTAATATATGGCCTGATCTTAACTTATTTTTTCATACTTTTTTAATATCCTTATTAAGTTAAGCTTTGTGTTATAGATAGAGTTTAAAAACTGGTTATTTATCCGAAAATCTCCTTAAAAATGTCACAAGTTTTGTCTTTTTTTTTTTTCTTTTTTTGTTTTAATTATATAATATACATTTACTTATACACTTTCATTTTAATATTTTATGAATTCTTAAGTTTTAAAAATTTTCTACAAAAATTTCTTTAAATTCTTTAAGAAAGAGATCCGCCCATGCACTGTTTCTCTACAATGTGTGTATTGCACTGAAAAAAAGAAACCCATATTATGTAATTGAATTCAATGAGAATGCTTTAGGGTAATGCTCATTTTGTTAACGATTTTTCTTAATGCTAAATATTTGTAAATGTCAACCAAGGATGACATGACGTATGAGTGACATGTAATTATTGCTTATAATGCGTACAGCACAATAACATAAGTATGTGTTCACTGTAAATACGTATACAATCTGAATGATGTGAGATTATATATTGTATTATTGTATATAATAAATTTTAATATTTTTTATAATTATTTTGTGTAAAAATGTTAAAAAAAAATAAAAAATCATTATCGCAACGTCCAAGAAAGAGCATCAGAGAGCACAGAAATCCTTAATTAGCGTTCAAAATATAAAGCAATCTAGACATGTCTGACCGTGTGACCACCTCTTACGATTGCCTATATTGATCTGACATTTCGTAACGATAATTTTGGTTTCTGTACGCAGTTTAAATTAAATAAAATCGGTTAAGAGTTACGCCCACAATCAATAATTGAATAATAAAATTGAAATGTGTTAAAAATATTCATAAATAGAAAGTGGACGGGATTGATTAACATATATATGCACAATTTATGAAAAATTTTGTCTGGTAAGTTGATAAATATTACACATATGTGTATACTATATATATTTATAATATCTTCCAATAAAACTGCAAAACTCCTGGACCTACAAAAGGCCGAGTGGACGGATAGACACGTGTACAGATATGGAAAAATGGATTCTAATGCTCCTTAATGTAGCTCAAGAATTTATATCTTGTACTAAGGTCTCTATCTGGGTGTTGCCAACGGAATGACCAACTCAGTACACTTGCCTTCAATTGACAATTTCTCTGACTCTACCGTATTGTTCCCCTCAAAACATTTGACTTAAGCATTTAATAAACTCGTTTATTGAAATTTATCCGCAGGCCTAAAAATCTTTACATGAACGGTAATTGTGGTATTTATTGATATCCGGGAAAATTGAGTGAACGTGTATAATGTAGATTTGTACCTATTTATGAAATTTAAATGGCGATAATTGATGCTGCCTATGCTGCCTATGGTGCATGTGTGTATATATATATGTGTGTGTTTGTTTGTTTAGACCATATATGAATGGTCGAAAGCGGTAGCATAAATTTTCCCCAAATATATAAGTATATGTGCAAACATGCAAATAAACACACATGCACACATATTAGAGGCCCGTAAAGTAGCTTGAAATATCAGACATAAACTTAACAAATTATCCATTAGATAGAAAACCACATTAAACAAATATAATTTTCACAAATGCATAACCAACCATTCACACACATTCAAATGCTAATATAAATGCAAATACGCAAATACACACACACGTAGATAAATGGCATTTCATTTCATTTCGATGGGAATTCATGGTTGGAAGCTTGGCAAATACTAGCCAGTACCACCAATACACACAGCTACGGTAAAATCCATTAATACAATATATATATATATATATATATATATATATATGTGTGTGTGTGTGGTATCCACATAGTTACCATACAGAATGTACGCACTACACATTTACACATCGGTTTATAAATTGAAAATATTTCATGGCGTAATTTTCAAAAATTTCGACACAATATAAAAATTCCAACAACAAAAAAGAAAGAAAATTATTGTATTGCCAACAAAAACAAAAAATGCCAAATAAACATTCTACACTCAATACATAGGTATGCTTGCGTATGTGCGTAGCTCCGTATGTGTTTGGATATGTTTCTGCAATTGTGGCCTATTTTTGATTGTGCTTAACCGCAACCGTACACCACAAAAAAAAAAAAAAATTCACTAAAATAAATTTTAAATTACTCCTAATTCACAGAGTTTTTAACTTTTTTTCAACATGATCTATCTCATTCTCTTCCCTTCTCTCTCTCTCTCTGTCATTGGCTATGGGTGTGTAATGCGTTGGTGTTTTCCATGCCTTTAACGCCTAAACAATTATAATTTATTTAATCATTTAAAGTTAAAGAATTTAAAGTCAATAGTAAATATTTGCTTTGTGGAGAGTATAGAAAAACTAAACATAGTGTACGCTAAAGGCGCAGGTTTCCAACAGTTTTTTTTTAGTTTTGGGAGACATTCAACAAAACCACAAAAAATTTATCAACACAGCTGAAATTTAGTACAAAAAACGTATTTAGTGTCTATTTAGTTTTAGTCTAGTTACTGACACGCCCATAATTTTACAAAATAAAATATTAAAATTAATACAGAATTTCATTTGTAACTTTAAACAAAATATAAATATTATTAGATAACTGCCTCGCCTGCTCTTTTTATATATAAATATGAAATTTTCTGTTTTTTTTTTTTCTATTTTTCTTTTTTTGTAAAAAATATTCAATTCCTCACATTATCACAATTTATTCAATTTTTTTTTTGAACAGTTTACACACAAAATAATTCAATTTCTTTTATTACTGATATACTAAATAAGATGATAACTTTGTCATTCTATTTGTAATAATTAAAGGGTGACTTTAGAGACTTAACAAAATATATACAATCTTGATCATTAACAAAATCTAAGTCATTCTAGACATGTATGGTCGTGTGTCTGTCTGTTGTTGGCATTCTTGTCAGCGTACATTTTATGATATTAAGCTGAAATTTTAGTTTTTATATGCAGATCAGTTAAAAGCCACGCCTACAATCGATATAAATATATATATATATGCCACAAAAATGTATCTATGAATTTGAAATTTGGTGCACACATTTGTGGTTATACCATCCACTGATATGCCAAAAGTGGGCGTGGTCGCGAATAACAAACAAGCCCACAATTTACAAAAAAAAAACCATTCTCCACGTATAACTCGACTTGCAAGCTGACGCGTAATACATACACTATTAGAGGGCCACGCCCATCATTGCAGATGTGTAGGATATGTAAGATTTGGTCTTAGTCAAATTTCCTTTATTTCCTTATTTCTTTTTTTTTATTATTATTATTATTATTAAATAAAAAAATGAAATTATTTTATTGTTTATTGCTCACAAATGCAAAAAAAAAATATAAAAATAAAAAAATTGTATATTTTGACTATTTTATATTTATTGCATATGCGTTGTATGTTTGTATATATTACAGCCCGTTACCATTCAATAAATGTTGAATAAAAAGATGGGTTTGCACCATTCCTACATAAAAATAAACATAAACATAAACACCTACCTTTGGTTATATGCATGATATTGTTTTATGAAAGCCATCTAGTGACATAAATTTATGAATTCATTTCATTTCATATATATAAACGTTGACTAATGTGTATGTATATATGTGTGTACGGAAATTACTGCACATTTATAGAGAATATATATTTTGAGTAATTTTCGTAACAAATGCACATTTACACTGTTTTTTTTTATGCGCGTATGTATACAGTTTTATGACAGTATCTGGTATGTACGTTTAGTATTTGTTTAAAAAAACAAAAAAAAAAAAAAAAAAGAAAAGATTCACTTTTTAAAACCATTTGTTATAGTTACTGTAATTGTTGTTGTCCTTTACTGCTATTGCACACCTATATATATATATATAAAAACATTTAGTTTAAGCCAAATCTTTAACACCCTCAACCATCACCACCACAGCTTAATTTTAACTGTGGCTTTTAACTGATAAAAGTTTTTAAATATATATGGGCATGGCTCTTAATCGAATTCGCTTAATTTAAATAAATCAAAACGCATTTAATATTACATAATTAAATAATCATTAATTGTATATACATGCAAAAGATGGGAGGGACAGATATGTGGTTAAGTCTGTTAATAATTTATGGAAAACTTTCTCTAAAAGTGGGCGCATCTGTTATAATACCACGCCTATATTTGCTATATCAATGCAAACACTAAATATATATATAATGATGTTCATGAAATTTCAACTTTGTAGCTCAGTTTTTGTGGACAATAGATGTATTTTTTCTTTGTTAAATGTGGGCGTGTCCCTCAACCGATGTCTATCAATTTAAAAAACACTCTAATATTATAAACATATGTATATATATATATGATATATTAATATACAATTTAGATTTTTTATACAATTGATGAGACTCAAACTAAGTCGCATCATTGAGGTGGAGGGTATAAAAGCACATTTAACAACATTTAGTATTGGAAGTTATATTCGTCTATATATACACACACACATATATTTGTGTATATTTGTATGTACAAATATTTGTTTATTTATTTATTTTTTGGTTGTTGTTTTTTTGTTTGTTTGTAATTACTTTTTGTGAACAATGTTGAATGAGGAAATGGAGAGGCACTCCTTCACTACATATTGCACGGTTTCTCGATTGCAACGATCTGCGTTTTCGTTATTGTTACGTTATTTATATAAACAAAAATGCATACACACACACACATACACACACACACACACACACCCAAATACCAACAGATATTTTTCTGTAAATATATATGAATTACATATTTGTGTGTGTGTGTGTGTGCAGTATGTGGTATTGTGCACTTGACTCATTTTTCATTCGATTGTCTGCATAAACAAAATACAAACATAAACAAAAACAACAATCATAATAAATGTTGCACTCTATGGTAAATTGAGTGTTAAGCTTCGCATCTTTGCAAATATTTTACTTCATTGTACATACATCAAAAAAGAAAAATGCACGCATTGCAATTCAAATTTGTTGATGTATTGTACTTACATGAATATTTTCACTATATTGCAGCGGATTTGCTCGCATTATAGAAAACATAAGATATATAAGTAAAAGCCATGATCATGAAAATCCATCATTAATACAACAGAAAACAAACAGACTTCAGGATTCATTATTGAGAGCTTACGTAACTTTCCATCTTTTGCAATTTTGAGTTTTATAATCATTTGAAAGTTTCAAAATGAAAAGAAAAGTACTCTGAAGTAAAAAATTGTTTAATGATTGAAGAAATTTCACGCTTAGTCAATAATGACATAACAGATGTGGATTTTTTTTTTTTTCATTTTTTCAAAAATACATTTTTTTTTTCTTTTTTCTGTCAAAACTCGATAAATTTTTTTTCTCATTTTCTTTTCAAAGGCAAATATTGTGAAATTTTTTTGAAATGTTTTTGCTGCCACTTTACAGTAATTGATCCAACAAATGTAATGGTGTAAGTGTGAGCTTGATCAGGCCACCACTGTAGCATCCGTGATGCCTTACAACGATCATGTTACTTATAGAGCAACGTATATAGCTATATAAGCCTTATGAGAGAAGAAAAAATCATCACCGGCTTTAACTAGTTATAATTATATGCATATGTACAATAATTCTGATGCCACCTTCTGGGCATTTCAAAAGGAATGAAAAACTGAATATGTGAACAGTATAAAAAAAAAAAAAAGAAAATCACAAAAAAAAAAAAGAATTTTTATCATTCATAAAACGCATATTAAAAGAGAATAAAGAATACAGAAATACATAGAAAAAAGTATTAAAGTATTAAACGTGTATGTGTAAATATAATGACTGCTTTTTGTATATAATAAATCCATCAATTAATTTTAACTGACATATCAATGATTGCACATATTGTGTTTTAAACAAACATATTACACAATACAGCAACAGTATGTATACAAGTGACTAAAAATTATACACACACCTATATGTATATATATACAAATAATCATGCATCATATGAACTGTCAATGAGAAGATTTTATCAATATATTCTGCTAATGGGGGGGGAGGGAGAACTCAGTATTCATCTATTACTATAACCTTAATACCATGAGCCACAGAAATGATTCAAAATATTTAAGCATTATGACTGACTTCTCTCCATACACTACATATAAATAAATTTTCGATTTAAACAAATTGCTAAACATTTTGTTTAATCTTAGATGAGTACTAGAATAGAAATAATGTAATAATGAGGTTTCATAAAAGGATCTGTTGTGTATAATACAAAATAATTTTTTATTTTTTAAATTTTCATAATTTTTCAATTTTTGGCGAATTTTTTATTCAAACATTATTGAAAAAGATACCTTTTTGCATATGATTGTTGAATATGGTTTTTTGCAATAAAATTTTCTCCTTTAAATTTATAAACAATATAAACCGAATATTTTGTCTTATACAGAAAAGAAGCTTTCATCAAACTGCATCATTAAAATCTTTCGAAACTTTAAGGAAGAAAAATTATTTACCTAAAAATTTCAAACTGAAGCAAAAAATTCCCAAAATATAGAAAAAATTAAAGAAATTAAAGAAAAATATATTTTGTTTTATACACAATAGATCCTTTTATGAAACCGAAGTACCAACTTTAAGAAAGGAATAGTTCTATTGAAGAAATTATTACCTACTCAAATATAAATAAAAAATGTATAAAAAAACATAAGCGATGAAATGCTTCATTCGGTATAAAAGTTAGATAGATTCAATAGAAATTTGCTTCCACCATCATAGATTTCCTTTTTTTTCCATGATGTTGGCATTTTTCATAATCTCATAATTACATTTTTTTTTTTTTATTTTAAGCAAAGCTGAACGCGACCGTTGATCATTGCTGCCACATAACACTGCAAGGGTTTTAACAAGAAAAATCGAAAAACGCATATAAAAATAAAAAGTAACAACTAACAGTATTTCTACACCTACAACAACAACAACAACAATAACAACAATAACAACAAAAATAACAATGTTAGTAACAGTTATAAGTATTTTGTAGATTTTACTATTCACTAAGGATTTACTGCTAGCATACGAATACTTGCTCACTTGTGGTCTACACATGTACTACATATATATATATATATATGACATAACCATAACCATGACCACAAAAACAACAAGAATAAAAATGAATTATAAGTTAAAGCTGAGTTAAGTTAGATGTACATACATACGCATAAAGAAAGCCAAGATTTTTGTCTAACAAACCCAGTGAGTTGGTTAAGACGTTAACTTCTAACTCGATAGCCTTTAAATGCATAAAAGAGTCATACGTTTCACATGAACATAGGCATCAGAGACTTTACAAAGTATATATATAAAATCTGAAACGACATAGTCATGTCTGTCTGTAAGTACTTAAACGGTCATAACTTTAAGAATATCAAATGAAAATTTTTTGCAAACATACGTATTGTTATTAGTCGGTAGTAAAAAGAATATTCATTATTTTTCCAATATATGGTTTTAGTTATCTCTATCTCGCGTTGGGTTCCGCTAGATGGCGTTCAAAAGATGAGATATCGCGCCAAAAACACTGTTCTGAAATATTTGTAATGGAAGAAAATTAGTTGAGAGCCACGCTCACAATCGTTTAAACATCTATTTATCTGTTACAAAAATTGATCTATGAAGTTGAACTTTTATACGAATATCTTTAATTATCCTATATATCAAAAATGGGTGTGGTCGAGAATAACAGCACAGCAGTACAAAAAACTTTATAAAGAATAAAACTCAACTTACAACTTCATACATATATGTGATACACTATTAGAGGTCTGCCATGCCCACTGATTGCATGTAAACATGAAGGACATTTACTTTGAAATTGTACATGTGTAGTGGCAAACGTTTCAACAAAACTATATTACAGTCCCTGCAAGGTAAATGTTTTGAAAGCGATTTTAAATTAATTTAAATATATGTATACTGTACTGTATTGTATTGTAAATGTATAAATTTATATTACTGCTCTGCTTAGTTTATCTATGGGGACAATACCAACAACAACTAGAAAATCAATCTGAATAATAACGGTATTTTAGGGAACCCCCCACAGAAAACACAAAACCATGCATTTATGGTAGATGCGCATACATTCCCTGCTTCAAATTGCACGGACCGCAACACAGCAGTATATATATGCACACAGTTACACATGCTTACATACACTTCTACACGTATGCACACTGTGCGAAATGAAACAGTGTAAGTGCTGTATGAGTTGTTTGCCACAAATGCTAAATAAATGACATTAAAAATGAGAAATGCTGAATTAAAAAAGTGGAAAAAGTAGAAAAAGTGGAAAAAGTGAAATGAAAATGTCCGCAATTGCACGAATGTGAACAAAAACATGTTTTTTTTTTTTGTTTTTTTTTCGAATGTTTTGAATGAGTGTAGGTGGGGGTACAAAACATACCGTCCACCAATATAAAACTTTAATCTACGAAGCGTAAATTTAATTAAAACTATGTATTTACACACGGACAAGAAAAGTGGGCACAGCAGCGGCAGTTATAAGCGGCATCAGCATCAACATCATCATGATCAGCGTCGTCATCACCACCATCGCCAACAATAACAACAACAACAACAACAACAACTTCAACTATTTTACAGCACAATTGTGTCCCCAGACTCAGTTCGTTCACTCACTCACACACATACACACACACACACACACACACTGGGTTGGCTAGATGAGAGAATGACTCACACACAGGGGAGCACAAAGCTTTAAAAGGATTTTGCAATGATAGCGGAAGTAAGGACATTAAGTAGAGTATTTAAAATATTTGTAGATGTAATTTTTTTCTCGTTTATGTTATTTTTTTCCAAGACCAGTCATAAATGTATGTGTGTGTGTAGGTAAAAAAAAATTATCCAAAAATGAAAAAAAAAAAACATTTTTATACTTTCGCAAACTTGTTCAGCAATCACACAAACATTTATTCTCTTTTACTGTTAACTGTATTGTCTGCATATATGATATGTGTGTGTGTGTGTGTGTGTGTGTGTGTGTCTGTATGCAAACGAGTGAAATTTAGAGTATACGCCGTTTGTTATAAAAAACATTCATACATACATGCACATGCATTGTATAGGGAAGGAGAAAAACCGAAAAAAAAAAAAAAAAAGAAAAACTTGTCAAGGATTATTGAACACGTTCAGCTTTCATTGTATGCGGATATATAAAATATTTAAATTTGTTTGCACAAAGCCATGTTGAGGGATGTTTTGGAGAGCAATAAAATTTCATTCATTTATAATCATGGGCGACACTTTTTAAATAGTTTAAGAAAGATTTTATATTAAAAATTATTATACCCGCCGATCGTACAAAATATATATCATCAAAATCTAAATCGATCTAGATATGTCCGTCCACCACTGTCACTGTCACACTTGTACATTTAGAGCTGTACAAACATTTCTATGATGCTGGATGCACATCGCCGGGGTAATAGATTGAGAGCCGCGCCCATAATTGACAAAAATCTCTCACAGCCTCAAAAGTTGACGTCTATAGTTGAAATTTAGTACACACATGTATGATTAGATAAACCACAGATTTGCCAAGAATTCAACTTTTTAGTTCATACGGAATACCGAAAATAAAGTGGGAGTAATTAGATACAAGTCACGCCCACTGCTTATGTATAATGGTAAAGGGTTTTTAATTTGTACACGAGGGTATATATATTACTTTGCCAAAATGTTTGCAGCGCCCATAAGAGAGTGTCGTAGACGCCACTAATCTGTTTCGAATATTGGGTCGATCCATGTTTGTTTGTATATCCGTGATAGTTGATAGTTTTCATAGCGTGGTTGATATTTTAGATTAGGCACGCCTACAATGCAACAAAAACTGAAGAAGAAGCAATTTTTATATATGTAGAGAGTATTCAACATGTTCACTGTTACGTGACACAATCCTTGAATTACACTTTTTAACATCTAACAGCCGCATGACACATACGTTGAGTCATGCTAGCTGTAGTAAAGACCCAATTTTCTATATATAAAGTCCAGAAAACGAAGCTGGTGGCTATTCAAGATGTGGCCTCAGCCAAAATGGTTTTTGTTTCTGTTCATTTATTAATAAATTTTCTGATAAGTATGTGGAAGCTACCGCTTACTGTTTGGGAAGTGTATAAAAAATCCTAACATATTGTATGACATGTGAATTGAATGCTAGAGAGAGGATAACCTTTGTACCAACTTCAACATTTATATATGACACTTGAGTTCCCCTTATGCTGGTGACTTTAAAAAGCAAAATGTGACAGAAAAAAATTCAATCGAACTTTGTAAATGACTTGTTTGATATTCCCGTGTGCTATGTGCACGCCAAAAATGGCATGTTTTGTTGCATTAATGGCAGACAGAAAAATGAAAAACAAAGTTGAATCATGGTAGTTGTTATATGTATAAAAAATAAATGAACTAATGCGACGCGCAAACCATTGGACAACTATTCATTAACCACCGGAATTGAAAAGAGGTGCCACCACATACTTGTACACTTATGCGAATGAATATTTATAAGTTTGCGTGATTTTTTTAATTGTTTATATTTTACTGCAGCGATTATTTTTTACCAAACTAGTAACAATAAATCCAAAATGTCCGCCCTATGGTTAATTGCAACTATTTGAATAATGATTTTTTTTTTTTTTTTTAGCAAAAAGAGAATCAATCAATGCACTTGTACGTATACAAACAAAGTGGGTGTGGCAGCTGATTAGATCTGTTAATATAGTATATGATGCGTCAAAAAAGTTTGTTTTTTTTTTTGTAAATTGTGGGCATAACTGTTAACTTACTTCGTCCATAGGCCAGAGGCTAGAGTGTTATCACTTACCTCTAATGCGGAGATTTGCTACTATAGTCTAACCCAAACTTTGAGGATTCCAAATTTTACATTTTCCGGTTTATTTTTTGCAGATATATGAGAAATTGTTATCAGTTCCAGATATTGTAAAGAAAATATCTCAAACGCTACCGTAAGCCTTTCAACACCACATAAAGACGGCAGCATGGACATACGGACATGGCCAAATTAGATTAAGATTTGAATGTTTTTTGTTGTTGTTGTTTATGACAATATTTTTTACATATTGTAAATGGAAAGACAAACTGAATACACTTTAGTATATAGCATATAAATATCCTAACATTCATAAATTTTAAAAGAGGGCTCTCCCCAGCGATTCAGGTTGATTGCCACTTTTACCATTTTCTTCTTTTTTTTATGTCATACATTTTTATACTACATTAATATATTATGTATTAAATAAAGGCCAAGAAAAGTTTTTTATATAAACGCATGGTCTTACGCTTTTTCATTTTATTGGAATATTTGTGCGGGAGTGCTTATCGCAAGTGGATATACGAGTATTTAGAATGGCTTCGTGAATGAAACAAAACATCATACATACTCATATATAATTAATGAATGTATGACTGAATTATTCGGAGCAACGTATACCCTTTATGTTTATGTTTAACCCAACAATTTTACCAAGTTTATACAATTTCTACTCTTATCAACATGACTTTGCATTGTTGGCATTGTTACCCAAGGAAAATATCGTTATGTTGGTTATGTAAGAATAACGTTACCATTAATACACCATAGGGCCTACATTGACTTCTTCATCCATCTTATTGTACGTTTCATATATGTGCACTTCCACATAATATCATATAAAATGCTTTCCCATTAAGTGTTCGAATGTTACCTACATTTACCAAAGAGAAGAAGAGAAATGGCAAGTAAAAAAATTTAGTAACGTTATGTTCCAATTGTACACATCTCATGTCTACAACAGATGTCATCTTGTCAGGTTTGTATCTACGCCAGAACGTAGGTTTGTATATAGATGGGACAGAGGCATGCTACACCAAGCTGTTGTAAATCTTTAAGGAAAAAGTACAGAAATGACACTTGAAATTATACTTTAGCGTATGACAGGTGGAATGGTACAGACACAGTATCCAGTATAATAAGCGGCTAATGATGCATGAAGAGGCGCAAACAACAATATATACTCCCCTTTCAATATATCTTTAGACAAGTAAGACATTAAATATATGTTTTAGGTTAAATTTTAAATACTTTCCAGCCTCATTTACAAAAATGTGGACGTAGCAAATACCTGGCATGTTACCTCTTTTATAGTTTTTGTATGAATGAATACCTTTTTTTTTGAAAATTATGACCTTGACTAATATTTTCCACGCCCATTTTTGTTATAACCCATAACGCCTTAATTTTGAATATATTTGTCTACTAAATTTCAACTTCATGCTACAATTGGGTGGCTGTGCGAGACTTTTACGGACAAAAAAGTCAAAATCTATTAAACGACTCTGCCCACTTTTGACACCTACTTGTATTGACATCCATATCTAAACATATTAAATTTCAACTTCATAGCTTAATTATTCTAGATAATAGATAGATTTTTTTTTGATTGTGGGCGTGGCAATTGACCAAATGGGCCCATTATATAGCAGCAAGAACTTTTCATCGGGAACTTTAGTTTAATTTCTCAAAATATAGAAATATAAACGTTTCAACAACACTCATGCAAACGGACTTGGTTTATGAGACTGACCAAGATTATATACATATATAAAATACTTTACTTATACATATTATGTGGGGTGGAGGTATATAAAACTTATTGAAATTTTGTTGGTCTTGTTTATCATCGAATATAAAAAATGCAGCAATGCCAAGAGTGCCTTTACCTTTTCCCGAATTAATTAATTATTGAAACTTTAAATCATCTCCCTGAAAATTTGTTCCTTTTTGCTAAACTTTGCTGCTATTTTATTTAGTCGCTATCATATGAAGAATTTCCGTTAATAAATCGTCCAGGTGTCAACTCTTATAAAAAAGTTTTAAAAATCGCTAAAAGTTATATAAGCACATCTTTATACATAGTTTCGTTTATACGTACAAACAATGACAGTGGAGTTAGTGGAGGCTAAAGTTATCTGAAGTGAAATCTGAGTGATTCACGTTTATAGGTGTTCGTATGTAAACTTTTTTGGGCATAGCAGGTATAAGTAAGTAAGTAAGTAAGTAAGTAAGTGACCTTCTCTCACATATATTATGTGTAGTGTGCGGGCTACAATTTACTTTAGGGGTCGAATTCTGTACCAGACGGAGTTTTTATAGCTAAAGTCAAATTAGCCAATCGATAACTCCAAAGTTTTTTTTTTCCATTTTTTGCCCTAAACGTAAAATGCAATGCGATTTATTATAATTTATTTTTAATAAATTTTCAGAACGTAAGATTTTAGATCTCTATACCCAGCATCACTTATGGCAATAGGTGTATTAAGTTTGTCAGAATGTTTGCTACTTCTAAACGGCTAAAAATATATCCACTTTTTATTTATTCAGAATCAAAATCTGAATTGGTTTAACCAAGTGCGACTGTCCGTCTGTCTGTAATGTAAATACGCAAACCAGAGGTCACATTTTTTGAGATATTTCGATGTAATTTGGTACAAGGACATGAATTGGTCCATAGGAGAACCCTATTAAAAATATACAGAATTGGACCATTTTTAGAACCCCTTCCCATATAAGGTCGCACTATAATCGAAGTCTTTATAAAACAAAATATCGCAATTCTTAACACCCTTTGACAAAATTTGGCCATTTTTTTTACCATTTTTCTTGCCGAAGGCAATAATTAAGAATTTTGTGAAAAAAATTTTTTACAAAAAATTTCATCAATCGATTCTTCAAACGAATTCAAAAATTCAATTGAAAATTTTGAGCTTGATCAGTTCACTGTAGGTGTTTGTATGATGATTGAAACGTAGCACTCAATGTATAACAAATCACCTTGACAAGATCAGTTCAATATTTCATTCTATTCCATTCATGGTGTAAAGTCTCTGCTTGCCTGTACACAACAAACACTCTAACAAAGTGAGCAAGCCCGCAACTTCAAGGTGATTATAATGAAATTTTGATTTATACGGTGAGATGATAAACCCGCACACAATATACTGCAAGACAAAAACACAAACACGCCCTCCACACACACACACACACACCCTCAAACTGAACTGTAATTAAAATATTTTATGTGAAGCAGCTTAAATAGAATTACAATTTTACAACGTATAATATTTTTCATTAAGTGGAATGTTTTCTCTAAAAATGTTTACGTCATAATAAAAATATACCAATAACAATAACAATAACAAATATTTTTAGATAAATTCTTTAAAAAGAATACTTTAGAACAATGCCGTTTACTATATAATCGTATTAAAATTGAAGCTTTGTAAAATGTGCTCGAAATTGGAAGATAATGAACGTAAAGAAGAAGAATATATATTGTGTAATTACACTCATGAATTCTTACTTAAAGATGCATCATCATCATTATTATAATAAATAGCTTTGAAATGTTAACAATTTATTGCAACAAAACAAGCTCAAAGCTCATAAGTAAAGATAAGTAAATAGAACTACAATATACAACATTTTCGTGGTGAGAGTATACTAAGTTTGGTATACCATTTGCATTACTCTAAAAAGTATTTATAATTTTTGATTAGAATCATAATGTGAGTCAACCTAGGCATGTCCGCCAATGTGTTAAAACTGTTTAAATTTGGCAAAATCGGTCAAGTGTCACGTTCACAATCAAAAACATCTCTCCTAGCCTCTCTATAAAGTAAATATTTGTTACATAAATTAATAATTAATTATGCATCAATGTCTTAAGAAAACGGACACGCCCACAATTTACATAAAAAAAAAATTCAATTAAGCAAAATCTTGCATTTAAGTTAGAGGCATATGTCTGCTGCACACTCTCTCGTAACTTTTATAATATATATTATTTGAATTGAGTAAAATCGGTCAAAAGCCACGCCCACAATCGACAAAAATACCTATTATCTGCCACAAAAAATAAGCTATGAAGTTGAAATTTGATATAAACTCTACACAGTGTAAAATACACACATTATTAGAAAGCGTAGTAATGTACCAGCCACGCCCCCTAACTATGTACAGAGATAGAGGGTATTTAAGATTTGACTTAAGCCAAATTTAGTGCTCTTACATGTTTGTAATAAAAATTTACCTAAATGCGTGTGTATATGTGTATTTTGTATGTATTTATTGTGTGTGACGTTTAATCAATAAATGAGTAGATATGGGCTGGAATCATTATATGAGCATTTTAGGGGCTTGTAAATAAATGGATTAAATTTATATTGGCCAGACACAGCAACAGCAACAGCAGCAACAGTAACAATATCAATAACAATCACATCAACCTTTACTATTGCTGTTCCCTCCGACTGTGTATAAACTCCCATCACTCCATCATTCAGCTTCAGCTCCAGCTTTAGTCATAATCATTAATTCGTAGTTTAGTTGTTACATTGTGTTCATTCATATCATACAATGTATTTTGTGTATGTGTGTGTGGTGTTGTACATACGCTTGTATTTACGTGCGTATCATTTTATAAATGTGTTTTCAAGCAATCACTTGGCACAAGATGATCATTATAATTACAAATGGGAATTTAACAATTCACATGTTCCCCCAACGTGCTAAATTTGTCGGTTGCTAACTATTCAAACAAACACACAGGCACACGTATCATGTGAATAATCGCATTTTGCTAACATATGTAACAGAGATTAGTATAGAGAGAGATTTTATGGCCGTATTGCTTGCTGTTCAAATTTTATTTTCAAATTTATTGTTGTTGTTGTTGTTGTTGTTTTCCCCTCCCTGTTCTTTTACATATATATATATATATATATATGAAAGCAATTCGTCTATGCTATGCTATGTATTGATTAATTATATTTGGCAGGCTTACAACACGTGCGCAAAATGTGCACGAAAACAATAATTTAATTTGAACTTCTTATGCAACAAAATTTCCAATAAATACAGGAATGCCACCACTACACATGCAAACGTGAACAAGTAACTCAATTACTGAGCTTAAATTTTCGATTCTATTTCATTTCATTTCACTCCACCTACTCCCTCTACAACACGAACGAACACAAGCGAAAAAACTAAATTTGACTTAAACCAAATTTTAAATACCCTCCACAGGTACATGACTTTGTACTCTGTACGTATTACTTATGAATTTTTAAGTAAATTGTAATTTTTGTTAAATATGGGCGCGTCTCTTATACGGTCACGCCTATTTTTGGCTCATCGATATACGGATTCATTGTATATATGAATATCAAACTTCATCTTCAATATTTGTGGTAGATTTTTATCAAATGTGGACACGTCTCTTGACCATTTTTTCCCACTTTAAATAGCGCTCTGCGTGCAACAAGTAGACTAAGTTACAAACACAGTGGACATATGTTTAGATCAACTCTGCTGCCTTCTTCTGGATGTTGTAAAGTGACTGACAGACTTAGTATACCCGTCATCTTATGCGGAAAGTATAAAAATACATAATTCGATTGAAAATAGAGAACTGAACGTGTTAAACTTGAGATAAAAAAAAAGAAAGTAAAGAATTTATTAAAAATATTTTTATGTGTGCATATAGAAATGTTATGCACACATATATAATATAGTATAGTTTACAGAGTGGTTTACTACATTTATCAATCCTTTTGCAACACACAAGAAACCCCACAATGCAACACACAAGACAATGCAAAGTATATATACTCTTGATCTTAGTCGAATCAGTTTTGTCTATTGCAAAAATTGACTTTACAATTAATTCCTGCATTGATGTGAAAAAATGGGCGTAAATGGATAACAGATACGCCCACAATATGTGCATATAAAAACAATAAATGTTTTAGTTTAGAGTTTTTCATTAATATAGAATAATACCAGTGATCCCATACCTGCCATGCTCCCATTTTGCATAAAATAGTTAAGATTTGTTGCAAGTCCTGAACGAGACTGCAGCGACTTCAGAGTTACATAGAAGCCGGAAAAGGTTAAGTTTTTTGTTTTGGAAGAAGTATAATAAGAGCTTTTTATTTTACATAAAAAAAAAATCAAGACCACGCCCACAATTTCTAACCCTAATTATATTTAAAAATATACCAAAATGTTGGGTATTAAATATTTAGCCTAAACCAAGTTTAAGGATTTTTTTTTCTTTCTTAACATTTTCCAACATTAACAACAACAATAATAACATCAAACTTTATACCGAAGGAAAGTTATGCAAAAGTTTTATTTATATCTTAGTTTAATAGTTTATGAACATATAAAAAAAAAAAAAAAAAATAAAATAAACGAAAAACTTTCTTCTGTTTAGAGGTGGCGTTGGCAATGGCGAAGGCGATAGAGGATGTGTTACTTACGTTAGTATAGAAGGATGTATCGCATTTCTTTAGCTATTGTGTGTGAACGGTATTGTTGTTATGCGTGGAAGGCGTAAACATGTGCAGTACGGACACGCTCTCATGGAAATTTGTCTTAATACATTTGTACTGCCATGTATTGCCTATTACCGGGGATACGGTCTCTGCATTTCATACCAGCCGTCTACTTTTTCTCTCTCTTTCTAATTCTTCTTCTTATGTTTATTCTTATTCTTATTCTTATTCTTATTCTGAGTAAAAACAGACAACTTCCTTCTGTTGTGATATATTAGTTGAATTTTTTCTTTATTGTTTTTCTTAGCGGACCAGTATAAACAATATGTGAAAATGTGTAGTTTCTTGAAAAAGTCCATATGGCTGGTGGCAAAATATAAAATAAATTACAATTTAATACGGAAAGTAATTGAAAAATAAGTGAAAATATTATAACCGATCATTTAAATACCCTACAATCAGTTAGTTCAACAACAATTAGTTCAGATAGTGTCAGTAAATGCGAGGAAATATTTTACAAATCACTTTGTGAAATATCACTATATGGGAAGGGGTTATAAATCTAGTTCGATAGGATTCAAATTTCTTAAAGTTAATTATTAAGCTAATTAACTATATTCTACAATAAATTTTGTCAAAAAATATTAAGAATTGTGATTTCTTTCCATATATAGACCAATGATGATCCAATTCCGTACATTTTCAAAAGAGTTCATACTCGGTCCAACACATGTCATTGTATCAAATATAGTCATAATATCCTAAAAATACGATCTGTAGCTTAAGCACAAATTTATTTGGACGGATGGATAGACAGACGAAATGGATTACATTGATGCAGAAAGTGTTTCTGATAATTGAAGGAAAGTTATTACACAAATTTACATAGACAGACAGACAGACTCGGTTAAATCAATTCAGATTTTAATTCTGCATGGATCGGAAGGTGCCATTTAGACTTTACAAACATCCGCATATAGTTAATATACCCTTTGCCACAAGTGGTGCAGAATATAAAAATATATAACAAAATTTAATTTTTACACAACAACATGTGTAATGTATTCTTTAAATTAATTTCAACATTTTTAACGAAGTTATAACAAAGGCATACATGTATGTAGTTAAGATCCGGTACTGTAGATAAATTCTTTGCACTTTAAAAGCCTGATTATACAATAATAAATGTTGCAATATGTTTGCAACAGTTAAGCAGGAAGAAATTATAGAAATCTTATAAAGCATCATAATCTGAATCGGTTTAGTGAAATTTATTATCGACCTAGTTAGTGTAAGTAGTTGTTTGGAAATGAAAAATTTTATTAACAGCCACGCCCTTCATTGAAAAAAAAACGGCCCTTTAACGAATTTCACATTCGTATACATATTTATATTTAATTTTCCAGTAAAATGTTGAAAATAGGTGGCATTAGGCAATGGACACGCCCATAATTTACAAAAAAATATGTGCAGAATTAATATATTAATAGATTCCTAAAGAGAATGATATAATTGTATACATGCCACGCCTCCAAATCCCATTTCTTCAAAACAAATCCCTTATAAACGAATAATAACTCATAATAATCAAATCAAATTATACTGGCTCTTAAAGAGGAGACACGCCCACTTTTCCACTTTTTCAAAAATATCAAATTATAACTTATATTTTAATAAGCGTTTAAGAAAGGCCACGCCCACTAATTCTTTCAAATTTTTCAACATTTTCAAAAGAATCGAGCCGCTATCTCTTCATAAATATGTATAATTCTGCATAAACTGTAAAAAATGTTGGATTAAGTTAAAAGAGAAAGGGCCATGTCTATAGAATACACATGATGTTATAAAAAACTCTCACTCAATACTTCTTCAAGGTAACTATTATTTATGCAAGCCAAAGATGAAAATGAAGAAACTGTAACAAAAGTCAACTTTTCTAATTACAAAGGTGGCCAAATGCACGCCACATCCCATGTTTATATATTGTATGTAAATGTGTAGAGTGTCTTATCTTTTTGGCTTAAAACAAATAAAGGTTTATTTTTAATTCTCTTAATTGTGATTAAAAAGAAACCTTTATTTAAAAAAAAAAACTCAAACAAAACAATTTTACTTCTTTTTTTTTTTTTTTTTTTTTTGCTTGAATTCGAAAACCAAAGAAATCCTGAATAAAATTTATAACAATGATAATAATTTATAACAAAACAAATGAAAATTTTATGATCGGTTATACACGAATATTTAATACTCTACAGCAAAGAGATTCACAAAAAAAAAAAAAAAAACAACTTTGTTGTAAATAGTTTGATTGGATTAGTGAACGCGAGGCATTGTCATACAAATCATTTGATGAAATGTCATCAAATTTGGCAATTATTTCACTAATTAACTATTCTTCACTAAATTTTGTTTAAAACGATTAAGAATTGCAATTTTTTGCTACATAAAGATTTCATTTTTAATAGAAATTTATATGAAGATTGGTTCCAAAAATATTCCAATGCGGTTCATTTTCAATAAAATTTGTGTTAACGTTCAAACATGTCTTTTTACCAAAATTCATTGAAATATTTACAAAAATGCAATCTGTAGCTTAATAACAAATTTACATAGAAAGACAGACGAACAGACAGACATGATTAAATCGATTCAGAAAATGATTCGGATTCGGCATAATTAAAAGAAGATGGCTGTTCCATTTATTACGTATCAAATAAAAGATTGAATTTGGCGTCAAATAAGATTTTTTTACATATTATGGGCGTGTCTTCTAACCAATCGATTGAAAATAATTAAAAGTATATGAAATAAATTTCGACTTCTTACGTATAATATGAGAAATTTTAGACCGCCTGTACCCAAACTACAAGCGACTTCTTTAAATTCACTTATTTCAGCTCAATATCTCCATATTTTTTTACAACACTATACGGACGTACAGACATCAATCAAATATTTAAATACTTTATAATAATTTATATACTAAAGCTTCCTTCTCGATGTTGCTAATGCTACAATAAACTTAGTATATCCTTGTCCCAGTGAGTAAGGTGGATGGAAGAAGCAAGAAACTGTTAACGAAGCCTTGTCAGGCTTCAGTGGCTTAAACTCTGTATAAACCCAAGTATTACAAAAGGAACAAATCCGTAAAAGAAAAAACTTTTTACCAAAACTAATAAAACCTGAATGTAAAAACATATCTATATATATGTATATACACAAGTGCATGTGTATGTGTATACATATAAACTAAACTTGTTTCAAAGTTTTAAATTTTCTCTGAAAAATGTTTGTGCGGGAAATTTTAACTTTTTTGTTTTTATGTTTTTTGTTTTTTTTTGTTTGTTATTGTTATTGTTATTGTTTTGTTTTTGTTGTCCTCTTAACTGGTTGAACACCTTACTCTAATGTAATAACTTATTGGAAATGATTGTTATTCATTCCTACAATGTCACTCAGTCGTACTCAGAGATAAATACAATATTATGCCAATTAATTCAACTGATTGGATGTTAATTAAAAGCTCAGCACATATTCCATTAGACGGGGTGTCATTTTCACTTTCACCGTCACCATCACTATCACCCAGCAACGTCGCCCTTCGTTCTTTATAAAATATTCTTCTCTATCAATACTTTGAAAGCTATTAGGAAAATTAAAAACAATGGAAAAACTGAAATGAAAACTTTTTACCATGTTGTTAGTTCTATTCTATGCTATCAACTCTCTCAGCAGCATCAAATGAACATAAAATAAAAGTTTCTCCCACCTTCTCTACGTGTTAAATTGTTACAAATTTATATGAGAATGCCACGCAAAATACATCTCTTAGTATTACTACAATATTGTATATGAGTCATACAATATGTATATGTCTGGTGATGCTTTGTATATATGTATGTATTGTACATATCAACATATATGCATCGGTAATAT
Source organism: Ornithomya fringillina (assembly GCA_963978525.1). NCBI lineage: Eukaryota > Metazoa > Arthropoda > Insecta > Diptera > Hippoboscidae > Ornithomya > Ornithomya fringillina. The sequence continues at coordinate 3,666,519 of OZ021690.1, forward strand.
TTCATTCTTCAATGTAACAGACAGAGAACTCTAAACAAAAGCAAAAAAAAAAAAAAGGAATAAAAAAAATACGCATGTACGAGTATATGCATACAATGTATACAATATATATTATATTCCAACTTGTTGATGAAATATACCTTTTTACATTTTTCCCATAGGATGGATGGTATAATAAATTTGTCATTGTGTTTGCAACAAGTGAAAGGTGATGTCAGAGATCCTACAAAGTATATATTTTCTTGATCAGCATTAAAATCTGAAACGATCTAGACATGTACGTCTGTAAGTCCGGGTGTCTGTCTCTCGTACAGTCCTAAATTTTCACTTAATTTTATATACTCGTATATCATTCTATAGTATGCATGCGGGGTACTATTTGCTTGGAGAAATCGACAAATCGTTCAAGAGCCACGCCCACAATAGAAAAGAATCTACTTATCTGCCATAAAAATCTATTTATGTTATAAACTTGAAATTTGATTTACATAATTATAATTATACCATCCATTGATGTGACAAAATTGGGCGTGGCCACATATAAGGTACGCCTACAAATTTACAAAAATTACAATTTACTTACAATTTGTTACGTAATACATATACAAACTAATACAGGGTGAAATCATATACCTGCCACGCCCACTATTTGTATGTTCATGTGTAGAGTATTTAAAATTTGGTCCCAGTCTAATCTAGTTTTTCTATTTGTTATGTATTATGTTTAGTTGAACAAAAAAAAAAACAAAAAATAGTGCAATTGGTTGTAGAAGAACGGGTAAGAGATGTGAACACATAATTTCTCATTTAGTAGTTTATTTAATTTTTATACTATACACACATGCATTTACACATATATTGTGTATATTATATGTAACATACATTTATGCAATTAACTTTCATTCATATAAACACAGAATGCTTAGTGAGAGGAAAAAAATATTTTTATATATGTATATATATATTTAATTAAATTAATGAAAACGTGTAATTTGTATATGAAATGGTGTTGAATAATTTCATTACGTCATGTATAAAATAATCATAAAAAACTATTACGAAACAATTAATGCGATTATTATCGCACTGCCATACAAATGCATTAATGTTGTTAACAATAAGGGAACAATTTATGGTCCGACCATTTAGTATCATTTTACTTTGAAAATTTATACCACACTACCCCGTGTGTGTAAGGTTCTAATAATGTACAATTTTTGATATGTTCCAGGGAAACTTGACACACTTGAAACTTATATTATGTGGTTGATTTGTGATATGTATGAAAACAATAAGTTTGAGATTGATCAGACCGCTGTAAGAGGTTCTGTGATTATTTTGAATTACTATGCCTTTGGAAAGTGTTTTGGAAAAAATGGCTTATTTCGTTCTATGCGGCCACGAGGCTATACTTTTGAACTATACCAACTTTACTCTTTTTTTATTCTTTAATTTTCACTTCATTTTAGTCAATGGTAATATGGATTCATGCTGTCAATACAGATGGGGTCCCGCCCTGAAACGGAGTACCGGCATAGGTGCTTCGTCCAAGGATATACGGGGCAAAAGTAGTATGCTAATGATCCAATTATAAATAGATACCATGGACAAGATCCAGGTATCAAAACAAAAATCGTAGCAAATAAAATTCAAACGGGACACCAGCCCGTGGGTAATAGGCTACCTGAATCTGGGAGACCTCTAGGGGTCGACAGTCCTACCAAAGACTAAGTTTGGTACCGCGGGGTACTGGAGCCCCAAGAACTACGGTTCTTGCCAGTACGTACTTTTGGGTAGGCCCCCTTGTGGGAGCATCGCGGGGGCTGTAAAATCGCTGGTAGTGCATGGTTGAAAACCCTGGTTACCAAGGGGTGAACTCTACATAGCCTATGATGTAAGTTCTAAAATTGGGACCTCCTTCGGGGGGGGCGCCCAGGGACGCTCAATTCCCTTATAAACGTCCACTCTATGTCTCAACGATGGGTATTGGACGATAAACACATAACATACATGTCAATACAGATGATCGAATCATAATAGAAAGGAGCAAACCGGCACATTGCTTCAACATGGAATAAAAACCTTTTCTGAGTGGTCAAGCTTAACGCTAAACGCTACTAAATTATCTTTGATAATGCTTTCCCTGAAGAGTACTTACTAAATGCATAAATTTACTAAAAAATTTGTGATAATTTATAATCTTTCTTTTAAAAGATTTAATGAAAATTTCATAAATGAAATTTCAAAACTGTTCAACTTGAATTTCAACTTCCAACTTGTCAGATTATTCATCATCAGTTAACATTAAAAAACTTATGCTGCAGGTTTCGAGTTTTAAAGTGAATCTCAATTATAAAGATGCCAAACGGGTACACACATGTTGCAGGAATTCAATCTAAACGAAATTTTGAAATTGAATTTAACAAACACTGAACTAAATACGTATTTAACAGTATTTGTTTCAAAATTAATTTAATAGTTTAATTGTTTCATTATAGTCTGCATCACTTGTGGCAAAGGGTATGTTAAGTTTGTGCAGATATTTGTAAATCTTAAACGGCAAGTCGGTAATTCGTAATATTTTTCAACAAAATTTAGTGCTTAATATGGATCCCATTGAACCATTTTTAGAAACCTTTTCCATGTCATGATATATCACAAAGTAACTTATATGGCCATGCCTCGCGCATACAGCCAAGTGGTGTAGGGTATTAAATGGTCAGGCTTGAATCATTATAACATTTTCACTTGTTTTTATGTTCATTTTCACTTAGGAACTCAATATGTCTGCTGGAAAAAAAAGAAAAAAAAAGAAAAAAAAAGATGTTTGCGTATTGTTTAATTATAATCATTGGAATAGTAAAACACAATGTTTGTATGTAGTTACAATAAAACAACAACAACAACAACAACAACATAACAAACGTGTAAATTGATGTAAATAAATTCGATACATTTTATTACACATATTATCTACATTACAAATAAGGATTCATTATAATTTCAATTCTCAGCTAAGTCAACCATTCGTATGCTGTACTTACCCTTACCCCTTCAAAATTCAAACACCAAGTAAACATAGTCATAGTGATTATATGCTGTTGAGTTTCTTATATTTTAAATTTCGCATAAAAATATAAAAAAATTATGGATTATTTCCATATAACAACTTTTTACGTTAAGCCTTAAGGATGCATTGGATGACAAAGCAAAGTTCAAACTGTTCTGAAGTATTAAAAAATAAAAAAAGAGATAAAAAAAACTTACGTTTCTGCTTCAAAATCAGTTTTGCTTGCACTCCTGCAGTACTTTAATTAAGCTCACACTTGCATGTTGAATTTCTATTGATGGGTATTAAAATTTCGAGATAAAACATTTTCAAGATATTTATCATTTTTGTTAAGCTTTGAAAAAAATTGATAAAAAAAAAAAAAAAAAAGTAGAAATCATCCAATAGCACTCAAACGTAGAAAAATTAAGCTTTATGGCAAATGGAAATATTGTGTCATACGTTACGGGAAAATATCAAGATGGTATTTGGTAAGTGATACTTTTCATTACAATGCAAAATTTATAACTGTAGCAACATTGCGACAAATGAACAAAGAATCGAAAAATCAAATCAAATGCAGAAATGACTTTTTGAATCATTGTAATAGTGTGCGTGTGTGTATTTGTATTATAGATTCTATGTGTTTTTGTTTTTGTGTTTGTCCTATTGATTCTATTTGTTTAATACAAGCATTCGATGCTACATAAAGTAGCAATTCTCTCAATCTTAACAATTGTAGCTGTTTCTGTTTGTCTTATTTATCAATGTTACGCATCCTATATATTCTATCTACCTTACCATCCTCATATTAACTACATTTCTTTAATTCTTGTTTATCTGTAACATGGAAATTTCAATTACAGACACGTGGACATACGGACATAATCTGTTTGTGGGGTTTGCAAACAGTATGATAAACTTAATATACTTCCCATTTGATGTAGGAATATGCAAGGCAAATGCTAAATCAATATATTATCGAATAAACAAAGATATGGATGGATAGAGAGAGAGAGAGAGAGAGAGAGAGAGAAAAAGAGATAGCAGACTACTCATATATTGTAACATACAAACACAAATATCATAACATTGCAAAATTTTGTTGTTTATATTCTTAGGCTAATTTGTACGAGTATATCCTCTCCATAAGATGGGCAGTATACTAAGTTTGTCATTCTATTTGAAACATGTAGAACGAAGCTTCGGACATTCTATAAAATTACATATTTTCTTGATCAGCACCAAAAACTGAATCCATGTACATATGTTGGCATTCTCAAGTGGGAGTTAACAAATTAACAAAAAATCATACTCAGCTTAAACCTCAACTTGAAAGCTGTTTCTTAAGTAGATGTGCAGGGTTTTGAAGGTTTGGCTTAAACTAAATTTAAATTTTTTCCCTTGTTTATTCTCGCATATGTAATGAAAATTGAGAAAAACGCATCTACAACTGGTACTGATGGTAGAGAGTGCCTGAACATAAAGGGCGCATATACATACAAAAAAATATTTTAGAAAAACCAGAATTTCATTATACTCGTACATGCTGCGGAGCACACTTACAAAAACGAAGTGTAATCCTCTTTATTTCTTCATTAATAAATCAACAGTAATCCCAAAAATATATTATATGTGTGTGAGCGTATTTACAAAAAACATTAACATTAAGTCTAACAAACACACATACACATTCAATCCGACAATGCTATAAGGTTTAATGCATAACAAAAAGAAAAGTCAGATTGAGAAAGAAAAAGTTTTTGATGAACTCCTTAAATATCATACACACACGTGCTATAGCATTTATATATATGTATATATATGTAGATCTACATGGATGCCAGCACTTTCTCATTTTCACACATACGACAAATGAAATGCAGGCCATTGCACATAAACATACATACACACATGCACACTTATATTCACCCATAATTTGCTTGCTTCTGATGTAAGTGGTAGTGTTTAACGTTTGCTACCACTACTACTACTCTCTATACACGCTGTTACTGAAGCGAGTATTGAGGAAGCAAGCAAATGCGAGTGCGAGTGCAAGTGAATGAGAAAGAGAGAGAGAGAGAAAGAGAGACAAAGGAGAATAACTATTTGATGCAAAAGCATACCACAAAAGTGAATTAAATTAAAATGGAATCACACACACGCACTGTCATCTACGTGTTGGTTATGAATGTGTGTAAGAGAATGAACAAACAATCGTCCGGGCTGTTGTTAGTGGTTGTGTGTGTAAGTTTGTTTGGTTCTGCTCTGTTCTGTACTCTTCATCGGAGCGTGTGTTTGTGTGTGTGTGTGTGTGTGTATGTTTATACTGTATATTTGCATATTCATATAAGCATGCACGTGCATGCCTGTGTGTATATGTACCGTACGAGTATGAGCTTGAGCACAAACGGCTTAAAATACCGAATAAGTGGAAAGCAAACACTCGACACTCAATTTTGTAACTGTTTTTAAACAGTGCTTTCCTCACGTTAAACATTTTTCCCATGGCGTTTTTTTAAACCTACCATGTTGTTCTTGCTTTTTTCTTTTCTTTTTTTTTTTTTTTTTTTTTTTTTGTTCCTTATGTTGCATTTGTTTAACTCTTGAAAAGTCTCATGCTAATTTAATAGAGAAAAACGCAAATAATCAAATGAATGAGAAAAAGAAAACAACAACAACAACAACAAAAACAAAAACACTAAAAAAGGCGACAACAACCACTAAAAAAATATTATATATGCAGAGCTCAAACCTTGGGTATATAAGGAGTGCAAATTGCTACAAAACAGTATACATATGAAAGCATTTCCTGTGGAAATTTATGCCATAAATACACCGACCAAAGTCGTACTACATGCACCATGCATACATATATACAGGGTATGCCATTGCTTAACATCAAGCGTAAACTTAACCGCGTAAGTTGACCCGCTTGATGTTAAATAAGTGGCCTGGTTATACCAGTAAAAGCAAAATTAAGAACAACAGATAAGAAAATCTGAATTGAGCTTAGACAAAATCTTAAATATCAACACTTTAGATCACATTTTTACTTACTATGATAACAAATGGAAATTTGTTCCCTCTTTATTTCTTTAATGTAATCCCAAATAATCAAGCCTCTTAAGGGCTGTCAAAAATTAAACCATAACTACTCTTAGTTGAATATCAATCAAAGTTTGATTGAGTTTTGTTTTACGAAAATTTCCAAATTAACTTTAACAGCTTATTTTGAAAAAGATATATGTTCTACATAATTTAGCAAGTTATATCAAAAAACGACTCATTTATGCCAGATTCTGAAATGGTAGCACACTTGCCTTTTTTTGTACATAAAAATTATTATTAATTGTTTCTTTGCAAGATAATCTCATATCGAAGAACTCATTATATGATAAAGAATACTTTCATGCAATAAAAGATCGACCTCAACATAGCGCAAACGAGATGAATAGTCATTTTTAATGTCCATAGGTAGTTATCTGTTTCAAATGACTGAAATCAGTTTACAGTCACGCCCACAATTGATAAAAATCTCTCTTACAGGGTGCATCTTATGGCTGTGAAGTAAAAATTTAGTATTCTTCGCAAATTAATAAATGCACTAATCATCAACATCTCAACGTCATAGGTCAATTTTTGTTGATGGTGGGTGTGGCACTTGGTTATGTTTTCACTCTTTTAAACAGCAACCTGGGTATAAAGTTTCCTATCACCTTAAGTAATGGTACACCCAGTATATACACACCTATTGAAAAATTACTACAATACACATAAATTGTTTTTTGAATAAGTGTATGCGTGTGTGTTTGTATTTGTATTAACTTTCTACAAACCATAACATTAAAAGAGATGAACAGAGAAACGTGTATGAAGCATTGTTGTACATATATAAAATGAAGAATATAAGAATTGTACAAAACATACAGTACAGTATCCAGCATATATAGAAGAAGAAGAACATATACGTACGTGTCTATATATACCATACCTACACATGCTATAAGGATTCAACAGGCTTACGTTTAGGTTTCGTATCCGAAGTTACCCAACTTGGATTCTTGGTTTCTCCCCATATATGCGTACGTCGGTGTGTGTGTGTGTGTGCATCTATTTGCATTTATAAGTACGTACCTAAGTATGAGTGTGGTTTCATTGAAGTTAAATATTAAAATTAAACGTACACATCGTACGTAGATACTTATGATAGTCACCTGCATATATAAAGGTTTGTATACGTTGTGTATGTGGGTGTGTGTGTGTGTGTGTGTGTGTTTACAACAAATTCTAAATGTAGGCTTAAGCATGAATGTTGTTGGTAAACCTGAAGTTGATAAAACCACTGTGTGTGGGTAACTCCATCATTTCCTTTTTCCCTACACTCCACTCCACTCCACTCCACTCCAATTCACTTCACTCCTCGCCAGTATCTTCTATCGGTTAAACGATTACCATGGAACATGTTAAAAACATACGAAACTACAATATAATGCATGAAAAAAGAAAAATCTCAGTAACCATATAAAAGTATGACGACAGTGTAGATAATAATGTTGACTGCTGATGATGCCTTCCCTACCTTGTCGGATGATGATGATGATGATGATGATGATGACGATGTAGATTTTAATCGTAATGATGAGTGCGGTAAGAGAGTAAAGCATAAATGATCCTTAAATGCATTGTATTATGCAAAAGACCATGTCCATGTTACGTTGCTTCATTTAAGTTTATAAATAATATTTTAAGTGTGATGGAATTTTGAATTGAAATAAACCAGAAATTGGATTCATTTTTTATTTGTTTTGTTTTCCCTGCAACAAGACAATTTTAATTTGAAACATATTATGTTGTAAGGACACATGCAATATTCTTACGTTATACGGGATGGTGAGAACAGTTTAAAGCTTCTTACAGAGAAAATAATAGACAAACAATAGGATGTCCGGGAAGGATAGACGGACAACATTAAATCGTAATAGAATTTACGACTGATCCAGAGTATAAACAATGTAGCCATGGACTAAGAATGTCGATACCAATATCAATTCTATACCTCAAGTTCAATGCACGGACTTACGGACATTGTTAAATCCTCTCAGATTTCCATGTTAATGATCAACGAAATATGTATAAAAGTGATAACATCTCCATCATTATTAGGAGGAGGCTATAAAAACTCTTTTTTTTTTTTTTTTGTAGATGGAAACTTTCAAAATTTCATGTGTTTCATGCTGCAACTTCATCTGTGCCAACAATCTATGTTGGTGGCGAGGTACGAGTACGGTTTGGGGAAAACAAATAACAAATAAATGTAACCTTAATTTCAAATTGATGGAATTTAATGAAAACATTTTTTTCTATTGTTGTCCTTCATTTCATCAACACACCATATGGCAGCACACAACACACAAAGTTTTTCTGTCCTTTAGGAGACATAAGCACGTTCACAAAAATCTACATAAAACGGCAAAGTATTTACCAGCTGAATGTACAAAATAGAAATGAAAAAAAAAAAACAATAACAAAAACAAAAACAAAAAAACAAAAGAGACAACATGATATATATACAAAAATATGTAGCTTATAGACATGTGGCACATGTACGTGTACACGTTTACATCCAAGCAAACTGAAGCTAGAAAACGTTTTTACGAAATTTTTCCTCTTTTTTTTTTTTTTTTTTTATATAAAAATTTGCAAAACATGCGAAGAAATCAAGAAAAATAATGGAAAAGGGAAAAAAAATGAAAATAAAAATAAAGACAAAAGTTTGAGGACTCGAAAAAAATCTGTATGCGGCAATGAAATCTTTAAATTCATTTATAATAGAGCATCTACTATATAATGCCATGCCCACCAACACTTGCAATCACTATATACAACATCGGCCTCGCTCTCTAACAAATATTTCATCTCTCTCGGGATTATATATACCTCTCTTACTAAATCTCCTATTCTCTCAGAGAGGATTTACTCTCTCGGACATAAATAGTACGCCTACTCGCTCCCTTCAATGTAACACTCAACGGTCCTGCGCTTCAACAAATTCACCACTGTTACCTTGTATGTTATGTAATGTAACAGTTAACTGTTATGAAGATAACATTATCTTTAATGTAATATCGTAAATTTTTAACATTATCTTTGCCTTTACATCCCCCTATTCTTCACTTAACAGGCTGTTAACAGCAAAACTTCTGAAAAGCTTTCATTTTTTAATGAAAAGTAACATTTGCAACACAGCAAATGTGAAGGAACCTTTTCAACACAACTGTTAACTTTTTTGTGTATATACAATAAGCATGTAACTGTACATTTTACCACATCTTCTATATATACCCTTGTTCAGGTGTGTGTGTGTGTGTGTGTGTGTGTGTTTTTTAGAGAGCATAAAACGAAACAAAACAAACCAGACAAAAAAGCAAAAATTCGATTTTCTTCAGTCAACGTTTATGATCTAAGTTTTTAGGTTCATATAAACTAATACTGCTGCATTTGGTTAAATGAAGCAATTACTGCCGACAGAAGAAAAAATTAATTAAAAATCGTAGAACATCTGAGGGGGTGGCGTAATATGCCTCAATTATCTTTAAACGAATTGTTTATATTTTTTTTTTTTTTTGTTCGTTTTGTTTTTATTTTAATTAGAAAAGTGGAAGCATCGCTTTGGTGTTATTGCAACAATTACTTTTCAACCTTCAACTCCACGTGCGACTTTTCTCTGAGATCATGTTCACAAAATTTAATTTCACTTGTTTTCTGCACCATGTGACGTGTCGTTTGACACCAAAATGTTTAACATGTCACTCGTTACACATTTTTATATACATTTATATATACATGTACATATATATGCATATGCATGCATACACTTATGCTTATCATGTTGTGTGTGGGTGGTTGTGTTGAACAATGAACACAAAAATCTGAATTTAAGTTTACAACTGTTAGATGTTTATTTCAACACATTACATACCGACACGCACACATAAATGTACACTCCATATACTTTAATGCATACGAGTGAGTTGAGCAGGAAGTGAGCTCACTATACAACGTGTTTTTTAATATTATTGTACTTTCTGGCAATAAATTCTGTGCGAAAGGCGTTGTATCACATTCAAGTGTGGCGAAAAATTATACGTTTTTCTTTTTATTTTTATTTTTTTTTTTATAACAGGAAAGTACTATACGTTCATGTTTACTACGTATTACAAAAGCTAATAAAAGTTACAATTTAGGAGGATTCATTTTCCGTTTTACAACGGTTCTCTCTTTGACTGGGAGCTTCACTTTTGAATGAACATCCAGCACCATTAAGTTAAGCTTAGTTTTCAAATGAAGAGTTTTTATGTGTTGATGTTTATTTTGGGCATATTTAACAATGTACATAGGATACGAGAGTATGCTTAATTCCATATTCTGTTTGCATCAATTCAAAAGAAAAAGGTATCAGAGCCCATCCAGATATTTCCGTTTATATGTCCGTGTGTCTGTCTGTTGTAGTTACACTAAACGTTGTAAAATTTAAGATATTGAGCTGATAGATAGACTTGTACATATGCATCTGGGCAAAATCGATCAAAAGCCACGCCCACAACCGATAAAAATCTATTTATCTGCCACAAAAATTTACCGTAAAAGTTGGAATTTAGTACACCTTTCAGCGATGTATCAAAAATTTACAAAAAAAAACCGTAGTCAGCGTAAGATTCGACCTGGTACGTCGATATAAGCAGTTTTATGATGTATCTGGCACGCCCATCTTTTGTATATAGATGTCGAGGATATTTAAGATTTAGCTGAAAACAAATTTAGTTGTTTTACTTAATTTTTTTTTTTTAATACATTAATTGATTGATTATGAATGAAAGTTTCTGCCTTGTAAGCAAATGAATTTTTGAGGATTTCGTACATGACAAAAGTGTCTCATAATAAACAGTTGAAGTCCGAAATATCCAATTATTGTATAATTAATCTATAAATTACTTATAGACTTATTCTTTGCATTCATACACATACACATACAAATGCTTATGAACTTATTTTTGAATATTCTCAACATGATTAACATTCAGAAACTTTTGAATGTCATTAGCAAGCGTATCTATCATCTGAGTATATGTCGTGCGTATAAAAGCAGAAGCGTACTCTTATCATCACATTATCTGTTGCATTATAATGAAATATACCACATCAAGTGGTTTCAGTAAAAACATCCGAACAATGTCTTGGCCACAGTAGCGTTGGCCTCTTAGCACTGTTAACTGTTCAATTAAAGCCACAGCCATAAACAAAACATCTATTCACACAGAACAATAAACTTGGCCAAAGTGAAACGATAAAAGTGCAAAATAATACAGAAAAAGAAGAAGAAGAAGAAGAAGTAGAAATCTAAAAGACAGGAAAATTACGATATGAGATGTTTATGCAACAATGTGACAACATGATCTGAATTGTTTTCTGTGACATTGTGATGGTGACACGTTAAAGGCATTCTTTTCATGTGTATTGTGTGTATTTTTGTTTGTGTGTGCGTAAGTCAGTGACTTAGGGACTACTCGTTTATTTAGATGACACTTATGATCCCACAGCCCAACATTCCAGTTATAGGAAATATTTTAACAACAACAATAACAACATATCACACATAACCACTGGCAAATGCCAACTCCCCTGTTCAAGGATCTTATTTACCAACGTACTCGTGTCACAACTTTAGCAGACACAAGCCTTACAACGACGACCCACTTAGTTTACATTGTTTAAAAATTACAGCAAAAAAGAAAAAGAAGAAAAAAAACAAAACGAAATAAGAGTGATTTTTGATAGAACACAAAACAACAGTGTCATGTCAAACAAACGAACATGTGCACATGTGCGTGTGCGGTGTCATTGTATCGCTTTTGCAAAAAAAAAAAAAAGTTTCGTTCGCTGTGGCGTCGATTGTTTTCCATTCTAGTTGATGTTGTGTCATGTGTAGTTAAATTCCCGTCAATACTTTTATTTTGTTTTCAAAAATTTCGTCTATAAGCTTCAAGTGTGTAAACAGACTTCTTAACAGCTCAAAAGGTAATATGATGAGGGCTGCTGTTGTTGCTGTTGTTGTTATTGTTGTTATTGTTGTTATTGTTATATGTGTTCATACGCATAAACTCCTTTAAAACACCAATGCACACCCTTGCTTATGTGTGTGAATGGGTGCGGAATATAAACACAATGTGTTAACTCGATTGAAAAGTTTTTATCGCATTTCTTTAGATGAAATTTCTGCTCCTTAACAAATTCACAACAACCAACTACTGAATCCCGTTGACATTGTTTTCTTGCATTCATAGAAATTCATATATGCATGTGTGTATGTATGCGAGTGGAAGTTTTGAGTTTTGAGTTTTGATTTAGTAACAAAAACCCTTTAAATCAAGTACAAGTGTCGTTAGACATTTTTGTTGCATTACATGTGTGGTGACAGTAGTAACAAACAAATAAGCTTCAGAAAAAAAATAAAAATAACGAGTGCTCCATTTTGAAACAATTTGCATGTTATGCATAAGGTCGTTTAGGTTAATGGTGCGGCAATTGCATGATTGCACTGAGGGTGGTGGGGTACCTTAAATTAGTCCGCTGAAAATGGATTTTGAGGCCTTTAAAACTATAATATATGCAATCCTGATATACTCAACAATAGTAGTCAGACATAATCTGTGAAACTCTTGTTGGAATACCACTTAAAATGAAATTGGTTAAATGTGTCCGTACGTCCGCTTTCATTGCAGTTTAAAATCGTTACAGCGGCTGCCACAATGGACTGATGAAGCTCAAACTTGCATTATTAAATTTGTTTGATCAAATACTAGCGATTGTCATCAAATGTTTGATATAAAAATATTTCCATACATTCATTATTTTTGTGTAATTACACCTGTTTCGGCCTCTTCAATTAGAATTCTATTTAAATGTAGCCTCCAATGGTAAAAATTTCCCCCATTATATGTTATATACATACAATATATCTACTGTTATATAAATACTAATTTAATCGTTGCAGCTTATTAATTTGATCCAATAATTCATTTGGCAGCACTTGATTTATAATAAATAGTTGACATTGTTATTAAAAATATGTATATAAATAAACCAAATATAAATATATATCAAATATATTGAACAAATATAAACACATACAACGTAAACTCTATATATATACATACACATATTCTCCATTTTTGCTATTTACTGAAATCTGTAGTTAGTGTTTTACTTATCGTATATTTCTTGTAAATTAGTAACAAGTAAGAAAACTAAATTTCGCTTAGATCGAACCTTAAATACCCTGCATTTGAATATACTACTTGTGGGCGTGGCAGGCACCTACTTATGCATGTATTTCATGTTAACTTGTAAGTCAAATGTAGAAAATAAAAAGTTTTTTGTAAATTGTGTAATTGTGCCTCTTATTCAGCCACGCCCAAACTTAATAGATAAATTTTTGTGACAGATAAATATATTTTGGTTGATTATGGGCATGTTTTTCAATCGATAATAATGATCTGAACAAAATTTCAGCTTAATAGCTCAAAATTTACGTAAGTGAGAGTGTCAACAACTGCTGGACATACGGACGTACATGTCTGGATCGATTCATTTTATGATTTTGCTTAAGACTATATTGTGTATACTTTTGTAGAATATCCGAGGCTTCGTTCTGGGTGTTCATCATTAAGCTGGAGGGTATAAAGACTTACTGGCAAAATTCACAAATTTTGCTTAAATTTTATTACCTTCACCCCTACCACTAATAATAATAAAAGAAAAATAATTGAAAAAGGTATGCAAAGGTATACAATCGTATGTTTGTTAGTGAGTAGAAATGAAATAATTCATTAATTCATTCATTTATTTAATTCATATCATTGCAATCATTCCGGGCATTCCGTTTGCCGTACTGTAGTTACATACAATACAATACTAGGCAGTGCGGTGGTTTGTTTTTCCTTAACGCACAGTATAGTTCAATCAGGAAGCGAGGACTGGAGTACACTTAAAGTTCATTATCAGATAAGACTAGAGGCACATCATCACTTGTGGAAATGAGAGCCGACAGGGCAAATTGAAACAACAACGGAAATTAAAAACTAATGTGCAATAAACACGAACGCGTACATATCCGTTTTTTTCCGTTTTTTTTTTCTTTTTTCTTTTTCTTTTTACATTAAAAAACATTTACGCGGCTGTACAAACTACTGTACTGTGCAGTGGTATGTGATTGAACAGGAGTAGACAACAACATTGAAGCCTAGACTTTTAAACATATTACCACTTGGAATACTTCTGCGAAAGCTACCTGCCTCCGAACGTGTACTCGCACTTATGCCTGAACGTGCATGTGTTCAATTCGCGGAATATCGTCTCCTAAGGTGGAAACTTGTGAAAATGATATGCACACATGCGAACTGCTTGGAAAATATATCGCATTTCGAACTTCACTTCTAAAGTTGTTTGTTTTGTTGTTTTTGTTATTGTTATTATGTTCTGGCCTGAATTATATATGCTACTCTATAGTTTCATCATTTAATGTATGCATAGTTAACATTTTCTTTTATTTTATTTTATTTTTATTTTTTTCTTTTGCTCCAGTTTTGAGGGGTTTTTCTGTTTTGTAATGTATTTCAAATTTCAATTTGTTACCAAAGTACATAAATATTATTGTATATAAACAATGACTGGGTACTTCCTGTTTCGCTTTAAATATACTGCAGCTGTGTTGTTAGAGGAGGGGGCTGCAACACGAGTATAGAAGAAATTTGGCTCACAAGTCCTTTTCAATCACGGCTAGTTAACAACAAATTAAATTTATACTTATTTCTGCACGTGCAAGTTAGGCTATCAGAGGAAAGTTGAACGTTTTGAAATGATCAGAGACGCGATGATTATACCCTTACAGTAGTAGGTGGGGAGTCTTTTTACCATTGCTGGCCGCATTTAACACCTGCACTGTCACGTGACACATACGTTGAGTCACACATTTTCAGTTTCCTTTTTCTAAAATCAGTGTGACACATACGTTGGGTCACACTAGCTATGCTACCCTAGTTTTATTTTTTATACCCTTCACAAGAGATGGGGTCTGGACATGTCCGTGTGTCCATCCGTGTTGTGGGCACTATCACAATTGTAAATTTTAATATATTTCATTGAAATTTCTATTGAAATTTTAAAAACATTTCACAGTAGTTGACCCGATAAATAAAGTTTGACTTGGATCAGCTTTTGTGAAGTTTTGAAATTACAATGAAAAGCGCTTTTGGAGACATATGGATCATTTTGACGCGATATAAATACGTCACCATTCAAGCCAATTTTTTAGACTGCAAACGCAAGAAAAAGAAGAACTTTATAAAACATCATTAAGTGATAATTATTGTTCCTTTAAGCTTTAAACCATATACTCCACCCGGCACATTAATACCTGCAAAGCACAATAATCAATGAGTCCGCCAACATGTAAATAATATTCCAGACATTACACTTTTGCACAACGCCCACTTAAATTTTATCAAACTAAACCGTTTATACACACCTGACACTTTTCCAATAATCGTCAATGAGTTTTTGAGTTTTTGACATTTTTATTTGCCCTAAAGTGTACTTGTAAAAAGTAATATAAAAAGTTACCCAAACGAATGAAGAACAGCGATTATGAATGGAATCAATGAGGAAAAGCGTACAGCACCTGAGGGTAGGCTGGGAGGGGCTTTGCACGCAAGTGAAATCAAACGGAATCATCGCCATGCAAATACTTAACAATATTTCACGTCATATTTTGTTTATAAGGTACTCCGACGAAGCAACGGAACGTGCTAATGATTTATTTTCATTTATGTTTATTATTTATGGCCGCGTCCCTAACACCAGTAGCATAAGAGCAAGAAATGTTGATGGGCACTTGTGCAAAATGCATTCATTGAGCCTGTTAATGCCAATGAAGTGTTTTTTCAGGATATTGTAACGTTCAAAACTTAAACTTTATGTTTAGTTTTGAATAATTTTCGACTCATTTGCGAATGTTTAACATTTCTAGAAATTAGGTGATATAACAAAAACAGTAACAGCTATATTCACCTAAGGCCAAATACGAAAAGCTTTACACATGCAACATATTTTAACGACTACTAGGTCGAATTTTGCGCCAAACAATATTTTTTGTATAATACAACTATGCTAGCAGTCCCATATGTAGTGTGCATCGTTCAAATTGAACGGTTTCCTATACTCTCCACCTAAGTTTATAAGTATACTAAGATTATTATATGCTTTGCATAACGCAATGACATAAAAAATGTTAAAAAAAAAAAACGAAATTTAAGTTCATCCAGACATTTGCGTCCGTATGTCCAGATATTATTAGAACGCTTACGGTTGTCAATTTTTAGATATCAAAGTAGAAATTATTTACGCTATTTACTATTTAAATAGAGCGAAATAGATCCGGTTTAAAAAAAAAAAAAAATTGCCACGCCCACAATCCAAAAAAAAATATCTATCAGCTGCAAAAGTTTAGTTTAAATGTAGTAAAAGTATTTATAATTAGTGTGTTTATGAATGTGCCAAAAACACGCCCACAATTTACAAAAATCTTTTCTCTGCCGAATCCGATAAAAGGTAAAATAATATACTTGCCACTAATTGAGTATATTATTCGCGTATTTAAAAAAAAGGCTGATTTTTAGACACCCATTACATATGTAAAAATACGTACATATATACACAAGTGCGTAAGTACGTTTTATGCTTAACACTTTAATGGCGTCAATAATCTTAAATACCTTATTTTACCAACAACACTAAATTTAAAGGTTTATTCAGTTTGTCAATCCGTTTGCAATTATGAGGAAGGCAGCCAATCAGTAGACGCCATAAATATATGGATTGAGAATCGAAATCTCTCAAACCGAGAGTTGGCATTACATAAAGAGTAAAATCGTTTAAAGAATGCAACAAAAATTAAATAAACAGTTATTTTTTTTACATATACTCGTATATAGTTAAAGATTATTGCTTATACTCTCCAGAGAGTGTTATGGAGAAGCGGTGTTGTATGCATGAGTCACACGTAGCTGTAAATATGTTTTTTTTTTTTAAATTCTCATTTTCATGCTGAAAACTAAAGTATAAAGTTTCATAATGGATTTTTGCATAAGTGTGCAACGCTGAAGTATTGATGAACATGAGTGTAGAAAGCAACTACAAAAAAAAAAAAAAAACCTATAAAGGTATGTAAGACACCAATCATGTGTGCCTGAATTGAGTAATTTGATATTTGCAATGAATTTTCTCTTCAGGAGTATTTCAGATATAAGAGAAATATCATGCATTTGTGTGTGTGTGTATGTTATGTAACCAATCAGAGCACAATATATCGGAAGTTAAATCAATCAAGAAAATGCAAGTAAACTAAAACTAATTTAGGTTTAGGTCAAATCTTAAGTACCTTCTCTATGTATATATAAAAAGTGGGTGTGGCAGGGACATAATTATTTTACTTTAATACTGAGATAATTTGTAACAATTTGCAAATCAAGTTTCAATTTAAAAAAAAAAATGTTATTCAATATTTTTTTTTTTAAATTGAGGGCGTGTTTGTCATTTTATTGCGCCCATTTTTTTTGCGCATCGATAAATAGAGTAATTATAGATATCAACTTCATAGCTTCATTTCGTGGCAGATAAGAATTTTTTTTTTGTAATATTTGACAGAGTCCAGATAAAGCGGCTTCAATTTTAATGCTGATCATGAATATATATACTTTGTAGGGTCTCGGTAAATTGCAAATGGCAACAACAAACTTAGTATATCCCCATATTATATAATACATGGTTTACGGCAAACTTTAAACAGTTATCATATATACCAGAAATATATTAAAAATATAAAATATTACCCAACTTCCCACTTATATGAATATTAACAACACGAGTTCAGATATAAAAAAGTTGATATTTCCAATATAAATGTCTTCCTTTAACACAAAGTTCGTCCCAAAGCGAAAGAAAAACATTTCAAAGCAAAAGTGTGCCAAAGTTTTTTTTTTATCATTTGTTTCTTTTTTTATGGTTTTATTTTTGTCATTAAGAGTATAGCAGTAATAGTCATACTTTAAGGCTTTAATGTTTTAAGAAATAAATCCATGCCAAAGTAATTTAATACCATACATAACGTCCGCCTGGTATAACATATCCCACATAAAGGCTTTTTAAAGCCGTATGTAGATATATGAAAACTCATTCAAGAAAAGGCAAAAATATTTTAATCTCTTTTTACCCTTCACCTTCGTAATTGGGGTATATTAAATTTGCTATACCGTTTGCAATAGCCAAAAGAAGGCATCAGAGACCCTAGAAAGTATATAGAATTTTATTATTTATAATTATCTCATTATTAAATGTAAAACTCGACTTGCAAATTTGAAACGTAATATATGCACAATTAAAGGACATAATCATCTACCTACCATGCCCACTTTTTATAAGGATATTTAAATTTTAGCTTCTTTAAATGTTTCCAATAAAGCTGTTTCAAAACTCTCTCTTCGTGGTAATTTAAAATCATCCCAGAAGATGTCTCAGAGTCCCGATCAAACTCAAGCTTGCACCATAGAATTTGTTTAGCCATTTTTAGTCGATTGCCATCAAAACTTTTGTATATAAAATTTTTTGAGGAATATCTCAATATTTCTCTTGTTGAAAGCCTTCTTAGAAAAATTGACCAAAAGTTTAGTAAAAATCGTACGATTGCACTCAAAGTTGTCTTAAATAATTATACACATAACTGAAACTTATAAACCAAATTTCGTATAAAAATATGAAAAATTGTAGATTTTTTCCATATAACAACTTTTCATGTTAAGTTTAGGGATGCTTTGCATTACAAAGCAAAGTTTAAACTGTTATAAAATAGTGAAAAAGAAAGGGGAGACAAATATTTTTATATCCCTTTAAAGGTGACACGTTTGAAGAAACATTTAAGTATAAATGTTAATATATAAGCTTCGGTACGTCATATATTTCTGCTCCAAAGAGAGTTTTCCCTGCATTGACTGCTGCATTTAATTAATCATAGATACTTCTATAGTAATCAGATTAAGGCCGAATTTGTTTTTTTTTTTAATGCGTTTGGTCAATGATTATCGATTGGTATCGAAATTTTGTTAAATAATTTTTTTCAGAAATTTTAGCATTTTTGGTTTTTGGAAAGAAATTTCAAAAAAAAATTATCAAAATTGTCCGTTTAAACTTAAACTGAACACGATTAAGTCTTATAGCAAATACAAGTATTGTGACAAGTTTCATGGGAATATATCAAGAATTGTAGATTTTTGCCATATAATGATATTTCGTTCGTTTTGAATTGTAAAAAAAAGTTCCCCACCCATGATACACAATAGGTGATATAAAGCATTTCTATTATCAAATCCATCTCTATTATCACTTAACAAATCTTGGTTAGTATGACCTTTTTTTTTTTTTGCTCCGATTATTTTATTTATTTTGTATTGAACCTTCGATTGTGTAGGAAAGTATTTGATAGTGAAATCCTGTTAAGACAGCTATGGATTATATTATGTGCACTCTGTCTAACATTTTTCACTTTTGCATAACTAACCTTTATTTTTTTTATTCGAAGATAACTTGCCGGGATGTAGCAACGCAAGCTTTTCTATTTTGGTTAGATTGCTAAAAAATTAGGTTGGCTTGTATCAAAATGTAAAAGTATGTGTAGATGGTACGTATGTATGGTAGATTGCCATTTTATCTGCCATACATTTTACTCCTTTTTCGTCTATACTAAAAATTCTAGATCCATACTTAGTTCACTGTGTTTGTTTGTAATGTTGCTGAAAAACCATAAACGAGGCGAGAGGTCCTGGTTGTTGTTTTTTTGCCTGTTTTTTTTTTTTTTTTGCTGACCAAACAATTAATTTTGTAAAAATCTTCTATTAAATTAACGTAGACAGCATATAAAACTAAATGTGGTAGAATCGCAATCTGTGCTTAGACACTAGGCGCTGCCCTATAGGTACAGCGCAGTACATCGCAGTACATCGCAGTATATCGCAGTGTAACCAGTAAAAAACTAAACTATAAATATTTTCATACTAACAGCACAAAAAAGCAAGCCGACTGTAAAAATATTTGCATATATGGTTGTTGTTGTTGTTGTTCTTTTTGTTCTTGTTGTTGTTGTTTGTTGTAATAAACACCTGTAAACAACATTGACAACGAGTTTATTTTCAATTTATTGCTGACTTTATTATATGATACAACCGAAAAATAAATAATGTTGTTGTTTTTGTCTTTTTTCTTCTTCAGTTGTGTTAATCGGTGGACCACTTAATTTTTAAATTGAAAGAAAATTTATAGATGAAAAAATTAAGGACAACAAAGTGCTTCTCACCTCCTATCTAAAAACACACACATATGTGTGTGTGTGTATATACCAAAAATAAAATTTAAAAAAAATTAAACATTTTAATTAAGAGAAAATTTATTTCTGTCGAACTATATGACTAAAGTGATAATTGAATTAGAAAATATGAAAAGAAGTTTGCAACCGGTACAGGTTCAAGCCCATCATTAATTATTTATTTCTTTCTAATTCAATTATCCATTCAGCCATGTACTACGATAGAAATAAATTTGCTATAAATGAGACACAAAAATACATACAAAATATAAATTGGCACTTTTGGGCACACTGCCAGAAGGGGTATTATAAATAAATCTACAAAATTTTAACTGAAACGCTCAATTTTTGTGATTCTTAGTCGATTTTATACAATTTTATTACGAAATGTCTCCACAATGTAACAAAAGTAGCAATTGTGACGGACAGACGGACATGCCTAGATCGACTCAGCACATATGTGGGGTCGCGCTCGCTACCATTAGACAATTGCAAGTAAATTAACAAACTTAGTATAACTTTCCATTGTAACATATACGCAGAGGGTATAAATGAAGAAGAAATGATGGAAAGTCTGTTAATTCTTTAAAATGTTTAAATAATTACATGTCAATAATAAGAAGGTGCTCCCGTGTGTATGTCTGAGTTTCATTTATAAATGTGAAAAGTCTTAAAAATTTAATGCGGACGGATGGACAATTGTTCATTTATTTGTTTGATCGAATTCAAGAACCAATTAAAAAAAAAAAAAGAAATAATTCACCATAATGACAAAGTAACATAAATGACATAAAGGACTCTTACAAACACATATACTAGGTAGGCCTTGATTTTTATATTATTTTTAATATATAAAACCAAATAAAAACTAATTATTAAAATAAAACAGTAAATACTCTCCATTTGTGTTGTATGTATAGTATCTCTCGTTGACAATTCAATTAATTGAAAAGTTTAAACCCAAAGCCACAATATAACAACTTTTTGGTTGCTGTACATATTTATATATATGAGGGTATAAAGCACTTTGTCAACGCGTTTGCAAGGCCCAAAAAGAGGCATCGGAGACCCCATAAAGTGTATATTAGCATCGAATAGTGAGTGAATATCTCCCGTATTATTATACTTATTAAGTATAGAAGATATATTCCTTGGGAGGCTTTGGTGCATCGATGATGGCTATTCAAAATTTGGCCTCAGACAAATATAGCTTTTTGTATTTGAAATCAATTATGTCAAAGGGTACATGATGTTTGTAACACGCTCCTATAATTATCAAAAACCCGAAGAGATGTTCCCACCATGCCAAGTGTGTACTAGTTTAAATCGAATGTCCATAAACACTACTCCTCCTACAAATCCTTTTTAACCGACACCGTGCATAGACATATAGGGGCCATTCTTTGAGTGGATGGTTATTTATAACAAAAATATCAATCAATTTAGAATCAAAATCTGAATAATTTAACCATGTCCATCTGTCCACGTAAATTTATTCTAAAGTTAAAGATTGCATTTTTTGAAATATTTGGATTAAATTTTGGTACAAGAATCTGTATTGGCCCAAAGCGAAACTCTATTGAAAATGGATCGAATTGGACATTTTTTGGAAATCCTCCCCACATAAGGTCCTATTAGAACAGAAGTCTTTATATGACAAAAAAAAAAAAAATC
Source organism: Ornithomya fringillina (assembly GCA_963978525.1). Classification (NCBI taxonomy): domain Eukaryota; kingdom Metazoa; phylum Arthropoda; class Insecta; order Diptera; family Hippoboscidae; genus Ornithomya; species Ornithomya fringillina. The sequence continues at coordinate 3,688,712 of OZ021690.1, forward strand.
GCAATTCTTAATATTTTTTAACAAAATTTTGGTGAAGAATCATTAATTAACTTACTAAGTGTTTGTTCCAAAATAAACTAATTGTAGTGTAATGTAAAGGTGTAGGGTATTAAATAGTAGGGCTTGACCGAATATAACATTTACACTTGGTTTACTTTTGACTTGTTTCTTCTTTTAGTTTACTTTTCAATGAAACTTTAACTTTTCAACGCATCGAACTTTAACACACATCCAATAATATATACAATAATACTATGACATTGTATTATTGCATGTGTGTGTATGTTAGTGTGTGTCTGGCCGCTTGCGTGTGCGTTTTAAACAAATATGCACAAATGCATAAAAATGACAGCAACATAAACAACAAGAATTATAAAAAAATAAAAAGAAGTTTTTGCAAACAAACATTTATTAATACACACATGCACAACACATACACTTATATGAGTTAGTGTGCATTTGGGCGGCAATTACACGATATTATAAAATCACATTCATAAAATTTTAACGCATAATTGTTAACGAAAAGTTGTTAAAGTTCCTTAAAAGGCACCAAGAGGGGAAACAATTTATTCGATTCAGGTAATTACAATACGTGCTAATAAGCCGTTAGTTGGATCAAAGTAATTAGAAAATGTAAAATCATTATAAATAGCTTGCGTATGTGAAAATTACAATAATTGTTACGTCGGTCTACGGCAGGGCTCGACAACTCGTGCTTACTCAGTTATATTCTTTGCTTCTTTATTATTTTTTTACCCTCCAAAAAAGATTTATACAAAGGGTATACAAAGTTTGGCATTCTGTTTGCAACACCCAGAAGGGTGATCAGCACTAAAATCCAAGTCGATCTAGACACTGTTGTCACATTTTGAGATATTGAGCTGAAATACTATAAATAAATATTTTTAGTTTCTGTACGAAGATCGCTCTAACGAGCAAATCGGTCAAAAGCCACGCCCACAATTAACAAAAATCTATTTATCTGCCACAAAAATTGAGCTATTAAGTTGAAATTTAGTTTACAAATTTATAATTATCTTAACCCTTGATGTACCAAATATGGGCGTGGTGAGATAACAGACGCGCCCACAATTTACAAAAAACCCTACTCAGCGTTAAGCTACGACTTGCAAACTGCTACGTAATACATACACTATTAGAGGTAATCATGTATTTGCCACGCCCACCGTTTTTATATAGATATGGGAGATATTTAAATCAAATTGAGTTTTTTTTTTTTTTTTTACTTGGTTTTTCTCGATATTAAGTTAAGTCATGGCCTTAGCTTACCTAGGGTACTATGAAAGAATCAAAAATTCATTTAAATTTAAAATCGATTTCATTAATTTTTTTTTTTAGCTTTATAATCCTGCGAGCATAAATTTCTTATTATATAAAAACGTTGTTCATTTATTAACAATTAAATTATATTTATCGTTTTATCATTATAGTGAAAATGTGTGTGTGTGTGTGTGTGTGTGTGTTATTGTTGACTTAAGTAATAAATAACAAAATTCATACCAATACGATATACAACCTGAAGCCATGCAATTAATCAGCGAGTATGCGCGCCTCATTACCTTTTGGCAACGCACACAGCAGCAGTACCAGCACCAACACCGGTTTTGTTTTCAACCTCCATAAAACATGAACAATGTATGAAAAAAGAAGAAGAAGACGCAAAATTATACATTGTAGTAAATGTAAAAACAAACGCCAAATGTTCCTCTTGACAAAGCCAAATGTTCCCTCCTTGCGCCACCGCACCATCAGCGAGTTCACATAATTTACGAAGCGCACCTAAATAAAGTGGAATAAAAAAAAAAATATTAATTTACATTTTTAATAATTCGTTTCTTTTTCCCTCCTTCCCTTCCTTTCCCCCTACCATCAACCACACTACCAATCACTTTTAAAGAAATTAAAAATACACTCTGTTTACATTTGTACTTGTAACTGCTCCTGATTTTATCGCCGTCCCCCTCTTCATATAGACAATTGTGGCTGGGTGGATGAATTAACGCGCGGTTCGCCACTGGCTATACGAGTACAATTTGATTAATTGCTTTCTATCATCATCATCGTCATCATCATGTTTTTGTGTGCGTTTATATTTAAGCAAGTAAGTCGAGTTCTGTTACGCTCGTTGGTGCTGTGTAATCAAATGAAATTAATTCTTTTTTTTTTTTTCTTTTTTTTGTGTGTCATGCATAACGTAAAACAAATAAAAAATGTTGAAATAACTTACACTCAAATAAATTAAAATGTGGATATAAAACACTATGGAATGGATGGAGGGGGAGGGAATGGTGGCTGTTTTAATCCAATCACCTTTATGTTAAAAAATTCAATTTATCGGAGTAGAGAGAAAATGTTTACAATCATGGTCGTAAAGGGTATTTATTATTGATAAGCTTGACTGCCAAAGTATTGTTATCCAGTTAAAAGGATCAATTGATTTTCTTATGACTGTCTGTCTGCCTGTCCGCCTAAGCTATCAGTTGTCTACTTAAGTTTATATAGAATATAATGAAAAACTTGCCATCATATGGCAAAAATCTACAATTCTTGATATTTTCCCATGAAACTTGTCACAATACTTGTATTTGCTATAAGACTTAATCGTGCTCAGTTTAAGTTTAAACGGACAATTTTGATAATTTTTTTTTGAAATTTCTCTCCAAAAACCAAAAATGCTAAAATTTCTGAAAAAAATTATTTAACAAAATTTCGATACCAATCGATAATCATTGACCAAACGCATTCAAAAAAAAAACAAATTCGGCCTTAAACTGATTACTATAGAAGTATCTATGATTATTTAAATGCAGCAGTCAATGCAGGGAAAACTGTCTTTGGAGTTGAAATATATCACTTACCGAAGCTTATATATTAACATTTATACTTAAATGTTTCTTCAAACGTGTCACCTTTAAAGGGATATAAAAATATTTGTCTCCCCTTTCTTTTTCACTATTTTATAACAGTTTAAACTTTGCTTTGTAATGCAAAGCATCCCTAAGCTTGACATGAAAAGTTGTTATATGGAAAAAATCTACAATTTTTCATATTTTTATACAAAATTTGGTTTATAAGTTTCAGTTATGTGTATAATTATTTAAGACAAATTTGAGTGCAATCGTATGATTTTTACTAAACTTTTTATCAATTTTTCTTTGAAGGCTTTTAACAAGACAAATATTGAGATATTCCTCAAAAATTTTATATACTAAAATTTTGATGGCAATCGACTAAAAATGTCTAAACAAATTCAATGGTGTATGGTTGAGTTTGATCAGGCCTCTGTGACTGTTTTTATCTACCATAAAAAGCATCCTGAGAAACCGCATTAGAGAAGAGAAACTTGCCTCATTTCTAGTCAATATTGTTGATTGTAAGTGTGAGTATGATATTTTCAAATTAACTTTTCCATTCCTACACAAGTTTCATTTCAATATCTAAATTTTTATGACTATGAGAATATTTTAAAGCCACATATGCAGACTTGAGATAAACAATAAAAAAAAAGAAAAAAAAAAGAACGCAACTAACTTCATGTGCAGTCAATATAAGTGAAGGAATAACTGCACCCGAGCATCCGTATGAGTCACATACACACACGAAATATGCAATTTTCCTAATAGCACAACCATCCATCCATCAGTTTAGCCATTTGTACTTGCGCCTGAACTACCATCACCATCACCATCACCATTCAACTGTAATGTTGCAATTTTCCACCATTTACTAACTCCTAGTATTATTATTATTATTTTTATTATTATGTTATTATTCCAGCTCTTCCTGTAATTGTTGTTGTTGATATTTTTTACCATTGCTGCTATTATTGTTATTATTAACGTTGTTGTGGTTGTTGTTTGTTCAACAATATCATATTTTACAGCAGCAGCAAGTATGTAGATAAGAGACGAAAACCAGGCACAAAATAAACTTACGCAGACAAGGAACGAGCAAAACAATCTAATAATATTAAAATACAAAACGAAATAAAAACAAAACATCCAAACAAACAAAATGCATATTAAAAAATGTGCACGTAAGTGCACTTATATTGTTTGGTTAGAGCGCCAAATGAGTTTGTGAAGAGCATTAAGTTTGTGGTTCCATTGCGAGGGGGAATTATAAAGACCCTTTAAAAAAAGAAGGATATTTTCAATAGATTTCAAAATAAATGTGTCCGTCTGTCTATTGTTGCTATGATTGAAATCATCACCATCATTACTGCTGACCGATTACAAACCATTGAAGTTTTTGGCCTGTTGCAAAGCAGAGTGCAAGTGGTCTCTCTAGCAGAGTTATAATCTGCCTCTTGCCCAACATCCATCTGGTTGACATTTTATGCCACAAACTCTATCAATTTTCAGAGTAAAACTTATGTAACTCATGATTCATTGTGAGCCGGAACTCATAATGAATTTGGACAGAATCAAAAGCCATGGGCTAGATTTTTCTTTGGAGCACACATCGAAAAATCTCATTATTTTAAGTTAGTGTCCGTGCTTCTGTGCCCTAAGGAAATAAGAGGGTGATTAGGGTTTTATAAAATGCTCATGAAAAGGCTTTACTGTTAAAGTGCTTACTTGGCCCGTAGTAGCTCTTGTTATCACTCTTAATTCTTTAACTACAGGCTGACATTATTAGAAATATTTACGAGAGTATTCAAGTGGACGTATTATCGTTCTATCTCGAAGTTATACTAACATGCAAGAGGTTCAAGATTAAACCATTTTTACAACTCTTCCACACATGATAAAAATTCTCAATTCTTAATACTTGCTGTTGACAAGTTAGTTAAAGCTAAGCTAAGCTAGTTAAAAGCTAAACCATTATCATTATCATTGAAATTGGAAGCAATTCAAATTACTTGATGTGTGTTGGTTTGGAATTGAAAATTATTCAAAAGGAATTTCATTTTATTGATTCGTAAATGGAAATATCTCAAATGGAATTAAAAAGTAGTTCGTGGAAGCGGTAAGCACTCATTTGTAATTTGAAATAGAAATGAAAAAACTCAAATTGAATGTGATTTTACTCAAATGAAAATGGAAATAACTGGCACAGAATTGAAATGCAAACTAAATGATCATATATTTGATTTGTGGTTCCACATACACAAACATTGATTAATAAATTCTATATATGCTTTGAGTTGCATCTAAACGTTTAGAAAAGAGTTTTCAAAGAATTCAATTTGATTCATTCTAATTGCATACAATTTCATGTGGGTCAATGTTACATAGAGGCGGCCATTTAGATTCAAATGGTGTTCATCAAGATCTTTCCGAATGTTACAAACATTTTAACAAACTGACATTAGTAAGTCCACGCATCATCTATTATATGTGAGTATATATTTATAAATAATTGTATATATGTATATACACTATATAGAAAACACTTGGTAAACACATGTATAAATGCAGGCATGAACATATGTATGACCGCAACAACTACTACAACAATAACCTCAAAACTACTACAAGATAGTTTCAACTACACACACACACACGAGTCCATATGTATATATTACATATATTTATGGTTGTAAGCACAAGCAACCAAATGGGGGCAAGTACTTAAGCTTATGCATGCATTCACAGCATCAGTATAGCCAGCTACCAGTAGCAGCAGCAGTCGACCCATCTCAGTCAGAAGTCGCTAACCGACAAACACCATTATGGTTGTTATATACGAGAGTGATATTTACATGCAGCCCCATTGTATGGGCGTTGTGCGCTATGTTCAAGTATAACGCATAAGGATTTGGTGCAAGAAACACAACAATGCCTGCTGGCTTGAAGGCCTGTTGGCACAGCAACACATGTACACCCGAAACGAACCCAGCCAAGCATATTGTAGCTAAAAGGAAAAAAGAAAAAACGAATAAGAAGAACGATGAGAATGTAACTATATAACCGTGTATATATAAAAACCAAACTGTGAAGTGTGAAAATATTTTTTAGAGAGCCTTCTTGTACGTATTTTAATATCCTTATGACTACACAAGCTCATATATAAATAAAAGTCGTACCAGCAAATTTTACACAATACGTATAACTATATATATATACGAGTATATGTATATTTGTGTGTATTTACTGAATATGTTGTACATGTGCATATAAAAGCCACGCTGGTTTTCTGAAGTTTTCTTTTAAAAAAGTTAAGTTTTAACATTGTAGGAAAAGGAAAATAAACTGAGACGTTACCAGCCCAACCGCCATGTATCCACCATGGATATTAATTATTAAAGTGCAAAGAATAAGAAAAGCAAGCAAATCGACTGGAGAGCTACAGCGACTTGTCGATGCTGTTGAAATGGAATAACATACTTTACTTGAATGGACCAGCAAGAAAATCCCGTCTAATCTTTGCATCTCGAGATAAAAAATTGAACTGAGTCTCAAAATAAACAGATCAAAATATATAAGGTGCTTCAATATCACTCAGAGATCATATAAGCCAAACAGAATAAATGCATTACTTGGGCACTGTAATGTATAAACGTTTAAATTTGTATGTAATCGGTTTAATAGTATGGGAACGGAACCCAAGGGATCAAAAGAAGACAAAAAAGTACTTGGTAGTGGTTAGAAAGAAATGAAAGAGTACCGAAGAGGCTGAAAAGGTTGGAAACTAAAAGGAGAAGAGTTCTGAAGTAATCAGAAGAGAAGGAAATTTCTTAGTAGATGTCCCAAGTAGGGAGATGAAAGTGGTCACAGACGTCAGAAAAGTTAGAAAGGCTTAAAAAGGTTCGGAAAAAAGATATTAAAAGTTATCAAAAACGGCCCGTGAAGATTCAGAAAACATCGAAAAAGCGGGAGGGGGAGATTGGTCTAATACTTCGTTACTTCCAAAAAGGCGGTAAGTGATCTGAATAATTCGGAAGGGGTCAAAGAAGATACGAAAAGGTTGGTACACGTCAGAAAAAGAAACGTTTAGAAAGGATCGAATAAAGTCGAAAGATTTCTAAACGTGTTTCCATCTATTATAGTTCTTGGGGTCGAAAATTTTGCTAAATCCAAACGAAATTTTTATTCAAGTAATTTAGAAAATTTAAATTTAATAAAATTGATCAAGTGCCACGCCTACAATCGAAAAAGAATCTCTAACAGTTGCAAAAATATATGTAAAAAGTTAAAGTTCATATTCATAATTGACGTTTTGATCGATTTCCAAAAAAAAAAAAAATGGGCGGGTTTAAATAACAAGTTATATAAAATTTGATTATCGGATTGAAGTGTAACGAATGCTTTAGAAGCTGTTAAAAGAGGATGTAATTGTATACATGCCATTCCCAGAATTGACGTACGTCTTGGTTATCCAATATTGTTATTGTTATTCTTAAACACGGTTTAACTTTACCCGTCTGAACCGCTGCTTTTTCTAGATTTTACAAAATATCATTAAGGCACCTTTTTCCACACGCCATACCTATCGCGTATGTGTAAATGATAAAAAATCAAAAATAAAAAAATATGCCAGAACGAAATGAAACTTTTTTACTTGTTGTCACTTGTTTTTTCGATAGATTTAAAAAATTTTTTTTTTTTATTATTATTACATTTTTCCTTATTTTTTTTTTTGGTATATTGGCACAATATTTATTGTATTTGTTATTGTTGTGTTGTAAATTGCATTTCGTTCTACAGTTTATGGGATTTTTTTTATATGACACCAATGCGTGCCCGCAGTGAAAATACAGATATACATTTATATATATATATATATGGGATTGTAGATAGTTCTGCCCCATAAGCCCTTGAGTATCGTAAATGTTTTTTTTTTGTTTTATTTTTTTATTTGTCTGTTATATAGAGTGTATATTTTTTTTTTGTGATTTTTTTAAAAATTTTTTTACACTTTTTTTAAAGATACATACAATATACAATTGGGTGTTTTTTTTTTATATATCCAGTTTACACACACACACATACACACATGAGTTTTCTTAACAAAAAGCCACAATTTACGCCTGAGGCGTTAAATTGCAATAAAATATACATTACATTACATATAAAAGATTCCCCGGCCCCCCTTTGCAACGCCAACCTTTACAGAGTAAATGAATGCTCGGCACCAACTATTCTAAACTAGCTGCTCTTCCTTGCCTGCATTTCCTTAAGCAATGTTGGCTTTTCATTTTTCATTGTTGCAGTTAGTTGTGTGTGTGTGTATGTGTGTGTGTGTGTGTGTGCGTTTGATTGTGTGTTTAACTACTTAAAGTTATAATTTATTCAAAATTTATTATCATGATAATTGTGGTGGTAAGTTTAAAGTCTATTACAAATGCACATACAACACATCCATTCCTGTGCATGCCGACTCACTCTCGAGTATGCGTGCACATGCACTTGTATATGATTAAGACATGAAAGCATGTCATACTTTCCACAACTCGTTGAATAACTTTGTACTTTATCTTGTTAAGTGCACCAAATACACACACACACACACTCACTCACTCACTCACTCTTTTCATCTCTTCTATTCTGCTTTATCATCCTTACCCGTCTGGGGCGTTATTGTTTATACACTCCTTGCTTACTTTAACCCATTACATAACCACACAGTCACACTCATACATACACAAATGAATATACTTGTGGTTGATCTTCTCTGTGTTTATCAGTCTGCCTATCTGTCAGCCATCCATCCATCCCCAGTTGTAAGCACCTATGTTTTGCTACCTTTCCCATCTACTTTTTTTCTTCTTCTTCTTCTTCTTCTTCTTACACTCACTTGAAAATCTTAACATTTTGGATATAACAAAAACTGTACACATATAGTGAGCATGTGTTGTCCCTACTTATAAAAGTGGTCCAACTTTGGCTGTTTTAATGGTCTTACATGTTTATAAAATTTCAAATTTTTATGCAGACTTAGACCACTTTCATAATTACAGTTCCATTCACACATTGTATGTGTGAAGTTCCGTATAAAATAATTGTGTTAAAGAATATATATAAATATGTGAGAGTTTATATACAAAAAGTTGTTGAGTGGACGATGAGTTTGTCCCAAAATAAATTAACGTCCACTTATTACTTTTGCAATACATATATATGAACGTTATATATATATATATATATATTGTTCATTTTAGTAAAGAGGGGTATACTAAATTTCGTCATTCCGTTTGCAACATTCAGAAGGAGGCATCAGAGATCAGTACAAAGTATATATATTTTTAATAAAATCATAAACTGATAGATGTGTCCGCCCGTGTGTTGACGTTATTTCAAATGGGCAAAATCGTTCAAAAGCCACGCTTATAATCGACAAAAATCAATATGTATATCAATCGCAAAAATGAACTTTTGAACTTGTGAAATTTGATACACATTTTTATAATCGATTTGCCAAAAATTGGCTTGGTCGAATAATGGACATGTCCACAATTTACAAAAAAAAACCCTTAAGTCTTAAATTCAATGTAGAAGTTGCTATAGAATGCGTAAACTACAGAAGGGGTAATATAAGTATATGCCACGCCCACTGTTTGCAGGTGAAGGTGAACGGTACTTAAGATTTGGTCAAAGCTAAATTTAGTTTTTTTTTTTTTTACTTATTCTATTATTATTGTAATATGTATAAAAATTTGAAAATTTTATTGTTTTTTAATTGTTCATCACACAAGCATTGAAATTAATTTATTTTACATCATGTTCGATTGATGTTGATGTTGTTGATCATGATGATGAAATAAGTTACGAGTTCAAATACAAATTACGAATTTAAACATATTAAAAATGTTGTGGCAAAAAGAATAGAAGAAACAAAACAAACAAAAAAATACTCTCCCCTATATAGGGCGTAACCGGTATCAAATAATAATTGTATTACGTATCAACGTTAAAGTCGGAATTTGCATTTAAATTATGGGCGTATCTCTCATCCACCTCCTAATACCCATTTTTATTACACTTATAAAACAATAGATTAATTATAAATAACAGCAACAAATTTCAACTAAATTTTTTACACTATTAGGCAGACTTTTGTCGATTGTGGGCGTGGCTGTTTACTTGTTTTATCCATTTTTAAACTCAAATTATTATTAAATCGACTCAGATTTTAAAGCTAATCAAGAATGCATATAATTTATAAGGCCTCTGAGGTCTCTTTTGGCTTAACAAACTTTGTATATTTTCGTATCTTATTTAAATAAAAAAGAAATGTGCAGACAGCAATATGTTTTTATTTCTATCTAAGATTGAAATTGTAATTCAGGAAACGAGTCTCTTCTTGATTGTGTGCTTTCAGGGAAATTTGCGTTATGTACGGAAAAGGACCAGCTGTGCTTTTCACCCAACTTCATCATCTTTGAGTTATGGCAGTTGGCGACATAAATAATTTGCATAACAATTGATTCTGTTTAATAAGTTGTGTCCTTTAAAGTTATAAAAAAGAAAAGGCAAAAGAAGAAGAAGAAGAAGAAGAAGACTGAGATGATGAAGAAGAAACTTCTTTAATTTTGTGCTAATAACTGAAATTGAAAATTTTCCTTCTTCTTTTTTTTTTTTTATCCCAAATACTTTTCAGCCATTCCCCTTAAAGTAATAAAACATAATTGTACGACGATTTATTAATTGTTGCTGTTGTAAAGGTAATGAACGCTTCAAAGTTATTGTATAATTAGCAAATAGATGATAAAGTTTTTTACTTGAATTCGGTAAAGTGAAGTGAAGTGAAGGAAAAGTGAGGTTGAAGACGTTGAATACGTATTAAGAAAAGAATAGAAAAAAAAAAAAAAACAATGACACGATGGGAAATTTCCTTTGCAGCCGTTTAATTATGCAAATGAAAATTCAGTCTTTAGCTGAAGATTAAAACGCATAAATTTCAAAAACTTGTTATGGCAAAAATTTCCGAAGTCACATTTTTTTAGGGATATGACAAAAGTTGTAATTTTGGCTTCCGGTTATTATACAGTTACGTACACATATACGTACATGCAGGTATAAAGTTTTGCTACAAGTTAGCTACAAATACAAAATAGAATAAATCATTTTTTTATGCATAAATTGCTTAACAGCTGGCTGCTTGGAATGTCTTAAACCTAAAAAGAGTAAATTCCGTAATGGTTTATAGAGAAAGGTAGTAAAAGTAAGTAGTTCAAATCTTAAATACCCTATACCTTCACATATAAAGAGAGGGCGTGGCATATACCTGATTACACCTTCTAGAGTTTTTCTATTACGTATCAATTAAGAAATTAAATTCTTCGCTAAGTAAGGACTTTTTTTTATAATTTGTGAGAATGTCCGTTGTTCACCCACTTCAATACAACATATATTGAAATTCATTATAAAAATTTGTATTAAATTTCAACTTCATAGGTCAAGTTTTGTGACTGTAAGAGAATTTTATGCCCATTGTGGATGTGGCTCTCAACCGATTTTGCCCAAGTCAAGTTGTCCTTGAACTATTTTGTATAAACACAAAAATTTGTTCATTTCATTATATTTTACATTTTCTTGACTCTCGTTATGCATTAGACTCGGATTAAAAAGACCAAAATGATATTCTAAGCATAATAAAATTTCACTTTTGTAATATTTTAAGATTTGTTTGTTTGTTTATTAACTTTTCATATATTTGCAGAATAAAAACAAAACATGGAAAATTATTTCATTGGAAAAGGTTAAGAGAGATGTTTAGTAAAACATAAGTTTTCAGTCTTTTACCACAGATCGTACAATACTGAAGGATGGCATTCTTACCATAATTGTCAAGCACAATCGAACATAGATTTATGTACGCTTACATTTCTGTATAGTATTATATTATATCTAATCTAATGTAATCGTGCAGATGATATATTTTCTTGCTTCATGTGATATGAGAGGTTTCTGGGTTCATTATTTCATTTGCCACAACTACAGCATGATATAAGATAGCTGATATATATATATATCTAAATCTTGATCAGAATCTTAATAAAATTCGTCCTTAGTCATGAGCGTCCACGTCACGTCCGTCTTTTGTTGAAATACTGACGAGGGTTAATTTTGAAATATTGCTCTTGGAATTTTACGCAAACATTTTCACATTTTATACATAAGTTTTTTTTCAATTTTTTAACGGCCACGCCCACAATCGACATAACACATACTTATCACTCACAAAATTTTTTGAAATTTGAACGTTTAGATCATCAATTAGTGGGCTAAAAATGGATGGGAAACCTTATCAGTTTAACCTGTTAATTGATACATAATCCAATATATAAACAATAAAGGGCATGTATACATATACATGCCACGCCCACTATTTGTATATATATGAAAAAGGGTGTTTAAAATTTGGCCTCAGCGAAACTTACCTGTTTTTTTTTCCTCCTCTTTTTATATTAATACCTAATGCCAAGTAAAGCACTTCACTTCAATTTGTTTTGATTATATGGCGTATGTGAGTTGGAAGCGAATGAGAGAGAGAAAGATATTATTCAGTATTACATATGTGTTTACGTGTCTAATGTTAAAAGTGAAAATATTCTTACACATTTTTTTTAACAATAACAACAAGTAAGACGTAAAAACACCTGTTTAATACTCCTTCCTCTCCACCCTTGTACTCAATCTCCACCTATCAGCATTTGTAGTGGGTGAGTTGTGCTTTATAAGAAAAAAAAAAAACCATCAATTTGTTTAAAACATCAGTGAATAGAAAAAACGATATTAAACTAAAAAGGTAGATTTTTTTTTTTTTTTTTGATTGTTACAAAAATTGTGACAAATTTAATATACCAAGGGATGGAAATGGGGTGAAGATAATCATTTATTTCTGTATATATGTTATACTGGTTCATCTCTATTACGAATATACAAATATGTACTTACAGTGAGCACATGAAGTAAGCATGGTATGTATGGTGTACAAATACCCTTATGTGTCAACAGTTGAATGTATACTGTGCTGGGTTTAGGTTGACTCTATAAACATCATACGAATACTATACAAAAACCAGTCAGCAAACTAAATTTAATCAAATCTTACATACCTTCCACATATACACAAAAGATGTAGGCGTGGGAGGTGTATGATTACGCCCTTTAACAATATATGTTTATGGTTTTTTTTGTAAAATGGAAAGTTTTGTGTAGATTGTAGGTGTGACTTTAAACCGATTTAACCCATTTCAAATAACGATCTGTATTCAGAAATTGAAAGTGTCTGAATTTATGTACTTCGTAGGGAAGTAATGGAATGACAAACTTAGTATACCGCTCATCTTAAGAGAAGGATAAAAAAGAGGATAAAAATTTGCAAATCTAAATGTAATTGTGTTTTTATACCCTTGAGAGATAGTTTAGGCGATATATTAAGTTTGTCATTCCGCTTGCACCATCTAGAAAGAGACATCACAGAGACCCTATAAAGTATTCATCATTATCAAAATCTTATTCAATTAAACAATGTCCTTGTTTCTAGCTGTTGTGGTTATGCTCAAATTTCTTAATAGTTTGAAATTTGGGCATCTCTGGTTTCTATTTCAAATGGCTAAAATGGTTTAACAGCTATGCCCACAATTCATAAAAATCTATCGAATAGATATAAATATTTGGCAATAAAGTTAAAATGCGAAATGTGTTGACAATGGACGGGATGGGATATTATATACGCCCACAATTTAAAAAAATCCTTTTCTTTTTTAACATATGTATTATCCTGTAGTTTTCGATTTAAAATTGGTGAAATAGTTTAATAACCACGCCTACAGAGACAAAAATCTTTTAAATAGCCAAAAAAAAAAATTGAACAATTGAATTGAAATTTAATGCGCAAACTAACTAAGGGGCGGGATAGGAATTCAAATACGCCCACAAATTTTCCAGTTAATATTCAGAATCACTTTCGAAATCGATTTGCCCACCTTTCTGTACATGTAAGCCGGATACAGTTGGCATTTTTCAGATATTTAAATAAACTTTGGTACATAGAGGGACATTTTTGTGGAATACCTGTCCATATAAGACCCTCTTATACTTAATATTTTTTGACAAAAATTTGCTTACAAATAATTAAGGATGCCGAAATTGTTACCGAGCGGAACATGTTAACGACATTTCACAAAGTGTGACAGCAACTCAACTAATTGTATCATAATTTTTGGAACAAAGTAATGTAGGGTATAAAATGGTCGGGTTTAGCCAATATAATATTTTCAGTTGTTTGCTTGTTGTATTTGTGTTTGTGTAGGCTTTAGACAATCTCTTATTTATTCGTTCTTGTCTATATATATATATATATATATTTTTTTTTTTGCAGGAAATTGTGGTTTTTTTTCTCCAACACATGATGACATTGGCAATAAAAATTCTTCTGCGTGACTTGTCTTATTTGTATTAAGAGTATACTTTTGTATTTACAGACCAATGAATTACCCAGCATTGCAACTTGTACGTTACATAATTGTTTGACGTACGGTTGAGGTATTGTGCAAATATGCACTGTGGCAGAAATAATAAAAATAAAAAAATAAAAAGAGTTTTTTTTTTTCTTCTTTACTTTTTGTTTTTGTTTTTACCTTCACATCCATTAACACAAAAATCGCCCACTAAAGTCAAACCATAACCCATACTTACATAAAATATTGAAACTGCTGTTTCAAATAATGATGATGGCGTTGGCGATGATGACGATTGGTAGGTAGGGGAAGGGGGACAATGCTAATGTTTATTGTCAATATATTACAGGTTGTGCAATCAGAGAAGATGGTAACCTTACGAGCTGAGGTAAAATGTAATATAAAAGTAAGTGTACAGTATTGAGTAAACATGCTGCTGTACGGTAGAGAGCATAAATTGTTTATATGCATTCTGGGCAGGTTGGAGGGAGCCACTTAAATTGAAATGGTAAAGATTGAGTTTATTTACCATATGGATGTGATCTAAACATCACGTACGGGTGTGTGCGTTGGCATTATCTCAACATATTATTGATAAATTTACCGGGCAGTAATCTCTTCCACACGTACTTGTAATTGAATTCCTGAGAAGTTTTTTTTTATATTCATCTCTATTTCTTTTTTGTTTGTTGTGTTGTTTCTGCAGCATTTTTTCAAGAGTTCTTCTTTCTTTCTTTATTTATTTATTTATTTATTTATTTAATACCACAGAAAGAAGAAGAAGAACGAGCAAATGAACACACAAGAGACTTTTACAATTTCTGTGATTTTTGTATACATGTATTGTATAATATATGGGAGGAGTTGGTTGAATAAAATAAACAATTTCAAGAACATCAAATCGCTCACCGCAAGGCAGCCAGCTGAACGATAGGTAGGAAAAAGGTGTAAATCCCATTAAATGCATTTTTGATGAAATACTTTAAAATTCATTGGAAAGAACCATAATTTGTAAGTTTTTTTAGTTGAGTGGGATCAGTAAACGTGAGTTCTTGTCATAAAAAAGGCACTTCGTAAAAAAGTGTTCTAAAGATAAAAAAACGAGTTCAAAATGTCATGTTTTATCTTATTTTGATTAAATAAAGATACGAAAAAAATTAAAAAATTCAAAATTCTATACAAAAAAATCAATTTTTAATCATTATTCTTGATTAAAAATTCTCAAAAATTACACATAATTGTTATGCACGATTTTCATTTTAAAACATTATTTATGTCCCAGTCTTTGGTAAAAAAGAAACCATTGCTTAACAATCATGATAAATTATTAAATGTGTTCATTATATTTTTCACCTAATATTGGTCTTACCAACTTTAGATCATAATAAGACCAATTTGTCATTCGATTGTACACAATTATGATAGAAACTCTTACAAGACGGAAAAGTGATTAAATTCACTACGTGTACTAGAAGTTAATTTTTCTCCTTTACTCTCTCACTCAGACTCACACTCACACTCACACTCTCTTTCTTCTTTAATGATAAGTTTTGCAATTACGTGCAAGTATTAATAGTTGCTTTTCTGGCCCATTTGAAACGCCCCATCAATGTTTAAAGTATTGTGTGTTGTTGTTGTTGTTGTTTTTTCTCTCTTTGCTTTTTACCATCTTACATTGTCATTGTGCTGCCATTGTGTATGAATAGAGGCAATGGTTTAGGTATGTTAGTGTGCAACCTGAACAAACTAACTACTATTCAAAATTGCCAGTTCAACCATATTTTATAATTAAGGGCAACAACAATATTGACATTATTTGTAATTGCAATTACACCATTTACACTTTAATTACAAAGTTATTCTTCAATTCTCTTCTTAGTTGAAGTGAGACATAAAAAAAAAAAAAAAAAAAAAGGGGCGAAAATTAAAAGGCCGATCATTTGCTAGCAAGGCAGACCACCAATAGCAAAGAAAGTTGTAAAAAGTTAAGTTCGACCAAAAAGTCATATCGTACCATTTACCTCATCTTAAGGATGAATGTGTATAAAGCGTTAATAACATATGATTCTCTCTTGGCGTGGAAATGCCTTAAGCAGTGCAGATGATAATTAAGAAACTTCGTAATTATAAGTATGCGTAGCGAATTTCAAGTTCATAGGTATATTTTTGGGCCAAATATATAGATTGTGGGCGTGGCTCTTGATTTTTCCCATCTTAAATATCGATCTACGTGTAAAAACAAACCGTGTGAATGTCAACAACGGAAGGACACATGGACCCATTGGTCCAATCTAAATCGACTCAGTTTTTGATGCTTGATCGGAATATATTTACTTTGTGGTGTCTGTGATGTCTTCTTCTCCGTCTCCCGTTGCAAACGGAATGACAAACTTAGTATACCCCCCCCCCCCCCCAAATTATAAGGGAGGATATAAAAGAGAAATAACAGAACTTCCAAAGAATTGATGGAAACATTAATGGAGACATAAAAACGTTGCTGAAAGTAATTTGAAAAAAAGTTTAAAAACAAACGGGTAGTTAATTAAGAAATATAACCCAGGCCAACGTTACGTAAAGCAATTGTTTAATGCATGATAGTTGGTACAGTTGGATAGCTGGCCGGAAATGCTCAGTTGCTTGATGATTAGCTAACTAACGTACTATACGTACAATATATGGAATGTATGAACGAGAGACGTGAATGACTTGTTTGACTGTGTCTGATATGGTGCAGATGACTATTATTCTTGAGATTATTTTGTTTTCCTGTCTGCTTGACTGGTTTGTTGAATACTAAAAACAACAACAACAACAACAACAATAATAGCAATAGCAACAAATTAGTTTATGAATGTTGGTCGTTCATAATTTGAAAACTTTGTATCTTGTATTATGTGGTTTTCTTTTGTACCCTACATAGTATAGGGTATATTAAATTTGTGCAAATATTTGACGGATAAGAGAAAAATTCACTTTTTATTATAACGAGTGTTGAAATCCGATTTCTAAATCAATTTAAATCAATTAAAATGTCTGTATGTTCATGTAAATATGTGCTTAAGCTAAAGATTACATTTTTATACCCTCCACATAAGGCAACCAGAAGGAGACATCAGAGACCCTACACAGAATATAAATATTCTTGATCAGCATTAAAATTTGAGACGATCTAGATATGTATGTCCATGTCTGTCTGTGGTTGCCGTAAATTTTGGTATATTGAGCTAAAGTTTTGTACAAACACTTTTACTTTTTGTACACCGATCGCTATTAAAAATGGCAAAATCGGTCACGCCCACAATCAACAAAAATCTATTTAACTGCCATCAAAATTGACCTATGAACTTTAAATTTGGTACACCTATTTGTGGTTATCCCATCCATGGATGTGTTAAAAATGGTTGTAGTCAAATAACCGACACGGCCACAATTTACAAATATCGCACATCGATGGCTGCGATAATTACATGAACAACACATTTTAACTTATAGTTTTTTTTTTTTTTTTTGTGGCAGTAGCTTAATTATTGTATCTGCTAAATCGATGTATTCATAATTATGGACACATACCATGTGCGGTAGGCTTAATGTGTATATTAAGCATGACGGCTAACTATCACGGATGCTCAGCAGTCTTCTTCTATAAATTCTCCATGCAGATGAAGGTGTTTCAAATTATTCATAATCTTGAATTGAAGAGTATTTAATATGTAATGGTGTGCATACAACAGCATATTTTCACATTTCTCTTCCAACTGATTGTACATTCGAGGCGTGTATGCAACAAAACGTAATTTGTTTGTTTGTTTGTTTGTTTGTTTGTTTGTATGTGAAAATGTAATGTAAGTTATGTAATATAAATGACCCAGGATGACTACCGTATGCGTCATTGTGGCATTATATGAAAAGCAATACATATGCAGGCATAGATGTGCGTGTCGGAAAACATGATGTTCAATACTAAATAATACATGCAATTACTAAAGAAACGATATCAAATGATACCAACATATTGACACAAGCACACAAGCATACGTACGCTCGATTTGTGAAGGGACAGAAGCACACATTAGAATACTACAATACACATCTGAAACATACAATACGTTCATGGCCTCATAACTTCATAATTATGCCTGTTGTTTGTTATTAAACACTTTTATTTGAGATCATCTTGCGTCGTGTTAGCATGTACACAACGTTGTAATGAAGCACATAATAATTTGTATGGAAGCTTGTAAAAATTGTTTCATTTGTAATTACATAATGTTCAAATATACATACATTCCAGAGACCAGAGAAGGAACGCTTTAAACCAGGATATCAGTGTGTGCCATATAAGAAGTTTAAAAACATTTATTAAGAAATGTGGTTTTGCTAGTAAAAACAAGTAAGAAAACGAAATTCGGCATAAACCAAATCTTAAATATCCATCACTTCTACAATCTAATAGTGTACGTAGACATTTTGATGATATTTATGTCTTTTCTCAGAAAAAAACTCTATTGAAAATGTACGGCATCGAAGCAATTTTAGAACCCCTCCCCATATAGGGTCTTATTTGTAATGCAATTCGTTAAATGGCAAAAAAAAAACGCCATTCTTAACATTTTTTGAAAAAGTTTGGTAAAGTTAGTTAGCTTTACAATCGAACCATTTTTAGAACTCCTTCCCTTACAGTAATATATCACGAATGCCCTGCGTTTACTAACCCAAGTAAACTAATTGTAGCATAATTTGTACAACTAAGTGGTGGTTAAATGGATGGGCTTGACCCATTATAACATTTTCACATGTTATTATAGAAAAATACCATAAAATTCTGATAGTTGTTGTGCTGACTATTATTAGATGAGTTGTGTTCAAGGGATGTTTATTCCTTTGGCAGATACATCTGGTACATATTGGACACAATAATTACAATACACCAGAGTCCTATGCACACATTTAAATATATTGTAAAGTTAACGATGAATTTATAATTTAAAATTTTACAATAATAGATTTATGATGGACGGGCTCTTACAATTGAAATTTATTCGAAAATTTAATTAATTTCAAAATTCATTTAGATATTTGTGTCATACGTGCATGTTTAATAGAAATTCTCATATAATCACTTACATATATACACACACACACACACACACACATACCCATGACGATATACCTATATTTATAAATATATATCTAATCTATCAACTAAGAAAGTGTGAGAATACAATGCCGTCCATACAACCATTTAATATATCCAACTATGTTGGGAAAACGTTGTTGATTGTGTTCGGTTGGTAATAATGTTGGAAATTGTATGGCGGGTGGGAAATTGGACATGTGTGCGTGTGCGTGTTTACTTACTGCAAAATAATCATTAACAAATTTCATAGTAAACAATAACAACATTCGCATGATTACAACGTATAACCAAACATCCAGTTCATCCATTAGCATATCTAGAGTACAAATATAGTGGCATGCAAAACATGCTCGTTTTACCTTGAATAGCATTCTCACGTATGTGTGTACAACGACAACGTATATATCATAAACTGAACATGTGAACGCAAACACATTCATTTTAACTGATTACAAACTTGGACGATGGACTGGTTCAAATGACTGCATTAAACGTTCGCCAAATCTAAAGGTTTCACCATCCTTGTACAAAATTATTCTAGAGAAACTATAAACCGTTAAAATATATGAGTTTATGTGGATGGCATACTCACCTTCAAATATACCGATCGACACCAAATCAACATCTGAAACGATTTAACCACGTCCATCTGTCCGTCTGTATTCATGTAAATTCCTTTTTTTTTTTCATTTGATTTCGAAGATTATGTGTGCCGAAATTTCAACACAAAGCAGAGTGTATGGGTGGACAGAAAGGCTAAATCGATTCGTTTTTGGAGATGTGACTTGCCTCCCTTCTAATACTTAGAAACATTTGAACAAAAGCTTTATACCCCCATATCATTAGGCAAAGTTTTTCGAATGTAGCCACCTAATAATTTTTATATATATATATATATATATACACACAACATATCATACATATGTTGTAAGTATGTAACTAAAGTGCAATAATGCACAACAACTACAATTACGGCCCCCAAAAACATCAATTCTACATTTGTCAGTAGAAAGCACTCTATGTAGTTGCAATACAATACAATACAATACAATTAAGTAAATAATATTGAAAGTTTAACATCATGTTATTTACACAATTCGAATACATTTCATAAAATCATCTAAAGGCATTTAAATTGTACATGAACGTACTATATATTTACATTTACATTTATATTTATGGTATTTATCCACATAAGTGGCAACATATGCAATGCTACCATCAAATAGGTCCGGTTTTGCCAAATCACTCATCTTTGCAAAGATATTCGCAATACATGATGAGAAGGAAAATTTCAGTACATGAGAAATGTATACGTAATACGTGTAAAACATGTCCAATCATACAAGATTGGTAATTGAAAAATTGTTTCAATACTTAGGAAAGATTTTATTTAAAATTCTTTATAAATGAACGAAAGAGTTGAATTTCCATATAAAAAATATTCTTTGTTGTTAAATGATTAGATTTTATCGTTAGTGAATGTTGTATGTGGAACATAAATAAATCTTCTTTCACTTCATTACTATAAGGGAGGACTTCAAATTTACGCCAGAGACCCAAAATCGATCAAATAAAAATCGCATTTTTATTAAACATGTTTTTTCAAACGGTGTACTTTGCTGATTAGCTCAAAGCAGCAACTGTTCTTTTGGAATGGCATCTATAAATTGCCTGAGGGAGGGGAAAAATGTATAGAATCAAATGGCCCTAACTTTGAATAAATAAATTTTAACTATGCATTGTTTTCTTTAGTGAAACAACCGGAAAGGAATTACCGACACACCTGATACATTTATTTTGACAAAGTATTTTCCTAAATTTTTCTCTAAAAAACCCTACTTTTTGCCTTGATATCAAGTTTTCTCCAGAAATGAACAATTAATTCATTATCAGTACATTGGTATGCATTCTTAAATTGTTTAAATTCTACTCATTTTGTGATATGTATTGATTGATATATTGATGAAAAGTCTAAATAAAATCATGAAGCAAATATATAAACAACATTACTATTAAGAAGAACAACCGTTCTCTTCTCTGATCTAAAGAAATTTATTATGCTAATCCTACCTTTTAGCCTAGCAGTTTTCTGAAGACCTTTTAAGACGGCCTGACTATCCAAGTAAATGGAAATGTTTTGCATTCTGAAGAATAAATAAAAGATACTAGATAATATGATATGATATAGATATGATTTGTTGCTTGCTCAGAAATTTCTTATAATTCCACATATATTGAAGCTAAACCTGACATATAAATATAATGTAAAAAGTTACTTTGAAGAAAATGGTTGGAAAAGTATTAAACATGCGACTCAAGTTTCTGGACTTTATTTCATTTGTCAAACGTCTATTTCTGCATTTATTTACTTTACTGCTTTTATATTTTTATAATAATTTACTATATACATACATACATGTATTGAGGTATGTATTTACGCCAATCATAAAAATGTAAATATGTAAATTTTGTTTGCACAAATGCATAACATACTATACGTCCATCCGTCCATCCATTCATGTGTTTGTCCATTTATTTTAATTGTTTAGTGTTGTTTGTCGATTTAGGTGTTGCATGCCAGATTTTAAAAGCAGATTATATACAATTTTATTAATGCATGTGACTTTTACAACACCGAATAGATTTGATTCTGTTTTCGGAAGGTAATGCACACAGAGACTGCGTAAGGCGAGCAATTAGAAAATTGCATTTTACTCTCAATTAATTACAGTTTTATAGTTTTCAAAATCATTAAATTTATGGAGCATAAAGTATCCTTTATGCACATAAATAAATAAAAAGAATTCTTCTATTATTAATTGCGTTATCGTTTCAAATGTGCATTGGCCATTATCCAGGCATGGCATTGTTGTGTAATAGTTTTTGTGTCATAAACATTTTAAAGCATCGTAAATTGCTGGTTAAAACCTCATTTAAAAATGTTAATTATAAAAACAAACGAATTGCCTTTCAATTCATTTATTAACCGATTCCATTCAAATGAAGTCATCGGTAATGTAGTTTACGGATCCCATGCGGCGGTAATTTCCTTTAATCACCAACTTAGGGATTCATCTCAATCATTATGTCAGATGTTCTCTCTGTTTCCACCCTTTCCTTAGCGCTGGTGTTACGGGCTCGTATATTACAAGTTGTTATGTGTATAAAATTAGTTGACACAAAAGTACAAATCAAAGTAATAGTACAACAGCAAAGTAGACTCTTGGGTTTGCATGTGCAATGCATTACAGTTATGTTTTCATTTGTATAGATAAGTACCTCTTATACACACACACACACATTCACACACACACACATGATGCTGACATTTCAAATGAAGTGGAAACACTTCAGTGTTTTAAACAATCACTTAAACACGTTCGATGCTGAAAGGAGTCAAAAGTTTCTGTTTCAAAAATCACTTAAAGTTATAGTTATATAGAATATGTTAAACGTCACTGCTAACGTGAGATGGGTCCAATTGAATGCTAACTATAAAGTGCAAGATGCAAATAAATATATTTCAGACAGTTCTATCCGACCTACCCTACTTACTTCCTTAAGTTAATCTATTAGAATAATTTTTTTTTTTAATTAATTTTCATTATTTATTAAAATTTCTTTATTTTTATTTTTTATCCATTAGATATAAAATATTACAAACATATACGAAACAAAATTATAAATAAATTAAAAACCAAAATATAAATGAAACAGATAGACAGACGGACGGACAGATGGACGGACGGATGAATGGATGGATGGACGGATGGACGGACGGACAGATGGAAGGACGGATGGATGGACGTATAAATGGATGAACATGGTGTGTACGTTGGGTGTGATATGAACTTGATTACGTTCTCAGCTTGCAAGTCGAGTTTTACGCTTTGTATGGTTTTTTTTGTAAATTCTGGGCCTATGACAGTTAATACGAACAATAGACATATGGACAGACGTACAAACGTGTATAAATAGATTTAGAACTTCATGTTGTTCAAGCGTATAAATGCTGTGCAAGATCTCGGAAGCTTCCTACTGTGTGTTTGAAACGATTCGACAAAGTGAATATTCTTCCGACCTCAGGGATGAGACACCATCTTATATATAATGGTAAGCTATTGTCACATAATTGGAAAGTGATTAGAAACCTAAGCGTATAATGCATTAAAGTGTGATAAGAAATGCCATACATTACAACCCGCCAAAGAAACTTCTCTTATAAACAAAATTCGAATATCTAATTATCGTGAAAATAATTTTGAATATTTAAAATGCTTTCGGCAAAAAAAAAAAGAAGCAAAGAGATGTGAGGGAGACGTTATAGAACCCATGGAACTGGTAGTTAAGCAAAAACTTTCATGAAATCTGCCACGTTAAACATTCAAGTGAATGTGTGAGTGCGTTGTCTTCAACAAGCAGTTATTAAAACAGTTCTCCAGGCTGAAGAGTACACATGTGTAAGCATTGTTGTAAAACACACATGCACACCACAGAAAACACTACAATCACAACCGAAAAAACAAAACGCAAAAAAAAAGAAAAAAAACAAAAAGAAAAGAAAAAACAAAAGTACGAGTGTCTTATCAAATCAAACAACTTGGGCACGTTTCCTACGAAATTTTCTGCTCCTACCACTACTCCTAGAACTGCTTTTACAGTTGTTTCTAATTTTTCATTTTTGCTGTTCAAAAAGATAAAAGTGCACAATTGTCAACGCATTCCACTTAAAAGGACAAGTGGCACACAATGTATGTAAGTACTCTGTCACTTGCAAAGTACTTCAACTACATACATATTTTATAATAATAAATTGCAAAAACATACACAAACACGCACATACACACACACACACACATACGCTTCATGTTATTTACACTGGTACTGGTACCCACATATCAAGTTGCCTTGCATGATGTTGAGATTGAAAGACGACCTTACGGGCACAGGTCATTACGGTGAGTAATAATTTCATGTTTTAAAGACATTTTCATTTCTTCTTCTTCTTCTTCTTCTTCACATGATGCACTTAAAAATTCCACAAAAAGTAAAATTCAGCGAAGGTACAAGTGTCGGCACATGGGGAAAAGAAGATCCTTATTGCTGTAAGAGTGTGTGAGAAAAATTTGCTTTTAACTGAGAAGACAGACAAACTTCAAGGTAATTAAAAATAAATATCTGGCTTGTGGACCAGATCTACATAGTACATCCATCACCTGAATTGATTCAAATATAATTTTCTTTTCATAATAATGATTATAAATTGTGGGCGTGGTTATGCAGTGATTTTTTTGTGAAAATTCTTGTTTGTCTCATTTTTAAACATAAACGAAGCTTTGTTTTTTTTTAGGCGTGTTCATCATTTTTAAGAGATCCAATGTGTGCAAATTATTTACAAATAGAAAAACGAAATGCATTTTTCCAATTTGAACAAAGTTGTGTAACTTACTTGCCAAGTTCAAGATGGTACGAAATGGAATGGATTGAAATCTCAAAAACCTAAAAACTCTAACGGGAAACCTTCCTTAACCTATACCTTCCTTCATAAGAGAGATACAATTTCCACCTTATCACTAAGGATGATGAATGTATACAAAGTTTACTATATCGTTTGTAATATGCAGAAGGATGCGTTAGATTAATCTTAATCAGCATCAAAATAAAAGTCCATCTTGATGTTCATCTGTGTGTCCGTCTTTTGTTGGCATTCTCACAGTTTGTTGAAATTTTTGTCAACGCAAAAAGCTATTTCAATATACATAAACTGCCACACCCACGGGCTGTATATGAAAATGCAGAGTATTTAAGATTCGGCCCACACCGAATATAGTTTAGTTTTTTTTTTTATTTATCCAAATAGTTTCTTAATGTTATCGCATCCAATTGCTACTTGGTTTATTCTCTACACTCTGTTCCTCTCTCTGTCACTTAGTCTGAATATAACAGCATTTAATGTAGATTTGTTCGTTTGTCTACTTTGTCTCTTTGCTTGTTATTGAAGATATTAAGTAAACAGATTAAAATTAAATCGAAATGCTTTTCCAGCATTAACATATTTTTCATTGAATTGTTATCGAAAGTGATGATGATGAAAGGGTCGGTCGGTCGTCCTTTTTACTCTCCATGGTACTTGGTGGCACTTCCATTCACTTCAATTCACACGCTATGCAAATTCAATCCAATTTTAAGCGATTTATGATAATGAAATACACGAACACTGAGTTCCTTTCCCCGGTTTTCGGATTGTTTGTGTTGTTTTTCAGTCAGTGTAAGAGTAGTAGTAGTTTTTATGGCTTTACCCGCCATCAGCGTTATCGCTGACTGGAATTGAAATCACTTTTTTCTTTCCCTCTCTTTCTCTCTCTCTCACCCCAGTCAAACATTAAACAATTCTCGTCTAATAGTTGAATGTTTTCTATGTGCAAATAATTTACATTTTCATTGTTTCGCTTATCAGGAATCTTAATACATTTTGTTACAAGTGGGGGGTGTAACCCGTATACTTGTTATTGGATGTAAACACCTTTACTTACCCATCTAGATGGCAATATAAATGTACCTGTATGTGTGCAGGTGTGTTCTGTATACTCATAAAAAAGTTCAGCCCTCCACACACACACACATATCCATCTATCTATTTTATTATATTGTAAGCGTACATACACATAAACCTTCGACATATTCTGTTTTGTGTAAATAAGTTTTTATGCCACGACCACTTATCGTTTAATACATAAACTTTAACTAACACAGAAATAATAGAAAACAATAACAAAATCAAAGCTACAAAATAATTACTTAAACTTTATAACTACAACGGGTACAGAATTGAAAACATATGGTATCGATAAATCGTTGTTACGTAGATGAATAATTTGCTTACGGTCTGGTGGTTATTATACCATCATCATCATCATCATCATGATCAACCAAATTTCTTGCTAACCACACTGCTATGACTTTTGATTAGAGTAGATGGCTCTTCAAAAACAAAAACAAAAAAGCAGGGATCGAAAATAACGATTAAAATGATAATCGTTATGATGATAATAATTAATCTGATTAATTCTGAATCGATCGATATAAATGAAGGTGGTTTTTGCCGTTTAGGAGTTGCAAACATTTGCACAAACTTAATATACCCTTTGCCAAAATTGGACATTGTTAGTAATCGAATATTTCATTTAAATATCTTACTAACAAATTTCAGGTCATAATTTCAAACGAAACTTGCAACCGCAAGTATATCTAAAGAAAAGACGGATACCCAGACATAACTTATATTTTTGATATATAGCGACTCAGATTTTAAATCTAATTAATAATATTATTATTACTTTATAAGATCTTTGAAGTGTTATGACATCATCTATGCGTTTGCTTATAAAAGTTACTTGATGTAATATTATCAAGAAAGTTTAAAGAGTTACTCACCGCCACCGTAGTACTTACATATTTATTTATTCATATGAATAAGCAAAGAGATAAAGCGAAAAAGTAAGAAGAACCGAAAAAGACACTTTCTACAATATAAACTTAAAAGTAAATATTGTTTCTCTATGCAAAATAGTGCTATTGATGAACTTTGCCAAGCCAAAGTTATCAACTGCACCATACACTTGCCATTCGACATAAACAAACGGAAAAGTTTAAGGCATAGGAAAAACCATTTAAGTATGTACAATATATTACAACAAAATATTCATTTATCTGTGCAGTCAGTAAAACGTTCATTTCATTCAGTCACATCTTCCCCCTTCACTCACATCTTTCTTTTTTCCCCAAATCTTGATTCTATTCTTTCCTCTTTGTACGTAAGGTTTGCCCTGTGTCAGTTAAATCGTTTCAACTGTTAGAACTAACATTGAAATTACGAAATAAATGAAATGTGAAAAAAAAAAACGTAACAAAAAACGAAACAGTGGAAAATTTATGTATAAACAGACAGAAGAGATTAAAACACAAAAGAAGAAAAAAAAAAAAATAGAAAAACTAAACTTTGTATAGGCCATATATTAATTACCCTCCATAGGTATATATAAATGGTGGGCGTGGCAGATACATTAGTGCCTTTTAATAGTGTATGTATAACATACCAGCTTGCAAGTGAAGTTTTACGCTGAGTATGGTTTTTTGTAAATTGTGGGCATGTTTGTCATACGCTACCATGCCCATTTTTGGTACATCATTGTACAGAATAATTATAAATGATTTTGTTCCAAATTTCAAGTTCATAGGTCAATCTTTGTGGCACATATATATATTTTTATCAATTGTGAGCGTGGCTCTTGACCGATTTAGCTCTTTTTAAATAGCCATCTCTAAAAGTGTCTGTCTAGAAAATTTCAGCTAAATATCTCAAAATTTATGACTGTGAGATGAAATTTCTGACTTCTAAATGTTGCAAATGGAATGACAAAGTTATTATACCCTCTAGCCAATGTGTAGGATATAATAAAACTTTTGCAGTAGTAGATATAAAGTGTTACAGTGCAGTGAGTGTGCATTTATCGAGAAGAGATTGCATGATTGATTTCACTATGACTTCCTGTACGTGTACGATTACCTGTCTTCTGATGTTTAAATCAAATCTATATCAAACCCTCTTAATATTGCCACTTTTTATATAATTGCTTCCAGTGTTCCGTCCAGCATTAGATGGGAGAATGACATTTTAGTAACTATGAGCTTGTGCGATCACCACAGTGACCGTTAACTGTGGTCAAACTAAATCAAGTATATTCACATGTTTCCGCCATCTATAAAACATAACCAATGTTCAGTGTTCTACAATAAGTGTTGTGCAGTGAAGTGAAAAATTGACTTATGTCTGAGTATGTACGTATGTATGTGCGAATTACACATTCGAATGGATGTTAATTTTCGATGGTCGAAGGATGAACGTTTCTTTGGGTCTTGTTTTATTACCTTGTAATTCATTTTCACAAAATATTTGCCAGTAGCTGGAGGATGTTTTTTAAATAAAATGAAATGTATTTTAGTATTGATCCCTAAGGCTCCATTACAGGGGTTTCGTAAGGTATGGCTAAGCCAAAACTATTTGCATAGAATGAATTCAAGATTTTTTCATTTTAGCATAATCCCGTTATAAGCAAAGAAAAAAATGCTTATTTTGGTGGGAAAAGACTCGTTTTTACGAGAAAGGATTTTGAATTTTCCAAAGAAGCATCTGATCCCGCCTATTTTTAGCACATCGGTGGCTGTAGATTATGCAACAAATTCGAATCCTCTAGATCTACTTTAGAGACCATGCTTGACTTTCGTACTCTGTGAGTATACCTGGTAAGAAAGAAACTAAGTGCATAAGCCAGAATAGTTTGTGCCAATTATTAGTCAATCTCAATGTAGTGGAGATAAACATATCAGAAATAGATACGGACGTACAGACGTATATAAAACGATTCAGACTTTAACCGATTTCGCTTATTCTAAAGAAAAAACTTACAGCAAAATTTGAACTAAATTTTAATCAATCTCAGGTGAGAATATCAAAAACAGTTACAGACGTACGGACATCGTTCAATCGACTTAGATTTTAATGCTGATCAAAAATACTTTACGTAACTACTCAGAAGCCTTCTTCTGGGAGTTGAAAATAAAGAAGTTAACAGACGGTTTTGAAACATTATCAGTTTCTTGATAGAATTATTCTAAATGAGAAGAATGTACAGCTGTATATAAAGGTTTATCTCTGCATTTCGTTGTTACAAACATTGTGACAAAACATATGTATCGCACTTCTATACATGATGGCTACATGTACGCTTACTAAGGAATTACAAACAATTTGCATATATGTTGCGAAAACAAAAACCGCATACACACACACACACACACACACACACACACATACAAACTCATAACCATTCAGAATTTGTGATGCGGTGATGCAGTCTTATGTTGTTGTGCGGTGTTGCGTTTCGTATGTTTTTTTCTTTCATTTCTTCATGTTTGTTCCTACCTCCTCCCCACCAACCCAACCAACAAAAAAAAAAAGTTAAGATATATTTTTTTTTTACGAAAGTGTATAAAGTGTGCGTATGTGCGACGCATACATTCATATTTTATAAACTAAAGTTTTTCATTTTATTTTATTTCATTTTTTTTTTTTTTTTCTGACTCTCTTGAGTGGTTTTTGTTCTTGTTTTGTACTGTTTCTCGGTTTTGCTTGAATGCCTTCAGAGTTTGGCACCAATAAAACACAAAACCACAAAATACAAAACATACAATATTATGCTGTCAGAAATTTTCGTTTATTTTGCTTATTTGGTTTTCTTTTTTTTGTGTTTTTGTTATTGTAAATGTGTCCTCTACAGCATATGTTTAGCAGGGCGTTTGTGTGGTTGTTTGTCATTCGTAGGAGGCTTGAAAAGAGTTCATTTTGTTATTATTCCAATTGATTCAGAATCGTTTTCGTGTAATCAATTAATTGGGTCCGTCTGTCCTTGTTTTTGTATATTCATAAATTTATATATTTGATTGAATTGCACTAATTTTATATAACATTTTCTATAACAACTTATTGGGAAATAAGTTTTAAAATTTTCAGGCTTCTTTTCATTATTTTTTTTTTTTCACATATTCGACAACGTTGTGTGACAAAGTTTTGTAAAAATAAACCAAGTCGATCTATTTTCAATAATATTCATCTTTGATTTAAAATACATTTTTACGTCAAATTTTCTTAATAGATTTTAAAAATTGTGATTTACAAAGGGATTACCAGAAATAGTTGATACGGACAGAGAGACAAACATGGTTAGATTGATTTATTGAAGACAAAACATGATATATCCTGGACAACATAAAGAATATAAAATAGATTTGTGCTAAATCTAAAATACTCCCTAAATAAACAAAATGTGGGCGTGGCATTTGACTAATTAATATACGTAAAATGTAATAACTTACGGGTTCCTTTTTCTACAAATGAAGATGAATGTTTTTTTTTAAATTTTGGGTGTGTCTATTATTTAACCACGCCTACATTCATTGATTGTTTTAATTACATACGTGTGTAATCACTTTCGTCTTTATATATCAATTTTGATGGTTGATAAATGGATTTTTGTTGATTTTATTTCACTTAACCGAATTAGATCAATTTAAAATGAAACTGCATTTCAACATAATTACAATATTATAACAAATTGAATAAAAAAATTAAATAAAAATATATTTTAACATATATATAGATTCAATTTAATAAGTTCATATGAACAACGATGAGAGTAATAACAACAAATGGACATACAGACGGACACAGTTATATATACATACTTTGTAGCTCTCTTACGTACTCTTCTGTGTATTCCGAACGGTATAACAAACTTAATATACTACTGCATAATATGTATGTATTCAGACAACAATTTACCTAATAATTCCGACATTTGCTTCTTAAGTGAAAAAATTCATCGAGTCTGTTAGAGTTTAAATGAAAATTTATGCAAATTAAAATGTTTCCACTGGAGATAACTGAGCGGCCATATGTTTTTCATTCCGGTTTTATGTTGTTTCCACCTGGCACGGTTAACGG
The DNA here is from genome assembly GCA_963978525.1 of Ornithomya fringillina. NCBI lineage: Eukaryota > Metazoa > Arthropoda > Insecta > Diptera > Hippoboscidae > Ornithomya > Ornithomya fringillina. The sequence continues at coordinate 3,719,789 of OZ021690.1, forward strand.
AACAGTTACCCGCAAACAAAGAATACAATGACATGGAAATGGTCGCTGATGTGTGAATTTGTTAAAAGAAGGAAAATTATTTTCAAAAATTCTGATCTACTGTAAAAGGGTAAAAAATATTGCATCTAAGATGTGCAAAAAACACACACACAAAAACAAAAACAAAAAGAGAAAAAACGGAAGCGCATAAAAGAGATAAAAAATATTTTCGTGTTCACAACTCAGCTGAAAAAATTCACCATTACTCATACGCTTACATATACCCAGCTCGTACGGGCAACATTATGTGTTGTTCTCTTTTGCCTGTATCGCAACGTTTTTATGTGTGAGTATGTGTGTATGTTTTTTGGTTAGGTTGTGTCCATGTTGTTGTGCTGTGTAATTTATTACCGTTGTTACTTGTTGCATATTTCAGCATTAACGAAGACATTCTTGTACCGGTTATACGCGAAACTACATATATTTGGATGGTGTGCCTACACACGCATATGATACACAGAGTAATCACAGTACTCATGAGATTGTTACACTTTATACCTACCAGAATATTAACAACAACAACAACAACAACAACACTAACACTAACATATATATCCTTTCAACTTTGCACATTAATACAAATAAAAAGTGCGAAACATTTTTAATATTTGTCTGTCCATCCGTTTTTAATGCATATGCTATAATGCGCCTATTCTACACGACTATACACAGAAACACACTCATTCAGTTATAAAATCTGAAAAAAAAAGAAAAAAAAAAACAATAACAAATGAAAAACATTATCAAAAAGAGAATTGTACGCGTAGGCGGATATGATGGGAAGGGGTGCTTAAAGAGTAAAGCATTGTCAGATGTGTATAAACAACAATCTCAACAAAACATTCAACACTTGCCGAATAAGACAATTAATGACATTGTCACAAGTGAAAATGTTTTGATCGGTCAAGCCGGACCATTTTATACCCTACATCACTTTGTTCCAAAAAATTATGCTACAATTAGTTTAGTTAGTATCAATAAACACGAGGAAGGAAATGCCTTACAAATCACTTCGTGAAATATCATTATATGGGAAGGGGTTCCAAAAAAGGTCCAATCAGGTTTAAATTTCTTACGTTTAATTATTAAGCTAAATAACTATTATTTACCAAATTTTTACAAAAAATATCAAGAATTGTGATTTTTTTGTCATATAAAGGTTTTCATTATAATAGATCTTTATATGGGGAAAAGTTTTAAAAATGTTCCAAATCCATCCACTTTCAATCGAATTTCTCTTTAGGCCTATATATGTCCTTGTACAAAATTTAATCAAAATATCTTGGAAAATGCGACCTATAGCTTAAATATAAATTTATATGGAAAGACAGACGGACATTGTTACATCGATTCAGAAAGTGATTCTGTATTGTTTGGTATAAGTGAGGATGAAGGAGGAATTTAATACAGCCGTTGCCACAAATGGTGTAATTGTAAGGCTTCTTCCTTCCTTCCCTTCCAATTATAAATCTCTCTCATTCTCTCTATTTAAACATTTCATTGCTTGCCATAAATTTTATTTTAAAATTAGAAATATATTATGATTAAGATTATCTGAGTTCATCTAGACAGTCTGAAAGTCTAAATCGACTTTTATCTACAGCTTAAACATAGAAATGTATATTTGTGGGTTACGCCTGCAAGTTATTTACATATCGCGTCAATTTAATTATCATCGAATGCTGTAAAACATTATGCAAGCTAGCAAATGCAAAGCTATATATATATGACTTAAGTTAAATCTAAGACTTCATCTTTATGTATTTATATGAATGGGTGTGGCATATGTACCATTTGGGCTCGTTTTCTTTGACTACAAAACTAGTACAAGGGGAACTATTTAGCACAAGTCTAAAATCAAATTCTTTACCGAATAGAATTGTTCAATTGTGGGCGTGGCCTAGCATATTTTTTAGCTAATTTATGAAAAAAAGTAAAAACATTTCTTTTGTACGTTAAATTTTTATGCTTGTGACATATTTCTCAATTGTAGGCGTGGCCTAGCCTATTTCTTTAGATTATGCATAAACAAAAAAAGGAAATCCTATCCGCCGAATATTTACTTTATACGTTGCCTTTAAACATATTTCAATTATCAACTGTAGGCGTGGCTGTTAGGGGTTTTTTTTTCTGATTTTAAATAGAAAATCACCAACATTTGTGTTTCATGAGTCATGTCCATCCGTCCAAGTTCATTTGTTCGTCAAATTTCAAATTTAATGATAGACTTTACGAGATACTGTAAAAACGCCGTGCAAGCAAAATGACAAACTTAGTATACCGCATGGGTATATAAAGAAGGGGTTTGACTTGGAATCTTAAGTACTATTTTCATTCTTAATGCAAACATTGTTTATTGGGAACTTGTTTATTCACCGACTACTTCAAATAAGAATTCAAATGTTACCGTCAACAACGACGATGACTGCTACTACTACTATTAACTCGACTACCAACTACCCGTACTTTTATGAAGCAGCAGCCAAGACTATGAAGGAACAAGAAGAAGAAAAAAAAAAGGAATGAAAGTAAGTGTGCGATAGAATGGAATGAACAAAGTGAACATATACTTGGGAAATTTTTTATGTAAAATGTAAATTATAAAGGAGAGTTATGCGGCACATATACACACACACACCATGCATAGACATTAGAGTTAAGCGTTAAGGAGCAATAGACAGACGAACGAAAAAGATTGCAAAAGAACTTTTATGGAGTACATCCGGAGCTTGTTGAGGCAATTGTATGTGGCGCAATAAAACACCAACAACAACAATAACTATAACAACAACATCGTTGGCATTTATATTTACGTTACATATACAAACACTTACATATGCATATAACACACATACACACAAACATATGACATGACATACACGCTTACCTACATGGTTGTATGCAGTAATTTTTAAAGTCAAGAGGCGACAACACAGCTTGATAGTCGCTGCTGCTGCTGCTGCTGTTATTATTGTTATTGTTGTGCATGCAAATGGAATTCTTTAATACATTTCTGCCAAGCGAAAATGATTGCTTTTCTTACCAAATGCTTTTCTTGCATATATGAGAATTTTTTTTTTTCTTTTTTTGTTATTAAAAAAAAAAAACAACACCAACAACTGTATCAAATGCAAGTTGTACTCATAAAGAAGAAGACGATTTTTCTATATACACACGTATCCATATACGTGTGTATATAAAAAAAATTTGTGTACATGAACGATAGTATAAATACTCGTATATCGAAGAACAACAATATAAGATAAGATAAGATAATAAAGAGCATGAGTTGCATGTGTGACTTTTGTATTAAAATAAATGTTAACGTGTCCAAACAAACAGCCAACAACTGGTATATTGTGTAAGATTTTTATACGCACAACATGCCCACATATGCAGACGAGTATAAACAGTTATGCTATTGTGCCAACAGTAAATCCACCACATAAACATCATGCTATATTAGAAAACTAAAACGAACAGCCATACAGCAACAGCAACAACAACAACAATAACAATAACAACAACAACTATCATAACAACAAACAACAAGTGAAAATAACTAAATTTGACTTCAGTCAAATTTTAAATACTCTTTATACATGTGGGCGTGGCGTGACAAATATATCTAATAGCTCCCTTTACAAATGTTTATATAAAAACCTACATATATGTCGGATTCTGCATCAAATGAGGTTTCTTTTATAAATTGTGGGCGCACTACGCCTATGTTTGGCACATGGACATATGCTCTCATCATATATATGGTGATGACATATCATTCGTTTTTCAATTTTTGTGACTGATAAATAAAAATTTTATCGATTGTGGGTGTGGCACTTGAATGAACAGACATGACATGGACGGACGATCAGATTTTGATCAAATAGATAGATAAAATATATATACTTAATATATTAACAATAAAATATTCTCTGACATTTACTTTTTCCAAATGGTGTTGCAAACTGAATGACAAATTTAGTATACCATCCTATTTTATGGGTAGGGTATCATTTTGAATTAAGACAAAATTTCCGATAACCTGTACATTTATATATAAACTAAGGGCTTAATAAATTAATACTTACGCCCTTTTTTTATGGGCGTAGCAGTTATATGAACGTGTTGTCTTTTTTTAAAACTTTTGAAAATAAATGCTTGCTTTTTGATTTTTCAAAAATGTGAGTACAAAAAGATCTCTGTACGCCTCCAATACCCCAACAACACACACACACGCTTTCAAAACAGACTACATTTCCACCAAAATTTTGTGTCTGAAGCATTCTTTTTGATGTTGCAAATACAACAGCAAACTTTATTTGGCCCCACACTATAATGTGATAAATATGTTATATAAAAAAGAAAAAGAAAAATGAAAAAAATATATAAAGAAGAATATATTGTGTGGATAAACCGGAAATGAAGCTATAGCCCTAGTGTGAGTGTGTGAGTGTATAAGAGTGCAAAACATTTCATAAAAATAAATTTTACAAAATGCATTCAAACTGTATGGGGAAATAAAGTTTTGTTTTGTGTGTTGGCACAAGTGCAAACAGTGTGTAGTAGTAAAATACAGCAACTGCAACAACAACAACAACAATAACGATATAAAAACAACTGGAACAAAAGTAATTTTAAGGTTACAACCGTACAACAACAAATAACCTCCACCCATAACTTAATACACAATATAACACTTAAATTCAAACTAAACTAACATCAAAAGACCTGCTTTAAGCCTACCCCTCCCCCCCCCCCCCCCATCTTCCCCACCAATCGCCACCCTCATCACTATTATTTGGAATTCTACTTTTCGTTCAGTGTATAAATGTTGACAAAAGTACACAGCTCTAAATCAAATAACCTTCTCATTCAAAGAAGTTCTTTGTTAAATGTGTGCATGTATGTATGTTTGTGTGTTAGTATATTTTATATGTACGCGACTCTGCCTTTCGTTCTAAATTAAATAAACTCGTACAGTCTCCATGGAGTGTTATATTGGTTGCTGTTATTATTATTGTTGTTGTTGTTGTTATTATTATTATTGTTGTTGGTGGTATGTTTATCTCAGAAAATAAACATTTAATATTAAGGAACTGCTATACACCCTCACACACACACACACACACGAATATTCAGTGTGTGCACAACTTATAAGTGTACTGGCGGTGAGGGATGATAGCAAAGCAACGGTGGAGTGGCAGTGAATAAATTGTGAAGAAAGTCAACTTGGATTTTCATAAATCTTAAGAACAGATTAAGATTATCTTAAATTTTTACTCGCACACATAACTAAACTAATAAAAGAAAGTGCACAAGTTCTGCTACTAATACTACATACACACACACACACACACACATATACGCTTATAAACACATAAATTCGCATTTGTAGTATGTTGTGCAAATGTGTATATGTGTAGAGATAAGGATCAATAATAATATTTATATATACAGACACTAAATTAGAAATTAAAACTTACCTCCTTTCAAAATATTTTAACAGAAATAGAAATGATCGAAATCTTACGAGAAATGAGAAAAGCCTTAAGATTCCCTGAAGTTTATCCTAATTGTTTTTTCTCAATTGTGAGCGTGGCTCTTAACCGATTTTGCTCAATTTATCAACATGAAACAGAAACTAGAAACTTACTCGTATGTACACAATTTCAGGTAAATATTTGAAGATCGATTGAGATTTTGATACTGATCCAGAATAAAATCGTCATTTCCACAAATACAAAAGCACGGTTAACCTTTCCTTGCCCCCATTTATAGGGGTCATCACCTAAATGTCTGGTTTTATTAAAAAAAAGAAAAGAAACATACAATATATCCTTTTGAGTGTTGCAAACGAAACAATAAACTTAATATATTTGCCATCTTATCGGGAAGGTATAAAAACATTTACACAAACAACATAATACAACCTTTACCATAAGTAGCGTAGGTTATAAGGAATGTACGCCTTTAAAAACAAACTCAAGTATAATTCATCTGAAAAACCCTTAAAACTCATGCTAGTGTATATAATTCACAGAAATTCAATTTATCAATTTTTCAAAAAAAAAAAAAAAAAATTTTGTACAATTATAAATTATTACAGACACACACACACACACACACACACACACATACAATGAACAAGTTACCCCATTTATTCATGAGCAACATATGAAAATTTTGGAAAATATTGTCGCAAAAGGAAAATGATTATAAGAAGTTACACAAAAAAAAAAAAAATTAAAAATAAAGGAAAACATCATTAAAAACGTTTTATTCACTAAATACGAAATAAAGAAAAAACAAGTAGAAAAGGGCTATATTAGGGGAATGTCAAATCTAGCATACCCACCATCATTAACCTACATTACTGCTCCAGATAATAAAACAACAATATCACAAATTTATTTGAACAAATGCAACTTTTTGAGCGTAGAAATATCATGGCCATGGTAAAAATGCGAGTGTCTTATACAAAAATATAGAGGATAGACAAAATAATATGAACACCAAGCAATATAATACATCTTGTTAAATGTTGGCAACATTGCTTCCACGTGTACATTGCATAGTTTACATGCCAAGTGATTGACGAAATGGTTGATCTCTCAGACTTCTCTGTGACGAAAACTGACAGAGACCGACTACCATTAAGAAGAATTGTGGCCAACATAAAACTATCGCGGCAAAAGTGGCAGCAGAACTCTATTCACACACTCTACGAATCTATTCTGCGATGAATTACAGCTGTTCTAACAGCAAATGGCTGGTGTGTGGCACGCCTCCTTTTGGTACTTACAAACGTTTAAACAAAAACAATATACCCCCATATACAACGATGATGATGATGATGATGATGGGTAAATTCATATGTATGAGAGAATGTATAATTCGTTCTACGAGGTGTATTACAAATGAGGGCGATTGCTGTGGACATTTATAAATTGGCACACAAACCAAGGCTGACGCTGTTGTTACTTGCTACGCTTCGGTATTCAGCCTAACCAAGGCACAATTTTTTTGTATAAAATTTACGTCTTGCAGGTAAGGTGAACTTAACGCAATATCAAAACATGCACAAACATTCACAAACATGTAAGCAGCAAAATAATGCAAAACAGTCATTTTTCATATATAAATGTAATAAAGAAAATGAATTGTGTTATAGATAGAGCACTACACACAAACACACTACACAAACACACTCATTTACCTACCTACAAATGCCAGGTAAACTGGCAACGACAGAAGAGAGCGATAGATAAGGATAGAGAAAGATAGAGACAGAGAGAGTAGTGGCAAGGATATAAATATTAAACAGTGATAGTGATGCATGAGGTGAAACAGGCATAAATGTAGTTTGTGTGTATGTATGCATGTATGTATATAATAATATAATGATGATGATGATGATGATGATGATGGTGGTGGTGGATTCTGTGCAATATTTAGTTACAGTTCCCTTTTGTTCAGCTCTCTATTGCCAACTTAATATAAATGTCAAATAATTCATGCAATATTAGCCAATGTGCAATTTGCGATTATGAAACACCGACAACGGATTGTATGCCCATGCACACTCGTGTTCGAGTGTGTGTGTTTGCAGTCATGAATGCCAGCTGCACAACATATACAATACGTACATATGTATATTATGACAGTACACAGAGATATTACAACCACAAGCAAACATGTTTATGAACCGCAATGGTTTGTACGGAGAGTTTTTTTTTTTTTTTTTATTTTTTCTTTTGTTCTCTCTCCTTTAATCACCCGTTTACACACAATATGAACGGAATTTAATAAAATAATTTAAATAAACATCTTCCTACATATATATATGTGTGTGTTTACAATACTAGTACAAATCCTAGTGCGTTGGTTGGTGTGTTTTATCATATCATACAGAAAACTCAAGTAAGGCTCTTCACTCTCTCTCTCTAAACATTAATCTATATTTCTCAATAACAACAACGGCCCATAACATATACTAAGCTGCTTATTCATCTATAACTGTGATCCCGCTTTTTACTCGCTATAGATAAAGTTTAACAAATTTAAATTATTTTTCAGCACGTACATAACAATTTTGCCTTTCAATACCAACGCTTTTTTGATACTTTTTTATTATCTTCCAACATCAAAACGTCAATGCAGATTAACATTAAGTTTACAAACGAACAACGTTTGAAAATTATTAAAAAATTACTTGTGTTTAACTATATCGTTATTGAAAAAACCTTCCATTTGCTTCTTAATTTGGTATTGTCAAATTTTGATTACACAATGCAATATTTCAATATATTCAAAATGGCGGATTTTACCCGAAAATGATGAAATACCAATTTCTTCATAATTCTGATCAAATGAAAGTTCTTGACGTGTAGAATGCAATGACCCAAGTAGTAGTTTATCTACTAAATCAAATATGGCGGACATCATAAAATGGCGAATTCCTAATTTCTTTGTATTGTTTTTGATATGGGTATCAAATGAAAGGTTTTTATGAGTAGAATTTGATAAATTACGTGGCATACAATAATACTAAATCCAACATGGCGGTCGTTTGAAAATGTTTTATTTTTATTTTTTATATTCCATTCAATATGGATATGAAATGAAAATCTTGACAAGTATAATACAATACAATAAGTTATTGGCATCATTCTATAACCAAAATAATCCAACCACACCACAAAATGGTAAATTATTCATATTTTTACAATGTATGCGATATGGGTGTCAAATGAAAGAGCTTGTTGAGTAAAATATTTTAAAATAAGTGTTGTTGTAAAAAGTCCAAAATGGCGGCCACCAAAATATATAAAATTCTAAATGGGTATCAAATGAAAGATCTTAACAAATAGAATGTAAAATGAAACATGTATTGTCAGAACGTTTGTAAAGATAAAAGTAAAACGTTCTAATTCGAAATAAAATAAAGGAAGGACGTTGAAAAATTTGTTTACTTTTATTGGAATCTTTTTAATAAAAATATATTTTGAAAAATTAAAAAATAAATCGATTACTTAACATCACAGATTAATCGTAAATTTAAACGCTTATAGATAATTTTATTAATTTACGTATAAACTCTTACAACAACAAATTAAACATACAATGAATGTTAGATCGTAAAAGAGCAACTGTCTCATGTATAAATGCAATGCTTCATACTTGATGAGAATTTCATATCTTGTCGTTAAATTGTTAGTATAACGCTTCAGATGGCTTCGAACTGCAGGTGAAATGTTTCTTTTATTTTAGCATAAACAACCAAATCTTGTTGTTTTGTTTAACTAGAGCAAACAGTGAGGAACACCTCATACATAAATGCAATTGAGCGGAACTTTTTATTATCACTGGCAACAGCCCTTGGCTGTGTGCAGTTTTTATCAAGAGACCTATCACGGCAACATATACACTTGCCGCTGCATGTGTATTTATCTATTTACAGACAATTCTTACACTCATTGCATCCCACCTACCTTAACTTAAGCCAAATATTCAATTGCTACAGCTGCTGAATATGAACTTTGCACAGACATCTGTATTTATATATATATATATATATATATTTGCACTGTTGATGGTTAAGTTTTTACTACCATCAAACCATTTGAGGAGCACGCCCTGCATTGATGGTGGCAACGGTGGCTGTGGTTTAATATGAACATATAAACCGCAAAATCAATAAATTTTCAATTTGTTTCAATTTGTATTAAGTTCATTGAACATCAGATAACATATACAAAAAAACACGCACACATACCTTAACCCTACACATATATATATATTTATATATATATATATATATTTATATATATATATGTATGTATTGTATTTATTACACGTGTGTGGACGTAGTGAATGACTTACAAATACATCTACATCTATCCATTTACATGAAACGTGCGTTACAACAATTCATTTCACTCATGTATCCATCCATCCATGCACAATGCTCATTGGTGTGGGCATTCGCTCAGCTACAGCTTATCTCCATGAATACCCAGGCCTATACACACACCCGCGCTTTTCCTTTTTCTATACCCTCCACACAAGTTGGGTGGTATACTAAGTTTACCTTTCCATCAGAGGCATCAGAGTTCCTAAAAAGTTTTTTTTTTTGGTTTTTGCACGCAAATCTCTATTTAAAATGGGGCAAAATTGGTCATAAGCCACGCCCACAATCGACAAATATCGAATCCCTTTATGTGTCTACAATGGACATGGTCGAATAATAAATACGCCCAAAATTAACAAAAAACCATTATCAGCGTACAACTGGACGTGAATCAAATACCTTCCACGCCCACCGTTTGTTAGTACATGTGGAGGGTATATAATATTTGGCCTAAACCAAATTTAGTTTTCTTGCTTGTTTTTTTATTTGTTACAAGTGTGTGTATGTGTGTGTGTGTTCATTTGTGGGTTATTTGGCGAAGTGGTGTTCAGCTATTCATTCCTCTTTATTACTTTTTTTTTTTCGCTTTTTTTTTTTTTTTTTTTTGGTGCGGTACCGTTGTTGTATTTTCAACTTTTCACATTAATACACTGTTTGTTGTTTCAGGCAATTATTACTGCAGTTGGTTTTGTAAATTATTGGCGCTTTTATAACGTTTTAATTTGCGATTTATTTAATTATGGTGCACATACAATGCTACTGTGTATACCTTTAATTCTTGTCAATTATAAAATACGTATTTTTTCATATCTATCTTATCACCTAGCGTGATAGTCTATGCTACGTTGTTGGAATAATATTCTTAAAAAATAGAAATAAATCTCCGGCGAGAGGGCGGAGGCATGGCATATATCTGCTTTCTAATATTGAGTCAATATACATTGTAAATTATGGGCGTGTCTGTCATCGTATCATGTCTATTTTCTGAAGGGGCTACAAATTATAACTTCATAGTTGAAATTTAAAAGCTAAGAGAAAGATTTTTGTCGCTTTTGGGCATGATTTTCAATCGATTTTTCATAATTTAAAAAGCGCGTACAGAAATGAAAAATTTCACTACAAAATTTTATTTCAATATCTCATAATTTACGACCGTATGAGTGCCAACAGCAGACAAAAAGATGGACACGAGGATGTAAAAACTAAAACAAAATTGTACTAACTTATACCGGATCCACTGCGATATATATTTTTTCTGTAAGGTAGGTCGTTCATTAAATTGAGAAAAATAGGTTGAGAACCATGCCTACAATCAACAATAAACTATTCATCAGGCATAAAAATTTTATCTGGAAAGTGTTCAAATTTATATAGCAAAAAAATGGGTATGGTTGGATAACAGATACGTCCATAAATTACAAAAGTCCTATTTGTCGCTGCAAGTTGTCACTCAATATATACACAACTGAAAAGTGTAGTCCAGTCCCTGCCATGCCCATTTCTTCCATTTCTTCTAACCATATGTCAAAAGTGGGCATGGTTGAATAACAAACATGCTTACAAATCATAAACATATACACTTAGCGTATAAACCAACTACATGGACTACTTTAGATCATAATCAAGTACCAGCCATGCCCACTATTTTTCTTTTTTAAACAAACAGTATTTAAGATTTTGCCTTAGCTAAATTTTGTTTTGTTTTGTATTTTTTTTTTTCTTGTTGACATTTTCCGCTTCACTGTCTCAACAACATTGTACGCACGATGGCTGCCTGTATAAATTTTCAACGTCATTGTCATTTACACTGTTGTTATTATCATCGTTATCACACCATCTTAAATTACACATGCAAATGTATGGCATTAGCATCATCCCAAGAACGGATGAATATAGTGTTTAAAGCGTTCATTCGCTTTAGAATTTAAGATCCGTTGGTCGCATTATTAAACATTTAATAGGATGAGAAGGACTAAATAGACTCAATAGAGTGAATATAAATATCGATCTATGTACAGAAACTAGAACCATTTGTTTAGATTAATATATCAAATTTTGCGACAGTTAGAGTATCAACAACAAACGGACATACGAACATATATGCCGAGATCGATTCAGGTTTTGTTAATAATCAAAAATTGATATACGAGTACTTTGTAGGATCTCTAATTGCAAATGGAATGGAATGATTAACCTATTTATATATAATTAATATATTTAATAAACCACTTAATGCGCCTTGTTTAGATCTCTCTCAACGATTTTTCATTAAATCTTAAGGCTAAAGCAAAATTTTACTAATAATTTAGTTACGTAAAACCCATAGACAACTAGCTGCTGCGTTGCACCATAAAAAAAAAACAAATTCATTTGAATGAATATAAACATTTGTTGTTGTTGTTGTTGTTTTTGTTATTGTTGTTACGGTTGCTGTTGTATACTAACACAATATTCAATACTTTTCTAATTAACAAACAAACCCTGAACAAAACAGAGAACAAATAAAACTGGGCTTTTTCCTTAACACACACACATACACACATATATATATATTCTGGCCTCCGTTACAATTCAATACATTGTATTGTACTTCTGCTGTTATATGAGGATGAGAATGTACTTGCAGGCTTATGCATACCACGCACACATACGCCCGTTTCCCCCATTCAGGTATAGTTTTAATTCATTTGTTTTGTGCTGTCACAATAGTTACACGTATCGGAACGTACGGATTGTATATAAGAAAGAATGGCATATACAAGAGATAAATACAATACATGTGTATAAAGGAATAAGTCAATGGGCTGGGACGGGTTAGGATAGCAAGGAGGAAATATAACAACAATTGATAACTTTATACGTTATATTGATTTTGCCCAATTTCTCTTAACAGCACTCTTATCTTTTTGTCAGTTTATAATTTATGACTTTGTGCTCAAAAACCCATACAAATAAATGTGTTTAGAAACACACCAACACAAACAATTTTCAATTTAAATAATGTGCTCGTGCAAGGTGCACAAGATGGAGAGAAGAACGCTTACATGCATAACAACACGGTGTACTCCGTGTACTTCGTGATCAGACAACACTTAAGGACCTGAAAGAAAATAATAAATTACCGTCTAAAAGAAAAGAAAACGATATAAACTATCAAACAACACTATTTACCAACTTTATCATCTTAATGCAAATCAATATCTTTTCCATAGAAATGGAGAGGGGTGCATACATAGTGCGTTAGTTAGACAGAAGAAGGCATTAGAGAGTCTAAAAAAAATTATATACATATATATACTTGATCATAAATCAACATCTGAAACGATCTACACATGTCCGTCCGTATGTCCGTTTGTTGTAAAAGCTCTCACGTTTGTAAATAGTGAGCATTTTATATAACAGACACGCCCACAATGTAACGAAAGTTGATATGTAGGTTAGTAAAGAGCATAATCAGGTTTTGGTCACGCCCACAATCGACAAAAATTAATCTATTAGACCCCAAAAATTTAGCTATAAATTGTAAATGGATAATTATCCTTTCAAATTGGGGGTGAATCAATAACAGACACGCCCACAGTGGACAAACGTCTAAATATCAGGCTACAAAGTTAAAACTTCTAATTAACTCTTCCTTAACTCGATGTGGCAAAAATAGACATGATTGTATAGCAGATACGCCCACAATTTACAAAAAACACTTTTTCACGTGCAGAATCCAACGTGGAAGTGTATTCGTCTTACATACTCTATTACAGAACGTTATCGTACTGCCACGCCCATATTTTGTAAATAAATTTGGAAGGTATATGGAAGCTGTGGTTTAAGCGGCCACATTGATTGAATGTCTAAATCGCGATTCAAATTTTGTTGCTAATGAAGAAATTTTTAATGCTGATCAAAAATTATATATATACCTTCCGGCTGTTGTAAATGGAATGACAAACTTAGTAAACGTTCCATCTTATGTGAAAAGTATAAGTGTTCCATTACGAAAATGAATTTTTGTTCGTAACAATCACGCCCACATTTTACTTAATATGTGTGTTACATAAACAATTCTTCTCACCTTATATTCTTACCAATTTTCTCAACATTTTAAAATTTGTTTATAAGAATGTAAGTTCAGGTGGTGGTGATGCTGGCACACTACTGTACCGGTATACACATGATTGTATTTGTTCTTGAGTTGAGTAGAATAAACGTTCATTATCGAAAGTGGTTTTTAGTAAATGGCAACTGTCAATTGTTGTTGTTGTTGTTGTTGTTGTTGTTGTTGATTTTAGAAAACAACACATAACGATCAGTCATGAATCCAAAACTCTCTCAATGCATGCCAACCAGTGAAATGTTTTGAATTATACATCAAACACACCCTCTCTACTGATGGTCGTTTAAAGTTCTTCCTGCCAGCAAAACGATTTTGTAACGGACAAACACATTCATTCATTCTTTCATTCATTCATTCAGTCATTTATCTGAGGACGGTTTATTTGGCACAAGTAGGCAATACGCCTTGTACAGTAAAAGTATAGCAGGCGTAATAATAAAAGTAAAAATTCAAGCAGCAGCAACAGTGGGCTGACATGTACTGTCATGTCAGATACTTTTAAGGATACGGTTTCGAAGCACATGCCCATGCACACAAATATAAACAGCAGAGTACACATTGTTAATGGCATTTACTTGCATTCACATTCATACACAAGCACACACAAAGGTCCCTTTTACCAGAGAGAAGAAAATGGAGAAGCAAAAGAAGAAGAAGAGAAAATGATTTCCTTTGATATCTTTTAAGTCAACATGACAGTAATGAAGTTTTGAATTTCCAGTAAGCGTGAAATACAGAGAAAACGGGCATCATACCTACATACCCATCCACCCATCTCACCACACCACACCACACCCATCCAGCACATCATCATCACCGCATTATCATTACCGTTACACAATCAACAACACAAAATCGAGTAAATGTTACACAACTCCAATTTGTATAAACACTACTACACCAACAGAAGCAACACGCACACGCACACGTATTCTTATAGAGAGAGTGCTGCCTTCCTTGGGGATCCAAATAAAATCCCAAGCCAACAAAGACACCAACGTAAGGTATTATTAATTTCACTTCAAGAGAAATTCATAAAATTTCTCAAACAACAACAACAATAATAATAACAATAATAACAACAACAGTAATAACAGCCATTAAGGTCTTATTTTTTAACCCGTAATTTATACAACTTTACTCGGTTTTCATTTTTAAGGAGTTTCTAGTGTTTACGTACAATACATACATATGTACATGTTACTAAAAACTGAGAATTTCGAATTTATACATAATTATTTTATAATAAAAATTAAAGAGAATTTTTCTTTCATTCTCCACTCCAGCACTTTTATAACCTCCACCTAAGATGGATGGTATACTATTTGCATTTGCAATATCCAGAAGGAGGCGTCAGAGACCCAACAAAGTATATATTTTCTTGACCGTTGACAAAATCTGAGTCGATCTAGTCCATTATGTCTGTGTGTCTATGTATCCATATATCCGTCTGTTGTTGGAACTCTCTTAGGTTGAAAAATAGGTTCGTAAAAAATTTATATGCAAATCTCCAACTATCTTAACCATCGATGTGCCAAAAATGGGCGTGTTCGGTTAACAAATTACGAGTGAAATAACTACATTTATCTTAAATACCCTCTCTCTCTATATATATGTGTATGCAAAAGTGGTGGGCGTGGCAGGTACCTGCTTACATCATCTGTAGTTTATATATTACATATAAACTAATAAAACCAATTTTGCTCTAGATAAATTTTAAAAATTGTGGGCGTGTCTCGTTTTCGATATCGATAAAATCAAAATTATTTTGTGTCATGATGTGATTAAACATTTTCACAACGGTATTGCTGCAACAGGTGGTCATTTGACAAATGTCATCCATTACAGTTCAATTCAAACACTAATCCTTGGATTTTAAGGATATTAAAAACATTAGATAGAATCCAGAGAAGGCAAGAGCTGAGTGAGTATCAAATATATTATATATGTTGTATTAATGTTTAACATTCAAGATTTTTATTGTATGAAAACCTCAATCAATCGCTTAATTCAAGCGCAGCTGTAAAGGAAATGTAACTACTTTAAAACAATTGAACGGAATCATATGACATTGAGAAAATAAATTAATAGAAATATATCAAGAATGGTTTAGTTTTCTGTCAGGCAATGAATTGAATATTTTTAAATTACTACCACAACTTCCTGTAATCATAGCACAACCACCACCGCCACCGCCATCACAACTTCTTTACCCCCAGGTATCCTTTGCTGTTGCCGTGAAAAGCAAACAAAACAAATTAGAAAGATACTCAATAAGAGGAATTGTAAAATTGATGATTGTGTAAGTGTGTCTGTGTGTATGTGTGTGTGTGTTTGTTTACTGTACATACAATATATTGATTGTGTTGCGGAGAAAGTTTGTACACAAGTTAAAAATCATGCTGATGCTGTTATTGCAATTAAATTAGGTGTACAAATATATACAATGCGAAGCCACAATACCCGCTTCCAATGCCATACAGCCATTAACTAGCGCGCGCGCACAAACATATACACAAACCTATACAACTCACTTATCAATACTATGCATTTAAAATGGGTACAGATCCATAGAGAGATAGAGTGAATAGAGAAAACAGAAACTTAGTTAGCATTGCATTTACAATATGAATGGGAAGCAAACTTTTTTGACAACTTATTGAAATGCGACGACCCAGTTACGATGATAGTCAAAGTGATAAAAGTACTGTTTTTATAAAAGTATTGTTAGTTGGGTCTTTATACCCTTCCTTCCTTCACCACCTTGGTGATGTTGGTATACTAAGCTTGCTATTACGCTTGCACAAGCCCATAAAGAAAGCCTCGGATATCTCAATTTCTAAGTCCATCTAAGTCCATGCCTGACCGATTATTCTTAAAAAATTAAATATTAAACTAAAATAAATTATCCGTACGCAGGTTACTATTAATCGATTTGAAAATATCATACAAATATTTCAAAGTGTGGGCGTGGCCGCCCACAATTTACAAAAATACCTCATGTAGCTCAACGTTCACCTTGTTAGTAAATTTGTGCATACTATTAAACTATCAGGTATATGCCACACCACGTCCACTATTTTTATACAGATAATAAAGGGTGTTTAAGATGTGGTCTAAACAAAATTTTTGTGCTTACTGTTGTTTTTGTTACTGTAATTGTAGTTGTAATTGTACTTGTAATGCCGTGCAAATGTTATAAGCGAAGTTTTCCATTTTGCAAATTTTATTATCAGTAGCATTTTACAGCATCATCGTCAGCAGACATCATCATCGCCTTTTACGTATCAGCAACTATACAATAACTTCTTAACTCAGTTGTTGTTATTACTATTATTATTATTGTTGTTGTTGTTGTTGTTGTTGTTAGTGTAATTTTTGCTATTATAGTTGCCATAGTAATCAAGCAATAACTTACTCGTGTATTTGACTTATTGTTCAGTTCTTTGTGAAATTGTTAAATTCTCTTTCGAGTTTTACAAAAAGTTGATTACACTTTAATGGCTGCAATGACAACTACCTCTCATTATATGTTCTTTTAGTTTATTTAATGCTTCGTTAAACACACACACACACACACACACGCATACACTTCAAATACAATATTGAAGGAATAAGTTTCGAAATCGAACAAATAAACATTAAGAGAAAATCCGTTACAATTACTGATTATGTAGCAAAACCTACTTACTTGGGAGCTATACTATATATATATATATATATATATATATTCGGAATTAGCATGAAATGCTAACTAGATATGTTTGTCTAAAATGATTCCAAATTTGGATCCAAGCATTAGTACTCTCTCTGTACCTTCATTGATATGAAAATTAGATAAAAACCTATAGAATGTTACGCCCACAATAAAATAAGATATGAAACTCCTACCTTACCTTAAATACCTTATGGGCGTGGCAAACAACTAATATCAATTCTAATAGTATATTTATCAACTTATAAGACATATTTTAAGTCTAGTAAGGTTTTTTTTGTGAATTCCTACCGATCCCGCCCATTTTTGGCAAATCACGAAATTAAAGGATATTAAAAATCTATACCAACTGCAAAATTACAAGTGTCGATTAAATTGTTTAGTTTAATATAGAAAAAATGTGGGTCTAAGCATTCAAACAATATCCGGACATACTGACGGACATACAATACATAACGACTTGTTGTAAACTCAGAATGTGCCTGTCACTCGAACGCGCCCATTTTTAGCATATCGATAGATGAGATAATTATTAACATGAACACCAATTTTAAAGTTTTTGGCAAAAAAAAATTTCTGGGCGTGGCTCTTGGCTAGCGTTCTGTATAAAGAAACCAGAATCTCTCACGACTGTGAGAGTGCCAACACAGAAAAACAGTCGATCTGTCTCCGACTTTGATGCTGATCAAGAATATCTATACTTTGTAGAGGCTCTGACGCCTCCTTCTGGGTGTTGAAAACGGAATGACAAAGTTAATGTAACACCATCTTATGTGAAGCGTGTAATAGGCACGATTCTCATATTGCGTACATTTGCACAAATCTGATAAAGATTATAAGCCGTTGTTAATTGCATTTAATGAGAGTGTAATGCACGATTATTAGGAGAGATGCAGAGATATTAAATTACAAATATAATCAAGTTACTTAAGAGGCCTCACACATCCACACGTCGAATGATGCAGATACGTTTGGTGTTGTTGACGATTACGAGTATCTGTTCTGATACCTACATAATGCAGCTTTTGTAGAAATACGATTATATTTTGTGGTATAATTTTGCAAGCATACACACAACATTACAATGAACATCATAATAGTAACACATAACGAACAATATGACACAATTCAATATCGAATTTTCGATACGAGTGCAAAGTGTATTTCTAAAGCAGTTGCATTTCAAGCAAAACATATATTAAAACATATCATGCTTTGGCGAAGAATTAATTGTAATTAATTGTCATTTGTCAATTAACGACGATATTATTAATTATGTATGTTTATACTTAGGTGGGCAATACCATAAATCAGCGATTTAATTATGAATTTCTAATATGATGTCTTTTGTTAAACATTAATGCGCATCCATTATCTTATTTATAGCAACAACACACACAAACAGAATACACCAATTATTATCTATTAAATGAATATTATTCATAATCGGCCAACCACAGTCATAATTACAATGTAAGCTTACAATTATATAAACAAACATAAGAAGGAACGCTTGCATTAATTGTGACTTGATAGTAATATAATATATGAGACGACACCTTTGCTTTAATCGGCTAAATAACCTACATCACTTGTATGCAATTGTGGGCTTGGCTTTTAGAAAATTTTCTTTGTTAAATTAAAAGTCTACCAATAACAACAACAACAACAACAACAACAACAATATATTGCTAAACATCCCTTAATTAAACATTTTTGTGGGATATTTGAAGCAAACGAATTAATGAACTGAGGTGTGTGCAATACAGGGTGAAGTGTCGAAAATACATACGCATAATATCTACGTTTGTATGATGCATGTTATAACCACTACTCTTCTTCTTTTTCGTCAATCGTATCCTACATAATTTGGTAAATAATAAATAATGAATTAAAAAACAAAACATTGTCGATTTAAATGCCAAGCAAATATATACTCTATACACACATATAACATACATATATATATATATACAAATACGTAGTATTTGTATTTGTATTGTTATTATTATTATGACGCACACAATCGTCATTTTAATATTCTCTTTCATGCAGTTTTTTTTTTAATTGAGTAAATTTCGTGCTTAATTGCAAATGCAACAGATTACAGTGGCTGGATTTACATTTTAAATAGAACGGAGCAGGAAAGTAAAAAGAGAAAAAAAAAACAAAAAAAAACGAAAGCACACATACATGGATAAATACTTAAAAAGCAACATAATAAGCACAGGATGGCATTATGTTGCACAGTATGCTGACAGAACATACAGAGTTATATTCTTCAATAAGTGGTAGTCCATACAAGCACACACATACATATACATTCTCATACATATTATTGTTTCCTGCTTTTAAATCTTCTCCTCTTTATTTGTTTGTATATTGAACATCTCCTCTCCCCTGTTAGCATGCATTTCCTTTTTGTTTTAAAAAAAAAAGGAAACAAATATGAAAAATTTACCATTTGGTGCTATTAACACATACACACAGAAAAACACTGTTGGCAAATGAAAATTCGTTTTTATTATTATTATTATTATTATTATTATAAAACCCAAACATATCAAATGGAAATTTTTGTGCATTATTTATACACACACTCATACTACAGATTCTTGCTTTATTTCTCAATTTGCATAACTTACTGACAAGTGTCAGAAAATGTGTCCATTTTTAAGTGTACTTGATTCTCAAATGTATTTTTTATCAATTAAACATGTTTTGGCACGTTTGACAAGTTTGTGCAAATGTTTTTAACTAAACAGTAAATGTCTAAATGTCACACCCATTTTTAGTTTCAGTTGAAAGTGGACCAATTCGGAACATTTTTAAAACCTTGCGTTACTCTTAACCAAATTTTTTTCCCCATTTTTAAGAGTGATCTGTGTGCAAAAACTGAAAGTATTTGTACAAAATTTTAGCTCATTATCTCAAAACTTACGACCGTAAGAATGCCAACATAAACATAAACATTTTCATTTGTGATCATTTCTGTTATTTGACCCCGCCCATTTTCGTCACATTAATTGATGAGCTAATTAAAACCAATTTTAAGTACACACCTCAAGTTTTGAACCATAAAGTTATATTTTTGCTAAGATGTGGGCATGGCACTCTCATCTAATTGAATTAGAAGAAGAATCATAATCTCCAAAAAGAAGATTATGATTAATATAGTCCTTAATGTAGTCAAAATATAGGCTTTGAAATTGATTCAACCTGTATTGAATTTTATCTAAAACTTAGTTTTGCTTAAAACGTTTTTACAACTCATTGACTATAGATATGTAAACATTTAAAAAAATTATGCACGGAACAACTTATTTACTAGAAATGCCTTATAAAATTGATGGGCCGGGCCGAAGTAATAAATATTTGCACTCTGTTTATAATGCTGGAGGATAGACAACAAAGCTATCGTCTATGTACATATTATACTTTACTTTCCCAATGCGTTCATAAACACCACGCATAAAAATATATAACTTCCACTGACAGTTGCTTCCACATAACCCTGCTATATGTCAAAAGTTGACATTTGCCACATGTATCCTTCTGCGTTTATAGCTTCAAATATTTAGTTATGACTTTGTTCTGTTGAATGAAACATTATAAACACTAATGTTGTAGAAGCATTCCCCGACTTTATCTTGAGTGGGAGAGTACAAGAGCATCTATCTCCTTTGATGTGGCCTTTTTAATTACACTCAAAAAAAAAAAATAAATAAATTGAGAGTAAGTACTTTTTACAATTTAGTAACAATGAAATTTTCTTAATGCTTTCAAATAATCAAAAGGAAATATTTCCATCCTCAACATTTATATACAAACAAACAGTGGGCGTGGCAAGTACATAATTAATGTATATTCAATCATACCCATTTCTGCCACCTTCTTCTCTTACATTAATTACAGCTCAATTTTTGTAACAGATTGATGAAATTTTGTTTAGATAAACTTTTGTCGATTATGGCTGTGGCTCTTGACCAATTTTGCCCAATTCAAGTAGCGAACGGCATGCAGAAACTATAAATGTCTGTTATTGTTAAATTGATTCAAAAATTAGACTTTTTATAATGTAGTGTACAATGTGTATAAAACTGAATATTTTTCTAAAAAATAATTATTATTTTTTTTTTTAATTTACCCTTAATATTTTTTTGAGTGTACACTATATATGTATGTACTTCTAAAACTTGTACTTATAAATATTTGAGTTCTGTTTCTGTATCTACAATGGTACTGTGAAAGGGTGTGTATGTGTGTGTGCACTTGTAAACAAATGTCTATATCCATCTTATATATAAATCAGTGGGAATAGGTTCAAACATATGTCTGTATGTGTATGTGTATGTTTATTTTTGTTTGTGATAAACTTCAAATTTGAAAAATTGAACGATTTGTCGATGATTATTGATTGATGTGCACTGATTGGTTTTATATCGATTAAACAAACGGATTTGTGTGTGTGTGTGTGAGTGTGTAGAATAAAATTCTTGCAAAATTGAAACAATAACAACATTTACAAGCACAAAATATTGCATAAAACAGCGACTGGAATTAAATCGAGAATAAGGATTAAAAAAATTCAAAAAATATTTTGTAATTGATATGAAGTTAAACCAATCAAATCTGAATTAAATAGACTTGCTGTAGATATACAATACGGATGGTTGACCATGCCTAAAAAGGGCATGTCTTTGATCCATTCAAGATAAAAGTTTGTCAATAGTTCTTAAAATTTCATATATTATCATCGGCCGGATGGACAGACGGTCATGTTTTAATTAACTACTTTCTATTATCTTTTTGCCCCAATATGAATGTGTTGTGAAAAAGTCAATTCATCTGATAAGTTTCTTAACTAATGGAACGATTTTTTGCTATATTTAAAAAAAAAAACAAAGAAGGCATGGCTGCACAAGCCATGAGTCATCGATAGTAAGAAATAATAATTAGAAGAAACAATGTCCAACGAATATAATGACTGAGGTGGAACTTTGGTAAATAATTATATATTATTTTCATATATTTATCTATAAAGACAACAATTATTGTATAATTGAAATTCTCGTTTTAAAATTAAGCATAACCATAAAAATCAATTTTGGGTCTGTTCGAGTAATTCACCAAAACAGAAAACCAAACTATAAAATAATAATGTAACAGTGAAGAAGGATGGGAAGCGATTTGGAAAGTGAATAAAGGCATCTACTTACCATCCATACATACATACTATGTGAAGTAAAAGTATATTTGTAATTAAACACCTTTTATGGATAAAAATCTCAAAGGTAAAAATATATTGTACTTGTCGTACTACTGACCAAACAAAACCACAACAAATGCTACAATAATGACAAAAATGAAAACAACAATAACTGTGTATACCGTGCAACATATTCACCATCACTACGATTCAGTGGGTGATATATGAAACCGTTACGTTAACCTTACAGATTGCACTGCAATTCAAACTCAAACAATACCAGAGAGAGAGAGAGACAGGAGAGATATAGAGAGAGAGATAACCATAAAATAACTGCTGTCGTTCATAATTTGATAGCCATTCATATTATTTTTATATCCAAAGAACGCTTCCTATATATAATGTCGATTTAATGTAATAAATATTTCATTTAAACATTTCAGAACTTCTCAAAAGTATTAATTATTATGAGTACATAATAATTAAGAAGACACGCCCACAATCAAAACAAAGTATTTATAGATAAATCAAAAAATGAGCAGTATAGTATGATAGATACGCCTACAATTTACGAAAATCTAAATGTTAGCCCAGATAGAAGCCGTAAGAACGTAATAGGATGAATTTTTAACATTTTGCTTTGTTTTTCTTTTTTTTGGTGATTGATGCTTTGCCGATTATAGGCGTGGCTGTCCAACAATTTAATAAATAATATAAATAAAAACTTACGTATAAATACAATAAATTGTTTGTACAACATTTTAGCTTAATATACGATTGTAAACGGGGACACTTTTGGATTGACGCAAATATTGAATGATTATGATCAAGAATATATATTTTAGAGGATCCATAAAGCATATTTCTGGGCATAAGCAAACATTCCATCTTAAGGGAGTGGCATATAAATATTTTTAGTAATTAGCATAGGATTGCATTTGTTCACCGGCGTAGCTAAAGAGAACCATCATCATTATACCAAATAGATTTACTAGACATTACGATTCAATCAAATTGTCGCAGTGCCTTCCAAGTGAACAACTTTACAACAATTTTGAATCTAAATCTGAATCGATTTAACCATTTTCGTATGTCCGTCTGTCTATCCATGTAAATTTGTGCTTAAGCTTAAATGGTCGGGTTTGAGTGACTATAACATTATCACAAAATTTTTTTTTCGTTTTTGTTGTTGTTGTTGTTTTTACATTTTTTTTATTAATTTCATTAACTATTTTACTTATATATTAAAATTAATTAGTATGTAATAAACATTAGAACTAATGATATAAATAAATCAGCGTTATAATTATGAAACACATCCTATTTAAACCTAAGTGGTTTTTTGATGCAATCTACATATACATACATATGTGATATGAAGCTTATATATGTATGTATGAAAAATAACGAATTCGAACTCTTGAAAATTCCCTGTTGAAAGCATTAACTTGGACATGAATTCATTTTTATGAAAATGTTTCAAATAAAGTGTGTGTGTGTGTGTGTGTGTGTGTGTGTACCTCAGCAATGTGTAGCAGTTATAGCATGAAATTTTTAAAACTCCATAAATAAATAAATAAAAACAACACGCATACACATCAGAGAACATTTCAGTATTCCACTGTGATAACTGTAAAAAAAATAAAATAAAAATAAACAAAAAAACAGAAGAAGATTAAAAACAAAAATGTATGAAAAGTGGAATAAACAGAGTTAACTTCATTGAATATATACCGAGCACTTCACTCATATTCTGTCCAGCTAAAATATGCATGTGTCCAGTACACCACAATTCTGCACACACACATATATATATACACGCCACACACCTACACTGATTCTGTGTGATATAAGATGAAATTTTTATTGTTACATGTCATAAAAATATGTAAAATTTTAATTACTATCACAGCTTGATCTCCCATGTGCCGGACATGAACAAGCACACACAAAGAGACACACACAATGCATATACACAATATTTATATGCACTTATATTTTATATATTTTATAAATGTATAAAACACTGGTAATTGACGTCGGTATTGAAGCAAATTAATGAAAAGTTTTGCAAATTTATGAAAATTATAAAATCTAAAATATTTGCATACGTACCGGATGTCCGCTGGGATGGCATACTCCTGACTGTATGTATTATGAAAGCAGTCAAATCAAGTCCAAAGATACAGTTCTGGTATGAAAAATTGTTCAATCATGTCAAGTTATCTTAAATGTCGTAACGAGAATATTGTTTAACTTGCATTATATCGCACATTTTCTATTCCAACAGATGTTCTACAGGGAGATCACTTGGGGCTATTGCTATTCACTTCATTTGTTAATGATCCATTCTACCATTTTCACATATCCATTCAAATGAAAATGCGTCTCGTCACTTATTAGGAGTTTGTCATAAAAATAAGGGTGGCCATGAGCGAGCTGTAACATCCTTTCAGCGGCGTAAATGGTCTGGGGGAAGAAGGTTTCGTGTTAATTGAATGTTATGTAGAAATAAAACTGTAATCCTGTATGTCAAAGTTGTTCTTCGTCAAACAAGTTCCTAAGCATGGTATAGAGTTAAGATTCATGCTTGGGCCTATCGATTACAAGGCATCATTTCCTACACGATAAATAATGTGTTTTGTGGGTACATTATTTCTCCCAACGTAACTTTTTCATCAGCTACAATAATCTAGAAATGTATGTCCGTGTGTCCGTGCATTTGTATGTCTGTCTCTTGTGATTTGATACTTATTAGCAGCGATACTGATCGTTGCACTAATTTAAGCCAACCAGGATACAGAATGAATGACAATTCTGCCATATTTTTTCATTTAACTTTTTTGTGCTTGCTTAGGTTGTATACGTTTGCTTAGCGAAGCAATTAAAGAGGGAGTCTTTTACGTAGGCATGTTTACGTAATGAGTGAGAACTCAATTGATATTTCTCTTACACGTTTAATTAAAAGTTTATTTAAACATTTATAACAATCAGTTCTCTAATCTATTTAAAAAAAAAAAAAATTGTGAAGTACATACTTGTCCTTTGGCATGAAAGACATTTTCAGATATATTTGCTCATCCGTTGCTTTGTCAAAATGGCCGATTTTTTTCTATATAATATTATAGATGTTACACACACACACATATACATACATACATACACATAGGCATTGATATGCTATATACGGTTATTCTAGTAAAATGTGTTTAAATGTGTTCTACACATACCACTGTCGACACATTTTACTGTAATCTCAATGCTTAGTTGCAGTTGTTTGGTTAACTACTGCGACTGATTTGGCTGCTGCTGCTGCTGTTGCTGTTATTGTTGTTAGTGAGGGACTTTTATATTCTTAAAAATGCCAACGGCTCCTCTAGTCTGGTCACATTTTATTCCATTTTACATTTTACGTATGTCTTTTTTTTTTTTTTTTTTGTAATTTTTTTTTTTTCTTTTCTTATTTTATTCATTTTTTTTTTTTTTTATGAGTATTTGCTGTTACTCTTTGTTATGTATGACAAAGATGCAGGCAGTAGTTGTTTTTTTTGGTATTTTTTCTGCATAAGCCAGCACATACACACAAATACATCCAGTGTTGTTATATGGGTATGTATGGTTGTGGTGTGGTACCGAAATACTCTGGAGTATATGAAATATTTTAACAACGGTTTTAGTCATTGCACACAATTTTTATCTGGTTTCAATTTTTCGTTTTCATTTTATAATGCATACCTACACATATACATATACGTACATATATACATGTATGTATGCAGGTATATAAAAATTCAGTAATATGAAGCGGCTTGGGAAACTGTATCTATGTGACGAAATAAAGTATATATCGTACATACACACACACACACAAGCACAAGTATTCAGTAAGAATAGTCAAGTTGATTAAAATTCAATGGTGAATATGCATGAATACCTGAATGAATGTATTGTGTAAATCTACTAACTACCGTTCTATTCCCTAATAGTACCTCCGTACACTGAAAACAAATTATTCGTTGATTCAGCATTTCACAAGTAAAAATGTTATATGTAACAATATGGCTAAGGTCAAATTTTAAATACTCTTAATCACCATATGCAAAAAGTGGGCGTGGCATGTAGCTGATCACACCCTGTAACAATGTAAATGATATGTATCCACTTACTTATCACATTCCCCTTAAAAAAGGTTTTTTTTTTTGTAAATTGTTGGCGCGCCAATTATCCGACCACACCCATTTTTAATACATCGTTAAATTTCCTAATTATAAATATATAGAGAAAATTTCAACTTCATAGATATAAATCGATTGAGGATTAGTGGGCGTATCACTTCCCATATTTTTCACAATTTATGATAAATAGGAACCTACTTATACACGTACCAGAAATATTTATAGAACATATCACCTCAATATTTACGATTGTGTGAGTTCCAATAAAGACAGACGCTAATCCATGCGTTATCAACTCAGTTTTAGATGACGATCCAGAATATGTATACATTGTGAGGACTTCGAGGCTTCGTTCTCAGTATTGCCAGCGGAATAGCACAAAAGTTAGTTTACAACATACATACATATATGTATACATGATAGATATGTTAAAATTTTAAAGCATTTTTCTATACATCTACGCTCCCGTTATTATGTATGTTACATGAAATAGCACAAAACGAAAATTCCTTCAAATCAATCCTTCCGGTCCACCCACTGTTAATGAAGTCAAGTGAATCTATTGGTTTGGTAAAGTTCGTGTTTCCAAGTAATAGCATTAATTTGCTTCTATTTTTATTATCGACATACACAGAGGTGTGCTTTAAAAGAGGTTGCTGATGATGATGATGATGATGATAAAGAAAGATAGAAAAATAGATAGAGAGATAGAGAGAGAGAGAGGGTGATAGTGTGCTAGAGGGACGACGGACTTGTAATAAAAAGTGGTCAATTAGGGTAAGTGATGTTTGTACTTTGTGACATGTTGTAATTTACTCAGTGGTTTAGCGCTGATTGACACCAATACCAAACAGAGATTATCTGATCGATAGTTTTGAAGTATATTAAAACAATTGAATGTTAATTCGAATTCAAAAGTATTGCTTTGACAATTTTTTAATATCGCGTCACATGTGTTGACTTACGTACAACACAATATGACAAGTCATACATTTAGCACTCATTAAGTGAGACTTTAAATATTGCGTTTGGTGATACTCTACAAGTATGGTGGGAGTACATTAAATTTCTTAAAACGTTTGCAACATCGTAACGGATAAATCAGATATGTTACCAAATATATATATTCTTGATCGATATGAAAATGTGCCTCGATTTAGATATGTCCGCCCGTGTATATGCTTATTTGATGGCAGTCTTAAATTCTAAATTCCTTTTTTCTGCAGGTTTACTATTAAAAATGAGAAAAATGGGTTTTGAGCCACGCCCACAATCAACATATCAATATATCTGTATTAACTTAAACATTTATCTACAAAAATAGCTAAAAATACCTCAAGATCCAAAGGCAAAGAACACTCTTTCAGTTAATTATTGTACTTAAAATTCTATTATTTTATGTTAATGAATGAATTATTTCATTATGAAACATAATGAAAAATTTTGGAAAACTTTTTTTTTTTTTTTTTTTTTTTTTTGTTATTATCAACTAATTGTTGTTGTCCTTATTTTGTCACATACCCTCTAGCTTTAACTTGTGTATTGTTGAAGTAATTTCTTTCTTTCTATTTTTTAAGGCAAGAAAAAAAGAAAAAAAAAGAAAAAAAAATGCACTTAATTAAAAGCTTATGAGAGAGAAATTATTTTTCAGTCGCTATTTTCATTGTTTTGTTGTTATTGTACTAGCACAGCACAGCAATTAAAACTTTAATTAGAATATTTCAGTTAAGGAATTCCTATTGAAATTTTCTTCTTTTTATACCCTCCATATAAAATGGCAGATATACTAAGTTTGTCATTTCATTTGCAACATCCAGAAGAAGACGTCAGAGGCCCTATATGTTTTTGATCAGCGGTCATCTATGTCCGTGTCTCCATCACTATTGTACACTTTTAGATATATATTTAGAAAATTATGCACAAACATTTTTTGTTTTTGTACACACTTGGCTTTTTAAATTGGTGAAAATCGATCTAAAGCCACGCCCACAATTAACAAAAGTCTATTTATCTGCCACAAATATTGAGCTATGAAATTTATATTTGGTATACATACTCATACTTGCCCTATTCATTGATGTGACAAAAATGGGCGTAATCGTATAACATACACGCCCACATTTTGCAAAAAAAACATATTTAACGACTAGCAAGCTGATTCTTAATATGTACGTTAGAGAGCTTAATCAGGTATTTGCCACGCCCACCATTTTTATATAGCTGTGAAGGATACTTAAGATTTGGTCTGAGCCAAATTTAGCTTTTTCACTTCTTTTACGACGAAATGGTCTGTGAGAGTAGAGGCGATAGAAGAAGATTGCTTGTGAGGTGAAATGTGAGGCGGTGGTGTGTGGTTGTTTATAATGATGTCTTTGACAACCACTTAACTGCAAAATGCAAAATTGCCGAAGAGAACATTCCTTAGCGTTTACTTTATGAAATTAATTGGGCTCGCAGCTAACACAGTCACCCAAGCGGGCAGAATTGAAAGAAACACATGCACACGTAACATGATTATTGGAGTGAGCACTTGCCTTAATAATAAAATATCTGTCGATCTCATTATTAACAGCGCCATCATCATCATCATCATCGTTATCATCGTCATCGTCTGCGGTAAATATTTTAAGAGTCAACAATGTGGTATGATGCTACCTACATAGATAAATAAAGGCGCCCACTACGTATTGTGCACTTAAAGATTGAATAGTTAGGCAAATAAGTATATAACGCAGGCATGTGGAAACTAAACATAAATCGTTTTGTTTACATTAATGCTCTTATTATACATATATATAACACAACAATACATACGCATTGTATAATTGCAACCAAACATCAATAACTCTTGAAAGCATTCAGGAGAAAACAATACAATGGAATGCCGTTCAAATCAATTCATACACAATTGCTACTGTGGCATTCTACTTATTTACATGCATTTACAATAAGTATGCATACAAATACAAACATATGTACAAATTAAAATTAACTAGTAGGGAATTGTACGCATAGAAAGGGGAAGAATTTCTTAATAAATCAACTGTTGGTCTGTATACGCCCATTTTCCAATTTATACCCTCCACCTTAGTGTTGAGGGTATACTAAATTTATTATTCCATTTGCAACACCTAGCAGATTCTACAAAATATAAATATTCTTAATTAGCAACAAAAACTGAATCAAATCTAATTGTGTCTGTCCATGCGTCCGCATGTTATTCACAATCTGGAGCTCGTAAATTTTGAGATATTAATTTTTACACATATTGCTATTTACTGTGCATAGATGGCTATTTAAAACGGGCGAAATCGATTAGGAGACACGCTTACAATCGAAGAAATTCTATTTATCTGCAATTAAAATTGATTTAAAATAATGAACTTTGGTTTTTGTTATTATAACAATGTCATCCATTTAACGGGGTGTTTTATTTCTTGCAAAGGTTATATTAAGCTTGTGTGGATCTTTAATTATATTGATTGATTAAAATCAAAATCCGAATCTATTTAATCTTATCCGTCGGATTATTCTGCCTGTCTGGCTGTTCATGTATATTAAGCTTAAGCTATAGATTACACTTTGTGACACATTTCTACTGACTTTTTAGTGAATATGCAAAAAAGGGGGCATGATCCGATATACCCAAGATTTACCAAAAACCTTCTTTTTTTTTCTGTGGAGACACACCAACGTGAAAGTTTATCAACTTTCAAACACTACAAACGGTCGTAGTAAGGTGAATGCCACGCCCATATTTTATGAAATACACAGGTGGGATATGTCTGACCTAAGCCCCAATTAAGTTCTTATTTTCACGTTATAATCACTTGAGAAATTTCGGTATATAATATGTGTGTGAATGTAGTCGCGTGCATGCGTGTATATTCATGCATAAGCGTACAAACGGATATCCGTTAATTTGTTTGATTAAGTGCTACTGAACGGAAACTTGTAAATCTACGGTTTAATTTTTTTTTTTTTAACATTCTAAACTGCGTGTGTATGGCTGTATGTGTATGTGTGTGTGTGTACTAACGATATATCTTCCTTTCCTCTCTCTTCTCTTCATTATTTCTCTAATGGCCAACGGATATTACAGATCATTAATGAAGTTCTGAGATGAATATTTATCTGTCGAACTGACTGACTGACTGACTGACTGCAAACAACAGATTTTGCGATTGTTTGCAAACTGCAAATTACTAAATAAATATTTCGCTTACATACGTGATTTCTCTTCCAAGTGAATAAAAAGAAAAATGTTATACTCAAACACACACACACATACATATATACATGTATATATACAATTTATAAATTATGCACCCCACCAAGGAAGCTAGTGAGTGCTAACTCTTGCCTTTTTTTTTTTTTTTTTTCATTTTTTGGTATTCGTGTTTACTTGTTTACTTCCTAATGCTTGATCCGTTTATAACTACGTGAAATTACTTTTGTTTATAGTTGTGTAAACATGTGTGTGTTTTTAATTGTTTAGTATACTCATGTATACGTATGTGCTTAAGCATACATTAGTAATATATATCTATTGGCACGTGTGGGCTGTATACTCTTCTAATTAGTTCGATGTTATTGTGGATTCACTAATGAAAAACTTTGTTGCATTTTTCTCTCATCCACATGCAATATATTCACTAAATTGTACGTGAAATGGAAAAGAGAATCTATCTCTACGCGGCTGGTTAATTCCATCAGTGAGACTATGTAATAAGTAAACAAGTAGCTTTCCGCTAAATTTGGCTTAGACTAAATCTTAAATACCCTTTACATATATATATACAAGATGTGGGCGTGGCAGACCGTCTTTTAGTATATACTACGCATTAGTTTACAAATAAAATTTAACGTTGAGTATGTTTTTTTTTTTGTAAATTGTGGTTGTGTCAATTATCCAACCATGCCCATTTTTGGCACATCGATGGATGGGATTACTATAGATATGCATACAAAATTTCAAGTTCATAGGTCAATTTTTGTGGCAGTTATAAAGATTTTTGTTGATTGTGGGCGTGTATGTTAATCGTTTACGCCCATTTTTGGCATGTTGATGAATATGTTAATTTTTAACATATGCTTTAAATTTCAATTTATTAGCTCATTTTTTGTGATAGTTAAGTATATTTTTGTGAATTGTGGGCGTGGCTCTTCATCAATTTTTTCTCATTTTAAATAAAGAGCTGCATGAAAAAAAAAATTTAAAAAACTGTTTTTGTCCGAAATTTCATCATAATATCTCGATATATACAACTGAGGCAAGGCTACAAACACACGAACGGAAATGTATTGATCGACTCATTTTTTAATGCTGATCACAAATATATGTACATTGTAGCTTGCAACATTATTTTGGATCTTTACAAACTTTGTTAAATTTTGTTATTTTTTAGCATCCATTTTCAACACATCAATTGTTGTGAATTTTTGGTGAAAATTATGGGCGTACTTAATTCCGTATGCATCAATATACTTACAGACGTACAGACAATCTATGTTGAATAAGTATTTTTGCCAACTAATTATATTGTTGTTAAATTCCGTTCAAGTGCAATTACTACACCAAAGAGATGCAGTTGAAATACCCCAAAAAAAAAGAAACAAAAAATAGAAGCAACACCATAATGATTAACTTACGTAATGCCGCAAGGAAAACATTAAAACCAAATCAAACCAAACCAAACCAAACCAAACTACCACATGAAACTAAATGCAGTGAAATTCAATCAATTTTTAACCAAACTTAATGAAACAAGACCAAACAAGCTAAACGCTATCGCTAAACGCAAGACCGCATTAAGGATCTTGTGAGAAGGCACACATACTAAGCACAGATAAATATTGCACTGCATAGATTCTGACTTATATATATATATATATATTTTATATACCTATACACATATAGGTATAATATTTATTCATTTCAAAGAAGAACAAAACACATACTGATCTAAATTTCAAACGTTTCTTTGCTTATACTTGTATGATATGTAGATGTAGCATTTTTGCTGTCATCATCATACATATGCTAACATCATCATTATTATGTTGATGTTCATAACAGCAAACCTCACTATCAGAAACAAATAATTTGTATGAAAGTAAGGTTTTTATAGAAAAACAAGTGAAACGAGTGAAAATTGTTATGGTCGATTAAGTCGAATTATTTAATACTCTTAACAACTGGAATCCAGAAATTATGCTACAATTATATAGTTTAGATAGTATCGATAAACTCATGATATATCATTAGATGGGAAGAGGTTCTAAAAATGATACAATCAGATACAAATTTGGCACAGCCCCAATTATGAAACTAAATAACTATTCCTCATCAAAATTTTGTCAAAAAATATTAAGAATTGCCATTTTTTTTTTGGCCATATAAATATGGGGAGGGGTTCGAAACATGGTTCGCTTCGGTCCATTACCAATAGAGTTCCTCTTTCTATCAATATATGTCCTTGCATCAAATTTTCTTTAAAATATCTCAAAATGTGCCACCTATAGCTTGTATACAAAAATATATGGACAGACAGACAGACACGGTCAGACGCCACCTTATGAATGTTGCAAACTGTATAGTAAACTTAATATATACTTATTGGAAAGGGTGGAGGGTAGAAAAACCTACCATCAGCATAGATTTACTTGGGTTTAGAAAAAGTATTTAGTTGTGCTAAACTTGCATGTATTTGCATTGGTATAAATTACATGATTCTATGTGAACGTATAATATATGTGTGAGTGTGAGTGTGTGGTAACATGCAAGCGCAAAAGACATATTTATTTATTTATGCAAACATTCACACATTCACACGAATATGCGGAATATGGCTGGTTGTACCTTAGTTATCATCCAGCCCCCTCGCCCCCATTTCTATTTTTATTTTTTATATTTTTTTTTTGAATGCATATCTATTCCGTGCTTCGTTATATATGAAAGAGCAATCAAAGTTTATAATTGGCTGTAAATTCCTTGTAGTCTATGTGCTCGGTGTGCTGTGCTGTGCTATCTAAAAAAGATGTTTGCCTATAGAATGAAAGGTATACCATCCATGCACTTGTCTTCTTTCTATTCATGTATTCACCTGTGTTCTGTGTTAGTAACAACAACAACAACAATAATAATAATAATAACAACAACAATTTTCCCCAAATGGTATAATTAAGTTTATTTCATGCAACAGTTATCACAGGTTATCGTCTCTCTATGAATTCATAAGTAATTGATGCTAATTAAAAGATTTATTAAACTCACACACAGCCACACCCCCACACAACTACATTACACAAATAAAATTAGGTAAGAAAGCAGAGCACAAGTCTCTATGTAGATTTATTAAATTCATATAAAGTTATTTTGAATTATTTGCATACTGTGACCGTTATAGCTTGGAGCTGTAACGGGAATGCATCTATCTAGACGAAAGCGCGTTTCAAACCCTACCAAGTATAGTATTTTTAATCCTTTACCGTTTGTATTCTTAATCAGAATCGAAATTTGAATCTATTTTAGTCATGGGTGTCCGCCTGTTATTAAAAACGATAACAATTATTGTAAATTTTGATATATTAGCCAAAAAAATTGTTTTCGTTTAATTCTTCTTGATTTAAATGATTTAAAAATAGAATATTCTTGATTAAAAGCCACGCCCACAATCGACAAATCTTCTGCAGCCGCACAAAAGTAAAGCTACAATTCAAAATACATACAACGTGGATAGCAGACGCGCCCACAATGAATAATTAAAAAAAAATAAACATATTCGTTGAAGAATTCACCGTTAACATTAGGTGGTGTGCTAAACAGAAAGAGAGAGTAATAATATATAATATCGTCCACACAATTCACAATCTGAAACATCCATCAAGTTTGTATACAAAAAATGGTCGCGGTTAGTATTCAGACTTTGTTCTTTATAATCTATATACAATAAAATAAGTCGAATGCAGCGCCAAAGAAAGATTTTTGCGAAATGTGAGTATGCCTGTTATTCGACCACGCCTACTTTTCGTAGTCGGTATTCAATATCTCAATTTGACGACGTTTGACGCGGACACACGGATATATAGACAGTAAACCCACATATGCTTTAAGAGACACCATTACAACCAAAAAAAGTGACCGGATGATGTGATCGTTGTAAATGTGATTTCGGTGATCATGTGAACAATGTCCATAATTAAATGTAGTACGTTTACTATATATGGAATAAATTTCCGCCCTACATCTCAATTATTCTGAATATAATTTAAATGCAAAATTGTTATGATCTTGTTGGAAAACCCTTTATATATGTACTTTGTATAGTCTCGGACGTCTTCTTAGAAATAAAACAAATATATTTTTTCTATTTTCATACAATAAATTTAATTGTGATACATACACACACACGTGCATAAGCCATTTATAATTGAAACTATACTTGTTCAATATCACTTACTAACGCAGCCACCGCTCTGGCAACATATTAATTTTAATCTCTTACCGTATTTGACCTCGTCTACATTTTCTACATTTTACTTTACCAATCTACAGAATGAAATTAATCTGCTCCGTATATCTGCCCCCGTTGGTCGTGCATGTTGGCTATAAATTTAGTAATTTGTACCCGTTTAAATAAAATAAAATACTCATGCTGAAGAGTGAGAGAGCGAGAAGGAGAGAAGAAACGTTTTGTTTTTTTTTTTTTTGGGCGATAATTCTGAGATTTGTGTTGTATTTGTCTTTGATAATGACTTGAAATAATTTTCCGTTCCTTGAGCAACTCCCCCAAATTGTTGTGTAAGTGGATGTGGAAGTGGAAGTAAGAGGAGTCGTGTACACACACTATCAACCCATTTATAGTTGATATTTTTATTAGTCTCCATAGACACCAGCATGCAGGTTTCTTTTTTTTTTTCTTCTTCTTCTTTTAGTTTTTACGATTTTTGTAATATTTTTTTCTTTCAATTTTTCATCATTTTCTTTTTTGGTTTTGTTTTAAGGTTTTTGTAGTGCAACACCATTGTGTACAGGAAAGGAGCTTTAGTTAATCTTTGCCAATTGGTTTATATTACGCGGCTTCCGTTACATTTCACCTTCATAGCGTTGCTTGCCTGATTCAACCTTTTTTGCTGTACATCAGTGTTTCTTCTTCAACATTTATCGTAGTGTTGTGTGTGTATGTGTGCATGGGTGTGTGTGTGTGTGTGTGTGTGTGTTATAGCAGCGTATGCTTTTATGTCTGTGTTTGTTGTGTTTGTTGTGTTTGTTGTGTTTTTTTTTTTTTTTTGGTGTAACCTTAAACGTGGCGGTTATCTCGTATAGAGATTTTAAGCTATGTGACTTTATGTACTCACATGCATTACACACACTCACCGTCTTACAAATTGACTGCGTGTCTCTGCCATATATTGTATGACCGTAGCATATAAATGATTTGGCTTAAATTTTATTTCACTGTTTAGTAAATTCTTTGTTCAATGTTCAATGGTGGGATGTTGTTGTTACTGTTATTGTTGTAGCTGTAGTCTACAGACTTTCCTTCTTCACATTTTCACTTTATAAACCTGAATTTGTGCACACGTACTCCGTTTAAATCTCTAATTTAGTAGAGTTAAATTGGGTGTGTGTGCGCGTATGTGTAATTTTTATAGAAGCTGTAGAAGAAATGTATAAATATTTAAGTTTTCATACAGAGTTGTAATATCGCCTTCTTTTTTTTTTTTTTGGTTTTTTTGTTTTTTTTGGATAATTTGTAAAGTTCCACTAATTGGAATGTGACCGCTTTACAATATATGCTGAAAAGAGAAATATAAACAAATTTGTTCAAAGCATTGCAATCGTTTCCAACTTTTCATGCTCTCAATCTAAGTGATAACGGTATACTGAGTTTATCGTTCCGTTTTTTTTTTTCTTACTTTTATTTGCCATTAAAATAACACATAATGCATAAAAGAATTAATGTAAAGACCTATTTTTATATCCAGAAAATAATTAGGAAAATGTATATAATCTTGAAAAGCCCAAAGGGCCACGTTTACACGAAATTTCTGCGTCGCAGTTGTAAAAGTGTCACGAATATACGGACGGATGGACATGCTTAAATCGATTCGTCATTATATGTTACTCATTAATACTTTACAGTAAATTGTAAGCCGTCTTTTTGTTATTGTAACGATTCCACTGAATCGTTTATATTTGATGATGAATTCAAAGAATGAAAGTGTTTACCTATGGTCAGTAGACATAGTTTTTACTGCGATTTGTGTGTTGCTTTATTTCCACTGAAAATATAGGTAAATTATATGGATTATTATAAAAACTTAATTTTTGCTTTGTAATAGTCATAGACCCACCTGTCGCCAAAGTGTTGACGAGTGTTATATATACACTATTAAAAGGGATAATCAGAACATGCCACGTCCTCTATTGTGAAGTTGGTTGAGAGTATGTAATTTCCTTATTTGTTTTTGTTTTCTTGCCCAGCATCGAAAGGTTTGAGTTGATTTGCCTAACACTGTTAAAGTTTTTTATTAGGATCTTACCACGCCCACACTTGGTGTATATGTGTAGAGTGTGTTTAAGATGATAGACTGCTCAAGCCGAATTTCTTTTTTTCCCGTTTTTCTAGCTAAATATCACTGATAATGCGTTGATAGCTCACCATTCCGACAACTAATCTCTTCTCTTGTACTCCGTAGGACGTGATTGCTTACTTTCTACTAACTTTATAGACCATCAAACCTTTTCCATTTTGTTTCCTCTCAAATATCATCTAATTTTTCTTTTTCTTTTTCTTTTTGTTGTTTATATGTTTACGTGAATCTTTGGCAATCAGGCATTTTAACGTAAAGTCGGTTGAATGATGAGATTACCGGAAAGAGATTAAAGTTGGAATATGTGATTATGGAAAAATGGAAAAACTAACTCAAAGGTAAAAGCACGCACATTTACACGGCACAACGTTACAACGACACAATACTATAAATTATGTATGAAATTCGATTCGTAAAGCATAATGCAGTCACAAAAGCAGTGATGTTTTGTCATTAATACGACGGATGGATGGCGCAGCTGTAAAACTTGAACGCATAAAAGCAGTACACGAGAGTAGTGTGGCGGATGGTACGTGCTATCAGGTTGAAACAGTTGAAAGGAAGGAAGACCGGAAGGTGGAAAGGAAGGAAAGCGAAGAAAAAGTTATTCAAAGGCATTCCAACAATCCTATAAGAGTACTATATTACAGCAGTACTAATGTATCAGATCGTAAAAAATTCCCATTTTTATCATAATTCCTACAAAAAGATTTCCCAAAAAAAAAAAAATAATAAAAATAAAAAAAAAATTATATGCGGGAATCAAGCTGACTGAATAAGTAATGGAGGTTGTGTGTGGAGAGAGTGGCAATAGCTTTGGAATTACAGAGTAGAAGGATGAATATTTAATCATCTCTCTCCGTATGTATGTCTGTATGACTGACTGACTGATTGACTGACGGGTTGATTGGCAAAGGGGCAAAAGTCTTTCATGGAAATTGTCTTGCATACTATTTCGTTGTGGAAACTGCATGAATACCAAACGTGTATTACGAGCAAAAATTTAGATTGCATTAGGAAGCAAAGGAAGAAAAAGTTTTTTTTTTTTTTTTTCATTTCATTTCATTTTATTTTTTTCTCTCTCCTTGTCGGTTATTCCGTCCACCTCGTCTGTGTGTGTTAGTGTATGAATACCTCAATGCATTATCTCTTCTTCTTCTATATATTAGTCTGTTGACATAACAATGCTTGAGGAGGGAGTCTGTCATTAGAATTTATAACAAATTGTGCTGAATTTATTATCTAGAATTTTAACTTTTCCAATGAATCTGTTTGCAAAGACTTATATAATTACTTATACACCAAACTCTTCATATACACGATTAATACGGTTGTTTGGAAATTCGTGTAAAAAAGGAAAATACTAAATTACTTTAAGATAAGTAGACTATCTATATATATATATAAATGATGGGCGTGTCATATATTTGATTACTCTCTTTAATAATAGCATCATATATCCACTAATATTTTACAGTCTAGTAACTGCACGCTTTTAAATTGTTCCACATCGGTTATGCGCCATGCCCACAATAGACAAAAATCTATTTATGTGACACAAAAATTTAGCTATAATGTTAAAAATCGGTGGACATATTTATCCATTCAATTATGTGCTAAAAATTTACAAATAATCTTACTCAGCGTAAAACTCGTAGTATATATATTATTAGAGAGCGGAATTATGTATATTAGCCATGCTCACTCTTTGTATGTAGATGTGGAGGGTTATTTTAGATAGATCTAGCCTAAAAACCAAACTTAATTTTCTTACTCAATATTTGAATTTTGCCATTTTGAAAGTACTCACCATAGAAAGACACCCAGATGGACAGACGGACATAACTAGATCGTTTGAGATTTTGATTTTTTGTTATACTTGGTAAAGTTTCTGGCATCTTCTTTTCAGTATTCCTAACAGATTATAAATTTTTTTTTTATAAATCGTTTCAATTAAAATTCATTTAAAATATGATAATGATATAAATGAAGATTATAAAAAGTTACATATGCTTAAGTGACATGTTTAAGAGTACTGTTATATATTTTCAACAACATAAGCACAAAATTAGTCCATCACTGGTATCATTACAGTTATTATCATCGTCAAATATTCCGTTAATTAAACATATCTTCGAAACTAGAAACTAACTCTACGTACGAACATATTCTCTCTTCTGTTCATTACATTCGAATTGATATTTCCTGGGCAAGGCACTTGATTTCATGCTAGGAAAGGAAATCCTGTTGATATCCAACCCAAAACAAAATTTATATTGTTGCTTTTGTTTTGTAAAAGTAACTTTTCAGTTCAGTGTAAGGTCATGTGTATGGATTTTGTGTGTGTGTATGTGTGTGTGTGTGTGTATGTGTGTGTGTGCTGTAGTGACATTAGATGAGTCACAGACTACGTTGGGTACGTCAAGGATGCTAGATTACATTTAATAATCTTTAGATTTGGCTTGTGTTGCAGTTGAACTGCCAAGAATTCTGAAAAATTATGTCTATAAAGTTGAGTGTACGTACGTCCTTGTAAAAGTGAACGGATTTCATAAACTAAGCTGCTTATGGTTGTTAACAAATTTTGAACACTAATGAGCGGAACATTTTAAGCAAGACTAATGATTATATATATACATTTATTTTATATAATAATATACTGCAATAACAATATGTTATTCTACACAAATTGTTGGCACTGAGTATGGAAAGTAAATTTCCTCAGTCCCTTGAATTTACTTTTTAATGAAACCAATTTCTGTCAGATGTTGGTATTTCGATGATAAATTTCAAGCTAAATATCTAACCAGTTGTAACCGTTATCATTAAGTTTAAGTTTCTTAATCTATAAATCAATCAAGTATTGTTTATAAAACTTGAGAGCAAAACTTCAGCATTTATGTCACCAAGTACTGTACAACATTCAGTTCAATAATTTATTAACCATTGACCGTTATTTATAGTAAACATGATATTTTCATATTATCATTACATTAGTACGTAGGCATACAAATGAAAGTGTTTGTGTTTTTATACCCTCCACCTTAGGGAAGAGGGTATATTCATTTTGATCATCCGTTTACAACACATCGAAGGAAGTGTCGGAGACCCCACAAACCCTATATATTCTTATTCAGCATGAAAAGAGAAATCGTTTAAGATATGTCCGTTCGTGTGTCCGTCTGTTGTTGGTACTCTCACCCTTTAACTCAACATATATGACGTATTAACAAACACACCGAATTCTGTACAAAAAAAAGGAATGTTTCTTTATAAATTGTAGGCGTTGCTACAACATACATACAACTCCGTCCATTTTTAATACATCGCTGGATATAAATATCAAATTTCAATTTTCCAGCTTAATTTATGTGGTTGATAGTTAAATTTTTGTCAATTGTAGGCATGTCCCACCCCGCCCATTTTTTCACATTAAGGGATAGGTTAATTATATGTTCCAAATTTCAACTTGACAGATCATTTTTTGTGATAGATAAATAGATTTTTGTTGATTGTGAGCGTGGCTCTTAAACAATTTTACCTAATTTAGCGATCTG
Organism: Ornithomya fringillina; assembly: GCA_963978525.1. NCBI lineage: Eukaryota > Metazoa > Arthropoda > Insecta > Diptera > Hippoboscidae > Ornithomya > Ornithomya fringillina. The sequence continues at coordinate 3,761,107 of OZ021690.1, forward strand.
CGTACAACTAAATGTCAGAAATGCCAAAATTTTAATATGCCAGTAACAAACAGACACACGGACGGACAAGTATAGATCAAGTCAGATTTTATTAATGATCAGGAATTCATATACATCATACTTGTAAAATCCTTCTACTAGTTACATATGAAATGACAAACTTAATATACCGTATACCATACATATGTGGAGGGTTTAATAAATTACTCTCTTGATAGCAATAACAGGCGTTGAAATACAATTTCATATATACATATTTATATAGTACATTAATACTTATAACAGAACACATGCCAAGAATGCATTTAACCAACCAAAGACTGTAATGTACATATGTATGTACAATTTAAAACAATTTAATATTTAAAAAGTCTGTAAACTAGCGTAGCATAGCAAACGAGCACATATTTTAATACAAAAATTATATTTTGATGGGCCTGACCATATAAGTAATATTGATTACTAACTTAAGTTTATGATTTAAAAAAAAAACATCATATATAAAAGATTGCGTCAAATGGGCTAATTATAAATGTGTGTAGAACAAATTTCATCTTTAAAGTTCAATTTTTTGTTTACTAATAGAAAGACTTTTATAAATTGTGGGCGTGGCATTTATATTTAATTTTAAAAGAAATCCTTTTGAGTATCTCAAAATTTACAACTGTCAGCGATGCAACAACAGACGGACATAGCATCGCCTGAGATTTTGACGTTGGACGTCGCCTTTTGGGCGTTGCAAAATGAACAACAAACTTAGTATACCCCTCCCCCTCTTCTCAAATTTACGTAGTTGGTATAATTTGATTTTTTGATTGATTTCACACATCACACATTTTCATTATATGTGTTCTACACGAACACAATATATTCCTTCACATACTCTTTGCCTTAAAAAGACTTCTTAGAGACCTTAGAGAAGCTTTCGCACAGCCGCCTTGAAGACTTGTCCTCGAAAATTGTTAATTTATAAGATTCATTTATAAGAAAATTTCTCTCCAACACATGAACGGGATATCAGCTAGCACGTGTGAGTCATTCATTCATTTTTAGTTACTTTATTCCAACAGAATACGTGCATTTGTAAGCAAATTTTTTTTTTTTTGGTGAAGAAAGAAAGGAAATATTTTCCGTATGAGAGAGGGAGGAGTCACATTTCACAAACTCTGTTGTTGGCTATGAAGGCGTCTTTGTTCTTTTTTTTTTTTTTTCTTCCTTTCATTCTAATTCAATATTAGAGAAATTCTTTGCATTTCATCAAGAGACAAATTGAAATAGTTTTTGAACCCATTTTCACATCTCATTGCATCTCGTATACTATACAAATATACAGAAACAAATTATTCTGACAAATATTCATGTTCGAATAGTGTTTGTATGTATATTTGGTGACATTCACTCCAGTTGCCTCTGGCTGCATTATGTTCTTTCTTTATCACCCTTCTTGTAAACATCGGGCAGATACAGTGAACACCTTAAAAAATGTTGATGAATTTATTAGAAATATTCTATAAGTAAGAATTTGCATTAAAATGCGAAAGACAACAATAATAACAACAACAACTATTCGGCTTCATGATAAAGAAGTTTCAGTTCATTTTTGCAGCATCATTGAGTTTGCATGCATTTGCGGTGTCATGTTGTTGTGAGGTTTAGTGTTTCAAAAAATTGTACCCTTACTTGGTCACTGTACCTGCTTTATCATTCGCTACATTTGTTCCTTCTCAATAGCATTCCGTCATTATCATTCTCATACACTTCACTCGTTAACATGCTTCCAAATACATTCTCAAGTTATTTGATCCCTTTCATATTACGCGAGATACGCGAGGTATACAAAGATTGTGTGTGTGTTTCTGTGTGTGTGTATCATTTGAGGAACCTAAAAAAAAAGCTTCAAGCAAACGAATGCAAGTAATACACATCAACTCAGATTCTGTTCAAATTATGGGTGTGTCCCTAATCCAACCATGCCCATATTTATGTTAGTATAACCATGGATGCGCTATGTATAAAAAGTGTCTCAAATTTCAACTCCATAGGTACAATTTTATTGATTGTGGGCGTGGCACAATCGTGATCGATTTTACCCAATTTAAAAACTTACATACAGACACTAGAAATACTTGAACAAGACTCGATATCTCAAAATTTACGACTGTTTCCTGACAAATAAATAGATTTTTATCAATTGTGGGCATGATTTTTGACCGGTTTCGTTCAATAGCATTCTGAATGCAGACGCACGGACGGACATGTATAAATTGACAGAATTTTCGATGCTGATCAAGAATATATATACTTTGCCCCCTTCTGGGTGTCACAAATGGGATGACAAACTTAATATACTCGTATCTAATGTGAAGGGTATAAAAATGTTTTCCAAGATAGTGGAGGGGGCCCAGCCATCACATGATACACATGTGACTCTACCACGTGCTAACAACATATGTTACTCGTTGCGTATGTATATAAATACCGTTCATACCATTCAAACATGCATACAGGAGTAAATGCAAGTGTATGTGTATGTTTACGAGTGTGATAATACAATATTTTGTCATTTTTATATGTTTTCCATGTTGATCTACCCAAAAAAGAGAAAAGACAATAACAAAAATGAAAAAAAAAGGACAGTCCACGAAACCTTCTACATACACACATATAACACATATAACACATATAACATACAGCTAAAAAACAAAAAATTTGTTGCTATTGTTGCAATTGGTACCAATGAAACGTGTAGAACACAACACCAACACCAACAATAATGCACGAGAGAAAGAAGCATTTTTATGCTTCGATAGAAAACTATTTTATATTAAAAATACCTCATCCACCATATTCAAGCATACACACACACAAACACACAAACACATACACACATAGATAAGCATTAATCTAAACTAATGCCAATATCGCTGGCATTCTTATGCACATGCACAGGCGTGTGTATGTATGTGTATGCTCGTATTGCACTCAAGTGATACAAAGCACGTAGCAAGTGTCAATTGATATTGTCGTGTTAAAAATTTCAATTATTTCTCTTCTCGGTTGTTAGCATTTTAGACATGTAAGGCATACGACCGAACCCATGTGAACTTTAACGTTAACTTATATTGTATAACGTGGACATGACGTATTTTATACTGAGTTATCAAATAAAGGCCTTGCTGTGAAAATACATCGACAAGATTATTTTGTATGTGGAGGTGTTGTCGGTTTTACTTAACTGCTGGATATTTTCTTCTTTTTCATTTATAGTTTATGCAGCATGGTAGTATGAAGATTATTTATCGCTCAAATCAAAACGAATACCAACATTTTGCATAACATACTGGTACCACACCATTGGCACAGACAGAGGCCACACTGTTTGGTGCTTGCCTCAGCTAGAGTTGCTGAGTTATGCTGATGTTGCTATTATTGCTGGTTCTCGGTTTTTAACAACAAATTTTAATAATCTCTATGACATTGATTGATAGCCATGGTGATAAAGGAAGCTCCGGTGAAGAATTATATGCAATTTTATTGCTCTGGTCTGGTCCATACTAATATGCCCGGGGGAGTATACTAAGTTTGTCATTACGCTGTCAACACCCAGAAGGAAGCGTCGGATATTGTACAAAGGATATATATTCCTGATCAGCTTCAACAACTGAATTGTTCATGTGCTTGCCCGTCTGTCTATTGTTGTCCCTCTCACCGTCGTAAATTTTAGGATTTTGAGCTGAAAGTTAGTGCATATACTTTTAGTTTCTGCACGCAGAGCTCTATTTAAATTAAGCACAAATGGTCAAAAGCCACACCCATGATCGATAAAAATTTAAAGTACAATTTACAAAAAACCATACTCAGCGTAAAACTCAACCGCAAACCGATACGCAATTTATAAACTATTAGAGGACGTAATCATATACCTTCCACGCCCACCATTTCTATGCACATGTGGAGGGTATTTCAGATTTAGTCTAAGCCATACTTAGTTTTTTTATTTGTTTTTTTTTTTTTTTTAAATATTTCATACATGCTGAAATGTGCATAAAATCCTAGAAAAGCAAAGACATGTTTGCATGTTGGCCACGTACGGTCAGTATGTGTGGAATATCTTTACTGTTCTGACAATTTTTCCAGCCTACACTCCTTGTGGTACAATATACATATGTATAATAAATTTGTTTTTGTGTTTGTTTGTTTTTCCATCTATTTGTTTGTTTTTCCATCTGAAACGGTTTAATGATGTCCATATGTCCAGGTGTCTGTTCGTTTGCGTTAAAACAAAAAAAAAATCCAATTAATTAACTGAAATTACGTACATTCTTAGTCCATGTCGTTAGGTTGTTTTTTAAATAGAGTCATATGTATCAAATGCCACTCCCACAATCTACCTATCAGTCACAAAAATTTAATCATAAAAACTAAATTTCTATAAAAAAACTAGAAGTGTCTGCATAAAATTTCACGCCCTTCAACAGGCTCGCCTTTAAGGCTTCAAAAGGCTCCCAGTGTTATCCATTCAAATCATATTTTGTACCAAAAATTTATGCATGCGACCCTCGTCATTTCAATGCAAGATGTTCAAAGTATTTATAAGCGAAGTTTTCATATCAAATCATAATGAAAAAGAAGAGAGAGAATAATTGCATTAAAAATGAAGGCTAGTGCAGTGACTTTATACACAATTCAAGAAACAAATTACAGCGTAACTACCAGACCCAAGCATTTCAATGAATTCTATTAATGTTGCACTAGTATAATATAATCTTGATTTCACTGTTTTACACAAGGGAAGACTATTGTCAACGACCATTTCTTTTTCTGATTTCTGTGACAATTGTAGAAAAAGAAAAAATTGAATAATATCATAGAAAAATCATTGTTTTTTTTTTTTCAAAAAAAAAAAACTTATGACCATAAATTCCTCAAGCGAATAAATGGAGTACAATCATAATCATTTTTTTTTCTTCTCCTTTATAATTTTTCGTTAATTTTTCGAAGGAAGCAACAAAGATCACAGCACCCAATACAAACTTTCGCCAAGAGCTAAAAGAGAAAGAATTTTTTATCACAATTTAATTTCATTCAGTTCTGTCTAAAAGGACTGAAGGATAGACGTTTCTATACATACATTCGATATGATTAAAATCATGCTTTAATAAGTACATACATCCTCCGGCCAAAATGAGAATCAATTTTGTATATATTATACAACACACTTGACAACATTGGTTTTTAATAATATGAAATTACAAAAATTCCTCAACCGCTTTGGTATGGATGAATGAATGCATCAGGGTGACTTGTTAGCCTCTTCTCTTTTATAACAAAGAATTCGAATGAGTTAGTGTTGTTTAACTTTTAACAAACAGCCCTCAAATATAAAATAAAGGATATTTTAAATATTTCCAAATATAAAAAAAGGGGCATGGCCTTTTTGGCCTAAGCCAAATTTGTTTTCTTACTTTTTTTTTTTTGTAAATTATGGGTACCTGCATTAACCCACATCGATGGATACCCTAATAGACAAAGATATGTAAGTGAATCACATTTTAACTTCATAGGTACATTTTTGTGGCTACGATAGATGTTTATCCATTGTAGGCGTGGCACTTGGACAATTTTGCCCAATTTAAACTAACATACAGATACTAGAAATCTTTTTACCATAGTTTCAGTTTCATATTTGAAAACTTACAGCTGTAAGTGTCCCAAAAACAGGCAGACTTACGGATGAACCTGTGTAGATCAGCTCAGATTTCGATGATAATCAATAATGTGCATACGTTGTAGAGTCTGCACAATTCCAACATCTACAAAGATTACTTTTGCTTGATTTACTAAAATGTCTACATGGTAAAATGAAATTAAATTTAAATCCAGGCTATAATAATGTATTTTTATACATTAAAATGAATGGCAAAGCAACTCATGCTTTATATGTGTCCAATGTGTTTGATCAATTTGTTTAATTTTTATACCCTCCACTCTAACATTGGAGTATAACTCAGATATTTTATAAAATATCAAGTTAATATAGAGATATGTGTCTACTTATCTGTCTCTCCGAACAATACTAGCCACAACTGAACAGATATAGTATAAAACTAATGCTAATTAAGAACATATAAATATATATCTTATAGCGTCTATAAAGTCCTTTTTAAAGCGCTGCAAATATTGGAACAAAATCACAGTACACCGCGTCCCTAACATGATGCACATAATAAAAACAAATTAAGAAAAGTAGATTTTAAAATACCCCCCGTTTGTATATAAATAGTGGGCGTGGCAGGTACGTAATTATGATCTTTAATCGTCTATGTATTACGTATCAGCTTGCAAGTCTAAGTTTTTCTGCTAAGTACAGTTTTTTGTAAATTTTGGGCGTGTCTGTTAAACGATCATGCCCCTTTTAGGAACATCGATGGATAGAATAATTATAAATATGTATACCAAATTTCAACATTATAGCTTCATTTTTGTGGTAAATAAAAAGATTTTTATAGATTGTGGGCGTGGCTCTTGAACGATTTTGCCTAATATCTAACTGTGTCAGAAATTAGATATTTTGTACAAAATTTCAGACTGATACCTCAAAAGTTATGAACGTGAGAGTGCAAGCAACTGACAGACACACAGACGGACAAGACTAAATCGACTCAGGATCTTTGACGACTCCTTCTGAATGTGGCAAATGTAGTGGCGAACTTAGTATATCTTCCCCCGTTTTATGTGAAGGGTAAAAAAAAGGAGAAAGAAAGAAAATAATGCTAACAAGAAAATAATTTGATTATAGTAAAGCTGCACACAAGCTCATCAGCCCGTTGGCTCGACCAATCAGCCAAATAAACCGAGAAACGTTCAAATAGATGAAACTGATTAAATCAACTCTCAAAGTAATTCGTGCCTGTGGGTACAATATGCATATGAAACCCAGGTATAGTACGCTTTACATAACCTCCCCATTGTGTGATTGTGTGTTCCATACAGTATATATATACATTTATATATTAAGTTTATCTCAACTGCTATGTTATACAAGTTTGCTAACAATTTTTTTCTGCTTTTTTCTTTTTCATTCTGCCTTATGTGTGTATGAAAGTGCAAAAGAAATAATAGCAGAGAATACGAGAGAGATAGATTAGTGAGATTTGGCCAAGGATGAAGCCCGGCAGTGCACAAATGCAAGACGAAGAGAAAACGTATTTGTATACCCTTAACATAGAAAAAATAGTAACCAACACAATTTACCTGCATAATGACTTTTCTTTGGGAAAAAAACCACAATTACTCGTACTATCTGTAACAATAAAAACTGATTAAAACTTTCTGCAGTAGTGCTAAGTAATGCAAACATATCTCCTAGCAAAAATGTTATATAACAAAAGCAAATATCAGTATATTCAATGTATAATAGTGTGGTTATGCCGCAATAAATACCATATCAGCGTTACCCAATCACAAATCAAAGGCGCCAAAGCGATCTGCTAAGGAAAAGAAAAGTTCCCAGATTGTTGCAATATCTCTCTGTTGAATTTTAGCTGCTTTTGGATTATTTACTAATTAAGAACTGTGGAGTACGTGGATAGTTACTATGAGTCATTGACGATATACTAACTACTATTCCTTGACCACATTTTTCAGTTGTTTCAACTGATTTAACAAAAGAAAAGAACGCCAGCAGCTTGAAGTTCAAAGATTGGCGGTGACGATAAAGATATAAAAAATATGTGGCTTTGGATTATTTACTAATCAAGACCTGCGTAGCTCTTGACGATCTACCATCTACCCTAGCTACATTCCGTAGTTTCTTGCCCTGATTGACTAAAGGTAAAAGCCGTCACCAGCTTAAAGTTTGATATTTGACCTGCGGTATTGATAAAGATACCTTGAAAATCTTTGATATCCTAAACTTTTCTCATTCATCTAGCATTAAATAAAAAGCAACAAATGAAATTATAAAAAAAAAAAAATTATTGTACAAAAATCTTGCATTCTTTGAGTGAAAATACATTCGGAAACACTGTATTATGCAATATATTCACTCATCCATTAATTCTACAGACATATGTACTCACAAAAAGATTATAGTTTGTGTGGAATGTAAAAAAAAAGAAACATATCTTAAATTTAAATGAACTTGCAACGAATCTTGAATACCTCTCACGCTTAGCCATTTAATTGAAAACCAATCCGAGATGGACATTTTTAACATATAAAATTAAAAAGAAATACCCTTTACCTTATTCCACATGGTGGACGTGACATATACCTGATTACGCTCTAAATTTTTGTATATATTATCCAAATATGGCTTTTTATAAATTACGCGGATCACGCCCATTTTTTCCATATCAATGGAAAGGCTAAATATGATTATGTACACATATTAAATTTCAACTTCAAAGCTCAGTTTTTGTGGTTGATATATATAGATTTTAAGCAATTGTGGGCATGGCTCTAAAATAATTTAGCCCAATTCCAAACCGACTTAAATTCTTAGATGCTGATCCTGAATATATGTAATATACTTAGTAGGGTCTCTGAGGCCCCCTTTTAGGTATTGCAAAACGAAAAGCAAACTTAGTATACCCCCCCCAACACCATCATCTATTTAGTTATACAGGGTATGCAAAAACTAACCAAAGAGTCCTAGTTATACCAATTCTAGTAAGAATGAGAAAAAACCAAGTGAACACTTAGTTAAATGATAATAGACATTTTCTTTCATATGTTGAAAATTAAGTTTTCAATTTTTTGCAGTGTTTTTTCTTCATTATAATCCTTAATAATCGCGCTTACTAAACACAAACAAACTTCATATTATAATTATTGTTAGTTTAGTAAAATATAAGAAAGTTTCTTTAAGAAATGTTTTAGAAAAATTCGTCTTCTAACATTGACACCTCAATGTTAAAGAAAAATGTACTATACTTCATAAATGATTTATTTAATTAAAATTTCAAAAGGATATAAAAACTGCCACTTTTCTTTCATTTAAAAATAAAAATTATTTCATTGCAAGACGATCACATTTCAAAAAAAAACTCATAGCATGATAAATAGTACTTTTGTGTAATGAAAAATCGATTTCATCAAATCCATGTCAAATGCCCTTTAGACATGGACACCTATTATTCGACAACGATGGATGGAATAACTATAAATATGTGTATAAAATTTTAAGTTCATAGGTCAATTTTTGTAGCAGATAAATAGACTTTTGTCGATTGTGGGTGTAGCTCTTGACCAATTTTGCCCATTTTAAATAGCGATCTGAGTGCAAAAACTAAAAGTATCAACAGATGGACATACATGACTAGATCGACTCAGTTTTTGATGCTGAACAAGAATATATATACTTTATAGGTTGTCTGACACCTCCTTCTAGGTGTTGCAAACAGACTGACAAACGTAGTATACCCTTCCCATCTAACGTAGAGGATTTAAATATGCTTACATTGCATGAATGCCAATTATAAAGATTTTTCTTTTCATATATAAACAATATTAGTGAATATTCAAGATTTGATATAAACCAAACAAATGAAATCTTTTCTTTTTTTTTTTTTTCTTTTTTTTTTTTATTTTGAAACAATATTTTATTCAAATGGCTATTAAAATGCTTAATTTCTTTACATACAGCTATAAATAAGCACGTATACATGACGTATCTATATCTGCCTGTATATACGATACGTAACAGCTACAAATCAAATGAAGTCATTGTGTGTAACGTTTTGTGTAAAACGACTTTGATGATATATTATATGAACTGCAACAATTTAAGCTTATCCATTTAATATTTTACAATATGCAATATTTTTATAAAAACAGAAACAGCAACAACAATAACAACAACAACAAAAACAGCAATTTTTGCATATACATAAAAATTTATGAGATTTTAAGTGTCACATTTTTTTTAAATGCCCATAACTCACATAAATTCATTAGAGACTGAACAGCAGACGTATCAACAGACGAAAACAGAAATCACACCATTGCATGATTTACAATATTTTCTAGTTGTTATATAAATAACTAAAAATAAAATGTACATACTACCAATCTTTTACACTTAAATGTGTATAAATTTTTGAAATGTATGAAGTATTAAAAAAACACTGAGCTGGCCAAGGGGTATAGTAATGAACTTTCTATACATTTGACAATTATTCGCAATGAGTGAGTACACAAGTGTAATAAATGTATTTATTAGACTTTAAGTCTACTAATACCGCAACCAACAACCCAGAAGAAAGCCTCGGAAACCCTACAAAGTATATATGTTCTTAATCAGCATTAAAAACTGAGTCGATCTGGCCATGTCCGTCCGTGTGCCTGTCTATTGTTGAAACTTCCATACTATGTGTAATGCAAGACATGAACTAAAAAATTGATTTTAGTTCTCTGCCCCATAAAGGTTTGGCCTACTCTGCTGTTAGGGGCAAGCATATAAATTTACATAAATATAAATACAAAAATAATAATTCAGAGATTTCATTTTCACCTATTTTTTTGGTTTTCTTTCTTTCTTTTACAGATTCAATATATATGTAAAAATACTTGTAAAATATTACAACAATAAGCACATTTAAATGCATAAGAATGCGTAGATAGAAATGTACACATACATGTTTACCTATGTGGTAATGAAATCTGTGCGATTGCATTATATTGTATGTAGTGCCATAAAATTAAATTATTGCAATGGTGATTATTCATTTTTTATTACGTTTTGTATATATGTATGTATATTAATAAATGAAAATGTTGTGGTCTATCAAGCCCAAACACTTGACACCCTACACCACTTAGTTCCCTTAAATTATGCTGTCGCGCGGTATTGCCAGATAAATCTCTTGGTGAAATATCATTATATATGGCAGTACTACTTATTTGATTAATTAACTATTTCTTGCCAAATTTTGAAAAAAAAAAAAAAATATTAAAAATTGTTCTTTCTTCGCCATATAAAGGTTTCCATTATAATGGGAGTCTATGTGGGAAGGAGTTCCAGAAAAGGTCCTAATCGGTTCAGTTTCAAAAAGCTCCCTTCTTAATTCAAGACATTAACCAAAATTCATCGAAATAGCTCAAAAAATATGACATGTAGCTTAATAACAAATTTACATGGACAGACAGATGGACAGATGTTCATCAATTCAGATATTGATTCTTATCAATCGTTTTCCTAAATAAAAAGTAATATTATTCTAACACACTCAACTCACTTCTTTTCATGTTTACAAAATAATTGAAGGTTGGTAATCAGGCACCTACCACGCCCACTGATTGTATAGAAGAGGTGAATGGCATTTAAGACTTGGCTTTAATCAAATTTAGTTGCCTTACTTGTTATTATTAGATATATATGGACGTATTTATTTACATATATATGAATGTATCGAAATCACTTCATTTTTATATGGATTCTGTAAAAATGCTTGTTAAAGTAAATCATTGTATTGTAAAGTAAATTAATAAGAAAATACTGAATGCATAATTTTTATTTGACAACAACAACTACTAATAATACAACTACAATATATGTAATGTAATACAATAATAAAATAATAATAAATAATTCAATTTCTATTCTAGGTTTGTGGGGGAAAAGAAAAAACAAAAATCAAGTTAAATAAGTAAAAAAAACTAAATTTGGTTTAGACCAAATCTTAAACACTCCCCAAATCTATATATATAAAAGGTGGACATGGCAGGTACATGAGTATGCCCTCTAATAGTGTATGTATTAGGCAAGTCGCTTGCGCTGAGTATAGTTTTTTGTAAATTGCGGGCATGTATGTTATGTGACCACGCCCAATTTTTGGCAAATCGGTTAATAACAACATTATAAATATATATACACTTTCATAGCTTAATTTTTGTGTCAGATAAATAGATATTTGTCAATTGTGGGAGTGGCTCTTGACCGATTTGGCACATTTTAAATAGCGTTCTACGTGCAGAAACTAGAAACTAACTTTTAAGTTGATATCTCAAAATTAAGGACAGTGAGAAAGACAACAACAAATGAACATATACATACACATTTAGATCGATTGAGTTTTTGATGATGATCAGGAATATATATATACATGGACCAACTTAGTATGCTTGGTATCTTATGCGGAGATAATAATAAAAAATTGTAAAATATAATAATCAACAACCAAGCATCTATCCCCTGTATTGAGATAAGAGAAACAAAAAACTTTATTCATTCAAGTCAAATCTCAAACACCCACCATTAGCCATCACAATAAACCAGCAACCATTGCAGATGAAGTGGTCTTACTTCAAAAGGCTACAAAATTCTTCCATAGTCAAATTGGGCGAACTATTTTTCGCTTCATTTCTAAAGTTTTTAAAACCACCTACTTATCTGTTATATGTATTATGTAATGTTACTGACGTTTTAACAAAAGCAACAAACTCGTTTGGTTAGTAGTTTGGTTGGTTGGTTGGTTGGTTGATAAAATAACAACACTGTACAAAGCTATAATAATACAATTTAATAATGATAAAAATTCTCATAACAAAAATAAAGTTAAGGATATCCAATGAAAAGGATAGAGAACGAAAGATAGAAAGAGAGAGAGATATAATATCACATTAGTTGCATTGTACGTTAAATTCTAATAACTTTAGGAATGATTGTAATTAATGCAGTTAAGTTTGTAAAAGAGATGGAAATTCTTTTGTTTTGTTCGAAGTACTTTGCATCTCATTCATTCTACGTACAATATACGTTTTATTATTGCATGAAACTTTCATAGTCAGCACAAAAAATTGGAGAATACAAACAAATGAAAATATAACAAGTAAAAAATCGATAATATATGGAAAATGAGTGATAATGACGCTTTCATGATTGTGGGCGTGATTTTTATACCCTGCACCACTTTGAGACAAAGGATCTATTAAGTTTGTAACACCTAAATGGCAAATTCCACACTCACCTTTAATTATATCGATTGATTTAGTATAAATCTGAATCGATTTAATCATGTCCGTCTGTCTACTTGTCTACTTATGTAAATTTATGATTAAGCTACAGGTCCTATTTTTTGAGATATTTCAATGATATTTGGTACAAGGACATGTTTTGGCTCAAAGAGAAACTCTATTGAAAATTAACAGAATCGCGAACCATTTTTCCATATAATGATATTTTACGAAAACACTTACTTATGAAACTGAACTAATTGTAGCATAATTTATTGATTTATAGTTGATTTAATTTCTTTTTTTTTTTTATGATATATGATATTATTCTATTCATGGAGTATTTTATATAAATCTTAATCCAAACAAAAGCATTGCAGTCATATTACAATGGTATGTACCTTAGACGTCATGTAGGTATGTACAATATATAGAGAGAGTGCAAATCCACAAGACATATACAGGTATATACGTACGTACACATGGTTTCCACTCTGTAAAAACAACGTTAAAGCTTCTCATTATAAGCGGTTGTTTTAATAAAAGCTTAGTGCATAATACAACAGTTATGTAATAATAATAATAATATGAATTCCTTGTTCCCCAGTTGTTTATTCTTCTACTTTTTTTTTTTTTTTATACCCTGAATTGTTTTTCCTTCTTTTCGGTTTTTTTTTTTTTTGTGTTATTTTTTCATCTACAATAAATATGAAACCATGAACGTTGAAGAATACAATGAACATAATAATAGTTGTTGTCGTACGCCATATGCAATTTTACATGTAGTAGTGACATCATTATTTTTGCCATGAAAGGTGGGAAAAAGAATAAAATCTAAAGAGAGATGGCTGAGAGTATCGCTTAAATTAATTACAAAAGTTTTATTATTTTTATATGCTTCATATTATAGTAGATAAGACATCGTTGCACTACGATCATAGCTTGATCATATACTGAGGACCTACCGATATAGGAAATAGTCGCTTTTTTTTTACGATTTTATACTCCATTCTTCTTTAGGGTGCAAAGCAAAACCAAATAAGTTGTATTGAAATTTTTGCTTCAAAGTATAATTTTAAAAATAGGCGAAATTAATAGATAGCCACACCTACAATTGAGAAATATTTTTAAAATATTGCCAGAAAACCGCAAGTTTTCTAAACATAATAAACCTTACTTTATCCCTCAATGTGTTGTATACAGCAGGGGTCGAAGTCGGAGTATAAATGCCCGGTGACCGGAAAGTGCTCGAATCGGGAAGGGAAGCTGAATTAAACAGCCGACTGAATACGGTGGTGATGAAATTGACAAACAACAAATAAAGTATTTTATCATGCTGCATATCTTGCGCTTTCTGGACTCGACTTACTAAGTCTCAATCGATCTTTGCGATCGAAGTCCTTAACCATAAAAGATTTTTGTCAATTAAAGGCTTGTCTGTTAAACAAGCTTATTGATTTTTAATAGGTACCTACCTAAAAGGATTAAAAATATCTCATGTTCTCATTTAGACTACCGATCTTGTACAAATGCATTATTTATAATGATACGAATGAGTTTGAAATGCAATCCTCTTACTATGAAATAATTAATAATATTTGTTGGTGTAAGAAATGCATCAAGTTTTATATCTTTTTGAAATCTTAATTAAATATGCCTTTTTTGAAAAATCTCTTTCAGGGTAACGTAATACATTTTTCTTTACCATGTTTTGGGTATGCTGTCATTAGCGTGGATACTGTCGCTCGTGAAACATTAAATAATTCAGCTGTTTTCGTCACAGATGCTCCCGCTAACGGAGCATCGACGATTTGCTTTCTTTCGAAGTGTGAGTGATCACACTTTACCCGGAAGCAGTGTTGTCAACATGTAACAAAGTGTAGTATATTGCATAGGGTTCATATTATTTTGTTTATCCCTTGTATATGAAAGAAAATTGATATAATATACCCAAACAGGATAAAAACGCAATAGTTAGATAAGTAAGATCAAATATGATTACTTACCGCACCCACTTGTTACAGGTAAATGTGATTTAAGATATAAAATGATCCTAAATTTAAACCTAAATAAATATATTAAGTTGAGTATAATGTGTATGCGATTATGTATCCAAGATTTTACCAAAATTAACAGTAATTTTCGTCTACAAGATAAATAAATTAGTTAAAAGAGATACATAAATAACTTATATATCTGCCAAATATATATTCATCTCATATTAAATATTTATTCTACTTAATAAAATAATTTCATTCTAATACAAAATATTTACAAACAATGATTAATTTTATGGCAGCCTTTATACACTTGGCTTGGGTTTAGGGAATAAATCACCACTTCATTTATTATATAGTATATAATGCACATTCAATTGTTTTGTTAACTAAACCGAGTAAGTCCACTTGGTGCTTTTGTGTTTTTATGTACTTTAGGTTAACCACAAAGCACTGCAAGACTTGACAACAAATACTGAAATTCTATTGTGTGGATATAATATCGCATATGGTGGCATGATGGTCGGGTGGCTGGTAAGGGTTGAGGGGTGAATAGTTAGGCGGTTGCATGGTATAGGTAAATTACATAACTTTAAAATGAAACGTATTTTATTTTCATGTTGGAGAAAAATTACAAAAAACTACAAACAAGTGTTCAAGGGAATAAAGAATAAAATCATAAACACATTCCACACACCAAACAGAGGCGTCCGTCCACTCTCCCATCTCTTCCAAATATGAAGTGTACACTTATTATTATATTATATTGCCTGTGAGAGCTAGCTAGCCATGAGCCAAATATGTTTTGAAATTGTTCATTCGTTCAGCTACAATATAAACCGTTATTCAACTGAACAACTGTGTGACTTAATATTTAGTTTAGTTTTTGTTTTGAAAGACGCCTCTGTTGAATGGTTGCCGTGGTTGTTGTGGGTTGTTACAGAACATGTGTTGGGGCGTTGGCAACGAATGAGAACAACAAATACAAGTAAAATACATAAAGCGGATTAAATCGTGAGTAAAACGGAAGTAACAACAAAATCTGGTGTATAAAAACAAAAAACAAAAAAAAAAGAAAATAATATAAATAACGTATAACATAACAACTAATACGCATACATACACACATATAAGATTATTAACAGCAAAACAACAACAACAACAACAGTTTGAGTTATATAAACAGCTTATAACTTAAAGACAACAACAACAAATAACTATTATCACAACAACTATTCTCCAGCCATATAAAATTGTTGCCAAAACCAAACATACACACACACACACACTTACATATTTACTTACTTACAATGCTTGCTTACTTTTTATGCTTATATATAAGTACATATATCATGTGCGTGAGTGGTGGAGTAGAGCAACACGTGTCATCTATTTAATACAGATTAAAAGATTATCAACTTTTATGAACCCTCCCGTTTGCTATGAGTTTGTTGCTTAAGCAGTCAAACTAGTAATTTTTGACTTATTTGCGGTATTAGGGAAGACTAGACAGAACGAGACACACACACACACATACATACATACATATGCACAGAAAAGTGCAGCAGCAGTGTCTCAAAAAAAAAAAAAAGAAATGTAACTGAAAACTACGTAAAGCTTTCGTAAAAGCCAAAACCCCAGTAAGACAAACTATGGCAACACAGCAGAGATTAAAATTTTCTACGAAACGAAACGAAATCAACAGAAATGAATGAAAAACAAGAAAAAAAAAAAGACCAAATGTAAAAAATTAAGTGTGGACATGGCACGTACCTTAGTTGTAAACTTTCACGTGGGATTGGTCGTAAGAAACGTTTATTTTTTTTGTTTTGTATATTGTGGGCATATCTGTTTTGCACATCCGCCTTTTGTAGATGATTGATTACTCTTCACTTTTGTGGGCGTGACACTATATACAAATTTGTTTATTTTTTAAACGACCATTCCACCTTAAAAGTCAAATTCTACCCAATAGGAATTTTTTTTTTTTTGGGAAATTGTGGGCGGGTTTGTGGCTGTACAACTTTATTCTGTGGCCATAATAATATTGGACGTGACTGTAGGCTGATTTTTTCCCATTTTAAAAAGGATCTAAAGATATTACAACTTTTAGAGGCGCGGATATACGGACATCATTAAATCAATTCAGATTTTCAGAATGATTTAAAAAAAAATATACACTTTATAGTATCTCTACATTCAGTCCATTTTCAATGTTGTTCAATGTAATTATAATAGAGACTGGTCATACAACTGGAAGAATATTTACCACAGACTGGTTCAAAAATTCATTAGTTGCAAATGGAATGACAAACTTGGTATACCGCCCACCTTATGTGGAGGGTATAAAACGATGATAATATAAGAATCATAGATTCTGTAAACATGTTTAATCATAATAATGCCAATCAAAAAAACCAAAAAAAAAAACAAAAAATTAAAATCAACATGAATTGGTGCAAAAACCAAAAGTGATAATCATTACTGCAAAAACCCACAATAATGATAGAGGAAGATTATGGTATAGTATGGATTTGTGAACGAGCAAGATCCTTCAATTATACTTAACAACAGAGATAAGCAATAGGTTCAAACATACAAATATAACAAAAACCATACATATAAAAAAAAAAATCATAAAAAGTTCAATTTTATTTTACCTTGATAGGAAAAGGGAGAATTTCATGTCAGAAAGACAAAAATCGCATGCATTAGTGTAAGTGGTAGAAAGTGGAGGAGAAAACAATTCAAACGATTCAAAATGATGTAAACAAGAGTAGCAACAATAACATTACGAATTATTGCAGACAAATGAACCATATATGGTGTAATTTGTTGAAGCCATTCCCAAACAACCCCGAAGCAAATTGATTTTTTTTTTTTTCGTTTCTTTTCTTTCCTCACTAAATATTGTAGTTAAAGTACACTTTGACAAATCAAGTTCATGTAAAAAAACACATATATAAACGATGAGTACGGATCGATTATATTAACATTTCCTAAAATATTTATTTATGATCCCCATCATCATTAGCCGCCGATTAAAGGTTTTTGTCCTGTCAGGTCTTTGGCCTGTTGCAAGAGAGAACGTCACATCCTTCAATCTTCAACTCGGCTTCTCCAACTTTGTACTTGATTTCTCACCGGAGTATCGGTGTTGGTCTCCAGTTCCAGCGGCGGAGGTAACGGAGTTGGGCGATCATTTTTATACCTGATGGGAAACATCGGCACAGTGCCATGCATTTATAGGAGACATCTCCTGAGTGCCGATGCTTTAAAAGGAAAAAAATCTTCATCGAACACCCCGAACACTTAGCAGTATCCATACTTCAGCGCGATAAAGAAACAAAGAGATTGTTATAGAAGTACAAGATGTGCGAGAGAGGTCTTTGTAAAAATACTTAGCCTCAATGTTGACAGATACTGATCGCAGATATTTGCGGCTGTACTTAGATAAATAAATTCTCGAACTACCAGGAAATTTTGTCACAACATACAAGAGATCGGACAGGTCATGAACCGTACACTTTGTCAACTAGATCCGAATGTTTCGGAGAATCACTTTCCTATGAATCACCGGTAAAACACCTTAAAAGTTCTCTCCCTTTCAAACTTCGCTTTCGTTCCCATTTTATTGAGAAAAAAGACAATTTTCTTGTGAATCTTTTGTGGTTACCAGCAACAATAATAAGAAATAAATTTTGCATTAAGTATTGGTACATACATACATCAGTGATTCTTATGCCAACAACAGACTAGATAGTTGGTTCATAAGAGGCAGGTTAACCAAAGAAAATAATACGATTTTTCTGCGTGCGTGGCCAATACACAATTGAACCAACTAACTTCTAAACAAACTAGTGGCTTCGGTGGCTATTATGTTAGATGCTGAAGTTGTTGCTACAACTCACAATACAAGTGAACCAACAACCTATTGAAATATTGAGAGACCACTATAAAGGAAAATGCCACATCTATGGATTAAAACAATGCAAAGTACTAGTAGACAACTTTTAAAATAGAAGAAGATGCGCAAACTTTCCAACACAAGGATTACAGAAAAACACACCACAACATAAAAGTAAGAACGAAATATTAGATTATCTTTGTGTTTGTATTCATTATTTATTCCATCTTGTCCTTTGTGAGGTTTCAAAATTCATTTCGGTGTATATTTCCATTGTAGGAAAGGTAGCAGTCATGTTTTGTGTCTGCTTAAATTTACTCTCAACTGTAGTAATTTAATGAAAATTATGAATGAATTTAATATGTTTAGATGGGACACTGGGAAGTTGTACAAGCGTTTATTATATTTATGAAGATGTTTGTAAACGGCAAATTGCCCGCCTCCCTTTAATTACGGCGATCGACTCAAAATCAAATTCGGAAGTGATATAACCGTGTCCGTCTGTCCAGTCACCTTTCTTACAATCAACCATCATATCGTAATCGTAACGGATCTGATTTCAAACCCTTCTCTCCCCATGTAAGGCTCTTTTTTGTACTCTTCCCCATATAACGCTATCAACACGGAATTTTCGTGACTTTCAAAAATTTCTTAAATTAGTTCAAATCTCTACAGAAATAGTTCTGATAACCTAGAATAATTTTTCACTTTTCAATATGATTATAAGCTGACTGCTCTAAAACAATTGCCAACCGGTTGGGTGTGAATGGAATCATAATACATTGAATCTGTTGGATGGGATTCTGCCATTTGATTGATATGAAAATTCTTGTTTGATTTCAAACTATTTCCCTCTGGTCATAGTTATGCAATAAAATACGAGTCACGTTCATTGTACCCTGAAAATACCAAACATTCCATTTTCTGATGCGTTGCGTTTTCCAACTAAACTTTAGTGATGAATCTAAATCACTGAAATATAAAACATTTGTATGTATGTATGCATACCTATAGATTAGCTAATAAAAATGGTTCTGCGATGCTATGGCAAAATTAGTTGGTTTTGTTGCTTCCGCAACTAAAAAAAAAAAAAAAAACCAAACAATAGATTGTTTATAACTCATGGGAGTAATAGTTTTCCTATGCCTTTCACAGTATTTTAAACGTACACATAAATATGTATATAAAGTAAAAATCAATATGTTGTTGTTCATCCCAAACCGTTATATACTGCATTCTATATAATGACAACAACATAGACGTGGTGTTAATAAAACTAATGTTTATTGCCGTATAACATACCTATAACGCTTTACACAAAAACCTATTGAAAATCATTTATTTATGTAAGCCCGCCACCATAAAATATGATTCTATGTTAATGAAAAACACGTTATAAGCTTAAAGCAAATATTGGATGCCCATCAAGCGAGAATGGCGACAAACTTGTAGCCGATTGTTAACACATGTTTTACGAATTTAGCCTCAGATAGTGTTTCATGAAATAGTTGCGATTTCCCTCAACCAATTTCCTGTATTCTTAGAATATAGGATAGACCAAAATATAATTATCAAATAAAGTCAGTAAAGCCTACTTACAGCAGCAGCAATTACAAGCAGAATGAATAATTTAACATGCTCCGGTATTAGTATACAGTACTACAATACAATAAAAAGTTTTTCAATCATTTTTAATTTTTATCAGAGAAACATATCAACCATAAAAATTACTATTATTGTTTTTTATTTCCATAAACTTAAAATGGATTTAATTTATATGCAGGAAGTATTTTTTATGAAATATTTATTCTCAAAAAAAAGGGTAAAAAAGCCTATTTTTAGATGACACCAAATATAGAATACCTCCTAACCATTTACAGATAGAAGAAAACTCTATTTGAGTTAAGCCAAATCTTAAATACCCTCCACATCTATGTAGATGTACATCTGACTGACGCCTCCTTCTAGATGTTGCAAACGGAATGACAAATTAGTATGCCCCCATTTTATGTGGAGGGTATAAAAACGACAATTCTTTATCATCATTCTCAAAATTTGGATTGAAGATATTCAATTCCACTTTCATTAATTTCAATAAAAGTTTTTACTAATCTTTAATAAATTCACGCAAATTTTTGATGATATGTTCAATTATAACAAATCTCGATTGGGTAAAATATATATATTCCCCTGATTCCACTTTAAAAAATTAAAATCCATTAAAAGTTTTCCTTGTTTTAAGTTTTATTTGAAAATTATTGTGAATGTGATTTTTACGTTACGTAGGTAATAAGAATATTGCATGTTAAATGCGCGATTGCTGAAAGATATAATAATAAAAATAAATTGTAAAACACTGACCAACCTTTTGACTAAGATTTTACTTTAGTGTGAAAATCAATTGATGTCGACGAAGTATTTCGTATGGCTCATTAAAAATTTAAATCAATACTTGTAACGCACTTCAACGGGAAATCGTTAATACGTGAACATATGCGAACATAAAAGTTTGCGCTGTATAAAGAGGAAATCTAAAAAGAAAACAAGTAAGAAAACTCTAAGCGGCTTGGCCCGAATCATAAATGCGCTTTTTACCTTAATATACAATACAACCTGTGGGCGTGATCGGACGTACTAACGAAAATGTTAGATCGTCTCAGTAGTTGAAGCTAATCAAGATTGTATACACTTTTTAGAGTCTTCAAGGCTTTCTTCTGGATGTCGTAAACGGACTGGGAAACTTAATATACCCGCCTTCCTAAGGTGGAGGGTATAAAAATAGGAAAAGTAAAATAGTTGAATGGTATACATGCATGCACAATACAACAACAAGTTATTCAACGACCGACACCCCATATTCCAACGTAAATGTATTAAGCATTAACACTTCACGAAATTCATAAAACTAAATGATTATAACCCGTCAACAGTTTAACACATTCTTCTTCAGTTTGTTTTTATATTGTGTACCTTTTCATATTCTTATTACAGTTTTACTTCGTCGCGCGCATTGCCTTCTTCTTACTTCATATTCTGCAAATGTACGTGTTATATCATTTGTTATAAACAAGGCCAAAGTAATATTGTGCATGGACTGCTGCATGAGAGAATATGTATGTGTATGTATATGGTAGTGGAGGGTTAAAGGGGGGGGGGGGGGGGGGGGGGTGTACACAATTTCATTACAATTTTTATACTTCTTCGTAATTATAACTTCTTTTTATTACGCGTACTGTAAGTACTTTATACATAAGAGTTTACGTGGAAATGTTGTAAAAATATCCACATTCACACGCACACCCCACTTCAATTATCCGCACAGTGTTAACGTAGAAAAACAAAGTTTGTCTTGATCTACTCCACCCACTCGCACAAAACCAAACAATTGTATGTATGTAGTGTTATTGTAATTGTTGCTTTTTGTTGCCGCTGCTGCAGTTTATATCACTTGAGTGTGTTGGGAGGTGAAATTGCCATACACAACGCAAGAATTTATTTTAAATTAAAAACAAAACGAAAAAGCAATAAGAAACAAGTGGAAAAGCTATAATTGGCGTAGACTATATTTTGGATGCCCTCCAGAATTGAATTGTAATTTAAAACATATATACGAAGCAATTGAGGGCTAAGTTACTTGGAGGCCCTAAATAAAAAAACAATAAAACTTGTTTGGAGACGTCATGAAATATTTAAGAATACAAACCCACAGAAGGCACTATTTTTATTATTATGTATAGGCAATCTGCTTGGCGATCTAAGGAGATGGATTGTGTTGGCCCATTTCCCCCCACCTAGACTTTGACAAAGCCAGCCTCTTAGGTTCTGAACTTGTTATTGAGCTTGAAGTCCAATGTGGCCACCAAACGTTTGATACCTTGCATTACAGGCGAGACATCACATAGAATGTGTTCGTCTTTTCGCAGAGCCTGTAGTCCAACGTTTCGTGAAGAAGCCAGTAGTTTACGAGTTTGACTGGAATATGTTAAAAGTCTTTGGGCCTGCCTTTAGCTGGTGCACTTGCTCCAGTGGCTGGCTGATTTTTCCTATGTGTTCCGAATAAGTTCCTTTATGTGCCTCCGAGCACAACATCAAATTCCTTAACTAAACGGGCTTAATCTCAAACTTTGAGGTTGAAAACTTGGACTTGCCTCAGACAGACATCATTTGTATGGACAGAACAATCCAATAATAATACAAAGTTACGAACTTATGTAGGCGCATAATATATCCTGTACTATGAAGAGAGTAAAGTATTAAGATGTAGCGAAATAACCAACGATCATAATGAAACAAAAAATGAAAATAAAAGTACAACGGAAACAATGGTAAATAAAGAGAATAACAGCGAACATTTTCATATTTTCCATAGTACAAATAGCAATTACATTAACATGCCTGCTAAACAATGCCAAAAACGATATCAAATAACTCACCAGGCAGCAACATATATTGTACCAAACACAAATGCGAACATACGTACGTGCGGATGAGCACGCAAGGCAATACAAACTAAGCAATATCTTGTCGAGTCTCAAAGGCATCGTTTACCACACTTTATACCAACACACAATATATGTATATCAGTTATTTATATGCTGTTGTTATTTTATATAAATTAGAATGTATTGTAGTACGTTCCAATTTTTATATGCGACACATTAGATGGGGTGCATACTATAAGTTTATACAATTCCATTAAGGAGAGACCCAATACTGATTCGACATTTTTCGCTATTATTCACGATCTCAAAACTGCACATATTGAACTGAAATTTTGAACAGATAATTTTCCCCAATTAAGGGAATTCTTTAATTCAGATTGTATATATATAAATAAACGGACGCATTTAAGGCGAAGTTTGGCTCAGAATTATATTTTGTATCAAGTATTTCAACAAAGTTTATGGAAGTGCAAAACATTTATGATATTAATTTATACAGATTTTTCCAAGATGCAACTGAAACGTCTTAACATGATCTATGTGAATGCACAGTCATCGGCAATATTAGGTATCGGATTTTCAGAAAGCATTTTGCCCTTTACAAACTCATTATCGCAGCTCAGAAGAAATTTTATAAAATCCCCTACACTTTAGAGCTGAGAACTGTTAGAAGAGATATTCGACTGGTGTTGGATTTTGGAGTTGCATTTCACGGTCTCAAAAACATTTTAGTGCTCGGAGCCCAGAAAGCTAGAGAGATTTATAAAATTCCTTTAGCTCTTAGACACAATAGATTTCGTTGGATTGATGAATGAACTTATTCCATTGTATTCTACTTTTCAAATAGGTTTATATGATACTCACATATAAACCATCGCTATATTTAATTTGAAAAAAACGACTCTTGGATATTGTATACTGCCTGTCGAACTCTTTAATTTAGCATTTATTATCCATTATCCAACAGGTCTTGAAGATAATTTTGTGACAGCCTTCATCATACTCTACTCTTTAATCCTTATAACGAATAAGTATTTAAAGAAATTCATAATTTGTGGCGACCGTCATTACAAATAAACCACAATAAAGACTCGACTCTGATAGACAAGGAACTTATCCCTTTCAAGCCAATAGAGATAAAAAAATTTTATTAACAATTTTTTTTTTTAATTCATTGCAGATCACCATTTTAAGCCTCTTAAAGGAAATTATCTGTACCAATCCAGATTGAATGACGTTTATTTTTTTTTAAATGTAGTAAAAATCGAAAACTTTTTTAAGTAAGCAAGTTCTCAATGTTTTAGCATAAATTTGTATAAATACATAGAATTAAAGTGCATAATAGGATGTAGGAAAAGAGGCAGAAGGAAAGGGCAAAATGGATGAAAGACAAAACTTTCTACGCTACTGTAACTTCTTGTGGAATTTTCTAATTAGACTTCTTGCGTTTTTCTTATACAAACTTTTTAAGATTGTATTATACATATATATTACGAAAAGCATATAGAAAAAAGTTGAAGATTTACATACATATATGAATGCATAACCAACGTAGTATATAAGTGTGACCATACATACGCATTTTGTAAAAGTTTGTCGGTCCTCCCACTTATTCAAAAAACTAGTTAGTAGGTTTATATATATATTTTATTTGTTATGTTACATACAAGAGTGACAAAACCTGATGAATGAACGGAAGTGGAAGCAATGAATGGAAATGAAGGAAAAGGAACGTAACGTATAAAACTTTGATGGATTCTTACTTCACTTGAGGTGCCTAACGAACACCTTAACGACTTTAGTCAAAGCAAAAATATGAGCAATAAAACTAAATCCAATCGAATTAGAAATGAAATGAAAGACTGTCTGTTAGGCGAAGATTTACAGCAACTTCGTGTTAATTATTGTACGTACTCCTCATAAAATAGGGGGTATACTAAGTTTGTTATTGCGTTTGCAACACCCAGAAGAAGACGTTTATATATTTTTGATCAGCATCAATAACTGAGTCGATCTACACATGTATACCCATGTGTCCGTATGTCTGTCTTTTGTTGGCTGTGACAATGCCATAAATTTATAGATATTGAGCTGAAATTTTGCATAGAAACTTCTAATTTATTGATTTTAGGCGAAATCGATCAGAAGCTATGCCCACAATAAACAAAAATCTATTTAGCTGCCTCAAATACAATTACCCAAAAACTTTTTTGTGGAGAATGTGACGCATAAGTTGACACGTATTATTTACACTGTTACAGCGCATACTCCGATACTTGCCACGCCCTTTTTTGCATATAAACACGGAGGGTATTTAAGATTTGGCAAAAGCTAAATTTTTATGTTTACTTATTTTCTAAATACATACTTTACACCGACTTTGAATGGACTTGGTAATCGTAAACATCAAAGGCAGGCACACAAACATAGCGTAAAGAAATACCTTGTCACGTAAAAGTTTTCCTTAATTTCTTTCTTAGTTTGTTGACATATTTTTGAATCATAGTGAAGATATACTAAGTTTATCATATCATTTAGAACAACTCGAAGAAAACTTTAAGGATGACACAATGTATATAGGCGGAGGAGATAAGGAATTAAGGTACATTACCCGTTAAAAAAAATTGTTTTCTTTACATGTAAAGCTGTCGAGTATTCCATATTTATTGTAACTCAACTATAGCTTTATACCACTTGTTCGTTCTTACATATATTTAGGCATAAATATTATGCATAGGTATTAGATTAAGGTTAAAGTACTGAACTTTTAAAAAAGTTTTCATATTTCTTTCACACAAAATACTTTTAATGAAAACGAAAGAAAACTGTTAACTTCTTAACTACTTGGGTGAAGAGTACAGTTTGAAAAGTTTGTGTGAATTCAGAATCACTTTCTGAATCAATTAAACTTGTAAAATTTTAAGCAAACAAAAGATCACATTTTTTAGATATTTCGATAAATGAACCGACCGAATTGAACAGTTAAAGAGAGCCTTTGACAAAAGTTTCTTAAAAATAGTTAATAATTTAATAATTGACTGTACGTAATAATAAACCGGAACGACCTATTTTTAGAACCCCTTGCCCAATAAAATGTGAACCAGAATCTTAAATCTAAATTGATTTAAGCATGTAAACATATCCATTCCATTCCATCTGTCATAATTTGTCTTGACAGTAGGGCGACAATTTTGGTTCTTCACTCCCACAAAATTAAATGTAAATACGTCAACGAATGCTCCAACTTTCTAGCAAAAACTCTACAGCACAGTTTCATCATCATCTGCTGCTGCAGAAACAGATTGGTGTACAAGAAAATGAGATAACCGATGAGTGTGCAAGCATTGGCGTAGACAATCAAGGCAACAGAAGGACACTAAAAGTAAGATTTTCACTTAGAGAACTTATAAGTCGTATTGAGGCCGAAACAACAAGATAAACCAACCACTAAGCAATTGTGAACTATCCCGCAAACTCTGCCTAAAATTAAATAGACGAAGAACAAAGAATCAGCTAAACTTGAACATGAACAGAGTAAAGCCAAAGATGCTGACGTTGCTGGGGTGGCTCCCAATGCTACCAATTATGCATAATTTTTATTGTATTTTGCATTTAAAACTTGGTTGATCCATTTTTATTGATCAACTTTTTCATCTTGACCATGACATTGTAGAGACTTTTGCGGATGTTGCAGAGATGAAGGTGAGGAGGAATTTGTTAAACATTTGGTCTGTAAATATTCTGCTCTTTAGGAGAAGCGACACA
Source organism: Ornithomya fringillina (assembly GCA_963978525.1). NCBI lineage: Eukaryota > Metazoa > Arthropoda > Insecta > Diptera > Hippoboscidae > Ornithomya > Ornithomya fringillina. The sequence goes on from OZ021690.1 coordinate 3,788,175, forward strand.
AAACTTTTGAATGCAGATTTCCTGAAGATCTGAATACATTTCATTCTGGTTATTATGGTTAAAATTCTTACGGGGAATAAGAATGGGCCTTTATGGCCTTTGAGAGCTGCTTACACCTAAACTAACCGTCCGTCTGTCAGTGCAGTGTCAGTTCTAATTACAAACTAAGAGATTCATTGGCGATCTTTTCTTGTTATTATACTTATTTTATTTATGTTTTAGCGTCGCTGTAACTTTTGCAACAATCCAATATATTCCGCAAGCATTCTCAAACGAACATTTGCGGGCTTAGCTATGGAAGTGTCATATAGTTTTGTACAGATAAACACTGCTTTCATATTCACATCTTGTCACGTTGTCATGACGCTCCAGAAACCTATTAGATATGCCACGAACAAAAGTTCTTCTACCAATCCATTCCATTCCATTCCTGTCCTTCCTTTCCTTTCTTTCTTTTACATATCTTCACCATCTGGCTTGTGTGCCCTTTGAATTTGTGCGAGACTCTTGTAACGAACTCTGTTAAATATGTACATATATAAATATTTAAATATTATCTATATGTATGTATGTATATGTATATATACGTAATGTGTATATAAGTGTAATCTTATGGGAAATGTAAGCGTGACGCCTTTTTTGCCTAAAACATATTTTACACAAACATTATGAAACATTTAAATAAGAGTGCTACAGTTCAAGTCGAACACTGAATAGTCCTTCAAGTGTTATTTAATAGAAGGCAAAACTCTTTTATCGATTGGTTACTAACATATTTTTGTATTCCTTGGCATTCTTGTATAAAGTGCAATAAAAATGGAAAAGTTTTGAAAGTAATGTGTAAGTGAAGAAAAAGATCTCTCAAGAAACTATTTAACGGATGCTCATCGTTTACGCGATTACTGGATAACCCATTTTTGAACCATTCCAGCATTCTCGCGCTATAATATAAACGATAAAATCACGGTTTATTAACTTAAAAGAAGATTTCCATGTAGATTTGAATGTCTTGACTTTAACAAGTTTTTCTCGAGAGTTATTGTTTCCTGTTGTATTTTGCTGAATATAGAAAATAAGCTGTAAAAAACTGCCACCGCCAAAAAATACAAAAACCAAAACTAAAACTAAAACCAAAACGAACTATAACTCTTTGCTTATAAAAACCGCACAAGAAATAAAGAACAATTCGTTTTCCGTTTATAGTTTTTTTCTTTTGTTAACACACACACATATACACAAACACATTCAAACATATGATTATATATAAGTAAGCATCGAAAATTGCAAAACTGTTCAACACGAGTACACTTACCATATAAAGGGGGTCAGGATTCAAAGAGATACGCTGTTGTTTTTTCCTTTGTGGTAAATGGATTGTAAGAAAAACAAGACAAAATATGCAAAACAGTGTAAGAGAACTTTACTTTGCTTAAACCAAATCTTAAATACCCTCCCACATATACCTACAAGCGGTGGGCGTGACAGGTACCTCATTACAACTTCTAATAGTGTTTGTATTATCAAAAAGTTGAGTGTTACACTGAATTTCGGATTTTAGTAAATTGTGGGCGTTTCTGTGATACGATCGCTCTTATTTTTGGTGTATCAATGCCGATTGTGGGCGTAGCTATTACACGATTTTGTTAAATTTAAATAACGATCAAACAGACAGAAGCACATTATCCTAGACGGTCCTATCTATATCAGCATTTTTATAATGATCAAGAAAATAATACTTTGTACAGTTCCTGACGGCATAACAAACTTTGAATAGATAGTGGATCACTGAGGTAAATAATATTAAAACTATACATTTTTAGCTTAGGCTACAACTTAAATACCCCTCTACATGCGAATAGTGGTGTGGCAAGTACATAATTAGGTCTCCTATTAGGATTTGTAATGTCTAACAACTAAAAAACAACTTTTACATTTTATAAGGTTTTTTTTTCTAAATTGTGAGCATGTCTGTTATCCTATAACGCCCATATTAAACATTCCAAATGTAATTGTTAATATTTATACCAAATTTAAACTTTATAGGTCATTTTTTGTGGCAGATAAATGTCGATTTTTATCGACTATGAACGTGACCCTTAACCGATTTTCCCCAATTTATTCAACAACTTGCAGTAACAACAAATGTATGTACAAAAAGGTGAATTTTTTTATTAATGTCAATTTATTTTTTAAATGAGGGCGTGTCTAATACATATTTGGAAATATATTTTTTCTCTCTTCACTACTTTCGTAAGATGGCCGTGAAAGGAATTCTCTTTTTTTTTTTAATTTATGGTTCCTATAAAAAAAAGGTTGCCGATCACTGGTTTGGATCAAGCCTACGTTTAGAAATTGTTTTCTAATATACTGCTTCGATTGTATAGATGGAGTCTTAGTAGCGATTATCCCTTTATGCAGCTTGATATTAAAAGTACAACGCAAGTTTACAACAAAATGAAATATTTTTAGTATTACTCATAAAAAGTCGAGGGCGCTCCCCTTTTGGTGTTATAAACATTATACACTTGCTGCTGACGGCTGCTATACAATAATTAAAGTTAAACATTTCAATTACACGTACAATAAATGGCAGCTTTGTACATCCAAATAATACATTTTACATCTATTACGAATACATGCTCACTTTCATAAATTTTACACAACAATTTTATATGAAACATTATTCAATAACTTTTCCCATAAAACTGCGAAGTTTTTGTTTTTTGTTTTCTCTCCATTAACTTTTCTATTTTACTAATCAGTAACTTTTCCAGCAAGCATTTCACAATTCAATTTTCGTACTGTCGTACGTATGTCTTTTGTACCCAGATATATAAAGTTTGCTATTCCCTTTGCAACGCTCAGAGAAGATGTCGAAGCAGCCCTACAAAGTGTACTATATGTATGTTCATGATCATTAACAAAACCTGAGTCGATCAAGACATGCGTATGTCCGTATGTCCCTGTGGTCGCATGTTTGCCTGCTGTTAGCACTTTTACCATCCTCAAAAATTTTGAGATATTAATCTGAATTTTCGTAAGTAAGTATTTTCGGTCAAAATCCGCACCCACATTATCAAAAAATAATCTATCAGCAACAAAAATTGAGCTATACACTTGAAATATTTCCATTTAACAATGTGGCAAAAATTGGCGGGTCGCATAACTCACATGCCTACAATTTACAAAATACTGTATTTAGAGCAAAGCTCAACTTTTCCGTTGATACGTAATACATACATTATTAGAGGGCGCAATATATATAGATATCTGCCACGCCCATCGGTTTCTATGTGGTTGTAAAGGGTATTTAAGAATCGGTTTAAGCCAAGTTTAGTTTTTTTTTTTTTATTATTTCATTTAAACTTTTCATACGTTTTCATTCGCTCTCCTTCCCATCAACGGGTTGTTTTGATGAAACTTGTTTATGTGAAAGTACCGTGCTGCATTTTATCTGATCATACATACATACAGATGACAGAGTAAGTGTGTGTAGGTGCGTATGAAAGAAAGCATCAAATTAAGCTGGCAAATGTTTTCATTCATGTGAAAATTGTTCTTTTGTCAATTTAAATAACTGCTCGCAGAACATGAATGGCGCGTTTAGTTTTTAATAAAAAAAACTTCTATACGTATATATTTGCGTTTATAATATTTTCATACTCATAAGTATGTGTGTGGATGCAACTCTTACACCAACGCTTGTTTGTGCTTTTAACCGTTTTTTTTTTTCTTACTTTTTATGAATAGACACGAAGACCATAAACAGAAACTAACTCCTTTATAGATCTCCCCAAAGGTTTAACATTTTCATATTATTCCTTATTCTTTCGAGTGTGTTTGTGTATGCAAAAATGTAAAAAAATTAAATTCTGAAATAAATATTTAAAAAAAAGTAAGTAAAATAAATTTGGCTTAAACCAAATCTTAAATACCCTCAACATCTACATAAAAACGGTGGGCGTGGCAAGTATATGATATCGCCCTTTAATAGTGTGTATATTCCGTTTTAGATTGTGAGTCGAGATTTATGCTGAGTATGGTTTTTTGTAAATTGTGGGCGTGACTGTTATCCTAACAAGCTCATTTTTGGCACATTGATTAATAGGTAACTATATATATGTGTACCAAATTTCAAGATCATAGGTCAATATTTGTAGGAGATAAACATATTTAGATTGTGGGCGTGTCTGTTATACGACCGTGCCCATTTTTGCTACATCGATTAGCTTAATATCTCAAAATTTACACCCCTGAGAATGCCAACAACAGATAGACACACGGACGATCTAGACATGTATAGATCGACACAGTTTTCAACGCTGATCAAGAATATATATTTTGTAGGATGTCTGGCGCCTCCTTCTGGGTGTTGTAAACGGCACGGCAAACTTTGTATACCCCCCATGTTGTGTGGAGGGTATAACTAGAGTACAAATCGAAGGGCTACCACATAAACGTGTGTAAAAAACGAAAAGAGAGAACAGTCCGCCTGCCTTTACATTTCGGTACTAGAATACGGGACATAAGAAAATATAAACGAATCCATCTAGTGGTTGGGTAGTTTTGTTTAACTTGCTCACAACCAACTCGCACATAATTTGCATACGGTTTTCAAGGAAATGCTTATCATAAAAAACAGATTCTTCTGCCACTTATAAAAACAAAACCCAAAAAAACCAAGAAGCACAAGTTAAACAAAAGACATGGAGGAGCAAGAAAAGCTGGGAAAACTATATATAAAGAGTATTTAAAAAAAAAAAACAATTTGATGCCAATTGAAAAACTTTTCATAGCTTTTTCTTTTTAATGCAAAAAAATGGAACCATAAAACCATGATTTCACTCAACAATAAATAAATCATTTCATTTATTACAAGGGATAAAAATGAGAGCCTAGCAAATAACTAAACAACGTCCAACAAAATTAAACACGCACATAAAGCCGAAAACGAACTATTATTAAACAGTTTGCAATTACTCTTAACAAGCTTTTTTTCTTGGTTTTATTACTTTAAACAAGTGAGTCATTATACCCTCCACATAACATATACTAATCATATACGTAATATACTATTCCCTTCACTTAGCCACCTTGAAAGGGGTAGTATATATTTTTTACAGAAATTTTTAGTTTGCTATTTAAAGTAGGCAGAATCGGTTGGGAGCCACGCCCACAATTAAGAAAATCCCACCTAACAGCCACAGAAATTGAGCTATGTAGTTGAAATTTGGTATTTATAATAAATATCAATTGAGCTTCTCCGATAAGGTGTCAAAAGTAGGCATGGCCGGTTATCAGACCCACAATGTACAAAAACCTTTTTTAAAGCGGAATCGTGACGCATTACATACTCTATTAAGGGGTATAATCATGTATCTGACACGCCCACATCATATGGGAAATATTTTCCATTTGGTTTAAAGCAATTGTTGTCATATAAAAGTCACTTCATGAAAAAGTTTTACAAGGAGAATAGTTGTAAAAACGATTCAATCAGGTCCAATCAGGTTTGTGTCTTAAAGAAGATTTATTTGAAAATATAGCTTTAAATAGGTAAGGGTTCTAAAAATGGACCAATCATGTTTATTTTCAATAGTAAACGTTCTTGGCTCAAAAGACATCCCTCACCTGTTTACAACGTTTCAAATTTTAATTTGAATGAATAAAAAATATATACGAGTATATGTATATTATTTTATAAGATTACGGACGCCTCCATCCTATGTATAGGGTATACAAACCAAATATAAAAAAATCATTGCCAGTTCGGCTTCACATAATTAAGCTTTATGTGTCCCCTGTCCAACTGTTAAAGATGACATTGAACAATACACTCACCTTTCAAATACCGAACAACATTTGCATGTTGCAGCAATTTTTTTGGTTGATATTTGGTAACATGCTTAAAGGAGAAAAACTTGAAAATTATTTTACTTTTATGAAATGTCAAAACAAGAGAAAACAGCAGCAAATTGCTTGTTATGTACTTAAGGCGGTTATTAAAATCATTTACGCTACATGAAACAACATTTATTCAGCAGAAGGATAAACAAACAAGGACAAGTAATATGCGTTTGTGTCATTATACAATTTACACAATTTACACAATAACGACAGCTATCATAGTATGTAACAGTAACAAGAACAACAGGTCTTAAAAAATTGTGTGTATGTGTTGGCATAGCCGCAACAAATGAATAAGCAGTAGCATTATGAAAGGTATAATTTTACCCTAAATAGAAGCCAATTTTTTTTTTTTTGGACCTAGAATTTGTTGTTGAACTTAACACATACTGTTGTGCTACATGTGAACGTGAAAAGAAAATGTGTAAAATAAACTAAATTTAGCTTAAGCCATTACATAAATATGCTCCATATGGAAACCGAAGGCGTGACAGGTATCTGATTATGCTTAAAAATATTTTTTAAATTTTCTATATATTACGTATCATCGTGCAAGTTGCAGTCTGTATTAAAAACGTTTTTTTATTTTATTGTGGGCGTGTCCGTTACCTAAACCCACCCACTTTTATTACTTTAATGAATGGGGTATTTTTAAATAAATAAGTTCACATATCAACTTCACATCTTGACATTTTTGCGGTCGATTGAGGTCGCACCTATTAACCAATTTTACCCATTTTGAATAGGAAATTACCAATATGAACCAAATAATCCTGGGATCCTAAGCATTCACACATAATAGAAGACAGACATACGGACATTATTAAATCGACTCAGGTTGTAATACTAATCAAGAATATATTGTATAAATATAATATATTTTTTTATAAAAAAGATTCTCCGACGTCTCCTTCTAGGAGTTGCAAACGAAATGACAAACATCGTATATATTCTTTTCTTCCATTTGAATGTAAAGGATAAAGAGAAAATGCAACAAAAAGAAAACAACAAAAAATAAAAAAAAATTACAAGAAAACAGCAGGAAACTAAAGTTAATGATAATGACCTAAGGTTAGAAATCTAACTTGAGCTTAGCACATTACAAAATTTTGCCATGAACAAGTTTCTATTGTATTCGTATTCTATACCAATAGAAGAATTAATGTAATGGATGCAAAGGATAGTGTAAATGTTATAGTTGGTTAAGTTTAAACATTTAATACCCTATAATGCTTAGATCTTTAATAAAAGCTATAATTTCAGTCAGTGCCACATCTTTCTAAGCAAATGGATTCTAAATCTTAAATTAATTAATAACCAATTTATCTTAAATTAATTAATAACAAGTAAAGTAAACGTAAAATCTTCAATATCCTTTGCATCTATATTCAAAATGTGGGCGTGGCAGATAGGCGATTACGTTCTTGAATACGTATAAACTTTCACGTTGAATTGTGCACAAAATTCAACATTTTTGTGTGAACTGTGGGCGTGTCTGTTAACCAATATCGCCCATTTTTGACACATCAACGGATGCTCTAATTATATATAAGTATATTTTACCAAATTTAAACTTTGTAGCTGAATTGTTTTGTCTACTGTAAGCGTACCAGTTGATCGATTAAAATTATTAAAACTTTCATATTTTGCGAAGCCACGCCTCTTTTATATCATCATAAATTTTCCAATTTTTATAATTTTGAAAGGGCCAGGTTTCAAATTATGCTCATATATATAGTAGGGTCTTATGTGGTTCCCCAATATGATCCAATTCGGTTCAATTTTAAATTCGACCACAACTTGGTCGTTTTGTAAATAACAAAAAAAGAAAAAAGCGACTCATAATAGATGAACAAACAGCTCCTTGTATTCCGTAATACCATTGATAAGTTTTTGAAAGGAATTGCAAACATTGCAATTTCTCCCAATTATGCTTACACTGCTCTTACCGATAAATCAACCATATTTAATGTATTTAAACAACAAGAAACAAATTCTTCTATTTAACTTAATTTATTTTACTTATACCACATCTCCTTACACCGGTTGCAATTATAGAGAAAAGAAACTAACTAAAATTTCCCAAAACTTTCTTATAACCATTCATGCGTATTAAGAGAAGTGTATTTTTCTAAAAAGTAGAAGAAGATACTATGAAGTACCGTGTCCCCTCAAAAGAAACTTTTTAACCACTCAAAGTTTTATGCAGAAGAGTAACAAAACGTACAAGCTATACTTTAATATCAATAAGACAGACGGAAAGCCTTATACAATCATAGAGACATATGGCATTAGATGATGTTAGCAAGGGTAAGTAGTCGTTGACACGAAATGCAACAGTTATTAAGTTAGAGCGCTAATTTTACACACAATCGAAATTTGAATATCATCAGACCTGGGACAAGCAAGTTGACGGCGACGATGACACAACTTCAACAAAGACAATCAAATAAAGTATTAAATATAATTTCCGGATGAAATTGCATAACATTGTATAGAACAACGGACTCTTACGTGAACGATTTCATATTCAAAGTATTCAGTGGTATGAAATCTAGCACCAAACAAGTAATAAAACTAAATTTACTTAAAGCCAAATCTTAAATATCCTACACCACCACCTTTAAGGGGCGTGGCAAGTATACATATTATATGTCAACTCATTTGCTTTAAGTATAATTTTTTTGTAAATTGTGAGCATTTCGGTTATCCAACCACGCCCATATATTGGTATATCGATGGAAGAGCCAAATATTAATATGTGTACCGAATTTTGATTTCGTAGCTCAATTTTTGTGAGGGATTTTTTTGATGGATTTATATCTATTGTGGGCGTGACTTTCAATCTATTTTTGCTCAATTCAAATAGCGATCTGTGTACACAAACTAGAAAGAAACTGCACATGCTTTATCCAACTTTAATTATAGCAATCGGTTCAGCCACAAAATTTGAATTTATTCAACCATGTCCATCTGTCCGTCCCCGCAATGATTTTGTAATGAGACCTACAGCTGGCATTTTTAATATTTCTTGATAAAATTTAGCACAGCAATGTCTTTTTAGCTTAATATTTGACCCCGATTAGACCATTTTTAGAACCTCTTTCTTAATTAATTAAAGCATAACTTATGGAACTAAGTAGTGTAGGATATTAAGTGATCGGGTAGAATCGACTATAAGGTATTTTACATTTTTACAATACGAATAATAAAATATTTATCCATTATTCAAGAATATCTCTCTATATTTTTTACCCTACTTATAACATGGAGGCATACTAAGTTCGTCATTCTGTTTGCAATACCCAAAGTATTTAAATTCTTGTCAGCATCAAAAATTGAGTCGATCTAGAGATGTGAGTTTGTGTGTCCTATATTTATAACCAGACTTCTGGTTTCAACGATTTTGTGAGTGTCCCTAACATGTGATCTGGAAAAATCATATGTAGACGTGGAGGGTATTTAAAATTTAACCTAAACCAAATTTACATTTTTTACTAGTTTTTATCTTCATCTTCTCATCTATCTACTGTAGTATAGTCAGCGAAACAAAACCAAAAAAAGAAATGTTGTATGCCGGTCATAACTACTGTTAAAACCTTCACATGCGATTTATCTGATTTATGTAACTTTCTGCAACTAATTTATCTTGGGGTGAACAAAAAAGGAAAGAGCCCCAAAAAAAAAACACCCGTGAATAAAGGAAAATGAAGAAAAGCCAAAACAAAAACAAAATAAATGCAGAAAATAATAGAGAAGCAAGTAAACAAGTTATATATGGATTAAGTCAACATTTGAACACCTAAAAAACTTATTAGTGGCTTTAAGTTAAGTCTATTAATTGTAGGCGTGGTTAATTTATTACTGTATAGATCTTTAATGAATGGAACTCACCAACTTCACTTTAGAACATAAAATCAAATTTGAAGGAACATTTTTCTTCACTACTTCTACTTTTAAGATGACCGTGTCCTTTGATAAATTTTAACTTCCATGCAAAAATCACCAATTCTTGATTCGCTGTCAATATTACACATATTGTGCATACAGATAGACAGACGGACACAGTAACTTTGAATCAAACCTTAAAGCTGTTACAAAACGTTTACATATCAAAGGATTCTATATGTGCAAACATTTTGATTAAGTGAATGTACCGCCGACAAGTGGGTAAACAAGCACTCTAGCAATGGAAGAAACCCATTTAAAACCTTTGTAAAGAAAATAGATTAAATAAATGTACACATACAATATAGAGTGTAGAATGCATATATAAATAAAAAGAACACACATGCATGAAAAAGATATGTATTGTGTTTGATAAACAATTGAAAAAGTTTGTCCAAGTTTCTATCAGCTACTGCCCCACACAAGTATAGCATACAACCAGCTACTGGTCAACATCAATTCTAAAAGCACAATATGTTTTCTAACTATTGCTATAATACAACTTCAACTTGGAAATCGCGCTTTAAAGGCAAGTACAGCACCTAGAAAAAAAAGAGATAAATTTAAAATTTATTGAAATCGATACATGTAGCTTGATCATTTTATAACCCACATTTCAGGGTATCCTTTGATCCTTAAAACAATTCACACCAAGTATAATTTGTTTCATCATTCTTGCCCATTTTTTATGGAACTATACGTATACCGTACAATGCACTATCACAGTATTTATTTAGCAGTTCTATCATGCTTCTGAAACCTTCTACCATCCGAAGTCTTAACCTTTACATCTGATGTTCTCAAATTTTAATTGAAATCGACATCATCCTTAGAGTTGTTACAATTACAAACAATTGTAACTTGGAACACCTTTATATTAATAACAATTTTTAACAAGCCCACTGCCAACTGTTAACTGCTTAGTTGCATGCAACATTTGCATTAAAATCTGGACAATTTTTAATAACTTTATAAGAAGGCTCAATTATATATATGCCACGCCCACAAGTTACTTATAGAAGATATCCTAGACTTGCCCTTAACCAAATATACCTTTTTTTTAATTATACTTTGCTTACGTTTTATAAAAAGACCACTGCGGGACACACCGACGGTCTTAGGTGCTGATTAACAATGAATGGTGTCCCCGGAGTCTTTTTATATTACATTTGACTTTGATTATTACACTTTTATAACTTCAAGATATTCTTGAAGTTTGGATATATAAAATTTAATTCAATATCTTGATGTGTTTACGAGAAAGTATGCCAACAGCAGACATTCAAGAGGACGTATAAAAATAATGTAACAAAATACCATTTAGTACAGTGAAAATTCTTCGAATGTACTCCCTCCCTCTCTCTCTCTCTCTCTCTCTCTCTCTGTCCTTTCTTTACCTTCAGTCATTGCTCTACATACATAATGTATTCGATTGTATTGGCTAAAAATTCAACAACAACAGATAGAAGCAGAATTGTAAATGTTGTTATTTCAGCCAAAAAATTGTCGAAAAAATTTATTACAATACCGTTAAAAGAAGTAAGTATTGGATAATAATGGTATCTACACACACACTAAAAAACAACAACTATACTTAAATCATTGTTGTTGTAGTGTTGTTACACAATCATATTCCAAGTATACTTGTTACCGTAACAAATACGAAACGGAAAGTGATGTCACTCTATAAGTATTATAATGAACGAAAAGTTTGTCGGTAGAAAGTACGATGAACATTTTAAGAGTATTAGGTAGACCTTTTTAACAGTTATCTATTTTGATATTCTGAAGGGTATACTAAGTTTGTTATTCAGAGAGGACAGACAAAGTATATTTATATCCTTAATCGGCATAAAAATATAAATTCGTATTTCCGCGTATCTGTCTCTTACGCTCACTGTCGAATATTGCGATATAATGAATTGAAACATGTTTTAAATAATCTTAGTTCTTAAATTTAAAATAAATCAAATCGACCATGCCCACAGTTAACAAAAAAACTGTCGCATCCACAAAAGTATCACCAAAATAGATTAATTAATGGATATGTACATGAAGCGTCCGGACGTGGCTCTTGACTGATTTTCCCATTTTTTTCTAGAAATATATATAAAATAGAAACTAAGTGCGTCTGAACAAAATTTCAGCAAATTTTGCGACCGTTTAAGTGCCAACAACACATGCAAGCACAGACATATTTGTCTAGATTGATTCAGATTTTTTTTAATGATCAAGACTACATATACTTTGTAGAGTATTCGAGGTTTCATTCTGGGTGTTGCAAATGGATTGACAAACTTAGTATACCCCCCATCTTATGTGGAGGGTATAATAATGTTATAATCATATGTTCTATTCCTGTGCGCATATATGTGCATACATACATGCTTATGTTTGCGCCCTTGTACAGAACATAGTATAGAATTATGCTGTAAAAAAAAAAAAAGAGAAAAAAAAAAACTTTTATGCAATTTACATTATGTTGCATTTTCATCCACATCCGATGCATTTTCCCTCTCTCGCTGTTGCTACCACTTTTTTATTATTATTATAACATTTTGTTACAATAACAATAACAATAAGTAGCAGCAGCAATAACAACAACAGCTATAATGGTGCGAAAGTATTTGCTTTCAGGCAGCGACAACATTGTTTTCAAAATGAAATTTATGCAAAATTCTCCGCACAAGTAATAAAATAAAATATGAATTATATCACAGCATGACATTTATGAATTGTCACTCTCTATGTCTTCTGCAACCCCTTCGTTTCACTCTCTTCACGCAGCCTTCTATGCATATTTGCACTTATGTTGGATGGGTACAGCATTGAATATTAAAGAATATTTCATGCGAAACGATAATTGTGTATTTGTTACACTTATGCTCATACAGATACAAACATATATTTAGCAGTTAGCGTATTTGTAAATGCGGCTTTACTATCTTCTATTTGCATATATCATAAGAGCCATTGTACCCTATATAGTACCGTGTTTACGTATAAAACTTAATGAAGGCATTGTGAGCGAAAACGGTTCTAACAAATATATCCATCGATGTAAATACATATGTAGAGGGTTGGTGGAGTTTTAATATCTATAATTTAAATAATAACCAACGCTGCTCATGTGTATTGATGTTGGGTGCGTTGCGTTAATGGATTAAAATAATTTGCGGTCTATTATATTTTTACATATTTAGTTGGAACGTACAATCGTTTAGTTGATAATTAGTTTAGACAGAGCAGCTTAAGTATAAATGAAATATTTTATTAAAAGAAGTCACAGACACCCCCAACACAATACTTTGGTGTAAGCTAAATAGACATTTGACTATATTTGACATATATATTCTTCTAAACCACATTAAAATCGCAATCATGTCCGTCCTTAAACCGGCCTGTTGTACGCCTGTTGTTCACCTTATTTTAAAGTTATATACAAATATATTTAGCTTTTACATATAATCAGATTAGATAAAAAGCCACGTCTACTATCGATAAAATTACTTAGAGCCACAAAAATACAACTGTTGAAATTCAGTACATTTAAAATATTTACAATTTACTATGTTTTTCAATATATTCATATATCAGACACGCCCATAATATACAGAAAACTCTTTTTCCGGTAGAAATTAATGCAACCCATACTGTACTGTATAAAGATTATTAAAAGAGGTCCCAATTTTATACACGCCATGCCCCCATTTGTTATGTATATATGGGTAAAGGATGTCCCAGATTTGGTTTAAACTAAATATAGTTTTTTAATAGATGTTGTTGGGGTGTTGGTGCTGCTGTTATTGTTATTTTTGCTACTCTTGTTGTTGTTGTTGTTGTTATTATAATTTTTTTTTTTTTTATTATTTAGTTTAGTTTTTAGTGTAAATGTTAATGTTAATTTTTTGTGTTGTTGTTTTTGTAATATGTAGCAATTCTTATAATTGTTCGTATTGTTGTTAACATTTAAAAAGTTTTAATTATTGTTATTTTTTTTATTTTTTTGTTATTATTATTGTTGTCGTTGTTGTAATTGTTGCAATTATTATAATTGTTGGTATTGTTCTTAGCATTGATATTAATAATAGTTTTAATATCGTAGTTTTTGTTATTGTTGTTGTTATTGCTCACTGATTCATTGTCACATTCGTACTTAGTTCAGTCTCTCCAACATGTAACATGTGCTAACGATAATTAACATTTCTACATATTTAATAAAACTTTTCCAACCAACTACCCTAAGTGGCGTAATTGTCAAAAACTAAAACTGTCGTTAGCAATAAAAGTGTTACGACCCACTCGAATGAATGAAAATTATTGTCGCGTTAATTCAAACCTAAATTGATGTATGTATGTATTGTTAACATTAGACAGACAATGCACGCCTTTGTAATTATAATTTATTTAAAGTTATTATCATTGTTACAATATAGTTAATGTAGTTAACGCATTTTCAGTGGTGCTGGAACCTGATTAATATGTATGCAGGTGCAGCCAAGTGTGTGCGTTATGAAAAGGGGAAATGACAAAAAAGGAAACTTTTTCACCAACATTTTCAAGTATTGTTTCTGCACAATTTAAGCGCTCAATTATGTTGAGATTGCATCGCTGAAAAATTGAAATTACAAAAGTTCAAAAAGTAGAATTTTGCAATTTTCGTTTTTCTCGTTCCTAGCTTTCTGCTTCCACTCTTTATTTGCTGGGTCGTTTGCATATTGTTTGTTTTTTTTTTTTTTTTTTTTTTTTTGTGTCATTTGGCATTGCTGACAAAGAAATGTCAAAACTTTTGCCTACACCCCCTCGTACATATCTAACGGCGTTGTCGAAATTTGTTGGTGAAATTTGTTTCACTTATACACGTAAATTTCTCGAATATTTCATAGACGACAGTAGCAGCAACAAATATGAAACCATAAGAAATTGCAACAATGTCTTCACCCCCCCCCCCTCCCCTCTTCCACCCTTTATGTATATTTCATCTTTATTACAACATAAACAATCTTTTGTAAATTTTATGCTTCATACTTTGCACAGCTTATAATATCATATCATATCATAACATAACAGAACATAACATATTCTCATAATGCACATTTTTTGCTTGTCTTACTATCATTTACATTTTTTTTATAACCTTCTTATCTTAAAAGTGAAAGGTATACTCAATTTGTCAATATGGTTACAACTGACAATGAGAACAGAGTTTCAGATCAGAATCAATGTTCGTGTGTCTCTGTATTCGTTAAACGTAAAATATGACTAAAAAAAATGACGATTTTAAGATAAAATTTCATTCACACTTTACTAAATCCATGTAGGCAGTTTTCTATTTAAGAAATGGGAGAAATTAATTAAGAGTCCTGTCCACACTTTTAAATTGATACTTAGTAGCGCCTCTATATAACAACGTGTAGAAAATGGGTGGGATCAAAAAAAAAAAAACACGTTCACAATTTATAAAACAGCCATGCTGTAAAAATATTTTAAATTGAAGTTTATTACCTAGACACATACCTATATGGACTCTAACAATGGACAGAATATGAGCGAAATAAAAATAAACAGACATGCCCACAATTTACAAGAAACTCTCTTCAAAATACATCACTTTAGGTAAAATATTTCATTTTATATGTTTTGTTTATATGCCACGCCCACAAAAATGGAATAAATTAGTAAAATCTGCGCCCACAAATATGTATTAAATTCGAAATACATCAGTTTGGGCAAAATATTTCATTTTATACGTTTTGTTTATATGCCACGCCCACAAAAATGGGATAAATTTAAATTTAAATTTTGTACACATTTTTATGTTGAATTCTAACAGTTTGCAGAAAATGGACGGGTTCAGCAAAATAACAGATACGCTCACAAGTTTACATAAATATTATAAGATTTGCCACGCCCTTTAACATATTGAATATACATTTGTATTTGTAGGATATCCAAAATTCGTCTCAAGCTATAAACAAGTATTTTTTTCTCATTTGTTCTTGTTCTCATTCAATCTCATGTTTCTGCATATTTGGCAATATTTCTCAGTCACATAGTCACTTTTTGATAACATCACGACTTTTAGTAACAAATATATTGTATATTCTACAACAAAACACTCGCACCCCTTTTGAGCCTTGCTCGGCATGCCTTGGCATTTTTCTTCTTTTTACTCACTGTTTGTTGTCTTTTATTGTATGGAAAATTCATTTTCGTTAGTTAGTATTAGTTGGCTGGGTGAGTGGTGTGATAGTGTATTGCTTGTTCTAGTTAATTCCAATGCGCTTCTTTGCATAATTTATAACTTATTTACATTCTTATATCACACACATGCAAACACTAGCACCAGCACATCAGCACATCCATAGATACGCAACAGTAACAGTAAACTTATTCTTACACAATGTTTTCTTTTAACATTATCAAGTAGAATACATAATAGGCCTGCTTGCTGCATACATGTTAGTGTTATAAAAAAAAGAAAACTATATATATGTGTGAGACCTGCTTTTCGAATTAAGTTCCATTTCAAATTTGTTTTCGTGTTATGTAAAGAATATAAGCAGAGAAACAGAAACAGAAATAGAAACAAAAACAAAAATTCCCTCCCACATGGAATTACGTCAATGAAAAATATCCGAGAAATAGTTACTGTTGTGTTTTTGCCTCCCTCCGTATACACATGTTTCTGCCACTAAGATTATTACTATTATTATTGTAAGTGGGAATATGTAGTTGAAGTAAACCTGTACGTTGAGCACCGGAAGTCGTCTACTTCACTTATGTTCATATTTATGCCCTTCATTTAAAAGTGCAGTTATGTACGTACATTTCACATATTAACATATTTTTGTGTATTGCATACAACTGAACGTTCTTCTTTCGATCTTCATTCTACTCGTTGCCCACCATCGCATACAACGGGTTTTTCATTAGGGACATAACAATTTTGTATTTTAATACAAACGCATCCTTGAACGTTTTTCCTGATATACCAACGTCAAATAATCGAGCAATATTTAAAAATTATTAAAAAATTACTAACAGCGTTTATTTTAATATTCGATCGTAATATTCGTACCACCAGACAGTGTGTGCATACTATAGTGGATAAATTCGAGTCAAATTATTCACTATTGAGTGTTTCCGCACCAGTTGAAATACCAGAATTGAAATGCTGTTCAAAATAAGCCGATTCGGGAATCTCTCAAACCACATTGTGGCTAATTTTGCATAAAAATCTTTACTTACACCCTCACAAGATCACTTTAACTTAAGAACTGAAGCTTCTTGATTATTTGAAGCGTCGAAACTTCTCCGATTGGGTATCGCTAAAGTTTGAAGAAAATTCTTAATGTCTTTAGTGAAGAAGCTCATTTATGGCTTAGTGTTTTTGTGAATAAGCAATATAGGCATTATTGAGGAGCAACAAACCGACTAATCAGCTTCAAGAGTGATAGAGGTGTGGATTTCATACCGGACGTGTGATTGGATAATATTTTTCATCGAAGATAATTATCGCCAATAGAGTTCATAATATATTTAATGTAATATGTGTACTTTATCTGAAATAAATTTCAGTCCAATATCTCAATTATTGTTTATTTTATTTAAATATACAAATTATTTATATTCAGCATCAGCATAGAATTTATTTATTTATTTATATTATTATTATAATTTACCAAAACAACCAAGCAACTATGCAACCAAAGCAACTATTAAAAAAAGGACGATTATACTAAAGTAAACAACAAATGGATAATAGTAAGTAGTAGTAGTAGTAGTAGTAGTAGTAATAGCAGTAAAAGCAGTAGTAATAGTAATAGTGGGTTAAAAAATGAAATAAAATAAAAATAATGAAAAAAGCAATAAAGGTAGAATATATAAACGTTAGAATTAAAAATTCATTAATTAAAAGAAGAAGGTATTAATTAGAAGTTAGAACAGTGAGTTAATTTAAATGAGATATCGATTCAACAATTGACGACATAACTGCAAATATGTTAACTTTCTGTTTTTCTTAAAAACACAAAACGTGAGCATGGCTACTAATGCATTTATCATTTTCTATTACAAACAATATCTAACACTAGTTATACCTTCCATATAACATAAAAACCACACTAACTTTTTAATTCCGTTTGCAACACTTAGAAGGAAGCGTCAGAGACTTTACAAATTATATATTTACCAGATTAGCATCAAAATGAGAATCGATCTAGCCATACATGTTTGGGTGTCCGGGTGTCTAAGTTAGCTAAGGCATTGTTTTAGTAAACTTTGCACTCTGGGCGATGCGAATTCAAATCCAGCTGAGGAAAAAGGTAAAAGAAATTTGAAATCTGTCGTCTGTCGCGTCGGACTGGTAACCCACCGATCTTTAAGAATATTACCACGAGAGTTGTCGAGGTTGGTACCACCGCCATTTAGGATTCGACCTAAGCTAAATTCATTCTACTTTAATAGATCAATTTTTGCGACACGAGTATCTAAGAGGCAAGCAGCCAGATGATACTTAGATACTTACACAACGGATATATGTAGATAAACTAGACTAAGATTTCGCTAATCAACAATATTCTTCGGTACAGTTGCAATGGAGTTTTCACAATGTGAGAGAGAGAGTTCTATCTAAACCTACCTGCAATAACAATAACAACACTTGATATCAATAGAATTGAAAATTGCTTAACACGTAGTTGTGTGTTATAAATGTTTTGTGTAGGTTGTGTGTGACTTCATTGCGAGATGTATTGTATGAATGTGTGTTTTCCTTTTTAATTTAACTTTATGGCCGGAATTTAAAAATTTACTTGTTCGTAACAGAAAAAATGATAACTATCGTACATGCATCCATACCCACATACTTGTATGTACAATAAATTTATTTTTTTAGTTTTATCATGCATCCATGTAGTGTTAACGCCTTCTTTGGCAATCAGACATCAACGACAATAACAACAACAACAATAATAATAATAATAATAATAACATATCCATAGACATGTGAAGGCACACATACTCCAATATTCATTCACATGAGCAGCAGGCCATAGGATGCCTTCAATTGTGAAACCATTTTCATTTGTCAAAAAGAAAAATGTCCAACAAAAGAAAAAAAAAAAAACCCTAAGGAAAAAATTGTTTTGCGCTATAAACAATTGTCATGCATTTTAAAGTATAGAAGAGCAATAACAGCAAAACGTGCTTTACGCTTTTCATTCTTCTTCTCTCACTCTCTAACGCTCTGAACTCGTACATCGTGCAAAAAATCAACAACAATGAAAATACGAAATAGACAAAATAATATATTCGGACTACAATCGTATAATGCAGTTGTCAGTGACCACCAATAAATTTAATCGATTTTCGGTTAATCCTACCACACAATATAAATAAATTGAATTTGAACCAAATAAGAAAACTACATTTGGCTTAGGCCAAATCTTAAATACCCTCAGAGTGGACAAGGCAGGTACACGATTCCGCTCTCTACTATGTAGTTGCAAGTCTATAGTTATAACATCCACTTTAAACTTGAAATTGCTGTATAAAAAATGGTCATGCTCGCGGATAACAGACACGGCCACAATTTCCAAAAAAAACCATATTCACCATAAAACTTGACTTGCAAACTGATACCTGATGCATACACTATTAGAGAGTGCAATATACTTGCCACGCCCACTGTTATATATATGGTTTCTAACGCCTCCTTCTAGATGTTGCAAACGGAAGAACAATATTAGTATACCCTCATCACTGAGGTGAAAGGTATAAATATCTTACTCAAAAACGTATTATCTCTTCTCCATAATTCTTTATATGAAGACAATTTGCAATTCTTAATATTTATTAATAAAGTTTGTTAAAAAATAGGCAATTAACTTAATAATTGACTTAAATGCTAAATTGGTATCCAATTAGATCATTTCTAAAACCCTTTCCCGCATAAAACTTTTTGACAAAGTGACTTTTAAATAACTAAATCTTATAATTGCAGATAAAAGTGAAACAATTGGGGAAATGTGCAGTGTAGCGTATCGAATAGAAGCCAATGCAATAATTATACCCTTCACATAACGTGCAAGGTTTGTTCTTCTGTTTGCAATAGGTAAAAGAATGTATCAGAGACCCTACAAAATATATATATTCTTGATCAGCATCAACAACTGAGTCGACCTAAACATATACGACCGTATGTCTGTTTGTTGTTGACACTTTCACAGGCGTAAAATATTGAGATAAGGAGATGACATCCACTTCTAGATTCTACACTTGTATATTCTAAAAGTCACGCCTACAATCTACAAAAATATATTTATATGCGACAAAAATTGAGCTATTATTTTGTAATCCATCCAACAATCGATGTGGTAAAAATGGGCGTGTTCGGATTACACGTCTACAAGTTACAAGAGACCTTATTTTGCGCAGAATCTTACGCGTAAGTTGCTACATATTATACTGAGCAGAGCATAATTTAAATAGTCGGGACTCGATCGTGTATAACATTTAATATGTTTTTTATTTACAAAGAGAATGTACAGCATGTTAGAACATTCCCCACTCTAATGTGAAAGGTTTACATGTTTATTAAAATTTCCAATAACCTGTAGATTCCATTAACGAAAATGTTAGTAGATGTAATCGTTTTGCTCTAGATAATGTTAAATATCACGTGGAATATATCTATCTGTAAATAATCGATGCAAGCATTTAGGAGTCTGTTATATATAAAAAAGCTTTATTGAAAGACTTTCAAAAAAACTTCAACTCTAACAAAGGTAAAAGTTTGTCGATTTATTTCCATCTCTCCAGTGTTAAATTTTTTAAAATTACTTTTGCATGGTAGAATGTAAATGGGTATATGGAATAGCTTTCCTTTTGACTTATTTATATGTAAGTAAGATGTATCAGCAGGGTCCACTTTATAGTACAATACAAAACTCTCCAAATTCCAATATTTCTAATTCTTTGCTATAACATTCAGTAAAATAATATTAAGGTTACTTCCAACAAAACACTGGAAATACTCAATTATTACTATAATATTTACTATAAATTCGTTTCTATAATATCCAGCCATAATATTATGGAAAATTTCCAATTATTTGGAAAATTGTTATAATTTCAACTCTTTATAGAATAGTCGTATTTTTAGTACATAGTTACTTCCAATTAATAGAAAATTTAAACTGCATAATCGACCAAATTTATGGTTAAAAAAAAGAGTAGAAAAATCAAGTTAAAAGTTCGTACTAGGTGGCTCTCTCATTAAAGCCTCAATACCGACTTGTTTAGAAGTTAATATTTTTACTCGCACTGCTATATCTTTTACTAAATAAAGTCGTCGGTATATGTGGGAACTATATAAATATTCCAAATATAATATTTAACTGTTAATTTTTTTTTTGCAGAGACATCTTTATTTAGTTTATTCCATGAAGAAACGTCCTAAGAAAAAACTTACCTTGCATTATAACATTCAATGCACAATTCATAACTTCATTTTCATTATATCATATATCAGCGTTTCTCAAAGTGTGCTCCGAGAAGCTCTGGAGCTCCATGAACCAACTCAAAGGGCAACACGAATCGATTCGACTTTGGGACTAACTTTCATATAACATCTGCACTAGTGAAAAAAATCTTAATATGAAGATGGTCGGCATTCAGGAGATGTGTCCTATAAGTGCTTGCACTGTGCTAATGTTATCCCTCATTGATAGAAATTACGCACCCCCAAGAGGAAAACACTTCATCATTCCATACACACGTTCAACTCATGACTCTTCCCATTAGAATAGTGATATTTTGTTTGTTTGTCCGGTTATATATTTATAAGTATCAATGCAAAGAATGTGTCCCCATTGATTAATAGTCGCAATTCATTTCGCAATATGTTATTTATTGTGGTGGTTGTAAGACAAATGGTAAAGATAACACGAATACAAATGTATATTATATAATTGTTTTATTTGAATTACAATATTTTAATATTTTGTTATGTATATATGTATGTATGTAATGTGTTTGCGATTATATATATATTTTCCATACACACGAGTCATTCATTTCATAGATTGATGTATGTGTGTTGGTTGCTTGGTACGCGCTGTCTTTGTTATGAAATGTTTTTTTTTTTTGTATATCTTTACGCGTGAACGTATGCACTGGTATGGTAGATAGGATATATGGAATACTGTTTTTTTTATAAACTTCTTGCACAGTTTTGAAAATTTAGAATTTTATAAAAAAAAATTTAATTTTTCTTTTTGTTAAAATTTAGTTTTATACCCTCCACATAAGATAAGGAGATGTTAAGTTTGTCATGGAAGTCATTCGAAGGCGTCAGACTCTACAGCATTAGAAAATTAATCGATCTAAAGCGTGTATCCATGCGGATATCCCTTTTTTTTTTTAGCACTCTTGCATTCGTAAATTTTTGAAATATTAAGATGAAATTTTGTAAATAGAATTCTAGTTTCCAACGCTAAATGATTTGGACAAAATCGGTCAAAAGCCACGCCCACAATCAATAAAAAATTATTTATATGCCGCAAAAATTGACGTATAAAGTTGAAAGTTTTATAGTTTACGTATTTATGATTATGAAATCTGTTGATACGTTAAAAAATGGGCGGTATGAGATAGCAGATACGCCTACAATAGACATATTTATAATCACCTCATCCATGGATGTGCCAAAAAATGGGCGTGTTCAAGCCACGCCCTCATGTTTATATATACATGTGTAGAGTATGTTAGATTTGGTCTGAGCCAAATTTATTGGTTTTACTGGTTCTCTCAGTCTTCCTATCATGGAGTTTTGGATTTTGCGGAAATATTGAATAATTTTTTTTTTTTATGTTATTATTTATAAATTTATATGATTGTTAGAGTACACACATATATGGTATATGTAGGAATAGGTAATGTTATGGTGTTAATAATACATTTACTTAATAGGTGCTGAATACCGTTTTATAATAAATTGGTTCTGAATGAAGCGCACTTAGTAAAGACAAACTATTATTCATCGCGTTTTTTTTTTTTTTTTATTAATTTTTCAATTAATTGTGTGAAACTTCAGTTACGTAAGTTTTTGTATTATGTTAGCAACAAACTTTGTTTTTATGGTAATCTGTGTGTATGTATGTATGTGTGTGTATGTAAATAATTAAGGATTTTTTCAATAGTTGCACAAGCTAATTAATTTATAAATATTTGTAACGAGTTTTTTTTTTTTTTTTTTATGATAGTTGAGACATTTCCTTTTCTTTTTGTTTTGTATCGATTTGCTTAATGTTGTTAAAATTTGCTAATTCATTTATTAGTTTATAACATACAATATAATGGGATTCAGCTTACAACTAATTGGGCTTAACCAAAACATACAATACATTGGAAATCTCTACCTGAACCGTTATGAAATCCAAGTTAACAAGTTAAACTTTAGCGTAACATTTGCTATTTGGAGAGAACAGTTTGTGTACTACAATATATAATGTATATAATATTCAATAGCGTATATGTGGTAGATGGGTACATGGTACGTTAATATATATATATATAAATCTATATACTCAAGAAAAAGTTGTAATAAATAGTTAATCATAAGGTCATTACATTATGGATACATTGAAATTTTTTTAATAATATCAAATTGCCAACTGGATATACTAGATATTGCTTCAAACTTCTTAAAAGCACCCTAAGATTACAAAAAAAAAAAAAAAAAAAATTGGAAAACAAATAATGACTCACTCACATTCCTGCTTAATATCGTATCAAATAATTATTCAAATTATATCTAAATCAATGCTGCAGTTCTTTTACATAACTTTTGGAAAACTCTCAGAAAAACGTTGAAATTCGGCATCGCGTGAGGCCAAGGGTACATTACGTTTGTGCGAATGTTTGTAATTCCAAAATGGCAAATGCCACACCACCACCACCTTCATTAATTATATCGATCGTTTCAGAATTAAAATCTGAATCGATTTAACCATGCCCGTCTGTCTGTCCATATAAATTTGTGGAAAAATTCTCCTTCTCTGTTAGCAGACACGCCCTAAATATATAAGAAAATCATATTTAACACAGAATTCAACTTGTTCATTTAATCGTAATAAATGAAACAGAAGTTTTCCTTCAATTATACCGAATCTGAATCGATTTAACTATTTCTGTGTGCCTGTTTATCTGCCTATGAAA
Organism: Ornithomya fringillina; assembly: GCA_963978525.1. NCBI lineage: Eukaryota > Metazoa > Arthropoda > Insecta > Diptera > Hippoboscidae > Ornithomya > Ornithomya fringillina. The sequence continues at coordinate 3,812,253 of OZ021690.1, forward strand.
ACTAGTGCTTAAGCTACTGGTTGCATTTTTTTGAGATATTTTAATAATATTTGCATGTCTTGGCTCAAAAATAAACTTTATTAAAAATGGACCGAGTTGGGTAATTTTCTACCAGCTCCTCACCATATAAGTTTTTATATAACAAAAGATTTTTCTTCATTAAAATATTTAATGAGTTTAATAATTAACTGTAACAAATTTGCACCCGATCGGACCCCTTTCCAAATTTGATAATGATTTTTCACAAAGTCACTTATATATCAACGCCTCTGAGTGTTGCAAACAGAATAGCAAACTTAGTATAGTCAAGTTTTAATATATTCCTAAGGCGGCCGAATAAGTTATAAATCAATTTAATAGATTTACAAAAAAATGCTTTTCAAAATATAGACAAATCTAAAATGTTTTATCAAAATTTTTTGTATCGATTTAGGAAGATTTTGGTTTCATCATCATCATTACTGGCCGATTATAATGTATTTAGGTCTTTTTTGGCCTGCTGTAAGAGAGAACGTCACGCGATTCGGTATTCTGAATGTCTTCTCCAATTTTGTACACCAAGTGTTGGCAAGGCATCAAACACTTTCGATGTTTCGATTTCCCTATTGCACAAGTATTGCTCAAACACCATCTTGGCTAAAGTATTTTAAATTATACGGCCAACATGATCTAGTCATTGCAAACACTGAATTTTTATATAACTTTATCAATATCAACGTAATACTTGGATTCCGAATTATATTCTAAATGGTTTAAATCATGTTAGTCTGTCCATTCATAATAAACTTATTATTTATTAGCGTCAACAACGAAAATGTGAGCCATCAAAAGCGATTTCATAGTATTCAGATAGTAGTAAATATATGCATCCTACAATATTATTTTAATAGATGCTGGTGTAAGACAGTTTGGACTTTCTGATTTCAAATTATTTTCTCTTCATTTTAGTATAATTGGTGGTTATTTGTTGTTGTTATTATTGTTGTTTAATGGAGGGTTCATAAGTCAATGCGATCACCACAATAATCTCTTATTGAAACATTTTTAATTATATTTTATCAATTTGTCTGAATCGATTTAATCATGTTCAACGGTCCGAATATGTATTTTGATATTTTCTTATGAAATTTGTTACAGGAATATGGTTAGATGTTTACTCTTGAAAATAGACCTAATCGATCTATTTGTAAATTAGCATATAACGTCTTATTATAATATATAGCGGTGGTCACTTGAATAGGTAATAACTTCTTCAGTAGGTAATGTTCTTTTAACAAATTGCATCATTAATTTGTTTCTAAACTTGACAAAAGAAAGATTATTGCAAAACTTCTATACAAAAATTTATTATTTATTACAGTGACCATCGCTGTAAGTCCAGATATGACAAAAATCCACATTTATTTAAATTTTCTAATCAAATTTGGTAAAGTATAGTTAATTAGCTTGGTAATCAAATTTGAACCCGACTGAAGCATTTTTAGTAAGCCACTCGGTGTAATGATTTTTCACAAAGCGATTGATACAATTAAACTAAGTATAAAACAAATTTAAAAACTATATAGGGGCCAGGTAGAACTGACACTATAATATGTTTTTAAATTATTTTATAAAACTCTTAATCGCATTGACTTGTTACCAATTCTTTCTACTTATGTATGGATTAGCTTATGCAGGCATGCATTTATGTAGTTTTGCTTTTGGTATTTAATGTACTCAGATATATGTTATGTTATGTTATGTTATGTTATTTTGAATGTGTGAATGTAACGTAATTAACCTGGATTATAAACTTTGATTACATATTTTGTATTTTGTGTGTATGTATATGGTATGAATTGCTGTTTTTTCTTTTCTTTTTATTTTTTTTTTTGTATGAACTTTAATTTGCCAATATTTGCTTGAATTCGTAAATACACATACATATATATATATATATATAATATAAATCAAAAGCACATGCACACATATTTATGGAAATGTTTTAATGCAATTAGAATTGTTTGGATTTTTGCTTTTTACGATTATTTGTTTATATTGGAAATTTCCTTTTTGAAAACATACAATACAAGCTTTAATATTGTCCTTAATACATGTGAGAATTTTGATGATAAACATTTTGTTTTGATTTGTTTGGATAATGTACGACTATAATGTGTGTTTACAACAACAATTCTATTGATGTTCTTTATAAAGTTTATTTATTAATTATTAAATTTCTTTCATTCATTAGAAATCGTGCTGCTTGTCCAATATTATTTTGTATCCATTTTGAATGTGGGTTGAAAATTTAACATGCTGCTGCAGGTAAACCTTGTTATATATTACCTAAAAATAATATAAGATAAAAGTTAAACAAAATATTGCAAAAAACCGAAATTGTTTTATAATGAAAAAATTTACATGAAAATTGTCAAATTTCTTCTAATATTATCATATAATAAATAGATATGATGATAAGTCCATTTTTCGAATATATACATTTTGCTTCAAATAAAGACATATTTTTTCATAATTTTTGAAATTTTGATGTTTTTGCAAAAAATGAACTTACTCGCACTTTCAATAAAACCCATTCATAATCGGTAAAAATGACTAATAAAACAGCCAAAAGAATGCAAACGAGTATCCATAGACAATGAATTGAAATTTTCAGAAGAGAGAAGAGCTTTAAACTATAAAATAACGCTCTAGCTTTTATATATTAATAATAATGTAGAGGGTATAATGAAAATGTTTTTATAAAAATGGAAAAAAAAAAGTGGACCCACGGACATACATGTACAGATCAACTCAGTTTTTAATGCTGATCAAGGTAGGGCCTCTGACGTTTCTTTTTTCATTTCAGGGTCATTGCTTGAGATTTTTATGATACGCCGCATTCCGTACTTTTGTCTCTACGTATGTTTTCGATTTTTTACACTTTCAAAATGGTATTCTAAGTTTGCATCAACAGAAGAGAGAGAGAGAGAAAACCTCAGAAATGTTTCTATAAATGATAATCTATTGAAAATAAACGTTTGTGTTACGCGAACACTTCAAAAATGATCTAAAAATTTTTAATATAATTTATTTTTAAAATTTTCTTAATTTTAAAAATCAGAAATTTTTTTTTTTTTATTTTTTTACACAGAAACAAAAAAAAAAACAAACAAAAAATTGTGATTTTCAAAAACAAAGCAAAACTTTTATTATTAAAGCTAATATAATAAATATAAACAAAAATAAATTATTTTTATATATTTTATTTAAAAGGAAGCCAACTTCAATAACAACTTTTCAATAACCTATAACTTTTCAATAACCTTGCGTTTAATTTTCTTACCGGAAGTAACAAATGGGCCGACGTAATTACTCGGGAACAGACCGGTTAACCCATTTAATTCACCACGCCACCATTCTGGCTCGTCACGACCCAACACGCTGATAATGTCATCTTTTTCAAACGACAACTCATCATCGTTTTGTGCTTTGTAGGGATACAGTGCAATCACTTTATCTATCAACCAAAAAAAAAAAAAAAAATTTATAAAATTGAACAAGTTTAAGACTCGCTAGCATAACATGGGCTTCACCTACCCAAAATTTGTTCGGCCATTTCCACACGACTACCCGACACAGGGGTGTTGCGTCCACTATTGCGACCACCTTGCAATACTTTCACATACGTTGCAGGAAACCAGCCAATTTGTCGACGCTTGCCCTTGAGCTGTAATTCCCCTTCCCACCAACCCGAATCCGTTTTTTTGCGTATCATTATCAGTTGACCAGCTTTAAACGATAATTGTTCAGGACTGGTAGCCTCATACGGCGCTATAACTTGTGCTATATCAGAGCGTTTAGCTCGCATTCCCTAATGTAATACAAAAAAGATTTTAATTGTTTACATCCAACACCTACCTACATAAATCACTTTGTGGTGTAGGTTATAAAAATTGTAATAGAATGGAATAAAATAGAAAAAATTAATTACTGGTGTCATGGATGAGGTGCGTGACATTGGGCGACTGTACGATACGGCAGGCTCGCTGGATTGTATTTTTTCAGTTGACTGAGTATTGATTTGTGATACTTCGGTGTCTAATTCCTCATTTGTACGGGTTTCTTCGGCGGCATTTGTGGCTGCCTCGAATTGGGATGTAGCATGTGCATTGGTACCATTTTTTAGTGTCGCCTGTTGTTGTTGTTCTCTATTATCAATCATGGTAGCATCTGCACTTATAGCAGACTGATTTTGAGCAGTACTATTATACGTCTTATTACCCTGCAAGCGAGAAAGAAAAATATTTTCGTTTAGTGCACCGTGGGGGAAGTGTTAAAGTAGGCTTTAATTCAATTGCTTTTGCTCTTACAAGTAACTCATAGTCCGTTTGGCCAAGATCTGAGGACACTGACACCGTCGTGCCGACATCAGCCTTTTGTACATAATTGGAGGGGAACATGCCAGTACGGTTGCCAATGGTGCCAGTCCACCAATCGCCCTCCTTCCTGGTCACCATTATCATTTCCCCTGCGCTAAAAGTCAAATCACCCACTTCGCCCGACTCATACGGATAGGCTGCTATGTAATACTCCATTTCGCCATTAAAGGTGGCACCGGTTTTTGAAACATCACTATCACAAGACAGGACAAAAAAATTAATTCAAGTTATAGTTTTTTTTTTTTTTTTTTTTTGATCAACATTTACTCGTATCCTTCGCTGTTGTCGTTGTAAGTATCCTGAGATGCAAAGGTATGTTGTGCACTAGCACTAATTTCTTCCAACTTTTCCACATACGTTTCGGGGAACCAACCAGTGTGACCATTAATCTCTCCGGCCAGCCAGCCAGGTTCAGCATTCTGTTCGATGGGCACAAATATTATGTCTCCGGGTACAAAAGATATCTCATCCGCATTGCGGGCACTAAATTCGTATACTGCCCTATATTTAACAAATCCTTCGGGAGCCGGCTCAGTGGAATCTGCCTCGTTGACCATTGCATTTTGAGCTAGTGAAATGGCATTATCGCTAACCGAACCGTATTGATCAATGTCAGCGGAACCGACATCCGTATCCCAAGCCGAAGTTGTTTCCCAAGCTGATGCGACAGCCACACTTTCATTTTTCTTGTTGTATTTCATTTCCAATATCCGCGTGCGCTGCATATCATAATCACTGTACAATTCTTCACATTTCTTAATTAAGTTCGACAGCTCAGCTTTGGACTCCGCCACTTGCAAATCATGAGATTGGATATCTTCTTTTTTCGATTCAATTTCATTGCCAATGTTTATGACTTTGTCTTTGATTTGTTTTATAATTAACTGGAAAAATAAAGCAATTTAAACTGTTTTAAATGGTCATTTTTAAACCGTACACTACTTAGAGGTAGGGGTTAAAAATAAGGAAAAATGTTTAGGGCAAGTGAATGTATTATAAAAAATGTCTTTGATTTTGTTTTGAATTCTCCAAACATTGGTGAAATTTCACTAAACAACAACAAAACATTATAAGTCACCTGTTTGTTGGCGAAAGCAGCATTAAATTGTTCCTGTTGTGCTGCATCCGTTAGAGCTCCGGCCGCCTTAATTTTGGCATCCCATTTAGAACGCTCCTGAGCCAGTTGCAACAGTTTAGCATTTTGTTCTTTAATCCGTGCTTTCAATTGAGCCATTTCGCTTACAGAAATATCGCGTTGCGAACGCATTCCATCTATAACCGATTTAACATTGGTGACACCGGCTCGAGTTTCGCATATCTTTTGTGACAAATCTTTAATCTAGAAAAAGTAAAAATGTAAAAATTATAGTCAATCAAGTCCGAGCCCTTAATACCCTACACCGCTTAGTACCAAAATTATGCTACAGTAAAAGCGAGACAATGTCAGAGACCTCTAAATAGAGAGACGGTGTGTCGCGCTCTTAAATTTTACTGGCAGAATCTCAATAAAAATAAATAAATAAATAAATAGAGTGGCATAGTGATTGAGCTATCGATGTACAACTGGGTACGTATGTATTTATTCAGGTTTTGATTCTGAATCGATCGGTATAAGTGAAAATTTGTACAAGTGGTGCAGAGTTTAGGGACAAGAAAACATTACTTAAGTATTTTTAATCCTTCCACATAGGAGATGTGGGAGGGAGGCCGCATACCTTTTCATTTAAAGTGCTTAATTCTATATTCAATTGTGTATTGTGAGCCTTTTGCTTGAGGACTCGTTCTTGTTCGCGTTGCTTCTGAGAATTTAATTCAGCAATACGTGCCTGCTCCCATTCCAAAAGACGTTGCTTTTCCAGTTCTCTAAAAAATGGATCAATTCATTTTAAAAATATTTTCTCTATTTCTCTTGTGTTACTAGAGCTCACTTTCTTGCCGCTTCCTTTGCTTCCAAGTCACGTTTCCTTTGTTCTTCTTTTTCTAGTTCTAGCTCTCGCTGTTTCTGCAATTGCCTTTCAAGTTCTTCCAGTTGTTTACGTTCAGCCTCCAAACGAGCTTTCTCCCGTTTGTCAGCCTCCTCACGTTCTTTGCGTTCACGTTCCTCTTTCTCTTTTCGTTGTTGCTCTTGCAGTAGTTTACGCCTTCGATCCAATTCAGCTTGTCCTTTATCAAAGTTTTCTTTACGTTTATCCTCAAAAGTTGCTATAATGAATGGATAGTCGAATCAAATCAAATCAAGTCAATATGTAACAGAGGCTCAAACTAATCGGAACCTACTTTGAGGTAAACTGGAGGCTGGGTCAGCGTCTGGTGCACCTTGTGAAGAAACCGAAGCATGTCGTGAGGATGGTTGTGAAACCGAACGTGACCCAGTTCCCGACACCGAGCCCTGCCTTGAACTATTCTTACGAAAGGTAGGTGGTATCCAATCAGCTGGTAAAGTTGTCGGTATTTTTTCACCATTCATAGCTTTGTCGCACAGGAACATGGCCAAAATGAATTCATCACAACTCAAACGGCCATCACAATCCAAGTCAGACAAAGTCCAAATTTGAGCCAGCGTAGCTTGAGGCAATTTGCTTTGTACTAGAATGCCGCGGGCCTGTACCCCCGTCAAATAACCAGTACGATGACGATCTGCTGCATTGAAAACTTGACTATATTTACGCTTGGCTTGTGCCTTAACCGCCCATTCAGATTGCCTAAAATATTCCAAAGAACATAAAGGGATTAAATGGGCTTCATTATCGCCAAACTGTTCTATACTAACGGTGAGTCAAGCATGGGCGGCCCTTCACTAATAGACATGTGGCGACTAGGAGGAGTGCTTTGAGGTGGTGTTGGGATATTCATGTCCACAGCAACTGTGGAAGATGGTGACATCAATTTGCCAACTACTGCATTACTGGTCGTAATACCGGCAGACGGTGGATTTATACCAGCCCCCATAGCTAATTGTGTCATGTCCGATTGAGCCGCCACGTTCGTTATGTTTGGTATGTTGCTAGTTACATTTATTGCCGCTCCTGTCGTCATATTTGTTTGCGATATTGTGCCCGTTGCAGTTATAGGCACCAAACCTGGCATGACATCGCTTGGTAACGCTCCAGACATTGCTTGATGTGAGGGCTTTACTGGGATAGAAGCAGCCGCCAAGACCTCGTTTGACTGAGTCGTTTCTGATAATGTTTTCAGTGGATCTAAAGGACTCAAACTACCGACGACCGCGGAGTGCAGCAATGTTGGTGGCAGTACCTTAGGCACCTCCATGCCACGCAATTTCAAATTGATTAATTTGCACGCAATACTGAATTCCATGATATTCATCTTACCGTCGGAGTCTGTATCGGCCAATCCCCTATAAAAGGTGGAATGCGTAAAAGACATAAAATTAATCATGTTTATATTGCTTACAGATTGTGGGCGTGATCTTAATGCAAATGTTTTTGTCATTTAAAATTCAAAACGCCTCCTTTGTGATTCGAGGACCGCCCCTCACCAAATGTAAAATTTATTTTGTTTTTTCTGTACATTGATTAGAGACAACGCCCACAATTTACGTGTACCATTTCCAGTTAAATATTATATTATAATGATGGTGATGGATGGTGGAAATGTGATCTAACGCCCTAGGACTTGTATTTTTTCAAAAACATTTGATAGCAAATGGAGGCAAACTATCTTTATGATTGACTCACCATATCTGGCCGAGAATAAGAGGCGGTAATTGCGATTGTAGAAAGAAGCCCTTCGCCTGACTGCCAGTGATAAAACCATTTTGCGGCAGCAGCGCTTTAAATTGTTCTTGGTATTTGAGCTTTTCGCGATGAGTAATAACCCATGGGTCAGCCATAGAATTCATGATACACGACCTTATCCTTTACACTACCGCAAATATGATATTATCGTTGATGATTTTGATTTTTCTTTTTTAAAAATATATGATTAGCCCGGATATCTTAAAATAAAATAAAATAAAATAAAAAATGGGTTACAGCACTATGGATGGCCTTATACAGATATACAGATAAACGAAATGTAACAAAAAACAATATGGAGAATTTAAATTCGTAGTCTTTAAATGTTTCAATAATATTTCTACAAATTAATCATTTTTATAAAATGCAAAAACTTCAGACAAGAGTTATGCATTTGTACTGCAATAGAATGCAAGTGGTGTTAAGGTCGTAACCAATGGCTTTCGTTCTAATTTCTAATTTGCCGACATTTTTTTTTTTTTTAATTACGTTCCATTGATGTTGAGTTTCCCGTAATGTGACTTGTTAAGCATATATATGAGCAACATTTATGGATATATTCAGATAAGCATATACAAAAGTTTTGCCCAATCCAATAAATAAGAGTTGTATAGACATTCTGTTTCATTTTGTGGGTCACGTAATGTTAAAGATCAGGGCATTATTCTCGAATTTTTTTTAATTAGTAAAACCATTTTAATACTTATATTTCCACTAAAATCAACAATGCCTATGGCATGGAAACTTTTCATTCATCAATTTTAATTCTAACAAGGATGTGCTAACTGGCTTCTTTAAAGCCCCCAAATATTAGTGTAACCTATATATATATTTATATATATATATTATATATCAATTTTGATGTATATAAGCTTGATTGAGAATCTATAAAAGTACATATATTATAGTGAGTTTCAAAACTATCCCGTGTTACACTTTTTTATTAATTTTCTAAAGAAAATTGCGGTTAATTATGTTCTAAGAAGTACTAATTTTCTCTTCACTTCTCACTTATATGCAGAAGATGTTCTTTTTCTAACGGTGTTCTTAATCACAACACTCCATGAAAATATTTCATCACTAGTTTATGGCACAGTTTTATAAGCGGTTAAAGACGTTTTTAATGCACTTTTTATTTTAATGCATCACTATTTCTTTCGGAAATTATACTAACAAATTGATAAAGATGAAAAATTTTATTACCACTCGCAAACGTCACTTTTCTAATCAATAAATAGTCACAACTACAAAAATGTCGATATTCATTTAACAAACTGAAACGGTACGAGAAATATTTATCTAAGCATTAACATCGAAATCATATGTTAAACGGCACATAGAGGAAATTGATTTTAAAAGAATTTGTGTGAGAGAAAGAGAGGTAGTAAAAATCGCAACAACGTAAATGAACAGAATTAATATATAATAAACATTTAATTGAAATATCTTTTCTGAAATTTAAACATAATCCTTTCCGTTTTCTATTTGAGTTGCAACATATATAAACTTTTCGAAATAATAGATAATTTAAGTTTTAGGGTTAATACTCTTTACGATCTGTTCCGGTCTGTTACTTTAACGGAGACTAATCTCACTTCGTAAGTACATTATTAAGTGTTAATCATAGTATATAATATTTAAATAATATAAGTAATATACAAAGATAAAAGAACGAGAAATATTGATTAAATGGAAAGTTTGTCGTTGTATGAAATACATAAAGTTTGCCGAATTTGCTTAAAAAATGATATTCTCGTATCCATCTACAGTCCAACATTTCCCATACGGCCTATAGAAATGCTAAGGAAATTACAAATATTTAAAGTAAATATATGGGGCCATAATTTTAATGAAACATTTCTAATGTTTTGAATAAAATCCAGTTACCAATCGATGATAATCTATCTACATTACTATGCCAGTCGTGTTTGTATCGCTTATTGGATGCTTACAATTTACAGCAATTAGCAGAATCTTCAGAACAACGCTTAAAAGAATATTTGGGCTTAACTGTAAAGCTAAACAATACCAGGTGAGATTGAATTGAATATGTATTTTAATTAATGGGAGAAGAGAGAAATGATGTAAAATAAATTCAACTTAATCTCAACAGCATTGCAACAGAGTTGCCTGATTTAAGTGAAGCGGATAAAGGAGACACTGTATCAGCAAATATATACGACAATATCTATGATATATTTGATCGCAATGAAGTTACTTCTAATGATATAGTAGAAGTGGTGGGCAATGATGATGTAGATCTATTGAATGATGTTGAAATTGATGTTAGCAGCTTAACCCGTTCTGAGGTCGATGATAACACCTTAAGTGATATGTTTATGCAACGAAATGATCGTTTAATCAAATATCCAATGGAATCGTCATACTTGAAGGACACCCATAAAATTGGCGACATTCCCAAACATTCAGAATGTAAAGAAATTTTAGACAATGAATATAAATCGGATGCACATGCATTGGGTCAATGTTTGGAATGCGATAAACTATATCATTATGCAGAATGCTCAAATAATTATGCGTGCATGCAGCCGGGAGAGAATGCTTTCAAATGTAAAGTAGGTATTTATAAAAATTATTGGCTAAAATTGATCAGCAACGAATTCTACAAAATCTCAAGTCCAATTAAACTTCTTTGTTGGTTGCAAAAATGGTAGTAAAGTTTAGTAAAAATTTAAGAACTCAACCAACATTACGCAAAACAAAACACAAACTAAAAGTTTGATGCTGGCATACCCAAATTTGGCCAAACATAGCATTATATAACCCATTCCTATATATATGTGTGACTATTATGTTAAATGTTATTTGACAGATTTGTTCAGTACAATTGAGTGAAGCCGGCACATTGCAAATGCCTGAAAGGCATACGTTACTAAACGATGCACCACTTGGACGACGTTATCAGTGTGAAATATGTGCAGCCTTCTTTACAACGTCAAGTAATTTGAAAGCCCATAAATTTACTCATTGTGAACAGCGCAACTTTCAGTGCAAACAATGTCAACGATCATTTAAATCGCAAAGAGACTTGCGCCGTCATGAACCCATGCATAAACTAATTAAAGATTTAATTTGTACTGTGTGCGTGAAAGCGTTCACCAAAAACAAGTACCTGAGAGCTCACATGCTGACCGTACATCGTGGAGTTAAGCGACACAAGTGCAGTGAATGCGACAAAATGTTTGGCAAACGTTCAAATTTAATATGTCATTTGAGGTAAGTGAGATTGCAACATTTTCCTCCACTTAGGCTATGTGAAAAGATCACCTCTTAGTACAAGTGTAGCGTATAAGTTTTGCCAAAGTGTATATAATTGCCATAACGATAAAGTAACTGCCATAAATAACGTATTGTAAGCGAGAATCTAGTGCATAACCAGTTTCCGTAACTACCACTAGTGTCATAATAGTTTGCAATATTAAAGCCAACAACGTGTTAATACCAAATATGAGACCAAAGCTGTCCTCGTTGACATTCTCAGCCACTACAGCACTGGCTATGGTGATGACGAAATAATAGATTATACCGAATAGGATGTACATTAAGTAAGCCAACCAAATGAGTTGGGTAATGGCAGACACAACGGTTAGGGCGCCCATTAGAAAGGAGCAGATTATTAAAAGCCACCAATGGAAACGTTGGTGCCTGGAGCTCTCTATAAAACCGGCCGTTAGAGCAGCACCTGCCCCTAACAATGTGACTGCTGCCTCCACAGCGCCATTATAGACATGTTCACGTTCAACATCAATGTCCTTCCACAATATTTGGGCATAGGAAATGACCTGCAATTGCCCGGCAGTGGCTAGAGACCACCAAACACTCCACTTGAGAACGAGGGGATTCGTGTAAGCTGTCGTCATGTGCTGTAGTAACAGTTTCCCTGCCCGTTGCCACGAAAACGTTGAAGCATTTTGCGTAACATTGCCTGAAATTATTATAATTGTCTTTTAGAACAATTCTCTTCCTCTTCCTCTTCCTCTTAAAAACTCTCACCCTTCTCTTCATTGGGTCCTCTTATTGTATTAGTATTATAAAAATAGACGCTTTGCTGAGCGGCCGGTAAAGTCAGGGCGACAATTAATGATAGCAATTGTGAGGCAAATGATAGGTAATGTAATCCCCGATAGGTCATATATCCGGTGGATACTAGTACTTGTGCCAAAACACCAGCCAAAAATTTACCACATAATATGGCCGAACGGGTATGACCGCTTACAAGTTGATAATGCGTCCTATCCACTTTGGCATAAATATACGTGTAGTACGCTACCTCGCTGGCCATGAATGTACCATAAAACACCTGCCCTATAAGCAATTCCCATTTGGTATTGGTCCACAGCAATATGGCACATAGTGCAATGCCGGCCAAGGCCGATAGTATTATGACGGGTTTATAACGCAATATATCCGTTACCAGGAACACTATCACTAATTGGATTAGAATCGAATATGTACCGAAAGGATATATTTCTCGATTCAAATCCTCGTTCGTGATATTGTGGGGGCCGGTTGTTAAATAGTCGGTAACGAACGGTTCGGAAGGGCGCATCTCGCGAAAGAATCCAAAACAGCACAACAACAATGATATGCGAAACCATTGCGACATCATTTTGATCATGTTTTAATGATGAAATGCTTTATATTTGTGACCTTTTCGATAAACGGGCATATGTATGCAATAATGTGCACGGACAAGAATACTTGTTGTAGACTTCAACAGCTGAATTTACTAAATGCTTGTGCTTGTGCTAAATACGTAAATATATGTTAACGTAGACTGTGTTAATGGTAATGCTAATTTCTCTCTCTCTCTCTCTCTCTCTCTCTCCCTTTCTGTGGCGTCTTAAACGTATTTTTTTGTGCACTTTGAATAATCTTATCCGTATACATGTTCTTGCAATATTTCAACACATATATGCATGCATGTGTATTATTGATGATCTTAAGCTACGCTCCAACGTTCGACTCTGGTGTTGATTGAAAACATTTGGGAAAGTAACACACACACACAAAAGTAAAATAAATTAAATAAAGTACCGCGTGGTCAATATCTAATGCGTAATAGCCTATCCCGAATTTTGAATCCCCCCCCCTCCAGCAACTCTTTTCAACATTCCGTTTATACAATCCACATAAGGAAAAAATCCTTGAAAATTGTTTATTTGTCGGTTTTGATTGCAATGTGGGCGTATCTGATCGATCGATCGATCGATTTTACTTAATACCAAACGATGAACGGCATTAAAATTGTTGCCACCAGGAGAATGGTTTTTAAAAATCAAGCGGACATACAGACATTGTCTAAGTACTTTGTGGAATTTGCAAAAGCCATCTTCTAGGTACGGAGATGTTATAAAGATTTTCTAAAATTTATAATGTACTAGGCGCCGAATAGTTTAGTATTTTCAAAGTTAATTTTTAAGAAAAAACACTTTGTTTTTATTGTAGAACCGTGTAATTTGTTTTCATGTGTAATGACTTGCAATTGTTGTTTATATGGTTATGTAAAACGGGTATGTTACGAGATAAAAAATTAAATTTGACTTAAATCAAATCTTAAATACCCTCCATTTCTGCTCACAAACGGTGGACGCGGCAGGTACATAATTATGCTCTCTATTAGTGTATGTTTCTTATCAGTTTTCAAGTCGGCTTTTAAGCTGGGTACGATTTTTTGTAAATTGTGGGCGCGTCTGTTATATCGAAATTTCAAACTTCACGTTTGTGGCAGATAAATAGATATTTATCGATTATATGGGCGTGGCTCTTGACCAATTTTGTCCCTTTTTAATTTAATTCCAATTTAATAGTTTAAATTTTTTTGGTAGACAAATCGATTGTAGGCGTGTCTGTTGTCCGACTACGCCCATTATTGGCAAAAAAAAATGTATGGAGGAGTCTTAAATTTCGTACCAAATTCCAACGGTATACGACAATTTTTGTGGCACATAAATAAACGATTTTGTCGATTGTGGGCGTATCTGTTTTCGGACCCGAACTCAATGCTAATCAAGAATATATATATATTTTGTAAAATATTTGATGCCGGCTTCTAAATGTCGCAAATGGAATGACAAATTTAGTATACCCCCCCATCTTATATAAGGGAGTATAAAAATTCTTCAAATAACAAGTGAATAAAATTACATTATAAATGACATCATTTCATCCTAATACCTCCGACAAACATATTAGATTACACGTTTAAATGATACTCAATTCATTGTGTGAGAGTAAGAATGTAGGCAATGAGGAGAAACATGCCTTGGACACACTTTCTATATATACGATGGTAAGCGTTCCAATAACAAGTGGATGTACGGCAGATTAATTCAATTTGTCCAATGTCTCTGTATGTTTAAAAGTATAACCCTCCCCCCTATAATGGGTAGGGTATAAAAATACTGAATTGAGAATTATTAATAGTTTTTTTGTTATTTCCCTCTATTCCCCTTGTAGAACGCACACCGGCGAAAAGCCTTATCATTGTACAATCTGTTCATGGAAATTCAACCAATCGTCCGCTTTGATGAGACACTTGAAAAAGCACAGCAAACGGTAAGTTGCCCTTAAATAACATTTCTCACTTCTTTTACACACGATGCATTTTCCGTTAGCTCTGTGGAAAGTACTGAAGCAACCAAAACAACAATGGTACAAGAATCGAATGCAACAGCATCAACTAAAAGTCCTGTAATTGACTTTTCCCAGCAGGGTTGAACAGAAAACGTTCACCTCGCGGGTCCATTTATTAGATTTCTTTTCCATAGTTATCGTATAAACGTAATAGCTCAGAACTGGTGCGTGGTTTTACAGCATTTAAGGCATATTCGAATTGAGGCCAGCAGACCTGATTAGCCTCTAAACTTTGTTCCAATGCTTTAAATGCCGCTTCATGACAAACAGCTTCAATTTCCGCTCCCGAATACCCATCCGTACGGCTAACCAGTTGCTGTACATCAACATCTTCAGCTAAAGGCATTTTTCGTAATTTTATATTGAAAATTTCCCGCCGGGCTGACTCATTTGGCAGACCGACATAAATGATGCGATCTATACGTCCCGGTCGTAGTAAGGCTTTATCGATCAGGTCGGGACGATTTGTAGCCGCAATTATGGTGACATTCTGCAAAGACTCTACACCATCCAATTCGGTAAGCAACTGGGTGAGAACACGTTCCTTAACCGAAGTACCCGACCCGCTGCCATCAGTCGTCCTTTCGCCGCCGATGGCATCGATTTCGTCAAAGAACACAATAGCGGGAGCGACTTGACGTGCCTTGCGAAACACTTCTCTAACCGCCCGTTCCGATTCACCCACCCACATGGAAAACAACTCGGGACCTTTAATCGACAAAAAGTTCAATCGACTCTCGGTAGCCACTGCTTTGGCAATCATGGTCTTTGAACAACCTGGCGGTCCGTACATAAGTATACCACGTGGCGGTTTGATGCCCAATTTTTGAAATTGTTTGGCATGTTTAAACGGCCAATCGATGGCCTGCTGCAAAAGTAATTTTAATTTATCCTGACCACCAATATCCGACCACCTAACGTTTGGGCACTCGATGAGCACCTCGCGCATGGCCGATGGTTTGATTGTTGTCAGCGACGCTTTAACATCATCGGCTGTTAAAGGGGCTGCAAAAGAGTTGCAGCAACGTTTTAAAGCTCTCAGCGAAGCATTATAAATTACATTTGCTAAATCGGCGCCTACATAAGCATGAGTAATTTGTGCCAGTTCCTCTACATCTTTAGCACATAACTGGTGATTGGGTATTTTCCTTAAAATACATCCCAAGATGTCTTTCCGTTCGTTTGGAGTGGGAGCTGATATCTCCAATTCAATATCCAAACGCCCGCTTCTCCGCAAACTAGCACTCACATTATCCAACTGCGCAGTAGTGGCCAAGACAAAGCTTTTTTGGCCCTCCCATCTACTACTCAAATCATCCAGCATTTTAAGAAAAGCTAAAGACACCCGTTTTGCAACTTCGTTGCTTTCATTTTTCGAACATAAATTCTGTACATCTTCAATAATGATGAGTGTTGGATTTGGATAGTGGGTATAAACCTGTTGGAAATAAGAGCACAATTTCTTTTCAGATTCACCCAGAAATTTGCTGAACAGTTCTCCCGTATTTAATTCCAATATCAAGGGATTAATGACGCTCCCGCCCAATCGATGCTTTAGTCGATTAGCTAGTGCTTCACATATCATGGTTTTGCCACAACCAGATGGACCGTACAGCAACAAGCCACGAGAAATTTTCACACCTGTTTAACGGTAAATTGCTCCTTAAACACCAAAAAAGAAATTGTTTTTAAAAGTAAACCAACCCGTCGGTACACTACGTAAGCCCATAGCATGGTCTAAAGCCTCTTCAATCACGTCGAGCTGTTTATTTAAACCACCAATATCTTCTCGTTTTGTTACATATTTTCCACTGTCCCTATTGCAATCGGTATCCAACACCTTCATGGTTACATCTAAACGTGTCGCATTATTTATTTTGAATACAACCTTTTCCTCTGTTGTTAATTTATTGAACATAACCTCTAAATCCTCATGCTTTCTATCCTTCCATGTTTGTACTTGAAGCCACAGGCTTTTATTGAAAAAGTCACAATAAATTTTACTTCCTTGAGTGAAACAACAATTATTCAGTTGCCGTTTCAATACTCGTGTCAAGTCTTTTAATTGGATTTCGGTTAGCAATGAATTTGGATCATTGTTTAATTCATCATTTATAAGTTGAAGTGATACAGTGCTGGAGGATAGTGGTTGACCTTTTGGCAGAGGTTTCAATTGAAAAACGCTGCCATTAAGGGGATGCCAATACAAGTTGAAATCTACAAAAATAAGCGTTAAATCATTTTGTAATGCACACAGAGAGATAAAGACCACAGAGAGTTACCTTCTTCATTTACCAAAACAGTGGTTAAAAATTTGTCTGGTATTGGCCACACACTACGTATTAGGGGTGCTTCTTGTTTATCTACTGTACTAATAACAATGTTTTGACCTATACGCCAACCAGCCAAACGTATAACACCTTCCGAAATGAACACCAGTTGATTAATTACATTGTCTGGCAAATCCTTCAACTCTTCTATCACAAATTTGCGTTTTTCTATGCTGGCTGTATATAAAGTATTGTGTAGAATGTACTCCAAGGGTTCTCCGCTAGGAGATCGCAATTCGCCGGTTTTAATGGGACAGTTTAGTTCATGTTGTTCCCTTTCTTTAAAACTTATATTAACGTTGCACAATTCACAATAATACCAAGAAACTTTACATCTTTTGGCCGAGTTTGTTTTATTAGATGATTTCTGAGACATTTTTCTTACACGCACACTTAGTCATACAGGGTAACTTGTAGCAATTTAATTAAAAATAGAGATGTGAATGTGAGTTGTATTCTAGTTCAATAAGAATTAAAAATTAAAAATTTGTGCACACTCTGTCTTAGCTTTAAAAGAAATTTTTATATTTCAACTTCTATGTACACTTGGAAAAGCCAGACGACAGTTATATTTAAACAACATTCATGATTTATATTTCATTACGTTGAAGACACATAACATAATATAGTAAAGCGGAGGAGTTCATAACGAATTGGGAGCTAGTAAGAGGATAATGCGAATTATAAAATAAAAATTAAAAAAATGCCCAATTATTGCAACAATAAATCTGTTTCTTCAGCATTTGCCGCCATAAGATCATGCCGGAACACCTCGTTGCTGCTGCCGCTTACATTAGAGCTGTTTGCAGAATTTTGATTTAAAAACAATTCAAAATCACACGGTTGAGCGGGCAAATTATTATGTAATGCAGTCGAATCTTTTGCATTCAAATTTTCGTCTTCATTTTTAGTCTCTGCATTGGTAGATTCAACATTTAAGTTAATGCCCAGCAATCCAAGATCTTTTAATAAGGACTCATTTTCAGGGTTACAAACAGTTGAGGGAGGAGCTTTTTCATTTGAACAGATATTGATTATTGACGCGGGCTCTTCGAGCGCTTCCACACCGCAAATCACTTCATTAAATTGTTCCTCAGAAGTATTGCCTTTTTTCGGGCTCTCAATCTTTCGGTTCAGCTCTTCTTCAGTGTCATCGTCAGGTTGAGGATCCAAAATTTTGGATTTATATTGAAAATCACTTTCCTTAAAGTCCACTTCTATGGGGAACAGATGAGGTAAACTGTCCATTCGTTTCACCACCGCCAAATGTAACTGTTTCAAATTTTCCAACAAACCACGCAACTGACTGGCTAAGTCATTGGCATGCTTGCATTCCAGCAGTTCCATTTTTTCTAAAACATCGGTACGTAATTGGGCAAATTTGAAGCGAGCATCTTGACGGCAACGCAAAATTAAACGGTATTCATAGTTGCCAGTTTCCACGCGATACAATGGCTCCTGAATGTACGCGAAACCGTGCTCTTCATCGTCCATTTCCTTTACTTTCAGACAGTACGACAAGTAGGTGAATTTAGAGTCCATATAACGCTTAACGGTGAGTTTGGTGTCCGGTATAGCTTTATGTAAATATGTTCCCATGTCATTCAATATGGGCTTAATTTGTTTAATTATCTCCAGGCCGTCTTTTTCCAGATGCCGATGGAATTCCCCAAATGTACGGAACACTTCCGATGCCCGCATTTGCGGCTCCCGAATGCTAATCTCTGCAAAACAATCGCCAAAGCAACGGTAAGAGTGAAACAATTCGTGGTAACCTTTAATCATACGCTTGGCATGCTCCACCATGCCTTTATACATTATCTCAGTTCCCTCCAGTTCTTCTAAACGTTTCACCAACGAGTCGTTGCATAGAATAGCACGCGACAAACCCAACGTATCGGCCGTGTTACTTGACATATTATCAACAATGCGATGTTTCAGTTTCTTTAGAATTATATCCAACGATTTCCCTCTTTCTGGGTCAGCGTGCAGCTTGTTGTAGTGTATGGTCACTTGTTGACTGGCTGTCTGTATCATTTTGGCAACTTGCACTTTCGTTTTGCCTTTAACACTGACATTGTTAATGGCCAACAATTCATCGCCACTCTCCAGAGAGCCCTCACGAGCAGCTGGTGTACCATCGAAAATCTAAAACGGGATGTATTGTTTAGTAGCTCTGTAATCTGTTGTTACGTTTATAACCAACACTTACTTGTACTATATAAAGGCAGGGACAAAGCGGTGCGCCGCCTCCAATACTAATGCCTATCAAGTTGCTGTCGTCTTTTGTAAGCACCACCGATTTCGTGCTCACCGTCATGCCCCTAAGAAAGAAATTTTTATTCACCCTCCATTATGTATGTGTGTCACAATTTGAATCAATGTTACAATTAAATAAAGAACAAAACTTAAAGTTATCAATTATTTGTAGAATATTGCTCTCTATGCGAAAAAAAAAAAAACAAAAACAATTTTCTATGTGTTTGGGTAGAAAAAAACACTACGCTTTTTAGCGGATTTCATCTCACTAGAAGTATGCTATATTTTTTTTATAAACAAAGGCACCGGGATTCACATAGCATTGGTTTTAACTCTAGCTTATTATATTCACAGTGGACAATGATTAAATGAGGGAGATATTCATGGTAGCAAAAATGTTAGTACAACTAACCTAAATGAAAAAAAAAAAAGATAAGAAGTGTGTGTGTGGAAACTTACAATCGTTCTATCTCGAACTTTTGTTTGTTCAGTTCGAAAAATTCGTCATTGCCTGAGGCACCAGCACAAACAATTGTTGTTTTCATTTCGTCGCTGCCTACAATATCATCTATTGGTTGTGTTGCCGGTATTGTGACATTTTCATTACCAGTCGGCGCTTGATTACACGCATTACTGGCCGGTGGTGTTGTGATTGTACAAAAAAGGTTTTCGTTTTTTAAATATTTATATTTATCATTTATATTTTTCCTTTTCAAGATTCACTACTAAACTATTCCGTAGATAGTACTAATTATACTTACGACAATATATCTATCGGTAATAATGGTTGCAAATCGTCCATTTTCTGTTTTAATTGCTATATCTAGTACTTAAAGCTACCGTTATATGTGTATACCTGCCTATAACGCAAATTTGAAAGAACATTTATTGATTTTTAACCGAAATCACAAAAACTCAACACA
Source organism: Ornithomya fringillina (assembly GCA_963978525.1). Classification (NCBI taxonomy): domain Eukaryota; kingdom Metazoa; phylum Arthropoda; class Insecta; order Diptera; family Hippoboscidae; genus Ornithomya; species Ornithomya fringillina. The sequence continues at coordinate 3,832,601 of OZ021690.1, forward strand.
CAGACATATCACAACCACTGCACTTCAAGGTGTCCTATTAAGGAAATCCGCACCGCAACATACAAATGCACATATGCTACTAAAAACCAACTTACATTTTATCTTCTTCATAAAAGAAGTCATCATCCAAATCGGTTTTCATTTTATCCAATCAAATTAGTATATTTCACTACAGCAACTGTTAATATTTCATTAATTAATTAATTATGGTTTATTTTTCAATTCAAAAATATAGAAATAAAGTTTGAGTATGTGTATGTTGTAATATGTGCTTATCGCAATCAAAATATAAATACTCTTGAATCACCCGTTTCTATTTTTATATACTCACGCTTGCATTTGTGGTGATTTATTTAGTTTGCGCAAACATTGAGACAAATAGAGATTTTAAAGTGTGTGTATCATTGGTCAAATATAATTTTCTTGAAGTTTTCAATACATTAGATAATATATTTTGAGACAACATATTTTTTTATATAGGATTTGAATTGTTTGAAAAGTTGGGGGAGGTTTTTGTCGCTGGCATAATAATACTGAGAAGTCTATGCGTCTATGTTTATGAGAATGCTATGTCATTAATACAACTCTAATAAAAGCAACGACAACAACAAAAAATAATTTTTCTCTTCTATTTTGCTATCTCATTCATCTAAATGGATTGGACAGAAGAATTGAAATTATCCATAAGAAAAGTTAGTTTTCCAATTTTATTTTATACAGTTTTAATATATATGATATTATGCATAGACAGCAACGCGTAAAGGTCGCCGATCTAAAAGCCGTGATCTGCTTAAAGATCACACAAATGCTACCATATCAAAATCCTCTGGAAATGTTACACAAAATGATACAACAAAACATCCGGAATTGTCTATTGACATCACGTTGGGTGTGCGAGATGAATCGGCGCATGTCAGTACGAGCAATAATGCATCAAGCGGTAGCGGCTTATCCGATGCCTTAATACTAAACTTGAATTCCACTACAAGCACAACAACGGAATCAAAACGTCCATCTTTCTTGCGAAGAATTTCTGGTGGTTGGGCTGATCCAAATTTCGGCAAAACAACAAAGTATATGCTACACAAATCAAACAATTTAAATTGAAATTCATCGAAATTTTATTTTATTCTAAAACAGATTGAAAAAAGGACATTTAGAAAAGTAAGTTTGATAAATCATTTGTTTCCCTAATTTAATTCAATCTCTTGACAGTGACCATTTTGGCTTGAAGCCTTCAATAGACGGTGTCTCCACAGATGATAAATCATTTGTACCGAACGTAGAGAATAAACACAGTGACACACTTTTACGTAAGAAAATTCCCGAAGATTCTATGTAAGTGGCTTAAAAAAGAAAGCGATTAATTAATCTAGTATGATTTACCTTTAATTCAGGGTATAGTAATAATGTAAACGTTAAAGTATTTTATTTTGTTTAGTTTTGAGGGAGCTACTGCTTCCAAATTGGAGCAGAAAATCAAATTTAATATAACGGATGTAGATTTATCAATTCTCACCAAATGCCTACAACAGCCAGCCGATTGTATGGATGAAACAGACATTTTATGGGAGTGGAGTAAAATATTCACAGGAGTTATGGCAGAAATAAATGCAGATAAACCATTTGTTGAAAAGAAAAAACTAGTGTTGAAGCCGGATGAGCTGCCTCCACCGCCTTCATTAATCCACAATTGAACAAAAAATGTGATTTTCTTTCATTTTTATAATAATAGTTTGTCCTGATAGTTTTGCTAGTGCTAAACAGTTTTAGAATTAATCGATTACTTTAATTTTAGTTCAAGATAATTTGTCAATAAGTTTTAGAAATATTATGTTCAAGGAACCCTGTATTATTGTTTATTGTATTTGAAGCATTCTGAAGTGTTTTTTCATATTTCATAGAAATGATGAAATAAAGTAAAAAGAGTAATTAAGTTCATAATAATACGGTTATAATGACATAAAGCAGGGGTGTTTTTGTTAATTGTGTACATGAATCATTTGCTTCGATATAATTTAAAGTTCAATTCTTTCTTGTGCAGTCCATTCTGCGGGACTCTCGGCCAAATCCTCCTTCTTATTTATATCATCTTTGTTGGCCGTCAATTTATTTTCTGTTATATCGTCACTTGTTATATCTTTTGATGCATCTTTCAGTCGTTTTAAACTATCTTCATCAATTAAACCATATTTGTCCACATAGTTCAAGAGAACACAAACCATAGGTGACTCAAACACTAGAATATATTTACATGTTTTTGGTTCTAGTAGGTACATAGAAATGGCTGTTGGATTTGTTGAAGTGGATACACTGCATGTGAGTTTAACATCGATCTCTCTGGGCTGACCAGTTCGGTCACATCGTGAACCTTTCTCATAGTGATACCAAATAGATGACGATTTTTCCTGATAGAGTTTATGTGGATTGCTTTTCAACCATTCTTGATGAAGTTGGGGGAAAAAATATCCCAAAAATAATTCAGTTTCGGATTTTTTTTCCTTATGAAATTGTCGCACATAATGGCCATAGCAAAATTCATATTTCCACCATCCTGAACCCTATAATATAGTAAAATTAGTTGTATCAGTAAGAAATGTTCATTCATTCGCACTTTTTTTTTGTCTAATCTCAGACCGATTCTTTCACCATAACCTCTTAATCTTAAATTAAAATATAAAGTTATCACTTACTCCAGTCAAACAGTTTTTGCCGCTAATAAAGTCCAATATAGGCGTTACATCTAGTACTATAGGTGTAGCTGACGGTGCTGCCAGCGGCTTAAGTATACTTAACTCCTCAGCATTTGAATCGTGCATTCCCGTATCTGAACCAGTTGTGGCCATAATTTTTAAAACTAATTTATCTACATCGGAACCGATTTTATTCAAGAGAATACTTCGATCTCCAAGTCCATCCAAAAATGCCATTTCCTTAGGCACCGGGAAATCTTGCTCTAAAACTTGCAACTCATGCAGTTCTTGACGCAGCATACTTAGTGGTTTGTGCGACTCGGTTGGTGAATTAAAGCACTTGATTGAAATTTCCTTTGATTCTTCTGGATGAAAAGTATTTAATACGCACAGAGATGATGTTAAAATAATCACCTCATAATTGCATGAAGAGGTTTCTTTAAATGAATAAATATCATTTTTACCATGAGGATAACAAACATAACGTACTATTGTGGTACGAGGAGCATTTATAATGTCACACATTGTACCGTCTGAATGCACCATTTCAAAGTAAGGATAATTGATGCTGTCAATTTTCGTCGTTTTATATTTAATACCGGCTTTGTGATTTTCCTCCCATTCCTTTTGCAATTGTTCTGTCTTTTCGGCTGACCACTTTCCTAAGTAATACTCTTGGAATTTAACTGTTTTACCTTCACGCTCTTCATGATATTGCCGCACATGAGAACCGTGGCATACCTCATAGGACCAATAGGCTTCTATACGGTACGAAAAGGTATGCATTATGGGTTTTAATATTGTTAAGGGTGCTACATGGAAAATGTTTATGTTTTACAATGAAATTGGACAATAAATAAATTGCTATATATATATATATACTTACATAATTCCTGTTCATTACGATTACTTTCTTCCTTAGTATCTTCCACCGTAGGTATTAAGCAGTCGTATTTTTCCAGGTCATGTGTGCAAAATGTTCTTAATTGATTTTTTGGGTCCTCCTTTTATAAAAATTTCATTCACGACTAAATTCATAAATACAGCGTTCCCTACTTACCAATTGTTCCTTAAAATCCGGAATTTCAAAATCAATTTTATATAAAATCGTATCGTCAAAATCTTTGGCTTCATGGCTTCTCACTGTACATAATACTGCCAATGCAAGTGTCATGTAATATATAAAATGAATAAATATTTGTTTTATTAAAATCTTCATTGTATTAAAAAGAAATTCGAAATTTTTAGCAGAATACTATTTTTTCTCGTTTTCAAGTTTACTACGTGTATTAACCAAAGTAAACAAAATAAAAGCTTTGTGTAGATGATAAGAGAACTAGTTCAGTTTAATCCAGTGAATGATGGGAACTTGTTTACTTCCTTTCATTGTGTGCATGTACTGAAGTGTCTTATTCAACTTAAGTACATCGCTACATAGATTTGACCTATAATAGCGTGGCATATATATAGAGTATTTGTTTGGGTCCCAAGTATTGTGCATTGCTGCATTAAAATATTTAATTAATACAAAACACAATGCTTGAAAGTAATTCTTGCAGCAATGCAACAATTTCAAACAACTCTTAACTTCTTAATATATAACTTGGTTTAAGTAAGAGAGTTTTTCATTTATAATTGCAAAACACCCAACATTGTCCGGGATTATTTCCAATGGAAAACATTGGAAGGAAGAGAATCATCACATACTCACAGTAGAGATATTTGTTGTCAAATTGACTAACTTCCGTTGCTATGTAAACACACTTTGTGCGCTTAGCTTTGTTTCCTTTTAGTAATTTTTTTTCACAAATAAAAGTATTTTTTTAATATACGCGCGCTCTAACATATAAATATATATATGTATATATATATATATATAATATATATTTTATTACGTTTCAGCTAATAGTTGTCACGAGAATATAAAAAATACCAGCTGTTGTGTGTGTGTTTGTTAGGTGTATAATTAAACTTCTTAACGCGAAGTAATTTCTGCAATTTCTTATGAAAGGCGTGACTGATATTTGATATTTATTTGCTGAAAAATATACGCAGTAAAAATTACGAATAACACAAACTTGATTTTAAGAAAATGATTTCATAATTTACAACGAAATGGAGCACACTACGTAAAGCATTTAATATTTTGCTACTTTTAGAGAACGTTGCAATATAAAGGAAAAGCAGAAAAGCTGTATATGGCTAGATATAGATATATTTGAATTTAACGATTATTAATTTCTAATTTCTAATTATGTGCCAAATTCAGTTTTTACTAAAACTTAAACATTTAAATCTACTTTTGCAGCTGTAGGAAGAAGACGGGCATTTTTGTGGCAAGGAGATATTTTCGATTTATGTAGAGTGTAAGTGTGTGGTTCAATATGAGAAACTTGTCGAGTACTACAATCGTTAAACCCATTTCTTATGCTTATTAACCCAGTTTTTATCGAGCGCATGTTAAGGACATTTGTTCAACATCTAGAAAGCGCTTGACAAGGTTTTTATATAGGCCCAGAGATTCTTCTATAGTGACTATAACATCGTGAAAGATTATAATTACAATTAGTGATGCGTGTGTTCTGCTAAAGGTTTTCGGGCTCAGCTTCTCCAACTAGGCTAATCGGCCTATAGATTTCCCGCAATGTATGTTAATGATGTACATATAACCGAACCGTTGTTATAAATGGTATATTAAGTTAAGTATACGGATGTTTGTAAATACTAAACAGCTAAAAAGACACCCACCTTGTATTGTACCAAGAAATTTAGAATCTGATTTAATCAAATCCTCTCTGTTGTACGTCCTTGTAAGATATTTTAAATTAAATTTGATAGAAGGATGTGTCTTAATCCACAGATGTGCACTTGTGAAAATTTGTCCATTTCTAGAAACCCTTTTTATGTAACGCCCTTATTTCAAATAAGTCTTTATATGACGAAAAATTATAATTCCTAATAGATTTTCATAAAACTTGCTGAAGAATAGTTAATTGACAGAATATTTTACTGTATCAAATTTAGTTCCGATCGGACCATTTTTAAAACCCTTTTTCATATAATGATATTTCTCGAAATGGCTTGTGTGGCAATGCCACTAACTAAATCAATTAGCATAATTTGTGAAACTAAATGGTGTATGGTATTAATTGGTCGGACATGACCGACTATAACATTTACTTTTTCATAATGCAACTACATTGTACATACTAAAGTGAATGACTTGAGCGTTGTTGACACAAAAATAATTTCTGCTCCATTTTCAGGTGACGTATTTTGCATCATTATACCCTGCACCACTTGTGACAAAACAGTACATTAAGTTTATGCGTATGTTTGTAACCTTCAATTATACCGATCGATACATCACTTTCTGAATTGATTTTAGCATGTCTGCCCATACAAATTTGTGCGCAAACTATAGGTTGCTTTTTTTTTTGGGAGATATTTTAATGAAATTTAGTACACGGACAGGAGTAGGCCCATTGAAAATGTACCCTTGCCCATAAAAGGTCCCAATTTTTTGAGAAAATTGACGAAAAATAGTTAATAATCCTAAAACTTGATGATTTGAAGCCAATCGAACCATTTTTAGAACTTCGTTTCTTATATCACAAAGTGATTTATATGACAATGCCTCGTGTTTACTGATACAACTCAACTAATGTATGGAACTAAATTAATGGTGTAGGAGACTGAATGTAAGCATATACCCAAATACAACATTTTTCATCTGTTTTTTTTTTTTTTCACAAGAAAAAAGTATTGAAATATATAATTTTTATTATACATTTGGTACTGAAAAGTTCAGTGATTGTATGGTTTTTTTTTTTGTTTTTGTTTGTTTGTTTACATGTTTACTCCTTTACGTTTTATACAAGAAAAAAGGAAAACAAATCGATTTTTTATTGTGTAACATTTCTTTAATATCGCAGACAGAAACAGTTATAACTTAACTGCAAAAATGCTTCTAAGAAGAAATTAGAACTGTTTGTACAGTTATAGCTAAGCAATATTATGTGTCATTTTACACACACATTATTAAAATTAAAATAAAACAAGTTGCATTTGAGGAAATACATATAATTTTTATTTATTTTCTTTATAGGCATATAACTATATGATAAAATAGACAATGACTTACAATCTACAATTGATTAATATATTTATATATATATTTCTTACTTCAATTACTATATACGAGAATTAAAGTAAAAATAAAAATAAAAAAAAAATCAGGTTCGGCACTGCGCACAGTTGGCGGCAGTGCCAAACAAAAATATCGTAAAAGCAGGATTATATGTTTATTTATATTTATATATAGGGGTAAAATTACATTTAAAACTTTTTATATTCCCTTTTTAATTTTAATTTTATTTAAATTTACGATTAATGCAAAAATATTTATTAATTTTTTTTTTTGTAGTTTTCTGTTGGGATTTATACTTGGTTGTTTTTTTTTTAATTATAGTACTTCTTGTTGGCTTCGTACATATTAAATTGAATTGTTTTGTTTCTTTGTTTGTTAAAATGTAATGGAAACTTTTGAATACTTATTGCTTTTGTTTTTTCTTATATCAGTTCTTCTGTACAGTTTTTTTATTATTGTTGGTATTCATAAATTTCGTTAAAAGTTTTCTGGAATGTCCACTTGGATCAAAATGATTGCTGTGCTCGCTTGCTTCACGCTTTGAACGATTCTTGCCACTATGGCCGGAAAATATGTATTTATCCTGGTCATAATTGTAGTGCTCGTACTCATCGAAATAAGCGTCAGACATGTTGTTAAGAAATTTACTTGGAAAATAATGCGTATATATGAACACTTATAGTGAACTCACAATTAAATTTGTTCGCAGCGAAGCTTGCACTTTTATAGGCAAGCACCGCAATCGCAACAAGAGAGTCACAATAACTGAAACACCCCCTCGCACCTAAACTTTGTGCAAATAAACAAGCACCAACACCTAAACACATATCTCTCTTATCTCTTAAATTTCATATAGCGTTCCTTGTCTGCTATTGCAGCTCTTTACACTTATATTCTATGCACCACCTCAAAACTGGAAAGTATATTTAGTTCATTTGTGTGTATCTGAATTTTTTTTTTTTCTTTGTGAATATATATTTATGCGGCTTTTATTATTTAGTAAATATATAGCCACTCAAGATGAATAGAATTTAGAATTCAAATAAAAAAGTGACTTGAATTGGCCTCAAGAATAATAATGCACAGTTGCAATCCGGTATAATTGTTAACTTGATACCGATTTCCTTAAGGTTAAGTTATGCGGATCGCGTTTTATATGATGAAAGATTTCCAATGCATATACACATTTTCCTGTGGGTGTGGTTATTTATTTTATTTTAAAAACAATAATATCAACAACTATTGACTTGAAACCGATCGACCGACCGACCAAAACAGAACGCCTGCTTTTAAAAACAAATGAAGCTTCTTTATTATTGCATTACCGCAATGCACTCAACTTTCAAAACACATACGTTGCATTACATTATTGCAGCATAATCGTACAAACACTCAAGCATTGTAATTTTTATACATTTGGAAATGAAAAGAACATGGTAGCAAAATTCTTTGCTCATCATTGCTTATGGAAAAATTAGTTTAGTTACATCTTTATCTTAGCATAAGGTCATACCGGTCATACTAAAAGACTATTTCCTTAATATTCTTCAATTATATGTCTTTTGCTTTCATCTCCAACACATTTATATCTCTTGATATTTTCGTGTGAAATATTTATTTTAGTGCTTGTTTTGTTTGTGTGCTTGTGCGTAGTGCTCTTATTTATTTATTTATATATATATATATATATGTATATAAAATAATGCGCATTTTCTGAATTCGCTTTTATTAAATATTTTCTTTCTTTAAGTATGCGCTCTTTTATTCTAACATGATCTCTCTCTGGCTCTCCTTTTTTATGCAAACCTAACCAAAGACTTGTATTAAGACCCCAGACAGATTGCATGCGTATGTGCAATGCTTTATTTTACTGTAATATACGATATATACCATTGTTGCAGTGAAATCATTTTCTTCCTCTTCTTTCTCTTTTTGCACGATTTGTTGTGTACAAATGTAATGTAAATGATGGACAGACAGGGGGACATGGTTAAATCGAATCAACTAATAATTCTGAATTCTTTTGTAATCACAAACACCGGCACAAACTTCATATACTCTCTGCCACAAGTGATGCAGGTTGCAAACCCACACAGGGGTAAACTGCTTACACCGTAGTGGTTTTTACTGTTTGCGTGTTAATATTTTTTCACTCTTTTGTAGCATTTCTCTGTTAGTGAAAAGTTAGGAAGGAACTGTGGGCAACTTTTTGAAGAATCTCTTATTAATTATAAACCAATATTTATACACTATTAGGAGGCGTAGTTTCGTAACTATTGCGGCCCAAATTTCGTCTAAATGAATTTTGTTATAAAAATAAAACGTTTATTAAAGGTATTATAACACATTACTTTTTATTCACATTCATATTTATATAAATGAACTGTTTATAACATTTCATTTAAAAGCCATTCGCTATTCAAAAGGGTCTATAGCAGTTCAGAAGTATTTCAATTAAATAACAAAGTATTGTTAATGAAGTTAAGGCGGTTTATTGCATGAAATCAGGTTTTGGCGCCAAAGGCTTTAGTTTACGTTCAGTTATCAGTTTGGATGCATTTTTTTTGCGGGGCTTACGTTTTTCGCTCTTTTTGCTTTCAATATTGTTATTTCCGTGATGTATTTCATCTTCCAGATTGGGTAAACTGAACTCATCGAAATCGGCCTTACACTCAAATGCGTTTTCTACAATTTCTGGTAATTCCAATTGTACGGCTTTCTCGGTATGAACACGTTGTACGTGTTCTTTCAGCTTATCAGAGCGATGGCTGGCAAAGGAGCACAGTTGACATTTATACTTTTTTGCGTCGTCGGCTGAATGCTTTACAGCATGCCGTTTAAGATTTTTACTTAAACTAAATTTGCAACCACATACTTCACACACAAAGGGGCGCTCCTGCTTGTGAGTTTCTATGTGAAGCTTAAGATTTTCTTTACGGTTAGCCTTATGATGACAGCCGGGAAATGTACACTTGAAGAACTTGCTGGTGTGACGCACTTTATGAGATTTGAGTGCCTTCATGTGGGTGGTACTGTATCCACAAATATCGCACAGCATTAGCTTTTCATTGGTGTGCACCAACAGATGGGTACTGAGACATTGCTTCCACTTGAAACTTTTACCACACAGGGAGCAAACAAATGGTGTTTTTTTGGAATGCTTCGGGTAGTGCAGGGTGAGTGCAGCCCTGGTCATAAATCGCAAATCACATTCCAAACAGAAGAACGGTTTCTTAATATCGGCATCATGATGCTTTAGGTGGGCATCGTATTCGCGCCAACTCAAAAAACCAATTTCACACAACGAACACGTCAAATGGGAAGGCTCACAACTGCGCATATGTCCAATCATCTCACGGACACGATAGCATTTGAAATCACAAGCTAGACAATAATTGACTTTACTATTTGTGATGGAGGTGCGTGGATTTTTTAGCTGAAATTCATATAAAAGATATACTTGAGGGAGAATTGGAAGAGAAAGGATACCTTAAAATAAGTCCTCTTTTCCTCGAACACATTCTCTGTTTTCGTCTTTATCAGTTTCATATTGCTATCCTCTTCTAACTCATTTGCTTCTTTTATATTTTCTTTGCCATAAAATGTTGCAGAATTTTCTATCGCCTCAAATCCAGAACTAATTTCTAAAATCTGCTGGGTCTGTTCAGGTATTTGAAACAGCTTCAACAACTCACTAATCATTAAAATCTTAGCTAATTGTTTGAAATGCTCTTCATGCTCTTTAACCACTGTCACCATATCTTCATAGAAAAAATCTCCTATGGTTTGTAAACACTCGGAACAATGGAAATGTTTAATGATAACCTTTAAGGGATTGTGAATGGAGAATTGTAGATTTTTCTGTAAGAAGTGAGAGCCTCCAATGAAACGGCTTTGTGCTGCCACCACGCAATAATGACCATATATTGAATCCCCATTATCCAATTCCAAAATTAAATCACAGAATTGTCCTTGCCGACGTTGATCGTTAAGATAGTTTGTTACTTTGGAATGCAAAGGTTGATGCAACGTGCCTGTCACCACTGGATGTACCGACTTGATCATATTTCAATAAATTCCTCTACAGATTCTCAATTATTTTGCTGCTTTTGAATAATAAAATTTTGTTATTATATATCAGCTGTTTTGAAATGCCATTCACAATAACACCAATGTAAACGTAGTGTTATAACACTGTAAACGTAGTGTTATAACACTACGTTTACATGAGGTTATCGCGGTTGAGAGGGTTATCTTCCTAACCACATTAATTTTTGAATAGTTACCCATATAAAATTTAACAATCTCCTTAAAGTGGTTAGTAGATAACCACGTAGTTAACGACCTTAAGTTTCAATATAACTTTGAAAAAGTACCTAAAAATACAACTCTTTACGATAAAACTTCTCTGATATGTCATATAATGACTGTTGTCACAAATAAAATAAATGTTTTCGTTTAAAATTGAAGAAAACAAAGAAAATGGTCATGTTTGAAATAAATAATTAAAAATACTGATTTTTTTTTTAATGAAAAATCAAATATTTTTCGTACATTATTATAATTTTTTTTTTTGCTTCTCAATATTGCAAAAAGCATCATTTTTATTAGCAATTGTATACGAAATTATACTTAAAATATTTTCCATATTTATAAAAGAAATTAACGTCATAACATAAAATATCAGAGTTGTACGTAGTTAAGTAACGTGTTAACTCTAACAATCTCGCCAATGTAAACGTAGTGTTACCCGCGATAAACTCGTCAGTGTAAACGTAGTTCGTTGGTGTATCTAAATTGTTCAAACACGGTACCTTCGTTAGAAGGGAAATGGAAATTAAAATTAAAAAAGTTGTGGGATTGCTGTCATATCTGTTAATTTGTTTTTGAGATTATAATTCATATTATTCGTGATAATCTGCGAAGTGATGACATTCCATAGTCAATACCTCTGACCAGTTTAAAGTATGTACGTACCTCCTTATGTTTAAGATTGATCACGGACGGACAACCACACATATAATGATATAATCAGACTTACATTTCTTTTTTTTTACATTAAATTTTTTTCTATGTAATAAATAGTGCATAGTTATAACTAAAACATTTTTTTCTTTATTAAACAAAATTTACCTCTTTATGATTATATATATATATATATATATAATTCTAATTTTTCTCTTCAACTTTTGAATTATTAATTTACCTTTTACAATATTATTTTTACTTTTTATATTACTTTTTCTTTTTTTCTTCAAAATCACAGCTTTTCTTTTAGCAGCCAAAACGGAAGAGGCTCAGTTCGCCATTTTTCTTTCTTTCTTTCTCTTCTTCTCTTTTTCTTCTCTGTTCCGTGACCCAGTGATGCCACCCGCAACAAACTTAAAGGTGCTGCTTAACAATATATGTATATGCAGTTCTAGTTCACTTTACTTCTTTATTTTCTATAAAGTGAATATATTCTTGATCAGTATCAGAAACTTAATCGATCAAGATATGTATGCCCGTGTGTCCGTCTGTTTTTGGCATTATCGCGGGCGCAAATTTTAAGATATTGAGCTGAAATTTTGTAAAGGTATTTTTAATTATTGTACGCAGATCGATATATAAAATGGACTAAATTGGTCAAAAGTCACGCCCACACAATCAATAAAAATCTATTTATCTGCTACAAAAATTGAGCGATGAACTTGAAATTTGCAATGTATATCTATAAATATACCGTGCATCTATGTGCCAAAAGTGAGCATGTTTAGATAACAGACACGCCCACAATCAACAAAAATGTTTATATCTGTCACAAAAATTGAACTATGAACTTGAATTTTGGTATGCACATCTACGGTTATACCATCCATTGATGTGCTAAAAATGGGCGTGGTTGGATAACAGACACGACCGCAATTTGCAAAAAACCATACATGATACATAATAAAAACACTATTAGAGGGCGCAATATATATATATAATTGCCATGCCCACCGTTATGGATGTGGTATGGTATGGTATTTAAGATTTGGCCTGAGCCAACCTTATAATGCAAAATATCTATAACGATCTTTTGTAGATTTTAACATTAAGTCGGCGTTTAAGATTACAATTAAATCTCTGCAATGATTTGATTTTTCATGGAGCGATAAAGGTATGACAAAGACTGACTTGAACTATAGGAATTATACACGTTAAGTGATGTATGGTTCAGCTTGAGTATATTGTAATGATTTCGTGTATTTTTAATTAATAAAAAAATATTAAAATAGGCTTTTAAGTCTGCTAAATTACATATAAGTATTAAAAAAAAAAAGATACATGGAACAATATAATTAAAATGGAAGTTTTCTCTTATTACTGTCTATGGCTAAGTCCATTAGATTCGTGCCACGATAAAAATCAACAGCCACAATGTTTGCATTGTCGCCTAAATGGTCACGATACAGTTGACTGACACGCCAATTAATACGATCAGCCATACGACGAAGCCCGCCGTATCGGTTTACTATCACACCCCAAGTATCGGGTGTTAACTCAGCCATATCGGCTATGGGACGACTGGAAACCCGCCTAAAACGTGAAATTTTCATAATAAATTATTTTTTTTCAATTCAAAAATATAGAAGATGATCTGAGGCCAGCATCAGATACATCGGATCGCTGCGTATCATCTCTTAAAGCCACAGAGAAGGGCGTCGCTACTTATCTGATGCCTGGCATGAATACTTACGACACGTCGTATGTGTTTATTGTTCTAAGAAAATTTTCCAATTCCAACCAAGTTTGTGCATTGCCCCAGCGTTGCTCCACCGAACCGAAAAGTGTATGCGGATACTCGTGAACTACGTTCGATTTGTCATAAGCCAAAATAACATTCTGTTTCCTTGACCATATGTCGTTTAGAGAGGCTCTCCAGGTGGCTGAGGGATGCACAATCAGATCAGCAAATTTATCCTTTAAAAAGTCAACCAACTTATGATGAATAGATAGATTGCGCCCAAATCCTACAAATGTTCCAGAAAAAACGTGAAAAATTAGAGATAATCTTAAGAGAAAACGAAAACTTTGCCTACCCACTGGAAATTCTTTTAGGCCAAAAATAACAATTTCGTTTGTCTCTTCCACAAAGTCTTTCACCTGATTTATAACATCAATCAAAGGTATTTGCCGCGTAATGCCGTGATTAATGTAAAATAATGGCCCGGTGTTGCGATAATAGCCCACTCGTATATCCAGATACCGTATGCCGTGCAACAGCTGACTGCGTATATCTTCGTCCTGCGTTAGGGCATACTTTGTAACGAATGTCTCTTTTAGGAGGGGATCGAAATTGATACGATATGAACCCGAATCGTGAGTGCCAGGCAAAAAAAGATCTCTAAAGCGTAGATTGCCAATCTGTGCTCTCATGTCTGCCATCCATGTGGGATAGGCACGCAAACAAGTGCTACCTAAAATTGTACCAAAAGCATTCACATAACTAGCCCAGTAACCATAGCAGGAGGTATGTATGGTTACATTAGCCATTAGCTCATAATCAAAGTATACACCGGTTGTAAACCACAAAGAACTGGCCATCGGTTTCAAGGCCAACACAATATTATTTTCACCATCATTTGAAATCCAATGGTCTACATCCTGAGCTATATAAGGAGAGGCTGTTGTAGACTCGGAGTAATTAACGTTACCCCCTAAATCTCCATCTAATGGCTTTTGAGGCAATCTCTCCGGCATCAATTTTAATTTGTCGAAACTGTGCGGTTCTTGCCGGGTCAGCATAATACGATCACTATCTCTAGCTGGAGCATGGTCCCACGATATTTCCAGAAAACGTTTTTCCGCACTTATCGTTAACCATAACCGCAAACTAGTGGGGCTGTCTTGAGGGTGCGCCGACCTCAGCTGCTCAACCATTGGATTATTTCGACCGTTAGTTGCATAAATTGAATTGAACAATAATAAATTCAAAATTATACCTTTTAGCGGATAATTATTTAACATTTTTGAATTTTGTTCTGCCAAAATTTTGTATTTTTTCTGTTAGAAATATCAGTTTTTTTTTTGTTTTATTATTAATTTATTATATTTTTTTTTTACATAATTAAAAATATTTTTTTATTTTCTTCTTTGAAAAATCAAAACAAAACAAATATAAACACTAAACTCGGCTAAGACCAAATCTTAAATACCCTCCACCATATATAATTAATTGAATATTTTGAAAATTTGAAAGTTTGAAAGCTCCGTATTGATCTGTTGATCTAAATTGATTTAACCGTAGCTGTATATTTTGAAACACGCTGTATTGGCACCAACTGTTCCTCTCAATCGAATTCTATAGAATCATATTGACTTGGAGCATTTTCGATTTAGAGCAGCCTCGTAATTTAGTAGCAACAATTATTCGTTTGCTTCGAATTTGATCTGGATTGACTTTCCAATCTTGTAATGTAATATTCTAGTTATACGTGTGAGTATTAGATAATAAGTAATGGAAATTATTTTTGTAAGAGTTTAGTTGTTGCCGTTTTTCCATTTCTATGAAAAGTCAAATGTTTCTTCTCATTCCATTATAAACCGACATGAACTAAAAATGCCTTTGTGACCGTAAGCGTTTCAGACAGTCACAGACATCATTAATCGGCTAAGATATTAATGTTGATCAAAAGTCTTTGTACTGTGATTGTGAAAAAATAATAACTGACTAGTGACTCCTATCAGCATAGTGATAAAGCGTCACTAAAGGTTAAGGGGTGGAAACATTTCAAACAAAAAAAAAAAAAACATTTTATATATAAATCAACTTAATAGTTACATCCAAATTTGGCCCAGTCGATTGATAAGCTGGTTAACTATTCTTCACTAAATTTTATAAAATCTTTTTTTTTTAATTGGAAATTTTTATATAAAACCTTATATGGCGAGGGCTCCCAAATATGAATGAGGTTCCTTTTCAATAGTGTTTGTTTCGTTGCCAAATTTTCATTAAAAAATATCAAAAATTGTTAACTGTGTGTACGTTGATTACAAGAAACCGTATAAATGAACGGACAGACGGACATGGTTAAACCGATTCAGATTTTGATTGTGATCCGATTGCTATAGTTAAACATGGGTTAAACATTTGCCATTTACACGTTACAAACATCTACACAAACATAATATACCATTTTACCACTTTGTGGTGTGAGGTTTAATTAAGAATTGAATAATATTCACTCTGATTTTTATATGAACATGTAAAAATCTTAAATACCCTTCACGTCTGCATGCAAACCGTGGGCGTGGCATGTATATAATTACGCCGTGTAATAGTGTATGTATTACGTAGCAACTAAAAAGTCGACTTTTACGATAAGTACGGCTTTTTTAAATTGTAAACGTGCCTATTATTCGATCAAGCCCAATTTTGGCATATCAATGGATTGCCTAATTATAAATATGCAAAATATACCAAATTTCAACTTCATTGCTCTATTTTTGTGGCAGATAAATTTCAAATGTCAATTGTGGGCGTGGCTTTTCATTATTCTTATTATAAATAACGATCTGCGTGCAGAAATTAAGTGTCTGTAGAAAATTTCATCACAATATCTCTAAATTTCCGACTGTGAGAGTGCCAGCAGTAGACGGACATACGAATACATGGACAGACATGCAGTTTTTGAGGCTGATCAAGAATATATATCCTTTGTGCAGGGTATCTGACGCCTTCTTCTTAGTGTTGCAAATGGAACGATAAACATAGTATACCCCCTCCTGTTATGAGTAGGGTATAAAAGCCCATAAAATTCTAATTAAAGAATTTAAATTGGTATGTAACAAAAATGTCTAAAGGAAATCGAATTAAACAACTGCCGCGATCATGATTCACCGTGTATACAATACATCACATATATCTGACAAGGTGATGGTTTTCCCAAATATAACTTTTCAATTGTTTTTTTTTTTTTTATAATAACATTACATACACTTCCCGCTTATTGGCACAATAGAATATTTTGCAGTTTTCCGCGTCGTTGAAATCATTCGCATTTAAAACTCACATTCAAACTGAAGAAGAACAGCTTAGAGTGCTTAGACAAAATCTTATTACAATCCAAATGTTCGCCATTTGAGCGCTTGCACTTAATTCTCTATATGTGAGTATTTAATTAAAAAAAAAAAAAAAAAAACTTGCACGCAGTGTAAGTGGGATTGTTGCAATATGAGTAAACTTGCTCCAGTGAGAGCAAGATTAATTAATTTATTTAATCAACTCTTGTTTTGTGATCCTGATATAATTTAGACATACAATCAATCAATCAATCAATGAATGAAAGAACAGTTTTATTAAGTAGTTTCATACGGTATTGTATATGTATATATATGCTTTATATATGTTAATATTTATATTAATAATAAAAATTTTTTGTTTTTTTAAAAATTCCCTAACGCGCGGTCACATCTTAATCATACATATAAATATAAATGCAAGTATACACGAATACATGTAAATTTGTAAATTATATATAAATGGATGGACTTAATCTAAACAATGTAATACAATATTTTAAGTGATATAGATAAGTAGTAGCTGGGGTTCAGTCCAAATTTTTATGTTTTTAATAAGTAGACGCCCTCTTTTAGCAGTCATTCACATATACCTTAAACTAAGCTTTGGTTATATTTCAAGTCTAGTTCAGGATTTTTGTAAATAATGGGCATATCATACACCTAGATAAACGACATGAATATAATATGTGTATAAAAATTAATTGTAAGAAATATTTTAATCCTGGAATATAAGTCTTGGAATTGGTCTGGTTCAAATTATAGAGTAATCTGCAGGAGTATTCCTTTTAAATTGGTCACATAATATATCTTAATTATTCACATTTTCATTTCCTGCTACAATAGTACTGTTAAATAAAGCCCGACATATGTAGAGAGTGCCCGATGATAAGCGGCCATAACATTGAGGTTTACTTTTCCAGGCTATACACACATAATAGAATGGTATACCGGCCAGAGTGATAGCCAAACCTATTAACAGATTTCTAGGCTCCTTCAAACTAGGTAATAATACCAAAATTATGCAACATGTTATGAAAATAATCGGCAAAGAGATGTGCACTCGTATGGGACGTGGCAAATCCGGTCTATACGTATGAAGATACAACAAAGTAAAACAAGTAAAAATGTTAGAGTCGGTCAAGCCCGACCATTTAATACCCTACACTGCTTAGTTCCACAAAATGTCAGTATGATAAATGTTAGGCAGTGCCATACAAGCCTTTTGGAGAAATATCATTATAAGGAAAGGGGTTCTAAAAATAGACCGATCGCATCCAAATTTGACACAATCAATTATGAAGCTAATTAACTAGTCCTCAAGAAATTTTATCAAAAAATATTAAGACTTGCAATTTTTTGCCATATAAAGACTTTTTATAATAGCATATTAGATGGCGAAGGGTTCCAAAAATGGCCCAATTCGATCCATTTTCAGTAGGGTTCCTTTCTGAGCTAAAACATGTCTTTGTACCAAATTTCATAAAAAATGAGATCTTTAGCTTGGACACATATGTACAATTAGGCGGACAGACGGACATGGTCAAATCGATACAGATTTTGATTCTAAATCGATCGGTATAATTGAAGATGGGTGTGGCATTTGTCGTTTACGAGTTACAAACGTCCACCCAAACTTTGCCACATGTGGTGCAGGGTATAAAGATTTCAAAACAAAACAAAAAAAATTATAATAAAAAGTAAGTATATTTTTCAAAAACAATCACCTTACCTAGTTTTTCTCAACCACAACATACCCGCTACACTGGCCACCACCGATAACCATAAAACACAACTAAAATAGTTGATAAGTAAGTACACGTCGGCTGTTAATAACATAGCCAAAGACATCAAACACTGTAAAATTTGTTGAATTTGTTGAAATAATATTTGAATTATCTATCCTTTTATATGAAATCATGATTCACAGTTTATACCGAAAAAATTAATGCTGGTATTGGTGTTTGCTGTTTAATATGGAACAATTGAAAGAATTTTGGTAAATGTCCTTGTTGTGCTCCCGTAGCAAAGAGACGAGCTGATGTAAATAAAACGCCATTAACACCACCAAACGTACTAAGTGCAACAAATATTGGCACAATGAAGGCGAATGTACCAAACATTCGATTACCGAATGTTACGGCAACTGCTAATGAACTGAGCATTTCTGCCTTGGACACTACCGCAAAATAGGCCAAATTTACTAGAACATAAATGCCGGTAACTATAGGCATAGCAATCCATATAGCGCGTGGAAGATTTCTATAAAATAAATTTCATCCATTAAGTTATGTTAAGTTATCATATAAGTGTGTGTATTCAATTTACAATACATACAATCGTACATTTTGCACAAGTCATTTTCCTTTCATTACCAACACAATTGGTTGTAATAATATCTATACTATACACAATTCTGTCACACATGGTAAGAGTCCTTTAGTCATTTCAGTTATGCTCCACTTACCTACCCTAGTAGGGCTTGGAATGTATATGAAAAAGTAAAGCTAAATGGTGCCCAAGGAATGTATACGTCAATTTTGTAAGGAAAAGGAAAAAATCCTTAAAAATGTTTAATTTTTAAATGTCGCGTGACCCAATTCTAAAACCAATTTACATGAAAATGCCTATTATGCTTCTTTCAAGAGCAAAAAGCGGTATTTCATGCGCCCAGGAGAATAATTATCACACTCTGACTGAGAGACATGATC
Organism: Ornithomya fringillina; assembly: GCA_963978525.1. NCBI lineage: Eukaryota > Metazoa > Arthropoda > Insecta > Diptera > Hippoboscidae > Ornithomya > Ornithomya fringillina. Next base: position 3,852,199 of record OZ021690.1, read on the forward strand.
AGATGGAGATGAACTTAATTTTTCGTATTAATTAGAAGTAAATAAAGGTATTGCAAAATGTTAGATAAAGTCATATATTGTATATCCTCAAGCTTGATTGACTTACCTGTAAGGATCTTGAAGTTCTTCAGTAACAAAATTTAAATAATTCCAACCACCAAACGCGAATAGGCCAGAATAGAAAGCAAATCCAATATTGCTAACACTGTAATTACCCGCCCAAGGGTTCGTAAAATTACTCGATTCGCCGACAACCATTTGATAAATACCAGCCACAATAATCATAATTAATGCTAATAATTTGGCGGCGGTAAATATATCTTGTATTTTCATAGACCACTTCACCGACAGACAATTAATGGCGGTAAGGAAGCCTAACAACATAAAGTGTGTGTCACACTATATTTTATATATAATTTATTATATATAAATAAATAAAACTTACATAAACAGACGGCCGCTAATAACTTAACGGCGTTATCGGGTGCATCGCAGTCTTCAAAAAATGGTTTCGCCGCATACTGTGCAAATGTCAAAGCTATAATTGTCTGGCGATTTGGAAGTATAAAAAGAATGCATTTTCAGCACTGGATAAAGCAATAAATAGTCACATCTCAGACCTGGGTTGTTGGCCTTATGATTAGTAAAGCAATCCATAAGCGCAAAAATCCAACCAGAGGGCCAAAGGCAATCAATAAATAGGCGTAATCACCTCCGGACCGCGTTATACTTGTACCTAGTTCAGCATAGCAGAGAGCCCCAATGGTGGAGAGTATACCACAAATAGCCCATATTAACAATGAAACTCCAACCGACCTAATAAAGAATGAAAATAAAATAAATGGAATGAAAAAGTTAGACTGTCGGTTGGGTCACAATTTTTATTACAATTAGTTGAGTTGTATCACGTAAAAGCGAGGCAGTTACTTTGTGAAATGTGGTTATATGAGAAGGAGTTTTAAAAATGATTCGATTGGCTCCAAATTGGACATACAAACGTTTAGACGGACATGATTAAATCGATTCAGAATCGATCGGTATAATTGAACGTGGTGGTTTTGTGGCATTTGCCGTTTAGGAGTTACAAACATCCGCACAAACTTAGTGCACCCTTTGCCAGATGCAAAGCAGTGTATAAAGTGGGTGCACTGTAATAACACACAACATATACAAAATGTGATTTTATTTAGTGCAAAATTACTGTAAAGCAATATAATTTCATTACATTTGCATTTGGCAAGAGTTTGAGAAACTGAGAAAAACTACATTCGGATCTTATCCCTTAGCGTTATTAAGATTATACTCGTTTCAAGTAAAGTCTTAAGCGAGAGAGCTTGATTAAATTTTTGTGTCTCTGTCATCAAAATCCATGTGCTAACTATTTCCGCTCAATTATTTATAACAAAAACGTGGCAAATTTCGCTATATTTGCATTTGTTGTTTTAATATGAAAATAGAGCCACTTGGAGATTTTGGCGGAAATATAAAACAAGCAAATAAACTAAATTTGGCTTAGGACGAATATTAAATACCCTCCATATCTACATATAATTGGTGGACGTGGCAGGTACATGAGTTCGCCCTCTAATAGGGTTTATATTATGTATCAGATTACCAGACGACTTTTACGCTGAGTGCGGGTTTTTAAATTGTGAGAGTTTCTATTATCGAACCACGCCCAATTTTGGTTTATCGATGAATCGAGCAATATATGTAGTAAATCCCAACTTCTTATGCTTAGGAAGCGTCTTTGGTGATATTAGATAAAATTGATTTAAAAAAACAAGTAAAAATGTTATAGTCGGTCAAGCTACGTGAGAGATTGTCTTTTCGTGAAATATTATTGTATGGAAAGGGGTTCTAAAAGTGATCCGATCAGGTCTAAATTTATACAAAAATATCAAGAATTGCGATTTTTTGCCATATAAGCACTTTCATTATAATAGGACCTTCCTTTTTAATCAAAATATCTCAAAAAATGCTACCAGTACTTTGCGCACAAATTTATATAGATGGACAGTCGGACATTGTTAAATCGATTCACATTTTGATGTTGAATCGATGGGTATAATTGAACGTGGTGGTTGTGTGGCATTTGCCATTTAGGAGTTTGAAATATCCGCACAAACTTAACTCTCCTACCACATGTGGTGTATGGTATAATGATGTACAAAATTAATTTGCCAGAGGAGCAACATTGTTTTAGCAATTTGTGTATACTTACTCGGTATAATAGAAAACGCCAGTGGGAGCTATAAAAATGCCCGATCCGATGATGGAACCAATAATAATAGCGACACCATTCATTAGCGTTAATTTACGCTTAAGTACAATCTTATCTTCAACAACAAAATCATTCTTCACGGGTAAGTTTTCAAGGCTATCGATTGCGGTGGCCTTGCTCATGTCCCCATTTGGAGATGACCCGTGTTGTGCTACTTCGGCCAACCTGTTGACTATATTATCAGCGTAACGTTCACCCATATTTTTCTTTATCTTTGTTTATGTGTTGTTGTTGTTGTTGTTGTTGTTGTTGTTTTTCTTTTATTAAATTGATAAAAAAAAATTTTTTTTTTGAATGATCTTGAAACAGCAATTAAGTCGAACTGAAAGCACGAGCTTTAACGTAATTAAATCGCCAAAAGGCCGAAACAGTTATTTCCACTATACTCTGTGTAGGTTCTACTGTAATCGTTTTGTTTATTCCAAATTATTTGTATATTATTATTTTTTTAATGGTGCTCGCCTGCATTCATGCGGTTGGGAAGGTGTACATTGCCTTTCACTCCTGAAACGTTCGAACTGCCAGATAAATAAAGCTCAACTAAATTCAGTTATAGTCTTCAATATATTCTTATAACACTTTTCGGCCAATTTCAGTCCGTTGGAACTCCATGCTGCTTATTATTACATACCCACATTCATTTTCATTTTCATATGATTTTCTCTTCACAGCAATTGTTGTGTATATGCATATGCAGAGACCGTATATCAGAGACAGAGACCAGAGACTTGTAAATATATATATTGAAGTCTCTGGTAAAATCTACGTGCTCTCCTTGCGCCTGTTAACATCGATTCTCTAATCTGTTTAAATACACAGAGTGAGGAAAAGAGATGGAAGTCATGGAATGAAATTTTTTGGAAAAAACTTCAATAACAAAAAGTTGTCGAGTTAATAGATACTTTTCCTTCACCCTATACATGCATACATTGTATTAAGAATTAAAAATAAAATTTATTTGTTTGTTTTTCTCTATTTTTATGCCCATCGTCATAATGATATGAAAGTTTATTGGTTTTGTGCAAACGTTTATAATACCCAGAAGGAGGCGTGCCACACCCTAAAAAGTATATATATTCTTAATCATTATCAATATCTGAGTCGATTTAGACCTTCTGTCTGACCGTGTCTATGTAGATGGACTTATGAATTGGTAAAATCGGCTTAATGACGCGCCCGCAATAAAAATGTTTTGTTTTTTTTTTAGCCGTTTCTTTCCTTGCCGGCAATTTCACAGCCGCAAAAGTTGAGTTATTGTTCTGAAATTTAGTACAAATATTTTTTATAAGTATTGAGTATGAGTTGAATCGGCCAAGCATCCATCTACAATTCTACAAAGTATACAAACCTACCATAGAAGAAACTGAAGTCAACTTTTGTCAGAATATTAAAAACACATTTTTACGTATTTGGAAACTTAAATCACGCCCCCTTTTTAATGAACATAACGTGGGGGGTTTTAGGGGTTTATTTATAAATATTTTATATGGGTGACCCTTACATCGGAAACCAATTGGTTAGGGTGGGCGCAGTGTTCTCTCGCGCCTATGCAGTAATCAGTGACAGATACTCTCTATAAACGCCTTTAACGCCATTTTTAGGTTTTTTCGTTAATTCCGTTTCTTTACACACTATGTTTGTGCACATGAATTATTAGAACAAGTTCTTTTTAATTGTATACACTTTTTATCTTCTTGTTGTAAATAAAAGACTATAAAAAATTCAATGTTCGTTTCAGAACGGTGGATATTAAAAATTTGGCGTCTATCTAATATTTTCCTTACTTGCTTTTTTTTTTCATAAATTATAACTAACCAGAGACTTACTTGTTTATATACCGCTTTGATATTTGATGCATCCATGTTTCATTTATAAAAGATTATGTCTCAACTACATTAAAAGCTGTTGTTTATATTAAAAATGAATAAATTTAAAATTGATGTTAATTTTCTTTTCTTTTTTCATATTTATTTACCAATAACCCTAAAGTGACTCTGCCTTGGCTCAGTGAGCATGAAATATTATAATAGAATGGAATCTTATCCAAATTTCAGCTTGGTAACTTCACGTAAGAGTGTTAACATTTAGTACAAAAGATATTCACAATGTTACAGCATCGCAAAGAAGACTAAATATAATCAATATAATCACTAGTTCATTATCTAATCTATGAGTGTAATAGGCAGTACGTGGCACTAGTGGTAAAGTGGAAAAATTCGCTTGAATTAAGAATTTTTTAATAAGAATTATGAGCGACAGTTCTGATGATGAATGGTTATCTGATTGGATACCGTACAGTCAACGGAACGATTGGGCCGATGTTATCCCACTTGCACAAGATGACGGTGATAATTCCATTGTGGTTATAGCCTATAGCGCCAAATGTTAGTAAAAACATATTTTGGAGCATATATATATACATATACTTAACAGATTTTATCTCTGCAGTTCGTGAAGTGTATGACTATTTTCGTGCTATTTTAGCTCAAAACGAAAAATCACGTAGAGCTTTGGAGTTAACAAAGGATGCCTTACATTTAAATCCAGCCAACTATACGGCGTGGCACTATCGTCGCGAAATATTACGAGCATTAAATAGTGATTTGCAACAGGAGTTAGATTATATTGAAAATATTGTTTCCAACAATCCAAAAAACTACCAGGTGTGGCATCATCGACGTGTCATTGCGGAAATGTTGAATGATGCTTCAAAGGAGTTGAACTTAACCGAAAAAATATTAGAAATAGATCCAAAAAATTATCACGCTTGGCAACATCGCCAATGGGCCATAAAAACCTTTAAGTAATTATATTGTTACAGTCTTGAATTTGAAAAAAACCTAAAAATCGGGCAGAAATTCTCTTCTTCTTAATTCTCTTTTTACACGATAGATATTCGTGCAAAAAAAAAAATTCGTGTAAAAAAGGTATTGGCTAAATGGAAGAATAGATTGATTCCAGACCTAAAAAAAAAATGAAAATCGTGTTAAAACAAAACAATTCGTGTAAAAAGAGATTATTCTTTTTTATACCTTTCACCTTAGGGAAGAGGGTATATTCATTTTGATCATCCGTTTACAACACATCGAAGGAAGCCTCGGAGACCCCACAAACCATATATATTCTTAATCAGCATGAAAAGAGAAATCGTTTGAGACATGTCCGTCCGTGTGTCCGTCTGTTGTTGGCACTCTCACGGTCGTAATTTTTGAGATATCAAATTGAAACTTGGCACACTTATTCTTAGTTTAATTTCGCTGTTCCGTATTGAAATTGGGCAAAATCGGTTAACAGACACGCCCACAATAAACAAAAATCTCAACATACCTCGAAAAAATTGTATTTTTAAAAAATTATATATCGCACAATACTATGCCTATCGAGTTTAAATTTGATATATATATAAGTGATACCGTTATCCAACACTGCCTAAAAATGGGCGTGATTGAATAACGCAAACGCCTATAATTAAAAAAAAAACACTATTTGTGTAACTTGTTCATTCTGTTACAGTCTCTATGATGATGAGCTGACCTTTGTTGATCGCTTAATTGCTGAGGATGTGCGCAATAATTCTGCTTGGAATCAACGTTTTTTCATAATCAAACAATCTGGCTTTACAACCGACGTTATACAACGGGAATTGCACTATACTATGAATCGGATACGCATTGTAAAGAATAATGAAAGTTCATGGAATTATCTAAGAGGTATATTAGACCAAAATGAATCATGTATTTTTGATCAATATCCTGAAGTGTTGGAATTTGTAGAAGAATTGTACAATAGTGGTTCCCGTTCACCTTGTCTATTAGCATTTATTATTGATTTATATACTGAACAGTGCTTGAGCACAGTAGATGTTGATGAAAAGAATGTACTTTCTAATAAAGTCTTCACCTTGTGTGATGATATGTCTAAAAAACATGATATTATTAGACGCAAATATTGGCAATACTTAGCAGAACAACTAAAATCAAAATTGGAATCGACATAGTCATGTCGGCACAATTATTAATTATATATACAGTAAGCTAAATAACTACATATATATTTTTTTTCTTTACATATATTGATTTTAGTTGTATCCAGATACTATTTTGTCTACTATATATATATGTATAAGGTAAAAGCATTAAAAAAAGGGAAAATTATAAAAATATTATGGTTATAGAGTATTAAACTTATCACAATAAAGTAGATTTTCGCAAATGCAGAAAACATATACGAGTATATATCTTTTAAATTTCGCTTTGTATAGCCTCCATAAAAGGTCGTTGCAGGATGATGTAAAAATAAAACAACTTTATGTCGCATTTTGATTTGAGTTTATTTGAATTATTCTTTTAAAACAATTTTGTTTTATAGCTTTTTTTGTTTTGTTTTTCTTCTTCTTTAGTTAATTGAGAGTTAAAAATTCAAAATTTTAGCATTTTTCTTTAGCTTTAACTTTGCATTTGCATCAGTTGTTCATTTATTTAATTTCTTGTTTATAACGGACCTTTGAATATATCTAGGAGACAAGTAGAAATATTTTGAAACTTAAGCGGAAAAATAAAATAGGAATAAATCTTTTAGCATTTTAGTGATTTTTGCTTAAATTGTATATTTAATTATAGGCCAAGGTGTGTTATTTTCTTTTGTTTTATTTTCTTAATAACTTACTAATATATTTCTCAGTACAATTCCTGTTTAACCAGTAGGCATAAAGCTTACAAAATGTAAATAAACCTATGCGTTCTTATGTTGGCTCAATAGTGAGTGACTAAAAAAATAAATTGTGGAAATTATGAAAAATGCTTTCGGAAAGATATGATAGCTGACAAAGATCTTAAAACTAAATTATATATAATTGTACACTATGCATTCTTAAGGGAACTCTAGTTTAAATCATATTAAAACACAAGGGAAAATTATATATGAAGGATCTCTACAGACTCCTTTAAAAATATTGTTTATGTTATAAAATCAAACATCATGCAAAACAAGTGAAAATATTCTAGCCGGTCATAAAACCAGTAGGTTTTGTAAGTACTATATGCGTGAGGTATGCCAACACAATAAAGTTTGTACCAACTATAAGTATTTTAATCCTTTATTGCATACATTCTCCAGTAATTGCTTTGCAATTGTTGAAATCTGTTTGTGAACTTCCTCTACCGTATCTTCGCCATTCATTTTCTGCCAGTACTGTTGCTCAGAGTTGTAGATTTGGTCGAAAACTTTACTCACTTTTGATTGTAATTCCTTTTTTTCATAACGCTCTTCACCAAAATTGCCACGACTTAATAGCTTATCGAATGAATTTATTTTCAAATAAAATACTAGATCCGGACATATTAAGCCTCTTTCAGGTGCCAAACACCAATCATACGGCAAACCCTTGGCCACACTATAAGCTATACCCGAATATGAGTAACGATCCGCTATCACTGTGACACCGTTTAATAGCAATTTCTTAATGTTATTTTGGAATTCCCAACGATTTGCTGCAAACAGTAAATGAACAGCTTCGTCAGATATATTTTCTTCGTTTTTGAGATAAGCATTAAGTGTTTGACCAATAATGGATTTACGATTAGGAAACACAAAAAGGCGGGCGGCAGTACCATAATTTTTACATAAATAATTGTACAAAAGGTGACTTTGTGTTGATTTTCCACTACGATCACATCCTTCAAACACAATAAAAGCTCCACGTTTTATTGTGGAGGCACTCATTTTTTTTTTTGATTTTCCTTTTGTTTGCCTAAAACTGCTACATATGCGCCGTCTGAAATATTCAAAAATTATTTGGCCAAACAGCAGCTCACAGCCAAGCACAATATTAGTGCGAAATTATTGTAATTTGTGTAAAACTAAAAAAAAACATGCTTAACTTTTGCATATGTTTTTCTCCCTCCATCTATACCGATTTATGCAAAATTAATTCAAAAATCACACGTGCTTTGTTCAAAGCAAATGTGAATGATCTTTGTAGATAATTATATGTGAATGATCTTTGTAGATAATTATATGTGTTTGGTCTTAAAACTGTAACTAATAATAGATGCATTGATTTGAAAGACCGATTACAATATTTTCACTTGTTCTGTACGGAAAATTCTCAATATGAGAAAAATGGTTTTTCTTTTTCTGAAAAAGTTTTCTTTTTTCATATGAAGTATGAAATAAATATTTTAAATTAGAGGAAAAGGTAAGTTCTTGTTCTCATATGTATCAGTTGCCTATGTAGTATTTTGTTCATGAAAATAATAAATTAAACTATTATTGCACAAATAAATTTAATATATTAAAATATTAAACTATCACATATTTAATCTAGACCACATAGAATAATTTCTACTTGTTAATACTTTTACATTTAAGTAATAGAGAGTGTATTATGTTATGCGTACCATTTTGTTTAGAATTTGTCAAAAAAAAAGGAGTTTCAGAGACCCTATGAGAGTGAACTAAGCCACATAGTTATACGTTGCACCAGTTGTGGCAAAGGGTATACTAAGTTTATTTTATGACGGCAATACGCAACACTTTTTGTGCAGATCGATTAAGAATCACTTTATCAATCTTTCCTTCTCAATCTTCCTGTCTGTATGTCCATGTAAATTTGTATACAAGCTACAGGTTTCATGATTTGAGATATTTTGATGAAATACAAGGACATATTTTGGTCTAAAAGGGAACCCTATTGAAATATATCGACTTGGACCACTTTTAGAATCCTCACCATGTAACGTCTTATTGAAAAGGAAGTATTTATATGGCGAAAATTTGTGATATTTATTATTTTTTGACAAAATTTTGGTAAAAAATAGTTAATTAGCTTAATAATAAGCTGTGCTAAATTTGTACCAGATCGGACCAGTTTTAGAGCCCCTTTCCACATAACAATATTTCACGAACGGACTTTTCTACAGCAATATGTCACGACTTCACTAATATAACTAAACTAATTATAGCATAATTTTTGGCGTAGGGTATTAAATGGCGGGGCATAACCGATTGTAACATTTACATTTATTTTAGTTTGAATGTGTTTAATTTATAGTAAAATAAAAGAATATGATATAGTTGTTTTTTTAAATTTTGACTTGGACCACTTTCCTAATTATGGGCACATTTGTAAGACATAGTTTTTTAATGACCTTGGGAATTTAGTAAAAGCATTCACGCTAAATAATCTTGTTTTCGAAATAAACCGTTTCTGTTATAAACATAGTGAGATAACAATAACATGGTAAAAAAAGAGTACACGTCGCTTATTATAATCATACACAGAATAACCTCCACATCTACACGAATTTGTATGATGATCAAAAATATAAAACGGATTAACAAATTTAATATGCTCGCGAAGAATTTTAAAAATGATCATTTTCGTTTACCCACACGGTTTTGGTAAATCGCGCTCATATCAACAACAATAATGGAATGCTTTTAAAAGATTCATTCAAAGCCGGGTGCAGCTCCATTGTTTTTATATGTTTTATGTTATGCAATATGACTGATGCGGTAAATAATGTGTGTATGTATGTGTGTAATGTGTGGTTTGTTTATATCATTATTGTTTTTTAACTTTTTTTTTTGCGTCCTTTTTGTTTTCTGTGTGTATGGCTCTACAGTATTAAAATATTAATTATTATTGTAAAATATAAGTTTTGTGGCGAATAATATGCCGCGTGTGCTTTTTTGTATATTTGGTATTTATATATATATATATGTAACTAATAATGTGGAACCCTATCTATTTATCCTCTTCAGCAGTAGCCGATTTCTTTTGATGAACCGCTTTATCCTCGTCATCCTTGTTGTTGTTATCACATTTTTCAGTAAGTAAACCTATAACTTCATCATCTTCCGGTTTATTATTTTCCTTGTTTTCTTCGACATCCAATTCGGGTGCGGTCGGTTCATGGGAACCATTAGCCTGCCGCGTATATGGTGTCATTTTAACGCGACATGTTTCGTAAACCTTTTCGAAACCCAACTTAGTGTAAAGACTACGGGACGCATCATTTTGAGGACGTATAACAACAAATGGCTTATAGCCACGCTCAATAACTAATTTGGTCAAAGCAACAGCCAAACGTATGCCATAACTGAAAAAAGTATTCTTGCTTGAATGATTGAACGATTTTTAATGAAGTGTTCGAAAAATCAGCCGAAATATTTTGGAACGTAATTTGAGACGCAGAGAGAAAACAAATAAGCTATAAGGAGGTCCGTAAATAAGTCGTCGATCTGAGTCTGAGAATGCCAACTCTCACGGTCGTAAATTTTGAGATATTTAGTTAAAAGTTTCCGCACGCAGATCGCTATTGAAATTGGGTAAAATCGGTCTAATCGGCCATTCCCACTTTTGGCAAAAAAAATTGACCCATGAAATTGGAATTTGTCACATATTTATCTTATTTATTAATGTGACATAAATGGGCGTGATCGGAATACAGGCACGCCTTTTGACTTATGTGACAATTAAACGATTCGTGCGTCTGTTTCATTCTTAATTTTTCGCTTACTTATCCAAGAGGCGATTCGAAAGACATTGGGGTACGAAAGGTGAACGAAAGACACATAATGTATCCATATCCCCGGCAACGATTTCAAGGCCTTTCTTTTGCAGATTATAATTCCCGAGTGCAGTTTTGCCAACGGTTCTTGGCTATAACACAGAAACGGCTCATTTCTGGACTTTAGTTTGTATAACTTATTTCCTTGCTTTGAGGTCCCTAATCAAGTCCCACCTTTTTTTTTTGGTCGATTTTTCAAACACCCTTTATATGTATTGTCATTAAATGAGAATGAGAATCTTTTTCTTTCCATTTTTCCCTTGTGAATTTGCTTACCCCATTCTTCTGTAATCTGGACGTGTTTGCATAGAAAACATGGCTCCGTAGTACGAGTGTACCATCCATGCGGCCAATTCATTAGTATCCTTGCGGAATATCCCCAACCCGGGCAGTACTCTCACCAACACCTCAAACACATCTACACATTCAATTTCATTTGCTGGATAGAGATCGTGTATATGCTTGACATCATCGACTGTTAACTGACGCATTAAAGCATCGTCGGGCAAATCGTCAAATTGCATAACATCTTCGTCGAATTCATTGCATACATAAATATCGCCCTCCAAACGCTCCATCAAGCCAATAGTCTTATAAAAATCATCCAAACGATTCATAATAGCAATGTGCGTAAAATTCAGGTACAGTGGCTGCTGCCAATCGATCAACACATCCTCAGTGCTCATCAGATCGACATGTTCTATTTCTTCGGACGGGCAAAATATGCCAAAACTTTGATAAATATTGTTGTTCGGCTATATTAAGAATTGAATTGAATTAACATCCGTTGAATGTCTGTTTGTACAAAATGAGCAATTATTACCGTTAGCGTACATCCGGGAAAATGTAGGATTATCGGTTTCTTTGGCCAATCTTTTGAAACATAAAATTTAAAGTCCCAAACACGATCATTCAGGTACGTTCGTATTGTTTGATGAAACTGAAATTGCGAGATATTCATTCAAACTTATGTACATCTTACCACATATTAGTAAATCAATGTTTTCAAACCGTCCACGTAAGATGGAGGGCGGGGGAGGGGTATGCTAAATTTGTCATTCCGTTTGCAATACCAAGAAGGAGGCGTCAGAGACCCTCCAAAGTATATATATTATTGTTAAGCATCAAAAACTGAGTCGTTGTAGACATGTATGTCCGCCTGTCCGTCGGTTATTGGCTGGTCGAAAATTTTGAAATATTATATGAACTGGAATATTATGCAGATTTCTATTTATAATGGACAAAATCGGTGAAAAGACACGCCCACAATCGACAAAATTCCATCTATCTGCCGCAACAATTAAGCTATTAAATTAAATTTGATACATATATTTATCTCACCCATCGATGGGCCAAAAATGGGTGTGGTCGGATAAAAGACGCCCACAAATTACAAAAACTGTACTCAGCGTAAAACTCGACTTGCAAATTGATATGTAATACATATACTTTTCGAGGACGTAACAAATTTTGGCACACTTTGGGGCAACACTTTTAAAATTAAGCGATTGATTGCAGGTTTGAAACGAAAGTTTTCATTTAAAATTTTGCCTTACACAGCAGAGACTTCTCAATAGAGAGACTTGTTAAATTTTTTGGACCTACAAAGATTGCCTTGAGATTACCGTCTCTCAATTTTTTTTAATTCACATATTTCTCAATAAATGCAATAATTTTAAATGAAATTTACAAGTTTTTGTTTATAGCATATAGGTGCTTTAGTCGAAATCCTTATGTTGTTGTAGGTCCAAAAAAAGTCATACATATAGTTTATGTTATTTAATTTTTAATAAATTAATTTAAAAAAAAAAAATTGCCACTTACTTTTAATGCTTCGGGCAGAAAGCGCTCTAAATATTCCAATATTTCTGGAAGCTCTGATTCTTGCACCAAACGGAAGTGTCTACCTTCGGGAATGATTTCCATTTCTACAAATAATTTATATAACGGTATTCTAAAAAGCTAATACAGAATCGCAAATACATATGTTGTTGTATGAATATATACGCGTTTACAATATTTTCACATTTAAAATTTTATTTTATACTGAATAGTTTTTACTCTCTATTCTTTACTAATTTCAATAACAGTTTTCTCTTGTTAAATACTCAACCATGTGTGATGTTTCCCAACGTTTTTGGCATGACAACCCCTTACTGAAAGCGTCAAAATATGACAAAAACTCGACAGAGTTTCCCACCATTATTATGTGAATTAAAAATCCATTTTTGTACTCCCCCCACCTGAAGGCGACGGGTATACTCAGTGTGTCAAAACGTCTGTAAGAAAGAAAAATAATGAAATTCTAAGCAGTTTTAGTTAAGTTTCCGTCTGTCCGTATGCGGTAAACCTTCATTCGATCGTAAAAATTGAGATATCGACTCCAAACGTAGCAGAAATAGTGAATAGTGTAATCGGACGATTTTTTCTATAGCAAGTCAAAAATGGTAAATTTCTAAAAATATCTTTTTATCTTTATTTTAACAGCATCTCTGATAATTTCAATCATTCTTGAAAACAGTATTACAGAAAAGTGATTTATTTTAACTCATTATAAATTTCATGCGTAAAATTTTATAATCGTACGAATTGTAAGAATATAGGCTTTTCAAAAAAGCAAATATTTTCCCTGTATGTTCATTTTTGCTCACGTTACAACAGTTCAAAGTTTGTGTATTGTAGTTAAAAAGTTTCTTGCTGCCCCAAGAATAGATCATAGGGCAAAAACATACAATTCTTTATAATTTCTCATGAAACTTGACATATGAATTCTATTTGCTATAAGACTTGTAAGTACAAATTTTGAACGCAATCGGACCTTTTTTACCACATTTTTTCCAAACGTTAAAGAAATAGTTTATTTTCCAATCAATTGTAATTTCGGTGTCAATCAATAATTGACGAAACGAATTCAATGGTTCAATATTAAGCTTAATGAGACTACTATAACAGCATCTATGATGATTTTAATCTTGCATTGGGGGAAGGTGACTTATGTCGACTCAATATAAATCATACACGTAAAAATCTATGTTTAAATAAATTTCATGTTGTAGGCGCATCTGTTATTCAACCACGCCTATTTTGGGAACGTCGATATATAAGTTAATTGTAAATATAAGTTAATTGTGGGCGTGGCTCTTGACCTATTTTGTCCATTTTAAATAGTTTATTTGGAGGGTAGAAAAAAGCAGACGGATAGATGGACACACGGACATGGTTAAATCGATTCAGATTTTGATTCTGATTCTGAATCGATCGGTATAATTAAAGATGGGGTTGGCATTTAACTTCTTAGTACATGTGCTACAGGGTATAAAAACTGAACATCGTTGGAAAAAAGTTGACCAGACACTTGTTTTAGCTATGAAACCATAAGAAAAAAAATCAATAATCAAGGGGGACAAAATGTCATCTCCCCGATACCCTTTAATGTGCTTGTGTGTGTGACATACATATACAACCATTAGTTCAGCAGACGTATAAATGCATGTGTACAAATATCCTTAAACGAGAAATGCCTACACAAACAACATATGTACTTTTTATGAATCATTTACATTACAACATATAACATCTGATGAATTGGCGTGCACAGGTGCACACTCTAACAAAATAACAAACAAAAAAAACCAAAAAAAAAAAAAAAAAATCATGTATCAAAGATTCATGTCTGTTGATAAACCATACAGTACAAGTACTTACAAAAGCTTTAGTATCCGACAGAAAACCAATAAAAATATTTGGGACCTTTTTTTTCTCTTTTTTTTTTTTCTTTTTTTAATATTATACTTAAATATGTATAATTGGTTAGAGGTTTAATAGAGAATTATGTGCAGGAATGTGCAGTAATTTTTATTTAATTTAAACTCGTGCGATTTTTTTATTTTATTCTATTTTATCATGAAATATTTAATCACAGAATGGTTTTTTTTTTTTTTTAAATTATTATTATGAAAAAAAATGTACCTTTGCTTTATTGATATAATGAAAATGACTTTGAATTGTACGGGTAGGCCTAAGCAAACTGGAGATGACGGGAAGCTGACTTGTGTCTTCTCGTAACAACAACAACACCTCTCTTTACTCTTTCTTCTTCGGCGATTATTGTTCACCTAACGATTAATCTGGTTTATTATTTATATGGAATTGTCTTTATGTAGATTGATTAACATCAATGCAACACTTTTCGTGGGGCTCTGTTTTTAACGGCTTTAGGCTGTCCAGTACCTCCCGGAGCACCTCCAATAGGCCTGACCCACAAAACTGTATTAAAAGTCTTTTGTTTTTTTCGTTCACCCTTTAACTGTTAGTTTCTGGTTAGAATATAATGTTTAATTGGAAACAGTTTCAACTGCAGTTGTCATCTAACTGACTGACTCACTCACTACTGCTTGGTTGTTGGTGAATCACTTGGCTTTGATATATATTGTACATGCACATGTATATGCGGCACGTCCTTGATATATAAATTTTAACACATGCAAACGGAAATTTATTAACTATTCGCCAAATCGCACCACTTTTCTCAGAGAGTTTTTCTTTTTTTTTTTTTTTTTTTTTCAACGCGACTTGAAATTTAAATTTTCAAAGTGTTTTCTATTGTATTTTCATGGAGCCAAAATACTATATTTTTGTTTGTGTGTACACGTTTGTGTGTATTTGTTTGACGTCGATTCAAGGATTCTTTGTGGTGTTAAAGTCGTCAAAGGTGCCAAGTGTTCGTGATAGTTTACTTAGTTCTCTTGTGATTATTCACGCCCCTAAAATTCTACTATAATTTTTTTTTTATAACACGAATCGCATTTCATTACACTTCCTCCTTTAATTACAAGTATCAATATTTTTGTTTTTTATTTGAATTTTTGAATTTTTGATGTTTTCCGTCGATTGTGTGTTGAGACGAATCTATTTAATTGATCCGTGCCTATGATTTTATTTACTTTCACAGAATTTTCTATATATTTTTTTCTATTTTGTATATATTTCCGCGTATGTGTTTAATACCAAAATTCGTTGTACTTCTTCGAATACCGACTGGCAACATACTGGCAATTTTTTGGCCCAAAGAAACAACCAGTGATTGTTCTCTTTGTACTCTTTGTGATGCGCTCTATTTTTATCCCACCATCACTACCATCAGTTTAAGGATATAACAACTTTATCCAAAGGTTTGTAACCACCAGAAAGAGAGTGAAAGAGAAATTGAATTAAAAATATTTTTACTTATGCTTTAAGGAGTCTAAGGCGACAAATTCGCACAATGACAAAAACCCACAATTCTTGATATTTTCCAATGAAACTTGACACATTCATTCCATTTGCTTTAAGGCTTATTCATGCCAATTTTGAGAGCAATCGAGTGATTGCAACATATTTATAATCAATTAATTAATTTCTTACATTTTGTCTTTAAAATGAAATTTTAAAGCCATTCTGTAGGATATGATCAAACGAACTCAAAGCTGGAAGTTTGAGCTTCATCAACGACTCAATATGGAACTCAAAAGTAAACGTCTTCGTTCTTCGTTCTTCGTTCCAACCTTGGTTGATTTTCGTTTTAGGTTTCATTAAATTATATTGTGGATCAAAAGTATTCAATAATTGGCGCTTAAAATGGAAAGAAAACTGCAACAAAGCATTTTTTAATTGTAATCTCCTTTTCAAAACATACAAACAAATTAAAAGTATTGGTTTTCTGATGTTTAGTTATTTAAAGTGATTTTTGGAAATCTCTGAATTTCTCTATTATTTCACAGGATATGGTAGCACCAAGGAAATGTGTCACTAACTCTCGTTACTATCTTGGCGACGTTCAATTAAGTCTGCATTACAAAACTCACATTAAATCATATATTGAGAATACAATTTGTTCGATAGGCTCATGCGTATAACATTCTTGGTGATGGGTTGTTCCCACCACCTGCGAAAATGTGAAAAAATAATGAGTAATGTCTCATATATAACATCATTCTCTGAGAGCTCCTCTACCTACCTGTATTCTGAAATCCATTTAATTTAATTCATAATTATTGGCACGTGTTGTCCTAAATGTCCGTGTGTGTTGGCATTTTATTATCTCATTAGCTAAAATTTCCTTGACATGGTGGTCTTTTCCTTTTTATGCAACTGCTTGAAAAATGGAATCAAATATTCTACTCGGGTGTAAATAGTTGTACAGTTTTTGAAAAGAAACTGCCACTACCCTGAGCAGAAAAGAATGTCATCATGTAGGATACCCTGGATGTATTTTGCCAATTTGATTTTTTATTTTAACTTGAACAACACAGGCAAACAGACAATAATAAGGAAAAAAGAAAAAATGTCAAGGCGTAGACACAATACTACTGATTTAAATCATAAAATACAGCCAGCAAATCAAGAAGAAAATATTGATTATGATCAAACAGATGGATCGATGAGTCAATTTGAAAAAGTACAAAGGAAATTCCCATGGAAAACCGTTCTATTTATATTTTTTTTCTTAATAGCTGGAGCGGTAAGTTTAGCAATATGGTAGAACAAGCGTAACTGTATAAATGTTTCTTTTATTTTTTTAATTCTTACACTTTGCAGTCATGTTTAGTTTGCAGTATTTTGGTCTCTACTGGTTCCATTGGTAAAAAATATGACGATCGCGCCTGGCCACTGCTTCTATTGGGTATTTTAATGTTCATACCTGGTGGATATTATAGTTATATTTTAATATGTATATGCGTGAGACGTGAAGGCTTCACCGTGGAAGATATACCCATGCTATAAAGTGTGTGTGTGTGTGTGTGTGTGTGTGTAAAGCAATTGTCAATATAATATGTACACGATGGTAGGATTTTAAGATAAATTTAAGTCATTTATTATCTCTGTAAGCATTTTATACAAAAATTGCATTTCGATAAATTTGTTATGGTGTTTTAAAAAAGTCCCGTTGTAAAGACCTAAACAGAAAGAAGGCATCTTTCATCTTTCTTCAGTTTTAAGTGGAAGGAAATATAATTTTATAGCTGAAATGCGCGGTGTGCGCTATTTTAACCATTATTTTGCCTTAAAAAACGGAAATATATTCCGAATTGATTTAATTTAGCCTTATTCCGTAAAGGTGGTGTGTGTAAGGAATTTTATTACTTGAGAAGATAACATGCGCTGCTGTTACGATTTATTTATTTTCGTTCCGTTCCGTATTGTTTGTATATTATGGCTGCAACAGAGTGTTTGCACATATTTGCTCAATTACTGCAATATACCAAACATATAAAATGCAAACGTTTCATATCTGTTGCAAATAAAGTCAAATGATCTCCTTCGAATTATATAAACAAAATAATCCATTCATATGATTCGATTATTTTGTTTGCAGGCAATTTCGGAATTTGTCAATATCTTAAATTGCTGCAGTAATGCTGGCATATATTGTGCATGCATACTTTCTGCTTGAGTCATAAGGCATAGATAATGATAATACCATACAGCTGAAAAATATAATTTTTGAACTTTTGTACAGGTATGTTTAACATTTAATGATTGTTTTGCGTATTCATCTTCCTTGTCGTGTGCTGTAAAACATAAAATACACCATAGTAAATTTCTATATTTGCTGGAGTTCAATAAATATTAAATAACATATAATATATATAAGTGAGGAAAATTAGTAATTTGTAAGCTACATAAAACATCTAAATAAATATTTTATATATACATATATATATATGTAAATTTCAATGTGAAGTGTGGTATAATAAGTATAATACCAAAATGAATTAATAAATATAAAACACAGTATACATGATATTTCCGAATAAGCTACAAAAAAAAAAAAAATGATTTAGGTTTTACAATATCCTGAAATTAGAATGTGCAGCTTGTAGTTTTTATTAAAAATCGAATTATAGCACAAGTAGAAAAAAGGGATGCTCTTACATTTGTTTTAGACCTTGTGTTATATATTTTTTTTTTTTTTCTAATGATATAGAACATCCGGCCAACTTAGCCCCATAAAGTGCTAATTTGACGAGCCATTTATTATTTTAAGGTTCACATAGGGTCATTTTAAAATTCAATTGGACATTGAGTATATACGTGTCATAATTGTGAAAGCTTGCCTCTGTGTTTGAAACTTGACAATCACCAAAAGCGATAAAAACACGAGTGAAGTTTTTCAATTATCTTTATTTTAAACAGTACTCTGAATTATGCTTAATTAATATTTATAGTTAGAGTTATAATAGAAAGTTTCATTCTGTTTTGTTTGAAAATTGAAAATGCCATGGAAACGTTTATAATATACGAAAATTTATTCATATGCTTTATCGCAATCCCTCAATCTCATCCATATTATGAAGCATTTTAAAATTTGTATATCCCCACGTGGCATATTTGCAATTATACGTATAAGGGTGTATAACACATGCACTGCCCATACATTTATTGACAATTTACGTATATTTGCTCCTATCATTTCCCATTAAACAATTTTCCTATTTTGTAATTTAAGTATTTGACTGACTGAACTTGAGATTAAGAAGTACACTTACTATGCTGCTTTAAAATATTGCAGCTACCTGGAAAGCAGCTTCAGAGATGGTACAATACATTTTTCTTGATCAAATTCTAAACCCAATTAACCGCGCTTGTCCGTTTATGTAAACTTTAACTTTATCCACGTGTAAAAGTAGTACATTTTAAGCGGGATTCTGGAATAGAGACCGATTGAGCCCTGTTGTCTTTTAAAATGTCTGGACAAACAAAACGAACCTTGTAATTATTGGCAGACGTAGACCATAAGGGTGAAAAACGAAAACTTACAAAACCGGTTGAGTTTTTTTTTTTTTTTCACTTTCATTATAAATCATTAAATGTTGTGATTATATTTTGTATTGATGGGGCAATTAGTAAAAAATGTACTGATCTTAACCTATGTTTCCGTGAATGTTTCTAATAGACATAAATAGAAGGCCCTTATAAGCAATTAAATTAAAATAGAATGAGGTTTTGAGTTAGACAAGTAAAAAAAATAAAGGTCAAATGCCTTCACCACCTCCTCCATAGTGGGCGGGGCATGGGTTTGAATACATGTTATATGTTAACATACAATAAAAAATTTGCGCCAAGTATAGCTTTTTCCGTTATTCGATAGCGACGCATACGTGGAAGAGCTAAATGTTCGTATGTGTACCAAATTTTGACTTCGTAGTTAAATTGTTGTGGCTAATAGATAGATTTTTGGCGCTTGCGGGCGTGTCTCTAAACCTATTTTGCCCAATTTAAATGCAATCTGTATAAAATTTCAACTCACCGTAAGAGTGCCAACAGCAATAGACGATTATGTCTAGATCAACGGAGATTTTGATGCTGATCATGAATGTAAATACTTTGTATTGTCTCTGAGGCTTTTTTGTGCTCTTTTGCGAATTGCAAACTTACTCACTAAGGGGGGGGTAAGGGGATATAAAAAACACCACACTTCCCAGTTGACTAAAATTGTAAATAATTATAATAAATCTATTAAATTTTGTATAGCTGTGTAAATTTGTCGAATTACAAACATTTGTGAGAATGGCACAAGTATCAAAAAGCAATAAAAATAAACAAAACAAGCAATCCAACAAGAAGGTAATCACCGTTTGCTATTTTCCTATTTATTTACGAAATATGATATTTGACAAAGTCGTGTTTGCCTCTTTCTGAAGAACTTGCAGGAGAAAAATGTGGCGCTGAGGAAGAAGCAGGCTACTGGTCAAAGGAAGAAGCGCAGTAACTGTGGCAAATGGCTTGTGCGCAGTTTCTTGGTTATTGCCTTAATTGTGGGTGCCATACTTTATGATACGGAAATAAATGGCAAGGGCATATTTGCCAAATCCGCTGCAGGTAAAATGCTTCAAAAAGCTGGCGTTTTACATCATGTGCAAAATGTCTGGTATACCATAATGGGTGGTGCGGCTCGTGGATACAAATGGGTTGAAATTAATGTACCACCGCGGGCCAAACCCTACTACCAGTTGATTAGGAATGTAACCAAGATAGGACGTAACGTCTGTAAAAATGTGTTCATTAATGTTAAAAATTTGGTAAACACCCAACTTCCAGTAGCTGCAAATTTTGTAAGTGCAAAATTTTAATTTTTTCCAAAAATTATAGCGCAACCTCAACAATTTTTATAATAATTTAGGTGGACCAGTATGTGCCTGGCTTTTCGAATACAATTAAGAACTGGACTAACGTTGTGTGTGAGACCTACACAAATTCAAGTAATGTGATGATGGGATTTTTTATAAATAAAGTTTTGGTGTAAGTTTTTTTAGTGAAATATTTTTAATATTCAAATGTTTCACAAGTGTGTGTGTCACATGAAATGTGGTATTTTTACAGAGGACGGTTTTCACCGGACAATTTAAGTAAAACTCTGAACGATACTCACAACTTGGCTGCGGCATTTTATGATCATTTCCATAGAAAAGTAGATGCATACGCTAAACTGAAATGATTTACTCAATATAACAATTAAGTAATAACAACAGCAACAACTGCAACCATACATCTTTAAAACTTCACAATACACCAACAGAGAGAGAGACAATACATATAATCACGACAACAACAAAATACTCTCTTAAGTAGATCAAAACCAATATCATTTAATGTGAAAAAGAAAAAAAAAAAAAAAGAAAAAAAAAAAGAAATTGTGTTATAATGAATTGTGAATATTCATAATTCTCTCTACATAGTTAAGAAAAAAAAAGCGGCATCATTATGCTGGAGCAGCTTAGCTTATTATTCACGCGATCAATTGAAATTCCAGTACAATTATTATCGCATTCCTTTTACAAAAAAAAAAAAAAAAAAAAACGGTTTTTATATTTTATTAAGCCATTGTAGACCGAAAAAAATTGTTAGGGCGAATGTCGAATTATTTTAACATAAACAAATAATCGAATATTCTGTTGATGCATTTTAAAAATAATTTTTAAACGTCTAAATATGTAATTTTTTCTTTGTTTTTGTTTTATGATTAAAGTCTCATTTAGCCACTATGCTAAGATTGAATTTCTTTTATCCTATACATACAGGATGATTGGAAAAAATGGAAACTTTCGAAATTTATCTTAAAATTTATTTTTATCTTGTGCTTAAAGCTTAACCGATTGTTTTCGTCTTTTTTTTTCTTCACCCTGTATATAATGCAATTGTGGCAACTTAAACTGAAATCACTTGTTTTGCATGATACTGTTCAATTGAAATTTTGTAATAGATTCATTTGATTAAGATATTTCATCTACCTCTCTTAGCAATGAAGCGGCAATTTTAAATTCCATTTTAATATTTCCAAAAGGTTAACACCTTTAAACGTCTGTAAATGTACTCTCTGATGCATTCGATGTTGCTTTTTCGTTTCCTTCCACTCTATATGTATACGTATAAAACTTAATATATTGCTACCATACAAACATAAATTGTTTACACATTCTATGTAGAAACACACAAAAATTTAATTTTTTTTTTTCTACTTTTTTTGAAGAATATATAAGAAATTGTCACGTTTAATAAAATTTATATAAATTAATTTCTCTTTGATAAGTAAAAAAAAAACTATATTTGGTTGAGGCCAAATCTTGAACATCCCATCATCGATGCACGAAAGCTTCCCAAGGAGTATATATGTCAACTAAGACTAAGAACTAAAGTAGTAGCGGGTAATTTACTTCAAAAATTGCTACCCTTGAGATTGCATTATATGCTCGACACGCACACGCACTGGACAGACCGACTTGATTAGATCAACTCAAATATATATACTTTTTGGACTCTCAGATGCCTCCTTTTGGGCCTTGCAAACGCTTTGAATTGAATTTTACAAAATTTCAGCTCAATTTCTTAAAATTTACAGTCATATGAAAGCCAAGAACAGAGCGGATATATCTTCGATTCATTTTTAATGCTAATTAAAAATATTTAGATTAATATAAACATAAATATATAAATTTCAGGTAAACTTATTGTATTGAGAGGGATATCTCCAGTCAAAATTTGTCGACCCACAAAATTGATGAATTGAATATATCAAAGGTCTCCGATCTGCATCATTCATTCATTTATTACAACATTTTACTAAATTTTGTATCAAACTTCATTCAAACAAATAGAATCGATCGAGTATATATTATGTATTTATTTTATAGGAGATCATCCGGTGAATAAACTTGAAAAACTTACAGCATATTATTAATTATATCCTTACAAATATTTGTAGAGACACGCTTGTAGCTGGCTATTAAAGTGTCGGGGTACGGGGTGGTCACAAAAAACGACAAGGGACCTTAAGAGAGGGTTTTTACAATTTTATTCAATTTTTTTTTTTAACATTACATAATCCCCTTATAAAGGGCTCAAATTCACACATTTTTTTTTTCATTTTAGAGATATTTAAGGGTTTACGTTTAAACCTTTAGATAACAACTTCAGTTGGTCCCCTTTTCCCCTCTCAGCTACGTGTCTTTTTAACGATAATTCTAATCTAAAGAATAGAAAATTTTCTATATACGCTTAGGCTAAGTTACATAATCTAATACTAATAGTATTATACATTTTTTGATAGATTTTGATTCATTAGAAAATGTTACTAAGGATAGTTGGGTTTACAAATATTTGTATATATGTTAGATAGCTTTGAGAGGTATTGCCGGGTTGAAGGTTACATTCCGAAAAACTACATACATTATATAATATTTTTCCGACATTATTATACCCTACATTATCTCTAAATATGTTAAGATTGTGCGAGTTTTTGTAATTACCAAAAGGATTCCATTTAGAAAAAACTGTAAGGCTTACACAAGTTTTCAATTATCAAGAAGTTAACGGTATAATATCTTCTAGATATGCTTTCAATATAGATAAAGCAAGTGAAAATAGTCATTCAAGCCTGACTATTTAATACCCTACACCACTTAATTTCACATGTTATGCTAGAACATGTGGCATCACCGTATAAGTCACTTCGCGATATATTATTATATGGAAAGGGATTCTAAAAATGGTTCAATGGCGTTCAAATTACACACAAGCATTTATTAAGATATTTAACTGTTCTTCATCAAATGTAATCAAAAAAATATTAAAAATTGCAGTTTTTTGCCCATATAAAGACTTTCATTATAATTGAATCTTATATGAGAAGAGTTTCTAAAAATGATCTAAATCAGAGCACTTTCAATAGGCTTTCTCTTTGGACCAATACATGATCTTGTACCAAATTTCATTGAAATATCTCAAAAAAATTGAGATCTGTAGCTTACGTACAAATTTATAGGGACAGACAGACGGACATGGTTATATCTAATCAGATTTTAATTCTGATTCGATCGATATAATGGAAGGTGGTTGCAACATTTGCCATTTAAAAGTTACAAACACCCGCACAAAGTTCATATAACTTTTGTCACAAGTGGTGCAGGGTATAATGTAAAGGTTTTTAATGTACCAACTACCCAATAATATGATATTACAGTTCAGAGTATGCTATCTAAACATATTTATAAGTAAATTATAATGAAATGCTTACATTTTAATTATATTGATTATATAAAAATCCTTACTGTGATGTACTATATTATGGATTATGATCTTGCAATATAATCGGCAAATGATTAATTGTTTGTGTGAGGATTAGTGCATAGTGTATTCTACAATAATTTTACCGTTCTCTTTATAGCATTTCAGTTGGTATTTCAGAGATCCCACATAAAATATATACATTTTCTAGCTACAATACTTCATAACGGTAAAAATGAAATATAATTTATTTATTCGTGTGTGTATATAAAAAGAAAGAAAATTGAAAAATGCTTTCTGACAATTCGGAATTTCATAATTGTTGCTTATTATACATACAAGGACTACAATTGTTTGGAAATTTCATTATTCTAGGTGGATCTATTTGGCATGAGCATATATTTCGATTTATACAAACACTCCTTACTGCGTTATATTGTAGTTGAGGCCGTTCCATAACAAACGTTTAATTATAAGGAAATAATCCGTTTTATACTCTCCACTTCAGAAGGCGTCTGTTACCCTATAAAGTATAGATAATCTTGATCACAAAACAACGATCGAAGTCGATCGAAGACATATTTATCCGTGTGTCTGTCTGTTGGCGCTCTTAAGGTCGCAAATTTGCAAATATTGAGTTCAACTTTTTTTACAGACACTTCTAGTTTCTATACGGCATTTAATTTGAGCAAAAATCGTTCAACAACCACGCCCACAATTAACAAAAATCTATTTATTTGACACAAAAGTTGTACTACCCAGCCACCTCGTAGTACA
This sequence comes from Ornithomya fringillina, assembly GCA_963978525.1. Classification (NCBI taxonomy): domain Eukaryota; kingdom Metazoa; phylum Arthropoda; class Insecta; order Diptera; family Hippoboscidae; genus Ornithomya; species Ornithomya fringillina. The sequence continues at coordinate 3,877,375 of OZ021690.1, forward strand.
TATAATATTAGAGGACGTACACATGTATATGCCACGCCTACTGTTTCTATATAGATGTGGAGATGTGGAGGGTATATAAAATTCGGCCTAAAGCTTAGTTTTTTTTTAAATTAATTTACATAAGTATAGATGTATATTTAATAAGCGCTCAAGTCAATACCTGATTCAACCTAATGTCGTTATAAAGTTTAGTTACCTGTCTTAATTTGTAATAATTTTGCCTATGATGTGCGTTATTTAATATGTATAATGTATGTATAATAATTATTAATTGTTTCTACAATGGATTGCATTCAAACTAGTCTACGAAATATAGTCAAATTGACTCCACATTAAAATTTTGCTTTATTAGAGAAAGTCTAACTAATAATCAATATGCAAATTGGTTATTAAGAATGTTCACAGGATACGCCCGTATTGCAACGAATACTGTAAAGCATGCAAACAGTGTTGAAGGGTTGTTTTCCCCTTTTTTTGGTTGCATGAAATATTGTTTTAAAATGGGGGAAAAGTTCAACAGCAATACATACAAAGTTTTAGTGTGTCAGTCGTCAATACTTTAATTTTGTTTAAAATTCCTATTCCTTGTTTGTTTGGTAAAAAAAAAAATTACAAATAATGCATAAAAAAAGACAACTTAAATTTAGTACATAATAAAATGGGTTAAAACGTATGGGTCCAAAATATAAGATTTTTTATATATAGAAACGACTTTAATTTACTGAAAGACAGCAGCTCGTTGTTGAAAGAGCATACGACGATTGGCCTTCTCCTCTTCCTGATGGCGACGTTCTTCCTGTTCTTGTCTAATCTCATCATGAAACTTATTCGAACGTAATTGTTGTTTGATTTTGGCTTCAAAGAAGTTCTTGGCACCGATAACACCCACCTCTTCCACATTGATTTCCGTTAATCGCGCCAGGTACAGAAGACCTGATTCAGCTTCTAAATCGCCGGCTTGAGCTTTACGATAGATGAGCAGGAATTCGCGAAAGGAAATCTTGCTATCATGATCTTCATCCACCTCACGTATCATTTGCTTAAGCCGCAGATGTGTTTGAGGAACGCCCAGCTTTTCCATCATACGCTTTAATTCCATCAAATCCAAGTAACCATCACGACCCACATCATATCTGAAATGATAAATGTTGAAACATGAGATGAAACTTTAGTTAAAATGAAGGTTGTACTCTTTTTATGTTCACATCCACAAAATTTCTATTTTTGCAACCTTGAGAACAACTCTGAAACTGATTTAATGTAATGTGTTTACTGGATTTTCGAAAAATTATTGTCAAGCTCTACTAGTTACCGCTTCATTTCAATTGTGTAGGTGACCAAGTAAAATGGTGTATATTTTTATCTCAGTTATAGAAAATAGATATGTTTTCTACTTCTGGCAGGGCTTGAACCTGGACCGGTATCGTTTAAATGTATGCAATGTGATGAAAATCACTTCTTGAAGAAATCTTATAAGAAGAGAGATTCTAACAAGTAAAAAAACTAAATTTAGCTTAAACCTAGTCCTTACACACCCTCCACACCTACATACGAAACAGTGGGCGCAGCGGGAATATGATTTTGCCCTCTAATAATGAATGTATTAACATAGCAGCTTACAAGTCGAGTTTTACGCTGAATATGGTTATTTGTAAATTGTGGGCGTGTCTGTTATCCGATCAAATCTCAACTTTGTAGCTCAATTAGTTTGGCAGATAAATAGTTTTTTTTTTTTTTTTAGAATATAATTGTCATATGTGGACGAGAGCTCACAGATCTTATATGGCCATATACGAAAGGATATCTAACTCTATATATAGATATTTTCATTTCTATAGAGGTAAAAAGACGTGTACCCTCCACTCGCGGCTTACTGAGCGATCTCATTCATTTGTCGTGGAAATGCCAGATAACCGCAATTGTTCGTTCTTTAATTATTCTGCTCGTCTGTGGAACACTTTACCACCTGAAGTCTTGCCCATTATTCTTGTCGTTCAATAACTCCCCCTTTCCTCCTCTAATCCTTTGGAATCATCACCTTGCTTGCACGTATAGTGGACATTCCCAGTGGTTGGTTTTATCCTCTGGATTTGTCATTAAGTCTAATTTTATCTAAATAAATATTTAAAAATACGTGAACACACTTCAAATGAATATTGGTATATTCTTGGGTTGGGGCTGTTCTTGGATTATACATTCAAACTTAATACACATCAAGTTGAAGACCACAAGTTGTTTACTTGGTAATTGACGCGTATAAAGATATTTATTACTTCACAATCGCAGCTTCATCATTATTTCTTCTATTGCGTTTTTATTATTTATTGTATGTAAACGGAGCGAATATAACGTCTACATAATATCGTGCATATAATTACTCATCAAGCGCATTATACAAAATGAATACCCCTGTGTATGTCTGTATGCTATTGTTGCATATATCGTTCTGTAATGTACATTTAAGCCGTACAATGACTAACACTTGACTGTAATTAAATGCCAGTTAAGTTACAAATGTTTCTCTAGTTTCCACGACACGTCATTGTTACAGCAAACAAACGGAATATTTTGCATATATATTCCTTAGATCTGTGGAAAAATAGCCATGCTCACCATAAATTAAACAATATTGTTTTATTCAGTTTCTTCTATATATCTGAAGGGAGTTCGCCAAGTCTGTCTGTTGTAGGAACATATAGCGTCACATATACATTAAGCTGAAATTTAGAATAGAAATTCTTAGTTTATGTTGATAGTGCCCTATTGAACGTAAGAGGTACCGCCACGCCCACTATTCACAAACTACAGATATACAGCTACAAAGTGAAAATATTAAAATAGATATTTACAATGTGTTAGAAAAAACAAGTAAGAGAACTAAAGTTGGCTTGGGCCAAATCTTAAATATCTTCCACAATCACAACGATGGGCGTGGCATATTTGTTGCCACAAAAGTTAACCTAGAAACTTGAAATTTGAAAATGGATGTGGTCGGGTAACAGACCCGCCCACAATTTATAAAAAACCTTACTCAGCGTAAAAGTAAACTTGCAAGCTGTTAGGTAATGCATACACTATTAGAGGCCGTAATTATATACCTGCCACGCCCACTATTTGTATGTAGCTTTGTGGATTTAAGATATGGCCTACAAGGCAAATTTACTTTTTCCACTGCTTTTTTTCTACGTTAATTCGTTATAAACACAAAAACACCATTTGGCGCATTATCAAAAAATCATTATATGGCAAAAACCCAAAATTTTTCATATTTTCCAATAAAACTTGGCACATTAATCCCATTTATTATAAGATTGATTTGTGACAGGTTTGAGTGTAATCAGACGATTTTTACATTTTTGGCATTTTTTTTTGCCAAGGCTAGAATGATAAATTTTTCTTATTTTTCTTATTTATTTAAAAAAAAATTTTTTTATATGAAAAAAAATTTTTTTTTTATATGAAAAAACTTTTCATTAAACTGGTGACAGTTTGTGTTATGGTTTTAAAATGCTATGAAAGGTGTTTTTAATAGAAATGTAGCTGATTTCGTCACTATATGAATCGCATACAAAAACAGCTGTATTTGTACGAGTTTCAAGTATGAAAACTTTTAAATGATGTAAAACTCCATCCCGTCCCCTTAGCTATATGCCAGCTACCACGCACAAGCAAATGTGAAGGGCATCCGAAATTTGTCTTAAGCCACATTGAATTTTTTGCTTATATACACAATGATATATATCTAAATATACATGTGTGTGTATTTGTGTATCATTTTTTAATTATTTTTTTTATAATGAAAGCAACAACAACAACACCTGGGAGAGAGAGAAACTTATCTTGTTTACAAGTAGTCACAACAGTTGTTGTTATTGTTTCTACAACATTATATACATTCATTCCTTTACATATACTTAAGTATGTATTTTGAGTCATTATGAAAATTGTGGATTGAATGTATGTACATGTACATGTTCATATATACATATCGTACATACAAAGTGAACTGAATATAATGAATGTAAATATATTTGCACATCACACACACACACATATATACATACATACATACATATGCAAGAAGTACATTGGTTTCAATCCGTATCATTGACCCGATTTCGCTTTTGTTTTACATCGTTACTGACTTACAACTTACTTCTGCTTGTACATTTTGCATTGATTATGTACATACCTTCAATTGTGCATAAGTTTTGTAATAAAGAATAGATTTACCCTTCACCTTCATACAGAGAAAATATATTAAGTTAGTCATTCAGTTTACAATTTCTTTTAAACTCTGAACACACAACTCATATATTTCAGTATCGATCTACCCCAGTGGCAAAAATATTAGCTTTTGAGATGATATCTGGAATCTATTCCATATTACAAAAGGTTTACAAAAGCTGGAAGAAAAGTTCAGGGATAAAAAGCTAAAAAGTATGCATAAATATTGCTTGGGAAACTTTTAAACATGAGAAAGATCATCCACGCCCACCACAAAACAATACAATGTAAATTTTTGTTAAAGTAGAAGAGAAATTAGAGTTTCCAAAGACCATACCCACACAATTTACAAGCATTAGTTTTCTTAATGCACTAAGATGGCGGGTGCCCAAGTCTTGGCCTACGCTAAGAATATCTTTTATTGTTTGTTTTTAATGATTAGCGTTTATATACAAACTCAATATGTCGTTATATATATATATATATATATGTGTGTGTATATGCTTCCATGAAAACTTACTTATCAAATGTTTTTTGGTACTCTTTGATTTGTTTACGTGAGAATTCATGAAACTCTGTGTTGACATTAACAACCTTAAATGAGCTCGGTACGTTTATACCAGCTTCCTGGGAGTCTATTATCATTTGACGGCGGTTGAGGATATGTGTAAGTTCCAATGAATCTGGACCGGATTCACAGCTATTCAATCGACACAAAGCCGATCGCCTTTCATTATTACTATTTACACCAGATATAGAAGATCCCGCAGAGGATGTATTTGATGAATCACACATTTTAATTTATATAAATACAATCGAATGCTTTATCACGAAAACACGCCCTTTTCGAATTTTTTTCTATATAATTTATATGCTTTAATTGAATTTTTTCACTTTTTTGATTTTGAAATGATTAAAAAGTGAACACTTCTAGATTACAAAAATATACAAATATTTTCTAAGCTTGCTACTACTCCCTTCATATATTGTTGGAATTCATATGAAGATTAAATGTCTTTCTTTACACACTAGGGGACATAATTAATTACCGTTAAATATATTTTACGATTATATATATAAAAAGGCATCACACACAATCCAATAGGGCAACGGTCGGAGATTGACTGACTAAAAGACTAAATATTTTATCCCCTAAGATAAAATTCGATGAATTTCTTTCTCCGCCAGAGGTCACTACAATATGTATTCACAAATTTATTAAAGAATTAGTAAGTGTGTATGAGAAAGCGCCCCATTGAAGGTTTTTTATTACCGTTTTTCGATTTTAAAACAAATTTAATAAGAAACTGAAACGTTTTATTACGTTTATAATTTATATGGTACCTCTTAATTTCTACGTAAAGTGTGGCAGTGCCTAATAATGACGTCGTTTCCTACGACTGTTGTGTTCCAAAGAAGTTTTTTTTAATTGTCAGGTGGATTATCATACACCTCGCAGTAAACCCATACATACTGCTATGAGATTTAAACAGAACGATCAACTTGGGGGGGTACAATAAAAATAAATTGTTTGCCATTATCAATCGCAATTATACTCCTCCACGAGCGACTTAATCTTCCAAACATTCAGTGAAATGAAAGGTACAAAAACGTAAAGTTGTATATATACATTTATATTTATCAATACATAATTTTCTATGTACATTTATCCGCTTAAATAGTTTCGTTTACTTATTTAATTCTCTTCTAACGTGACTTTTCCGATGTATTCTTCTTGTGGCACATAGTCAGGCGATAAAGCTTTTCCTCTGTGATTGAAATGGTAAAACGATGGAAAATTTCCTAAAGTATCCCATGTTTTAGCCTGCATATCCACTGTAGCACGTATTTCTTTATAATTGGCCATGATTTGAATAATGTTATAAATAATTATTATTAAACTGACCACGATTTGCACTACAATCTGAAATATAACACAAATACTCTACTTATGACAAGTTTTACTATTTCCATTGCACTCACATCTAATGGCAGTTCGTTAAATTCCTGCTCTGTTAACCGTAAATAGGTACGATCTAGAAAAAAGTAATTTATAAACATTAATTATCAAACCGCTCCACTTACAATACTTACAATGGGCAGCCGAGTACGCGGCGTGACCCAAACTCACGAAACCAAAGATAAGGAGTAATTTATGGAACATATTGTTGAGTTTTTTTTTATTGAAATTTATGTTTTTCTATATAATATTCCAAATATATAACTTTTTAGGACTATACTGCCCAATAATATATAAACAAGGTGTACAGGGTAGTTATAATTGATTTAATTTCTTGAGCATTATGACTTTAACAGAATGTGTACATTTGCATCGTGCATTGATCATTACTTTTTATTTCAGAACATAATTAAAGCAAGAGTGATTCAGCGGGCTGAATTATAAACTATATGTTATTGTCTCATTATTAAAAATAATTATTAAATCGTGAAAATTTATTTTCAAAATCATTGTTCAATTACAAATGTTTATAAAGCACTTTGTGAATTTTATAGTGTACATAATCGACCGTGTTACCTAATTGTCCGGGTGTCCGTATGTCTGTCTGTTGTTGACATTCTCACTGGAGTAAATTTCGATATATTCAACTGAAATTTTGTACCGGCACTTTTAATTTTTGCACGCAAATCGCTATTTCAAATAGGCAAAATCGGTCAAGAGACACGCCCACATCGACAAAAATCTATTTGTCACAAAAATTAAACTATAAACTTGAAATTTGGTATGTATATCTATATATATATATATAATTGCCACGCCCACTGTTATGGATGTGGAGGGTATTTAAGATTTGGCCTAAGCTACATTCAGTTTGCTTACTTGTTTTCAAATAATTCTTGTTTATTATTTCCTATTTTCAATAACAAACAACATTTATTACAATACTTTTAGTTTGATTACCTCAAAAAAGATATACCCACCGATTTAATTAAATCAAGTTAGAAAGTGAGTCCGAGCCGGTTGGTGAGTCTTTGTATGTTTGCAAATCACACTTAGTACAAATACCTTGGAAGCAATACTACACTTACTAAACTACTTGAACTGAGTGCTCCGGAACCATTAAATTTAAATTTGCTGTACCCGAAATCGACCCAATAAACAACTCCTCATCTCCTCGAATCGATAAGCTGTTATTGGCCAATTTGCGCTCACGTATCATTGGCGCACGCTCCCATCGCGAACTTTGACAGTTTTTGCAACTTGTTTTAGGTAATTTAAAAACTGTAACCGTACGATTTCCACAATCTTTGCACTGAAAGAAACGCTTCTGTGCATCTATAACTTTTAGTGTATGACGTTCTACTTTACACCGATCGGCTGCCGAGAAGGCAGTGTACTTGCAAATCTGGCATATGACAGCTTTACATGGGATTTTGTAAGTATTTAGCATTTTCTCCTCTAAAGCTTCCTTTTTCTCTAGTTTACTAAAATATTTGTCTTGTTCATGGCGTTCGCGACACTCCACGAGATTGGTGTGAGATGAAGTAGCTGCCATTATGCGCTGTATACGAGAAGAACGCTCGACTTCCTCAAGCTTTTGCCGTTTACTATCACTACCAGCAAGTGCGTCATTAAGATCGTCGATGGCACGTCGTTTACCCTGATTGGTACCACGTGTTGAATTTGGGTTCAACTTTTCAAGGGGTTTCTGCTTTAAAATCTCCAAAGCTTTTATTTTGGCTATTTGAGCCTTACGATCGCTAATGTTAATTTCGAGGGAGAAATTTTCTCGCGATAGTTGAGGTGATTTTGTCATAAAAGAAAATTCCTTATCTTTAAATTTTTCTGGAACAACATTAAAATTGGTGGGTGAGAAACCATTAATAGCTTCTGTTGTGGAGTCCACTTTAGATGGCAAAGGAGAAGACGAGGGAGTTGCTTTAGTGTTGCTTTCTACTTTAGTTTCTCTACTCAGGGCTTCCAGTGTTTCCAAGTCCTTAACTCGCTGTTTACGTGTAGCATCCAAATTCAAAGCTACCTTGGACACGGGTCCCTTTGGACTAGCATACGGTACGTTTCCGTTGATCTTCAATTTTTCGTGTGAACTATGATTTGCGGAACGAGCAAATGGTGATACTGCGTACTCTGATAAAGCGCTTAAGCGCTCCGAATCTCTTTTCACTAGTTTAGCACTTTTTCTTGCTGGGACGGCAGTATAAGATTGTCCACCATAAAACACTTCGCTTTTACCTAAAACTTTATTACGTAACTCGTTTAGGCCCCGTCCAGCGTTAGGAGATTGCAACTCGGAGCGTTTTGACATTTTCCCAAACTCTTGCTTCATATGATATACACAAGTGTCGCATTCGCTAAGGTTGACTGTCGCATTACAAACGTCTCCATTGCGCTTGCGCGCCTTACAGGCGCCTAAGTCTTTTGATTTGCCCAAAACCAAAACTTTGGTTACTGTATCAATAGAAAAGCACGCCACCGAAGCACTTTCGTTCCTTTTTTCAAATACATTAGGATTTAGTATAGCGATGCACATACCTTCAGCTGTTTTCCACAATTCCTTCTGAGCAGAATTAAACAAAAATAAGGAAACCATCTTGATATCGCCTTTTAAGTCAGACATGCGAAAGATTGTATAAGGTTTATTATTTTTAGTCATTTGAACGGAACTTTTGCTAACTAGCACACCAGCCATAACCCAATCTTTGGAAAGGTCTCCCCTTTGCACGTGAGCATCTATACGTGAGAGTGGTATATATTGACGTCCTTTCATGCGCTCAATCAGCAGTGAACTAGATATCAAAGGATTAATTATGCGCAACCCAAAAACGGGATCCGTATATACGGATGGTTGAAAAATTGATGCCTTATCAACTTCCTTTGAATTAAAGTCACCAACGTTTTTCGTAAACGATGTGCTCAATTGAGATTTTTTCTTATGGCTATTATTGGTATTCGTTATGGAATTGATAAATGAAGAGTCCTCTTTATTTGTTGGGCAAGAAGGGACTTCTGATTCCTTCGATGCTTGATGTACATGTTTTTCCGCTTTTAACTCTTTTTCCTCTTGTTCTAAATGCTTTAGTTTCTTATATATGCTACTACCAAATTCATTATAATTTAGATCAAACGTATTTGAAGCTTCATCATCTGATGAATTCGCCTCCGCAGAAGTATGTGTCGCATTATTTAACTGGGTTTTATTATTATTATCCTTAATCAAATCAGGTTGAATATTGTTCTTATGATTACGTGCTTTATCATCATCATCACTTAACAACCGTTCTAACGCTAGTAACTCAGCTTCATCACTAATAGACTCATTGTTATCCATTTTATAAGTAAAACTGTAGAGATTTATAAAAAAAAAATTTTAGTTTTTTAAATTATACAATAATACAAGAATTTCTAAAAGTAAAAAAAAAAAAAAAAAGAGCAACAACTTTCCCGCCTTTTATGTGCCAGTATAACATAAAAGAATAGATGTTTTAAAGAGTCTGTTTATTAACTTACAAAACCGGAACAAAATGAGAATGGACAAAAAAAGCAATAAAAATTAATAAATGATAATAAAAAAAATGGAAAATCGTGTTAAAACAAATCAAATTCGTGTAAAAAAATCGTTCAAAAAGAGAATTAGGTGTATATACAAATGTATGCCTTTGCAACTTACTTAATTTCTATTTTCTTTGGTTTTAATTTGTTATTTCCTTCCACTTACGGTTTGCTAACTAAACATGGGCAATTTATCCTTGTTATATATACAAAACAAATAAATTTGCACAAACTTTTATAAATCAAAAATCAAGAAAATGTTCAATTCATTAACAAAAACCCTAAGACAAAGTAATAGAGTTTATTTTAGTACAAAAGCTGCCATTAAAACAAAGTCCAAAGCTGATAATCGTCCAGTCTTAATCGAATGTAAACGGGATGTGTACAACCTATATGAGGTACAGAATGAGCATTCCAAATTTGGCACTGTGCCTTTAGCATCCCAAGGTTGGCTGCATAAGAAGTCAAAAAATGACTGGTTTCATATTAAACCCACTATCAACTCAGATGAGAAACAATACGAAATGCTTAGCTTTGACGAATTCATAAAAATGTACAATATGGAGTTGGACGTTACATTGAAAGAAAACCTTTTCAATGAATTGGACATTAAAAAATTGACGCACATACAAAGTATGGGCTGGCCTAAAATTGCTGAAAATAATCATGTATTGGTGGCCGCAGAAACTGGTTGTGGCAAAACGTTAACTTATTTAGTACCTATTGTCCAGAATATGGTAGATAGGAAATCCTCATTAGGAGATAATCGTAAACTAAATACCCCGTTATCTTTAATATTAACACCATCCCGAGAATTGGCTACACAAATAGGTGATGTAGCAAGGAAGTTGTGCACAAATTTAGGTGTCCACGTTAAGACAATATTGGGTGGTAACACGAAACAACTAATGGTAAATCCCGAATTTGAGGATGTCGACATATTAGTTGGTACTATTGGTGCTATAAGTAAGCTGGTAACTACTGGTATATACCATATGGACCATGTACGCTATGTGGTATTAGACGAAGCGGACACCCTATTAGACGATACATTTTCAGATAAATTGGTGTACTTTTTAAAAAGATTCCCTGTAAGTATGCACTTCATTACAATATTACTTCAGTTCAATAATAAAATAGATTTGCAATCTAGTTCCATAGGAATCATATTCAAACAGACTGCATAGTAGGTACCCAATTAATATTGGCTTCAGCGACCATGCCTACTACCATTGATGAATTATTGAGCCGAGTTATAAATGTCGAGTCTATACATCACGTTACAAGCACTCATTTACATAAACTTTTACCACATGTAGAGCAAAGATTCATGAGGGTGAATAAATCAGAAAGACCAGCTCATCTATTAACCATTATTAAGAAGGAGTTAGCCCATCGCAAACCAGTAATTGTATTTAGTAATAAAACACCTACATGCGATTATGTGGACATCTTTTTAAATAATAGTGGTGTAAAGTGTATTAATCTGAATGGTGATATGCTTATGAAAATACGGTTGGGACGCTTTGAGAAGTTTCAAAAGGGCGAATGCGATGTTTTATCCACCACCGATGTGGGCAGTCGAGGACTGGATACTACGCGTGCGCGAAACGTAATCAACTTTGATTTTCCCCTACACCTGTCAGATTATATACATCGAATAGGCCGCATCGGTAGAGTGGGTAGCATGGAAAAGTGCATGGTCACCAATTTGATTTCATCACGGAGAGAAATCGATATAGTGCAACGGATAGAACATGCAGCACGAACTGGAGGTCTCCTCCTTAACGTTAATGCCAATATCAAAAATATTATAAATACGAAGATTTTGAATGATATGAAAAAGGAGGGCATAGACCTTCCCCGGGAAAACGCATTCTAGTTTATTCTGTATTGAAACAATAATATAAAAGATATAACTAACACAACAACATTCGAACTAATAAAACTTAAAATTAATTTTTATACGACAACAACTAAGATTCGCATATACGCACCAAATCATCGGTAGTTATGGCGAAATCCGTCATTGGACAAGTTCTATTTTTTCGCAAATGATTTATAATGCATCTCCAACAATATACATAACCGGATATAGCGCAGGCGGTTGGATTATTGACTTCCATTAAACAAATGGGACATTTGCCCGCAGGCACTTGACTTAAGTTTTCCGCTGGTTTAGGATTCTTAAGATTACTGCCAATGTTGCTTCGTTCCTTTGTAAAGTACCACCATTGTGTAAATTGTAAAAAGAAAGCCATCATTTCAAGAAGCTTCAACAGTGTATAAGTAGCTTTATCATCTTGAACAGCACCATCGTCCAAAGGATACCGTACATTTAATTTCAACAATTTTAATATAGGAGAATGACTTTCGGTATAACTCGCCAAATAAAGAAACATGTGAATAGTTCTGCACACTTTATAGGCATGCAATGCTTTCAACATGTACTCCTGACGGTTGGTGATTTGTCGATTTTCCGCTTTCGCTTTAAGTTTTCGTTCCACATATGGTATAAAAATTAATAATGTAGCTGATATAAATAATTGTTTTCTGCTAACAAATGATCCTTTTGTTGATATGCGTTGCAAACCGTAAAAACTCTCACCAAATGATGCATCTCTTCTGCGTAGGTACAAATATTGTATACCCCAAGCAATGAGAGGTGATATCGCATCAGTTAAGAGCCACTTGGGTATAAGTTTGAAGTCAAAACGTAGATCTATGTAATCAAATATTCTTTGCAAAGCAGGATATATTAGGTTGTCTAATGTTTCTGCGGCTGTAATCTCGAAAATTGAAGGAATATTTTGTAAATTTTGCCGTATATTGATGCCTTCTGACATGATTTATATAAAAAAATTTGTTTTTTTATAATGTGCGTTACTTTAAACTGATGCTTATCAGAATTATGAATCAATATTCTGTATTGATATCAGCAAAAACTTATTTGTTTGCACTTTGTGTACTTACAAAGTGAAATTAGTCAAACAAAGAGTTGTGTAGTTCACGAACCGAACAGAAAGAACTAGTTCAAAAAAAAGTTATTTTAGTTCTTTTAGTTTTCTCATAACAATCTATTTCACTTTTGTGAGATCTATCTAAAAAATTTGGAAATTTAATACAATATATATTCCCACCACTATTTTCCAAACTTTCTTTAATACAGAAAACTAATGTGCACCAAGTTAGCAACGATATTTTTTCAGCGTAGTGGCAAAGCTGTGAGAGTTTAAAAGTGGAAACATTTGTGAGAGAAATTTTCCTGACAGAGAATTGAGAAATTTATTTTTATATGAAGTTAATTAATTTTGAAAGTCGATTTAACGAAATTTTCTTGAAAAATCCTTCATGTTGTCTAGTATCGTATTAGGGTATGCACGGTCCGCCCGTTTAGAGATTCGTTGCTGACTATCGTTGCTATCTTAACGCACGTAGAAAAATATGTGTACAAATAGAAGTACGCGCGTGTGCATACAGAAATTTAATGCAAGTATTTTTAGAACTAAAAGAACAGTTTAATCAAAAATTAAAAATTAAAGAGATTGAACAGTTTACCAAAAAGGACTTGATAGCACAATTCTAACAGTATAGTTAACCGTCAGTACATACACTTCTGCAACAAAATAAATAGTTAAGAGGGAATGACTGTACATATTGCATTATCATAATGTACTGAGTATCTAAAACATAATTCTTATATTACTTTGCTACAGTAAAATCATAAAACAAAACAAAAAATCATAAAAAATAGAAGTCTTTTTGGTTAACCAGTTGTAAGGTCGTAAAATTAAAAGTAAATACTCTGATTTGACGCCTGGGTGCAGCAATGCACAACAGGTATACACGCATTCTGTTGTAACCTTTAAAGGCCATCATTTGTTGTGGTTTAGTTATGTTAAATATAACAAAAATTGTATTATATTTATTTATTTTTTTAACATAAAGAATAAACTATGAACAATATCAACGTATCCAATAATAATGAGGATACAGCCAAACCATCTAAATCAAGCAAAACGAAAAGCAAAAGGGCTGCTTCAAAATCAAGAAATAAGGCGCCAAAATCCGAAGGAAACAATACGGTAACAAGCAAATATGGCATTTGCTCAAATGGAGGTGGTGAAATAAATAATACAAGCCAAAATACATCACATACAACGCTAACGACAGTAACTGCTCCTACACCTTCACTAAAAGTTTCCGGAGGAATGTTTGATAACAGCACGGGCGGCGGTGGTGTTGGGTCCAGTGGTGATAACAATGAATCTTTAACAATACCAAGGGTAAGTATTTACAATTGTAAAGAAAAATTAACAAAATGTTCATTGGCTTTTTATAAACCTTAGGCATATGTTTGAACATTTGTAAATTATTATACATTGTACAGTTACAATACAGTTGTAAGTGTGATGCTTATTCGCTCGCTTAGAAAAATCAATGTCGTGGATATAGAAATTTTAAATTTTACAGAGCCATCATAAGAACTATACTGGTCTGGAGCCACGTTCCATCAAGATTATTTGGGAACAGCACGATCAAAGCGACCTAGAATTGTCACACGACGTATGTGCACGGCTAGCTGAGGATACTTCTTATAAATTGTGGCAACTAGTTAACGTAAGTAAATACTTGTTCAAAATGCCGCCTAAGTAAGTGTTTCAATATTTAATTTAATTGAATTGAATTAAAAAGAATATAAAAATATATAGTCGACATTCGGGAGGGAGAGTTACGTATGATTTGGTTAATGAGGTGCTAAAAGATATGGATGTTCCACCCTGCCTGGGCGCAATGGACAGTGATTGGGACCAGATTGAATATGATGGCAGTTACTTCTTTCCATCAGATAAGATTTTGGAGTTAAGAGATGAATATCAAAAAGACGTTACATTTACTATACCTCACGCGCCAGATTTTGAATGCGTATTTCCCGTGGAGGAAAAACGTACTCAAATAATTAAGGAATATATGCCCAGCCTTTTAGATGGTATATTATTATGTTTAAATTAATTGGAATAACCTCTAAACACCTATACTCGCAGTAATGATTCACGGCAGTGTGGACGATTTGGATGCGGTTCTGGTTGAAGCGGCATTTAGTCCAATCATTGGCTCATGCTTTTGTTTACTATTAACAAAAATCATACAAATCATGGCTTTCAAACAGAGTCAATATGTGATTGAACGCTGCTGGAGTTTTTTACAAGCCCTCTCCACAAATCCTCGAAGCCGACATGCTGGTTGTCGCATGCAATATTTTCACTTAAGCGAACTACTCATTTGCCAACTAATGGCACCCTATGAAAAAATTAAAGTACAAAAACCCGCTGACGATGAGACTGTGATTGGTCAGGATCAAACACCAACGGAAACACTTCAAGACGAAAACGATTTTGATGACAAATGTGAAAATATGGAAAAGGAAGAGGCAGCCGCCAGTATAGATCAACCAGAAGTTGTTGAAGTAATTTATGTGTGTGATGACGGAGAGGAAGAGTCAGGAGATGAACACACGACAAGTCATGACGAGACATCACCATACTTTGCTCCTCCCGTGGATTGGAAGCATGTGGACGATTTATGTCGCACCCTAAGCCACTTGTCCATAATAAACGGGTATTTTCAAAATGAATGCATTCATCACATACTTAAAAGACTGCAGCGATTTTTTGAGGGACGCACCATAAATTGTGAGAGAGGTAAATTTTTGTAATAGCTGACAAAAAAGAAAATAAACTATTGTTAGTAAGGTTTTTTGTCGCTGCTTAAAAGATTATAATTATATAAGTCGGTCTGTACGTGGGCTGTTTGCTTTGGGAGAATGCGCCTTTCGTCAATTTATACCATTCATCTTTCAAATGGAGTCCAATCGTCTACCCGAAACTCTTTGGAATTATTTTGCGGCAAGTTTATATTCGCTTACAATGAAATATTTTTCTTATTATCTCAATTATCGTATAGATGTTGGGCATCTTTCTATGTGATTTTCAGGATATATTTCTCTACGAGTGGCTGCAAGATGTTTGTGGGGATATGTGCCAACCATTTCTGATCTATTATGCTGGTAAATATTGACATTTGTTTCCATAGATCTATTGCATTAAGCACTTTTTTTTTTTAAGATTATTTCGAGCAATTTGTCAAATATTGCTACTTGGGACGTAAAAGAGCCACTTTCAAATTGATGCCTAAATTAGGTGTGCGACGTTTAGAGTGGAGTACGATTGCTGCGGCCATGTGTCATGGCGATGATCCCAATAAGGCCCTGAAGCCGAAACCTTCCTTGCATGAAATGTTTCCCCACTTAATAGCACCGAACTTGCAATTGAACCGAGCTGGCAATATACGCTTCAAATTTGCCGGCTGCAATCCAATTATAATAAAAGGAAAGTCAAAGTTAAACATGCACACTACCAGTACAGAAAAAATCATGGAAAGGACACGATGTCCACTAACACATGATATTCTTATAGCAAAAAGAAAACTGCATAAACCGATAACTAATGAAAAAGTTATGCTACCTTCATACAGTTACTACTACTTGCGTTGTTAAAAAACGTAATCACGTAAATAACGCAAAAAATCAGTATGGGTGTCAATTTCCAACTTGCTACCATATCTATGGTGACACCGGAAAAGTCTAGTTTCTATTAATAATCAAATATTCGATATCATCTTCTGAGCATTATAACAAAGTGATATGTAACCCACGACCCTTACGGTCTTGGGTATACCTTTTTTTTTTTATATACTCTGAATTGTGTACTTCAATAATTATAATTTGCCCCAGTTCATTATTTAATAATAATATATTTAATATATAAAAAATTATTGCATTTTCCTTCTACAGAAAATATAACAATGTTAAGTAACATTTTTTGGCGTAATTAAGAGTAAAATTTTTCTAAAGTTTGTGTAAAACGGTTTATGTTTACGTTTGCGATAGGTGTAAGCCTCTCCTCCAGTCGTACAGCAGGAAAGCACCATAAAAGTCCCAGTACGCTGTCATATGATAGCCAATATTTGTTAAAACCACTATATATTCGAACAAGGCGAAAAATGTGTAAACTAGAACAGATCAAATGGGAGCAAATACAGCAAATAATTAACAAATTATTGATTGTTTGTGGGATATAGTAATTACCTCCAGCTTCACATTTGTTGTTGTGCCGTACAAAGCAATAGCAGGCCATAACAAAGGCCAATACATTGATTATAAACAAAAAACCCTTACAATGTATAGACCTGCTCTCCACCCCTACCGCTGACATTTTGCGTGAAGTCCTATTTAATATATAGGCTAGCAGCATATACAGTTCGCTACACGCTACAAACGTAACAAAAGAATTCCTATGCATATCATAGTTATCTGCCGACGTCCACAAAGATAAACTTAACAGGGCGAAATTCTCTATAACATTGAGTAAAATTGCCACCTTGGCAATTAATCGACGATTTCTGCGTATATGATCCTTGTAAAATTGTAAATACATATTTGCTATCACTAAGCGTATGGGCAAGTGTAATATAATAGCCAGTCTCCATATTGTGCGTTGAGGTTCATAATTTCCTATAGCTGCCGATATTGATGGTAAATAATTTTGCACATCACAGTGTGTGTATGTTGCACGTTTAAAATCAGACCATAATGACCAGAATATACAGTATAGAAAAGCTCCTAACGGTAAACTGCCAGCACACAGGGCGACTTTTGAAAATGGCACTTTTAATAAAGGTTTCCGTGCATCTAAACGTTCATAGGTAGGTAACATTTTACAAGTGGATTGCTATCAGGAAATCTGAAATAATATGTTAACAAAAGGGTTTCCCCCGTCATTATGTTAGGCTATTGGCATCAATCTGAGTCTGGGTAAACTCAGAATATTTTGTTGCATCGTTTTACTCTATTTTTTTTTTTTTATGAATTGAGATTTATCTCATGCGCCCTTTGAAATAAATTTTAAATGTATTAATATCTATAAAGTAAAACAAAATATACACCTGGTATGATTAATCCATTTGATAAATTCTCATACGCAAGACGGATGGTATCTAAACTAGGATGTATGGGAAATTGTTTTAATAATTTATGTTTACGCTTATTAAACATTTGTGTGTAAACAAAAACACCACACAAATCGTCAATAGTGTAACCTAGAAATATTTAATTTCCATTAGCGTTTGTGTGTTTTAATAAAGGGTGGCCAACGCCATAGTAGCTACAGCCATCCCAGTGCTTTGTTATCAGTATAGATAATTATTATCCGCGATTATGCGCAGTTATAAAGTAATGGGTGAAACAGAATGCATGCATATATACTCTCAGTCAAAGACGAATCAGAGTTGATATTTAATATAATTCTTGAGCGTTTTTCTACAAAAAGCTGTTTTTGCGGCACTCAAAACAAGAAAAACGTTCTCATTCAATTCAGCACCTTGTCGCTCCATCAGTTCATTTGATTCTTTAGCTTTTTGTACAACATTACATATATATATATATATATATACATATCGTTAAAGCTTTGTGAAAAAAGCGTTTTTTAATAAATGAAAGCGCCCCCTTGAAGACTTTTTTCTTGCAGTATACATAAATTATCTAATATAAGAGAAACTGCAACGTCTGATTTTTTGTTTGTGGTTAAGCTAGCGTACAGCACTACTAATTTTCCGTATTTACAGCTTACACATATCAAAACACTTTCAAATAAAGGAAGAAAAATAAGAAAAGTTTAGTCAGCAAAATTATTTTGTCAAATTTTTTTGATTGAAACAATTTAAATTTTATTGTAACATCAAAACTAAAGGAAAATTTTAACAATGACCATTTTAACAAAACCTCCAGCTGTGAAAAAATTGGAGAATTTTTTTTTGCCCATGTCGGGCTCAGCTCAGGAGGACAACTACCACAGGAACTTATTAGAGGTAAAAAAAACTGCATCTTATAATATTACTAATTAATATAATACATTTTGTTGTAATGTGGGATGTAATGTCCTGATTCAAGTAATTTACGCCTTAATGAAATTAAACATATATACGTATTCACACATACGTTCGTTCTATAACGTAACAGTGAATGTATCTATGTGCGTATGTGTGGCCTTGATGTAATTTGATTTTATCGATTTTTTCCCTTTCAAACACCCTTTTGTCGTTCATTAATTGATTTGATATATAAGCGACACTCTAACTGTTAAGATTGCACAAATATATTGTATTGCATACATATGTAACTTTTAAAGCTGAACTTTGTCAATGGTACATTTTTAATTTTTTAGCATCAGCAAGCTCAACCTTCCGAACCTGATGTGGAGTCAATGGTTTTCAATCGCCCCCATTTTTCATGTTTGAAAACAATTTTGTTATTCCTCATTTCGATTACGGTAATGTTGACTGGAGTATTGGGCGGTTACACTTTATATCGCATGTATGCTCCCACTCATTCCCGTATGCATTACCGTGCTCTATGCGATATACCATATGAGTCGTACAATGATACAAATCCAAGGGTGTTTATCCGTGATGATGAATTAAATTGGCTATGGCCCAACTTCTTGACAAGGAATCAACGGGAGGAATTAAACACTCTGTACGATGACAACTATTTCCGCGAGGAGATAGAAATGGATATGAGTGATGGAGAAAGTTATGCGAAAGTGGACGTGCCCGATTTTAAAGACGGTCGTCACGGACGTTTCATGCACGACTTTAAAGAAAACCAATCAGCTATTATTGATAGCACGGCCAACCGTTGTTTCATTATGCCTTTAGATCGAGAAACTGTTTTGCCACCGAAGAGCTTTATGGACTTGATGGGTAAAATGAGTACAGGCTACTACAATATAGACACAGAACGGATCAGACGTAACATGCGCGTTGTGACGCCACCCATTACCGATCTCTCCACAATCTCGGAACGTATAGCCAATGAATGCTACGATATGAAAGTTTACAAATTGGAAAATTATGTCTCGGGCGGTAAGTTATAGAAACCTCTTCATTCAATTCAATGTTCTTTAAATATATTTGTGCTTACGCTTATGTCCTGTAGTTTATAAACGTGAAGCAAACTCGCCTAAGCCGAAAAACTTTGCCGAATTTGCGGGTAAGAATATTGTCGAGTTTAATATCGTCAATTTGGACGACCTTGATGAATATGAGAATCAACAAACGAAATGAAAAACTCGTTCACTTTCGTAAATTCCAATTGAAATATTTGTATTAGTACGTTCATATATGAAATATATATTTATATATGTATATAAATAAGCACTTGCTTATGGAAAAGAAAAGAACACAAATGTATATTTGTAGTAAGGTTATATATGAAAGAAGCAATAATTGTAAAAAAATAATAATTTCTTTGTATCCCCTCCCCCTCTAAATTCATTGTCAGTCATTCCGTTTGCTTTAAATGTTGGTATGGTCTAGCCATGTCCGTCTAGAATTTGAACGTTTACGCTTCCTTATTTAAGGTATTATGTTAATATTGAATACACACACAAAACATACTTAGTATCTGAAAACCATTCACAAAACCGCTCTGTAATGTAGTATTAACGTTTTTAGGCTTGCATGTAATATATGTATATGTTGATAAACGATAGAAAAGAATGGAATCAGATACCTAAGTTATTTCCGTATAAATGGGGCAGTATCCAAGAATTGGCTCAAGCCAATTATTATATTTTTACTTGTTAATCATATGTATCTTTACTAACTATGGCTTTGAATAGCATTAAATTGTATATGTTATGAAAAAATCTAACTGAGTAAAAAACATTGTTGGAGAAGAAATTTTTATTTAATATTAATGATTTGTGAAAAACGATATAAATGTTATTTCAAGAAATAAACATTATTTGAACTTTTATTTTTACAAAACGCTCGCGAACATTATATTCCGTTGTTCCTTCGTTCCTTTGTTAAACAAT
This sequence comes from Ornithomya fringillina, assembly GCA_963978525.1. Taxonomy (NCBI): domain Eukaryota; kingdom Metazoa; phylum Arthropoda; class Insecta; order Diptera; family Hippoboscidae; genus Ornithomya; species Ornithomya fringillina. The sequence continues at coordinate 3,898,066 of OZ021690.1, forward strand.
ATTATCCAAAATTATCTACAGTTTCTTGATCTAAACAACAAATCACGCATATATATTAAGCACTTCTACGTTCGTGTTTTATTCTTAACAAAATTTTAGTGATATTAAAGATTAAATCTTAAAAAATAATAAATAGACGTTTCTTTCTAAAATTAATTGCGTAGATATTATGGTGGGAAGGTATTCATTTCAACAATAACGGGCGTAAAAACTACTTTTAATTCTTCATTCGAACTTAACGACTTATTAACTAGAGCGCTCTCTGTTGATGACTCAAACAGTCAACTTTAGACGTAATTTGTCAATAATAATATATAACTGATGCGTTCTCTTTCTCATTGAAATATATGTAAATATTTCGTTAAAGTTATATTTAAGAATTAAAAAGAAGGAAATTAGACAATGTAAAGATATTGTTTAACAATGAATAGATTTCATGCTCAGGTTTTATTAAAACGACTGTATACTTCGAAGGCTAAAAGATTCGTACTGCGTCAGGACCAAAGTAAAATCAAAGGTAATTAATCAATTATTTGCAAACTTGCAAATACTTTGTGTTTTACTTTGTAGTTTATGAGCCTAAAATATCAGATCCTAATAAGCAGCGTGTTTATGTGTGGGGTTTCCAGGAGACGGGCGCCCTAGGCTTGCACACCAATGTTAAAAAATCTCAAGAGCGTTATACTGAAATGGTACAGTATCCAACACGCTTGCAATTCTCAGTAAATAACGATATTATTAGAATAGCCGCAGGTTATGGGTTCTCCGCATTTGCGGTAAGGAGGTCAGATGGCTTAACTTTATTTGGTTGTGGACTGAATAGCGATTCCCAATTGGGTTACCAAGTTAAAGGGCCCATCAAGCATCCACATAATCTGGATGTAATCATATATCCCACACCGATTCAATTACCGCGATTGGAGAGTGAAAGTGATGATGATATGATGGTGCGTTGTATGGCAGCTGGTAGAGCTCATTTGGTTGTAGTCACACAAAACGGTACAGTGTTTACTATGGGTAATAATTCATATGGTCAATGCGGCCGGAATATTTTAGAAAATGAAGTGTACCATGGCAGTAGTGTTGTACATCGGATAGCGCAAAGTGAGATATGTGGAGATGATGATGAAATAACGGATGTTGTTTGCGGCCAAGACCACACCATGTTTGTTACAAAATTTGGTCATGTTTATACGTGTGGTTGGGGAGCGGATGGGCAAACCGGCCAAGGTCATTACAATAATTCTTCTACCATATGTCGGGTTTTGGGCGATATAACATCGGAACGTATTACCAAACTGGCCTGTGCCTCTGATTGTGTTTTAGCATTAAACGATAATGGTGAAGTTTTTGGTTGGGGCAATACGGAATATGGCCAATTAGATGACTCGGAAAACGCCACATTACAAATAAACACACCGAAACATTTAAAATTAACGCTAGGCATTGGAAAAATTAAAGATGTGGCTGCAGGTGGTTCGTTTTGTATGGCTCTTAATGAAGAAGGCCTGGTTTACACTTGGGGATACGGAATTCTTGGTTTTGGACCTTTAATCGAACAAACATCTAAACCGCAACAACTTCTACCTCCTCTATTTGGTCGTAATGATTTTAGTGAAAAAACGCATGTTGTTTCAATTGGCTGTGGTATATTTCATATGGGCGCTATTAATTCGGATGGTGATTTGTTCATGTGGGGTAAAAATCGATTTGGTCATTTAGGTTTAGGACATAAAAAAGATCAGTTTTTCCCTTTTAAAACTGCAATAAACGGCAAAGTCAGCAGGGTAGCTTATGGAGTAGATCATACGCTGTGTATGTGCAAGCCCTTTATATAAGATTATTAATAAAATAAGAGTATTACACACACACACATATATATATATATATATATATATACACTAAATGTTGCATTTTAGTTTAAGTGAATTAAAGTCTGATTTTTAAAATAAAAAAACGAGTAAAATACGTGTAAAGGCGCCCTCTTTTAACCAATTTATTGAAGTATTCATTTTCAATTCGGTGGGAGAATTCTGTCTCAAAGGGTGGTTTTTGTAATAAAATCTCTTCCATTTTAATAGTCTTTGGGTATGCACTCACTAAAAATCTCTTTTTATAGACACGAAACTGTGTAAACTGTGGGTGCGAATTTAGAAAAAGCACTTAAAAATATAATTTTTTAATTTAAATAAATCGTAATTTTTTTATTTCTTGTATATATTAAATAGGTCTTGTAGTTTCAGGTTTTGATTTCATGTAAGAGAATGGTTTTTCTGAAAAAAACTTTAAGGTGTGTTATGTCGTTTCGGTTCGTTTTGTTAACTTAGCTCAGATATTTTCTGTATGTGTTTTCGTATATACATCTTATACGGTTTACAACGTGGTTTTTACTATTGCATTAACAGAATAACCATTTAAATATTTATGGAAAATGGAGTTATACCATTTTCAAGGAAAATCCCAATTACATTCCATTCCAGTTAGCTTACTTGATATGATTACCATTTATGATAATTGAAAGAAAAAGGAAAAGAAGAAAAGAAGTTTTACCAATTTAATACTAATAACCAAGAGGTCCAGTGCGTTGATAAGTGAAAATTTTAGTAAAATTTAAAAAAATTAACATTTGCAACAATATGGATACCGCTTATAAGTTGCTTTGAAGGGAGAAGACTTTAAATCAATTTAAACTTATTATAAAAATCAGAGTTTACCATTGTGAACAACAACAAAAGTGAGTCGAAAATAAAAATTAACATTACGGTTAAATTATTATAATCAATAATGGAAAACTTAAACTACGAGGGTGTGATTAAAAACAACGTGAAGTAGAAAAAACTGAAAACCAGCTAATACCATAAAAATTTTAAACTCTCCTAATCGTTGGCTACCATATTTCTTTTAAAAAGCCATGATAATTTATCAAGGTTAAAAAGTTTAACAAAATCACTGGCTGACGGTAAAATTTCAGTTAAAAAAAAAAAAAAAAATTGAACAGAAGGGTTGGGGCGGATATTATGAAAAAAAAAAAAACTTTTTCGGTATTGTATATAACACCGTCTCGGGTAGGTACACACACAAAATATTAATCCACCTAAATGCATACACATAGAGATGAAAAATACTCAACCATCCCCCTAAACACATATCCGTGTATTAAAAATACTATGTTTAGGGATATTTCATATTTTCTCTGTAAATCGTGAGCTGTATACATTTTGTCTCACATATGCAAGCGCAGGTTTTCCACATATTTCTACTCCGAATTCTCTGTATTTACATCTCAAATACATATATTATACCATATGCTCCTTGCGTCGTTGTAGGTGTGTTACTATTGAGAGAATTTTTATCGCTGTAAATGGACTAAAAATTGTCGGTGGTTGTTATTTTTTGGTTCAATATTGTGCCGAAAAGCAGCAAATTAAATCCTTTATAAGGAAATAATAATAAACAGTGATCAATGATTAACAATAATTATGTAAACGCTAATACTGCTTATGTGCGAATTTAAAATAAATATATCGGTAAGGACAACAGCAAAATTTAGTAGAACTGCAGATTTTTATATGTGTGATAAAATCAAATTTTAAAGGGCGATTTAAGGGTTATTTACTATTAAGAAATATGCCTTTAAAATTTAATTTTGTTAATAAAGGCAAGTGTGTATATGTGCCTACTTCCAGGCCATATTTGAAAACCCCATAAAAGTTATCAAAAAGTTTTTGAAATCAGATTTTTATGCGACAGACCATGTCGGCCAGTTTTAGCGTAACTTTTCATCAAATTATTAAATATGAAACACCCGTCAGAGCATTCGTCCCGACCACTCTCAATGACGCTTTATAATTATGTGTCAAGGTCGGCTGTATAAGAGGACTCAATATGTTTAGATTAATTTAAATAAAAATAAAAACAATACCAACCACAAAGTAACAAAATTTTTATATGACTCTAGATAGATCAATATATGTTAATAAATCTTAACCGGCAAATAAATTTCTAGTCTAAAATATGCTCCAGTAGGAGATTTGTGCATAAATAAATCATAAATTTTTTTTTTTTTATAAAACTTTTTTCATATCTCATGATGAAATAGTTTATGCTTATTTATTCGCTTTTGTTAAACGCTTTTTTAATACATTTTTGTAATATTGCTTCATTAATAATTTTATTATTTATTTAATATAATGATTTGTTCACTTTTATGTTCATAAATTTTAATTTCATTTACAATTTGTGTTTAATCATGTTCAGATACTGATTTCAACTTATAGCACTTTTTTTATCAACAGTTCTACATTTTGCAAAGTAATTACAACATCACTATCATCTACTGTGTAATCAACATAAAATCATCAACACAATCATCTATAGTGCAATCATCTAAGAATAATCACTAATGGAGTAGTTCGTTATTGAGTCTTAAACTATGGAAGCAGTTACTTTAAAAGTGATTTATGTTATTAAACATATTCATTACAATTTGCTTCAAAGTATTATAATAATTAGCTTAATTTTTTTTGGGGAAAATAAACCTGGCCACTTTCAAAAGAAACTGCTATATAAACAAGGATTATGATAGTAACTTCACATAAGCTAATGCCAATGTTGATACATTTACTTTTACTATACAATCAAAAAAACTTTCACAAAATGGTTGAATTGTGAAGGCGTACACGTTTTGTCTTATCAGAAATTTCAATATGTTAAATTTACTAAACGTTTAAAAATGTTTGGTATGCCAGTTAGCCGATTCTAATCGTACGCATATAACAATAGTACTACTGTGGTAAAGACATTTTTTTGTCTCATGACACTGCCTCAACTAGTCCCACAGTGCCAGAATTAGAAAAAAAAGCGAAAATTTGATTGGTCTGCTCATCTCTCTGTGCTGAAAGTGTTTTGTTGTATGGACACTTGTCAATGAGTCAATGGTCACAGTCCTCACATCCCATTACAATTATAATATCATAAAATAATGTATATACCTACTAAACTTTTTATAGATTTCATTCATAGGACATCCAAAAAAGGATATACTGTAGTTATATATAAATAAAACTATACGAACAAATTGCAGAAATTATCTCTAATTTCTTCAAAGAATTCCTTTGTGTTGATATTAGACACACCTTTTAGAGGAGCTCTGGGATGTTGGAATATTCTCAACGATTTCCGCGCAACATCCCTGAACCCGCAACAGCAGCAACAACAACAACAACAACAACACAAAATAACATACCAGTAGTTCATCATCATCATCATCATCATCAACAGCAGCAGCAGCAGCAGCAGCAATATCACCAGCCAGGAACGTCATCGTTATATTATCATTCACATCAGGGCTCAATACCACCAACGCCAGCTTCACCGGCTCATCAGCATCGTTACTGCATTAGCAGTACAGCAGCAGGTATTAATAGTATACCAACATCAACAACAACAGCGCAACATCAACATCAACGTAATCTTTCCACAGCATCCAATTGTAGTGCTCAACATAAAAGCGTAACATTCAGCGAGCAAGCGAACTGTGGCGATTATAGTGGAGGTAGTAGTAGTAATTCTAGCTGCGGCGGTGTTCAACAACCAATGGCGAGCAACATGAAGCACGGTAACATCAAATTCAGTTCTATCCACAATTTCTTTATTTCAATTATTTATTACATTACAGGTAAATCACAAGAAGATGTTTGCTACGTGGTAGCTAAATATGATTATGCGGCGCAAGGTGCTCAGGAATTGGATTTAAGGAAAAATGAACGTTATCTTTTGCTTGATGATTCGAAGCATTGGTGGCGCGTACAGAACAATCGCAATCAATCGGGATACGTACCAAGCAATTATGTGAAGAAAGAGAAGCCATCCCTGTTTGATAGGTGAGAGTATTCCCATAATTGAAAATATAATCATCTGGATTTTTGTTATGCTTAGTTTTGCATTCGTTTTCTATTTCGTAATTTCTTTCAATTTATTTTCGTTTCATTCATTCTGCGTTGTTAAAAATATAATTTGGTTTTTTTTTTTTTTTGTTTTGTTTTTTAATTGCGCAAATATTTCACACGGACATTCCGCTTATTATTTGGTCCAATTAGGGTATTGGTGCAGACCAAAGCATCGAATTAGATTATAAGTAGCCTTGTCGGTATGCGGTAAAAAGGTCTATCGGTTGGAAAAGTTGAAAATCCTACGAAATGGTTTAAAGAGTACTTATAAAGTGTCACAAAAACTGAAAAACAAGTAAACATGTTATAATCGGTTATACCCGAACATTTAATACCCTACACACCACTTAGTTTCTCAAATTACTTCAATTTAGTTGCATAAGTAAACGCGAAGCATTGTCTTATAATTCAGTTTTTTTTTGTCGACAAATATTAAGAATTGCGATCCATTATAATAGAACCTTGTATAGGGAGGGATTCATTTTCAATAGTGTTGAAATCATTGGGTCACAACTTGTCCTTGTACGAAATTTCATTAAAATATCTCAAAAAATGCGATCTGTAGCTTGTGCATAAATTTACATTCACAGACAGATGTACAGACGGATATGGTTAAATCGATTCAGAAAATGATTTTGAATCGATTTAAGAGTTATAATCTCAATACACCCGTTGACTGAGGTGCTGCAGGGTATAGATATACAAAACAAGAGCCAGTGCCAGCTGGGCACTGGTGGATATATAAAATTTGGCCCAAGCCAAATACAGTTTTTTGTTACACCCGTTTCAAATGTTATTCATGGCTTATGTGGCGCATTTCGAACTTACCTCTTGCACTCTCACTCTCCTGATAAATTGCAAATATGCTAAATTCCTTTGAAGATTGATAAATGAAGCCTTAAATAGAATTGAAAGATAAGCAGTTGGATGAATGAATCAAATTTCTTAATCACTCCAATTGTTGTTGTATATTGTGTAATTATATTATAGCATTAAGAAAAAAGTGAAAAAAGGTTCCGGCAGTAAAACTTTGCCCAATTGTTCACCTTCACGACAAATTGAAAGTCCAACCATGTCACGACGTCTGCCACCAGACCCCACAGAAGCCATAGGAACGGCTGTAGTCAAATATAATTATCAGGCACAACAGCCAGACGAATTATCACTGACGAAGGGAACACGTATACTGATATTGGAGAAATCCAATGATGGATGGTGGCGGGGACAAAGCGGCACAAGCGTTGGTTGGTTCCCCAGCAATTACACAACCGAAGATTGTGATAATGATGGTGAGGTGCATACGTACGCCATGGCTGAGAACGTTTTGGATATAGTGGTAATTACCAATGTTTGTAATAATGTTGAACTATGATTATAGTAAACAAATATTTCCGTTTCGTGCGTTAGGTGGCTTTGTACAGTTTCAATTCGAATAATGATCAAGAGCTGTCATTTGAGAAGGGTGATCGTTTGGAGATTGTTGATCGCCCCATTTCAGATCCCGACTGGTACAAGGCCCGCAATAATCAGGGTCAAATCGGTTTAGTTCCACGCAATTATCTACAAGAGCTAAATGATTACCTGGCCACACCCTATCGTAACAACAGTTCGACGGGCAATGGTAATACAGTTGGAGCAAATGGGGATTCCATTGATCGACGCAATGACAGTATGCCTCAGAATTCACCGCCTCCCATGGAACGTCCTAATTTGGCTGGCAAGTCCTGGTATTATGGCGCCATAACGCGCAGTCAATGTGATACCGTACTCAATCAGCATGGCCACGATGGCGATTTTCTTATCAGAGACAGTGAGACTAATGTGAGTATGGTAAAGTGTAGCGAAACGTTAAGGAAAGCATATTAAAATTGGGAAAAATTTGTTGATTGTAGACGGGCGATTATTCGGTTTCATTAAAAGCACCCGGACGTAATAAACATTTTCGTGTTCATGTCGAAAACAACATGTACTGTATAGGGCAGCGTAAGTTTCATACACTGGATCAGCTGGTGGATCACTACCAAAGAGCTCCCATTTATACAAATAAACAAGGCGAGAAGCTGTATTTGGTGAGACCGCTTCCAAAAGCAAATAATACGTAAATCGTTCAAGGGGCATACAACCAGAAGAAGGGTCACTAGCGGTAAGAAATTTGTGTCATGCCCGCAATGTTTAGAAAAAGAAGTATAGAATCATACATTATTAGTACAGTTATTCACACATATGTTGAAAAATGCGTTCTCTCCACTTACCGTCTTTTGTTCTTTTCTTAATAACTCACAGCCATCGCTACCAATCATCACTTAATCATAAATGTCACGCTAACCATTCATATATATGTCGTAATAATTAATTCTATTACAACACAACCAATATATATAAACGTAGTGCTTACAAAGAAAAAAAAAACAAAAACAAAAGAAAAAGAAAAAAAAAACAATTCAATAGATGGAAAAAACAAACGCCTCATAACAATGTATGTATAGAGATGTAAACAAGTTTTGTATGTCATTCTCTGGCAGCAGCAATGACAGAATTACGGTCAAATTAAATTCATACAAACCACAATTATACTGCATAGCATACATATATACACACACATATGCTTAGGCAAAAAAAAAAATAATATAGAATCAATTTGCTTTTGAAGGGTGAAAAAAATCGAAGAAGAAGAAGAAAAACGCTATTCAGCTTAAGCGTGACCATTCTAAACGTAACAGTCAAGTTTATAAAAAGCAAAACAAAACAAAACAAAACAAAATAACGTTCAATACTTTTATTCATATTTAAACGCAACATACATATGCATACGTAAACATACACACATGCATGCATGCCACTCGTAAACATAATAATTCTTAACGTGCAAAATGCAAGTCAATGAAAGTGTTACAATATTTTAAGAAATTTGTTCAACAACTGAAACTCATGTAATTTTTTTTAAATTAATCTTAATTGTATATTTTAGTAATACAGCAACTGCAACATTTTTATAATAATTAAATTAAAAAACACTCTAATGGAATTTCCAATTTTATATAAAAAAACAAAAAAAGAAACAGTTAACTCATCAATTTGTTTCATACATTTCCGTTTACCATACGTAACTGGGCAAATTTGTCTTATTTATAAACTTGTGCATATTAAGCAACATTTTCATTTCTTACATTCGTTATGCAAACTACAAAAGAAAAGAAAAGAAAAGAAAAAAGAGTTGAAACATTTCAACTTTCCTCACACACACCCACACCCACACACACATAACAAAATACTAACGATAAATAAGACAATTACCCTCCAAACCGATATATATATAAACACATATATAAATTATAGAAATTAGCAAAGCTTCTGAAAAATGTCTTTATCGAATTATAATAAAACTGTAGTCATGGCAATTATTACACGTAAAAGCTTTTAAATAATGAAAACTAAGTCATACCAACATAAAACAAACGTCATTAACTTGGAATAAAGTTTAAAATCATTCGTATAAATTTTAGTAGCAAACGAAAATTATACAACAATACATATATATAACAACGGGAAAATGTATGAATTCGGTATGAACCGAATATATTTTATATCATTCACCTCTATCTGTGTTGTCCGCGTAAAACTGTTTCAACGTTTATTTAAACAACTCATTCATCCGAACAGTTTAGCGTTTTATATAGTCCAGTTAGACACTGTATATGCTCTATCTGAAACATTGTCCGTATGTCTGTCTATTGCTGTAACGATTACGGGCATAGAAAAATGAAATATTGGCAAAAAATTTATCCAAAAATTTACGTGCAGCTGTTTGTTTAAGTTGTGTGAAATCGGTCAAGTGCCACGCCTATATTTGACAAAAGTCTATTCGCCATAAAAATTAAGCAGGAAGTTTGAATTTTGGTACAGAAATGTTCTAATCGACCATTTAATACCTTACACCACTTAGTTCCGCAAATAATGCTACAATGATGTTAGTATAGAGGTAAAGGCCAATCATTATCACATAAAAGTTACTATGTTAGGTGGGGAGGGGTCCTAAAATTGATCCAATTTAAACCATTTTCAATACATCTTTGAACCGTTGTACCAAATTTCATCAAAATATGTTAAAAACCGACAGACACATATGCTTAAATCGTTTCAAAAAGTGATTCTGAATCAATCAAACATCTTCACAAACTTAATACACTTTTTGCCATAAGTGGTGCAAAGTATAAATAGTAGAAATTGAGAAAAATTTTCATTATATTAAGAGATTTAAAATAAAACGTTATATGTGGATGAATCAAAACACATTTCTGTAATCAAAATTTCATTAAAAAATAACCAAAATTGCGACATGTAGCTTGCTTGCTCAAAAGAAATACATAAACGGACAGACGGACATGGTTAAATTGGTTTACATTTTAAAGCTTATTTAAGGTGTGTGTGGTGTGACTTATTCACAATAAAAAATAAGTAAAAAAGCTATATTTGGCTAAAGCCAACCATTAAATACCCACTATCTAGACTAATTCCTCTAATGAATAGACATGTATGTCAATAAATCTTTCGTTTTCTTTTTTGTTGGGAGTTATTTGGAAAGAATAGTTTAAAAAAACTGTTCCTTTTCAGTTGTTGTTTTGCATTGTGGGCGTGTCGCTTGGTCATTTTGATCAATTTCAATAACAAACCAAATTGCAATCAAAATTTCTACCAAATTTTGTATCGTTATCTGAATTTTTCCGAACAGAAAAGTGAGTACTACAGTGTTACAAATACATGCAGGTCTAGATCAACTCAGTTTTACATGTCTTGTGGAATGTACGATGCCTTTTTTTAGGCACTACAAACGTTTTGACAAAGTACTACATAACCCCATATATTTATTATGGTGAGCCACGCTCATAATCGATAATAACTTATGTATCTGCCACAAAAATTGAGCTATGAAGTTGAAATATATACATTTATAGTAACTCTATCTATTGCTGTGCTAAAAATGGGCGTGGTAGAACCACAGACACGCCCACAATTTACAAAAAAAAAACTGTACTTAACATAAAACTTGACTTGCAAGCTGATGCATAATACGTATACGATTAGAGGGCATAATGACACACCCATCATTTGAGATGGAGGGTATCTAAAATGTGGTCCAAGCCAAATATAATTTTATAATTTGTAATTTTACTTGTTTTTCTGTAATTTTCTTTACGACACACGCAGACTTCTTATTAACCATAAAGGCCTCTAACAAAAATACCATTTTATATGTTACCAACCGCATGGCAATATAATGTGCCATATCTTTTTTCTAGGTGAAAGATAAAATGATCAGCCATACACGATGTTTAAAATACTTGAATGACTTTGCCATTGGCAGAGGGTTTCAATGTAGTAGCAAAGAAAAAATAAAAAAAATACAAAAAAAAAAATTGTATTTTGAGTAAAATACGTAAAAATGCCAAATTTTTACAGTTTCTTTTTATATTAATGGAAAAACACACAACAGTATGCATGTTGGCCTGTGTGTTGTCAGTGTGAGCAGCGTATTTTGAATCCGATATGAATGAAATGATAAAAAATTAAACATATATTATAAATATTTAAAATACAAACATAAAACGTATTCTTAAATCGCAAATAAAATAAAATTCTTCTTAAATTGCCGTAAATTGTATTTTTCACACAAAACCTTTCAAACATTTTATATATATAAATTACAATATAAAAAAAAAAAAAAAGGGAAAATTTTAATTGTAATTTCAAAAATTATTTCTATTGCTTGCTTTGTTTACATATCTCATGAATTTATTTTTATTTTATTTTATTTTATTTATTTATATTTTTTAATTTGCAATCGAGTTCATAGCAAGATTTGAATACAAAGTGTTCATGATAACTATTTAAAAACAAAAACAAAAACAAAAACAAAAACAAAATATGAACAGATATACAGTGGGAGTCACACGAATCGATAATAACTTTTTCAGTAGAATTTTTTGTTTCAAGTTTAGAAGCAAATTTAATGATAGACCCTCTAGTATATTATAGCAAATATTTTTCATATAATTTCTACAAATTTTTCTATTTTTAGCGATTTTTTTTTTTCCCTCTAACACTATATATAAAAACAATACATTTTTTCATGGTGTTGGAATAAAAAATTTCGCTAAAAATAGAAAAATTTGTAGAAAAAATAAAAAAAATATTTAGAATTATACACTATAGATCCTTTTATTAAACTGTATCATTATATTGCTTCTAAGCTTGAAGGAAGAAAACATATTGCCAACAAAAAAGTTGTTATCGATTCAAGTTATTACCACTGTACATAAGCTCGTTTGTATAATAAATTTTGTTACTGTTAATATTTTATTCTTAATTTTATATTTAAACATTGTTTTGATTAATTTGAAAGAAGTAAATCTCATATAATATCAATGTTTTTGAAAAAAAAAAAAAAAAAAAACAGACTTAAAGCACTTTCAATAGTTGCATAGTTTCCTTTTTAATTTTTTATATAAATGAAATTTCTTTTTAAATAAATAGTTAAACATGTCACAGTTTGAATACATACCATCTTTTATTATTATATATACGTACATACTATAATATATGTAAATCACAAATGAGACATTGCAATGTAATGGTAACTAGAGTTATTAAATAAAAAAGACGCAAAATTTTGACATATATTTGCCTTAGGCCATATCCTCTCCACATTCGTAATGATTTCTTAATAGCAAATGTAATTGATACAACATATAAAGAGTGTGACGTGACCTAACGTATGAACGAGGCGGCTGTTCGATGGGACCATTGCTCGAGATTATAGCTGTGTGACTTGTTGAAACCACATATCACTCTTGTCAAATCCATTCAATTCTGGCCAAAAATAACCTTCCAGCATCGTAGAATAAACGTACTCCAGTGACCATACATTTTTCTGGCCTGAAATCCATTTCACACAGTCACTTTTTGTCCCTTGAAGCACATGCGGATTTGATGCTGTCCAATTACTCACATTTCACTTAACAGAACCATGAGATTTATCGCCGAAGATGACTTTTCAGGATTCATAGGTGCGGTCGTAATTTTCAAACATTAAAAATGTTAACCTTGCCAGACAGATCTTGAAAAACGTTTTAGGGTGCGTTCATATTGAAATATAAAATTGTTATGTCCCTAATGAAAATGCTCTAAATGCTCAATTAATTAGATTAGAGTCATTGAAAAGGGTTTAAAGGTTCAAATATCCAAAAAAAAAAAATGTGAATTAAAATAAGAATGTAACTTTAATAATACAAGAAGTACATTAATTTCAAAGCCGATTTAGTTATGTCTGTCCGTCCGTCTATGATAAAATACTCTGTTTTGTTCATATATAATTACTAAACGATAAATGCCACACCCACCTTTATACTGATCCGTTAACCATATCCGCCTGACCATGTATTTCGTGTAATCAACGTACCAAAAAGACTCGATCAAAATGGAATAGAAAATATCTTTTTTAAGTATCCTCTCCCCATAATTTCCTATATTCAACTAAATGTTTATATGACAAAAATATCAAATTTTTCTTGAAGAATAGTTAATTAGCTTGTACCAAATTTAGAACCATTTTAAAACCCATTTGTGCTCTTCTACGAAGTGACTTGGTCTAACACAGGGACTCGCATTTACTTATACAACTAAACTAATTATAACAGAAATCGTGTTCATTTTAAATATTTAAAAAGTGTGTAGCATACTAAATGATCGGGGACTGAACGAATATAATATTTTGTCTTATTTTTTCTGTCAATTTTTTTATATCATGTCATACATACTGTCCATTATCTTTTGGTTTATTTTAAACATCTAACATTTAAGCTGTTATGCATTTAATGTAGAACATATTGATGGCAATGTACGAACATTACTACAAGTCGAACACTGAGACAGAGGGTTATGTAATGTAATAATGAAAAATTATACATAAAACTATCAAAGATTTATTATTACATGAAACAAAACAAAACCAAACTAGAAATTACTAAAAATAAAGCTATAGAAACAAAAATAAAACTTAATAAATATATAAATAAAATAAAAAAAAATATATAACAATGTAGCCTTTTCGTATCTCGAAAGCATATTTCCAAACATTTTTATTCTTACGTGTACCTTTAGACCGTTTTAAAGAGGTAGTCTGGGGGTTCAAGAATATTTTGTAATAAAAAAAAAAAAAACATCTTCAAACGACCGTGATGCCATTCTACTCGTCAACACTTTTCATTTGACATCCATATCGCATATCGGTTAAAATCGATGATTAGTCATCTAGTAGTAGCCTCCGCATGTCAAAATTTAGCTTATTTTAAAACACTTCACTGTTCAAACCCTTCCCTTTAATGTCCGCATTGAATAGATTTGTGAAGAATAGTTTATGTAAAATTTTCAAGCGTCCATAGATATAGATTTAGTTAGATATGACTTCGTTTAGCTTAACTCGCCAATTTCTTTCATTTGATATTAATCGAACTTCTTGGAATAGCTGCCATATTGATGCGATAAAATTAATGATTTTGTTACTAAAACTAAAGCTATTTGGAAAATTTCAATAAAATGCGATATACGAAGTGCTCCGGAAGCCATTTTGGATTAGCAAGGTGCCATTTCTACATCTCAGTCCACTCGGCAAGATCTTTCATTCGACATTAATATCATTGAAAATGGTGAAGAAATTGGATTTCTACAATTTTTTTAATTTACAATACTTTGTATTATCATCGGAACGAAAGGTATGTGCAATCGAATAGAAAATGTATGGAAATTTTTCAAAAAAAAGATTCAATGTTGACGGGCAAGAAAGTTGCAAGTTGTATGAAGCTTTTAGTAAATATCTAAATTCCACAATAAACAATATTTTCATTTGTCAAGGTGTACAACATAGAAAGAAATGGGTGTTTTGAGTCCATAATTCTATTGTGAACTGCCGAAGGTAGCGTTCAACGCTTCTATATTAAGTTTGCTTTTTCCTTGGCAACATCGAGAGACCCTACCTTTGGAGACCCTACAAAGTATATATATTCTTGATCAGCATTAAAAACTGAATCGATCTCGATATGTATGTCTGTGCATCCATAGTAAGCTGAAATTTTGTACACACTTAGATATTAATCGATCAAAAGACACGCCCACAATCGACAATTTATTTATCTGCCACAAAAATTGATCTAAGACGTTAAATATATTTAGAATTAACTTAACGTGGTTCGGATAACAAACACGCCTACAATTTACATAAAACCTTACTCAGTAAAAAACTTGACAGACATTTTACAATATTAGGGAACTTGCCACGCCCACTGTTTGTACATAAATATAGAGGATATTTAAGATCTGGCCTAAAACAAATTTAGTTTTTTTACTTTTTTTGTCCATCATTTTAGAGTTATGCTAGTACCAGGTAGCTCTCGTCGCCTTTATCTTATGAATTTATACAAAGGTGGTTAGTTGCTTAGAGATGCTTGGTGCTGGTGCTGCCTACGAATAGCAAAGAATTGTTATTGTGACGAACGCGAAGCGTCACAGAACAACATGAGCTATCTGACTCCAGCATGAAGAATATCGTTCGATTTAAAAACTTTTTCAAAAGATCTAGAGACATTTTAATCCTGGACCTGGGGCCATTAAAAAAGCAGCTTGCTTGCTCCTTAACTTTACTACCAATACATAAACAAACATTACGTTTTTTTTTTTTTTTTTTTTTACATAACATATAAATTTGTACAATTTTATTAATAGAATAGAATAGAATTTTTTTTTAATAAATAAAATAGAAATTTCGAGTAGAGAAGTATCGCTTACAATTAAGCAAAGTTTTTTTTTTTTTGTGACAAAATTGTTCTTTTTATACTATAACGACAAAGAGAAAGCACAAACAATGTGACAACGTTCACAAATTTAACGAAAAATATTAAAAAAGCAAAACAAATAGAATAGAAATATGAGTAATGGAAACCTGTGGACATACAAATACATATACAATATATAGTACGTACAATAATAAGTTTTATATTTGTAAGCGCATTTTGGTTAACAGTGATTTTTTTTTTGTTCATCCTAATTTCTAATTTCGATTCAATAAAGTATAAATTGTATATACGGAGCTTAATAACACTTTGTTCACTGTTTATTTGTTGCTTGAATATTTCGATTTATAATTAATAAATATAACATTTTTATTTATACTTAATTTTTGCATAATACTTTATGTTCAATTTCGAATTTCCCATCACATGCACTATATTATGAGTTATTTGTTGTTGTAAAGCTGGGAATCTCATTTTGTGTGTGAATGTACTTTTTGTTAATTTTTTTTTTTTATATATATATAGTATAATATAATATAATTTAGTTTAGTTTAGTTTATAATTTACAATTCATATACGAAATAAATTGTTGTTGTTTTGTTGTTATTTTTTGTTTTGTTTTGTTTGCATACGCATCATTTTATAATCATTAAAGCATACTGTGTGATTTCTTTGATATTCTGTTGTTTCTTTGTTCTGTTCTGTTCTATTTTGTTCTGCCATTTCTGCATACAGTAGAGTCTCTCCTTATTCGTAATTTGTTTATGTTGCATAATAAATTGTTTAACGTTTATTATAATAAATCTTCAACATGTTCAACATTCAGAACCGAAACTTGTGGAATCGAGTTGTGGAACTCATAAAAATGGATTATTCGAGTTGAGAGCTTTCGTCGCCTACACACAAACCATATACAGAGCGATTACAAAATTGTTTAATTACTTTTTATTTTCATAACTTACAGCAAATGGATTGTTGCCAGACAAACCGAAATCGTTGGAGGCGATTTGCTGAGATAATGGACTGAACAGAAAGCCATTTAAAGCGTTGCTATAGAGTTTACCACCCATACAGTCAGCATCATTTGTGCAGCCGTTGCTATTGGCGGTAATGAAACAATTGGCTGTGTGGTTGAAAAAGTCAGCATTTCCTTGAGATTTTCGTATTCCCGCAAAACCATTGCTGGTCGCAAAACCTTTCGGTATTAATGTCATTTGACTGTATAGCTGCGTATTTGTGTTGGCACTATTCGACATTTCAAATGGATTATTTATATGTTCTTGTGCGATATTATCGAAAGGATTTCTCTCATTATTGTTGTTATTGTTATGAATGTTGCGGGCTGTTTAAAAGAAGAAAAAAACACATTTTATCAAACCATCATAAAAGCGAATAAAACGAAGTGAAAATGTTATAGTCGGAAATGGCCGACTATTTAATATCCTATACTACTGACCTCCTTAAATTATGCTACAAAAAATAGTTTACTTGTATTCTAATAAACGAGGCATTGCCTTATAAATTACTCGTGAAATGGAAAATGGAAAAAGCTTCTAAAAATCGTCCGCCCTTTAAATGGGAATCTCTAAGTGTGTTAAAAATCGAATTCTACCTATTTCATAAATCTACATTCATGGAAAAATTAAATAAATTTTGACATATTTTCGTATGGCCATAAATTTTCGTTAATTATAAGCAAGGCAGATGCCCTTCTTTAACGCAATTTAAATAGAAAACAACACTAACGTTCTTCGTTCCAAAATTTTTGTTTATGTTTCAACAACGGCTATACGGATATTCTTAAATGAAATCCTGCTCCTTCTGCCAACTAAATGACAAAGTTTGTCTCGCCTATTATAAGGAGGATATAAAAAAAGAAACTCCTAAACCAAAAGCATATAACTCACAGTTGCTAAAATTGTTTTCCAAAGCATTGCTGTTGGTTACGGCGACTGCTTTACTTTCTCTAAGCTGATCATCCAAATCTTTTAAGGCTGCATATCGATCTTCCGAGGGAGCTCCTCCCTTCACATTACTATTATTTAAATCATTGGTTAAAATGTTGCGTTCCTTAGTGCCAGCCTGAATAGAAATACCTTAAATTATAAAAAACGTAACAACTTGTTAGATGGAGAAAAATGAATTCAGGCAAGTATATAAAAAAAAAAAAAAAAAATTGAGGAGCAATTTGATTACAGTCGTTGTACACTTTTGTGGCCAAGAGTGAATGTTTGTAAATGCCACAACCGCCATCACTTGTAGCGATCGAGTCAGGCTCAAAATTTCAATCGATTTAATCATGTCCGTCTGTCGGTCCTTGTAAATTGATATGATACAAGGATATAAATTGGCCCGAAAAGGAATCCTATTGAAAATGTACCGAATTGGACTTTTTTTTAGAACCCCTCTGCGGATTATTATAATGGAGAGTAAAAAAATCATAATTCTTAATATTTCTTGACAAAATTTTTATGAAATATAGTTAATTGGCAAAATTGGATCAGATCGGACCATTTTTAAAACATCATTCATACTTTACGAAGCGACTTAGTCGGCAATTACTCACTTTTACTGATACAATTTAATAAATTTGTAGCATAATTTAAGGAGCTAAGTAGTATATCACGCAAAACGTTTACCGTCCTAACTGTTGTTCAATGAAAATTTCTTACCGGGAGCATTATAAATTGGTGCATGTTCGAAATCAGCAAAATTTTCTGTATTAGCATTCGCTGTATGAGTATGATTAATTAGAAACGAATCATTAGCTGTCTTTAGGGGCTGTACTTTAGCATAAACATTTGTGGTAGTAGAAGTTTTCAGCGTTGTGGTGATGGGCGATCTGGTGTCGGCAGTGGCATTAAAAATATTAGCTAAACTGAAATCGGCCACAAAATCGGCTTCAGAACCAAATCCATTAATAGTCGTATTAGCGGGTGTGGTAGCTGAACTGTTACCGCTACTATTATTCAAACCAAACGCATCCATATGTTGTATGTGGCTGCTGTTGCTGGCATTGTTACTAAACCCGTTTTGTTGTATATGATGATTATTCTGATGATGTTGTGGTTGCGGGCGGCTTATAGCTACGTTAAGTGTTTGTTGTGTTATTGTTGTTTTATGCAAACCATTCGCTGTGGTGCGCTGTGTATTGGACGGTCCTAACTGTGCATAAGGATTATTATTATTATTGTTGTGACTAATATTATTATTACTAATGTTGTTATTGTTGCAGCTACCACGTATGCTATTATTGTTGTTTGTTAAGCTGTTATTGTTATTCACAGCATTACTGGTAACCGATGCCACAGATACGGTTGGCTTTACATTTGTGGTAGTGGTTAATGATTTAAGGGGACTACCTGGCTCCAAGTAATAACGTTTACGTTCATATTTATCAATCATTAGCTCGCGTTGATCTTGTGGTAATGCCCGTTTAGAATCCCACAGCCCCAACCATGTCTTTGCGCATACATCATTTCCATGACATTTCAGAAATTCGATTTCTTTCAGTGTAAAGGTAGCCATCGAAATCGATTTGACCCGATGTGGTGGTGTTAAGCCCCGCCTAAACATAAACAAAAGAATATCAGTATGTACAGTTACATTTGTATAACTGCAGTATATATAATTAAACTATAATTGGCAAGCATAGAAATACCATATCTGGTTTAAATGTACCGATAATTTTGAGTGATCTAAATTCAAATTGTAAAGTTTTTGGAAATTGGGACCAGACTTAGATTACATTCAACTTTATTGCAAATCGTAAATTCTATTCTGATCAGCATAATGGCAATGAATATTTCTCAATGGGCTAATATACCTTTTTCATTTGCTTTATTTAATTTCCTTTCAATAAAACTTTCAAAAAAAACACTTTCACTTTGTTATGGAGATATAATCAAAAACTGCTCGCATATAACCACCACAGTACGCTACGCTTATGAATAATATACATATGTACGTGTATTGGGAAAGAAACACTTAACATATACAAAACAATACTGGCAAGTTTTAATTTGATGATTCATAAGTAATTGTTTGTTTTTCTTGTTGTTACCAATTTTTTTCTTTTTTTATAAATCATGAGTCGAAGGTGCGCATGTTAATATTAATTGCTACTTTTTATAGCCACAGCTTGAAGTTGGGGGCATACTCGCTTTGTTAAACGTTTGGAACGCAAAGAAGGCGGCTTCGAAAACTTTATAATTATGTTTATATATGTATGTACTTTATTCCGAGTCATTTTAACCATATGGACGTATAATGGCAAGAGTGTTGGGCTAGATCCACTTTTGCTCAACTTCAATATCAATTTGACATCGATCGAGAATTGGACGCTGATACATGTACACATAACCCATGGTTAAGGGAATAATAACCTATTATTATTATAAACCAAAACCATCGTTTTGTTTTTTTCATATTTTAATGTTTTTAGAAAAGTGGGCTTAGAGCACTTTCACAATAATTCATTATTAAAATTGTGGATGCGCCAGGTATATAATCGCACTCTTTTTAAATAACTAATAAATTACATACTAATCACAGGTATGTCGGTTTCTATGCCAGACTCCATTTTTGTGAAATTTTGGCGTAACTGTTATTCAATGAAGGCCAATTTCAGTACAAAAAGTCAAAAATATTATGTAAAATTTCTATTTGGAATTCAGAAGAAGTTTTTCTCAACAACTCTCCCGCTTTTTAAACTATTTCGCCCAATTTATGTAGGATTGACAAAATATTGAAGAAATTCTACCTCAAACCTATAACGGTGGTCCACCAAGAGCATTTCATTTTCGCATCAAGAGAAACTCATTATACTCTACAACCCACGTGTAGAGTATAAGAAAAATTCACTCTAAACCCAAATACTTCACAAATTTAAATTGAATCCCAAGAAATCGTCACCAATTCTGTACTACTACATATTTTTAAGTAAAATAATAAAAATTTGTATATTTTACTTACAATACACCCGAACAGCGTGTACACACAAACGAACCGATAGTCATGTTAACATATGTAGGACCTCTTTGTCCACAATCAAAACACTGACGATTACCACCACCTGTGTTGATCAAGTCACGCAAAGCTTCCAAACATTTATCATCCTGTTTCTTGCGCACCACAGCCATAGAATTTACGTATGCCCCACAGTTGAAGGTTAACTCTGAATTTTTATATACTTGAATAAAATAATTTCGTAAAGCAAATGTGTCGTTTTATAACCATATGTTTGTCACATATAGTAGACAAGTATCAGACAGTGGATTACAGTAGTCTCAACGTTGTATCCTTCATATACTAAGCTGAACTTTATCTACACAAAATACTTGTTCTACTTAACATATGTATGCATATAAAATGTATGTAATGTAAGTTAACAAACTTGTTATATTTTTAGAAATTATTATATGATGTATTAATAAATTTTTTTAGTCCACCGTATGCATTAGCGCCACTAATAAACGAATAATGGCCGGATTTAAGATTCTTGTTTTAGTTTTCTTGTCCTAAAAGCTAGTAAAATGTCGCAAATGGTTTTACGCAATTACTTGCACAGTGAAAATTTTATTCTTTTTTCTTAATGCATATATCTATATATATTCGTTAGAGCTTTTGTTTTATTCATCACTTTTTCGCATTAACTAACATATGGATTAGTTACTTTACTTATATATATATATACTTTAACACAATTCACAGAAAAAACACAAATCACACACCAATCTCTCGCAATAAAAAATATAAAATACGCACAATGAAAATCAAACAATATAACAGAGGAAATTTGATCAAATGTAGAGATGTATTGTGTTATATAAATGAGTTTAGTGGAAATTATGTTTCATGTGCAATATAAGAAATAGTTTACAATTTTCACTCTGTTTTAAAACGAAACAGACAACTCTGATTTGTATTTAGCGTACATAGGCCATCTATTGAGAACTTTAATGAGTAGACAAATATCTCAGCCTAATGCTCTTCTTCTTTAATGAAAATAAAAATAAATTTCCCTTTTGTTATACCGTAAAATTTTAATATAATTTAAAATAAAAAAAAGTTGCCACTATGCAAAAAAAAAAAAAAAGAAAAATTTCGTGGCCTACTGTCGTTGCTATCTTAGCGAACGTAAGGCAATAATACAAGAAAAATAATTAATCCGCAATTTTTTTATATAAATTGAGACGCCAGCAAATAATTAAAATCCGCAGTAAAAAAGCAATAAAAAGGAAAGAAAGTAACATCGCTATAAGTATGGGTGTTGAAAAACCTACATGTCCAGGATTTGCAGCACAGTTCGCAAAATCGATAAATAACTTGCATACGGAATTCGTTTTCCATATCTTTGAAAATAGGTGGTTCATTATGGTGACACAATTTGGAGGAATACCGAATTTGTTTACTGTAAAATTTGACTTGCAACAATTGACCGGTATGCCGATACCATTCCCTATAAATCATCCACAATTTCATGCATCAGTGCCTATAACCATGACGTGCAATTTTGGAGCAGATAAGGACGTAATACGCAGCAGCATACAATTCCTAATAGATAAATCAAAACTCAACACTTGTCCCACAGAAATGGTTATTGCCCTAGGTTTGAAAGAATACAACTGTTCCAACTTGAGAGAAATTGGCAAAGTATTAGACGAAATTATAGCTTAATAAATTTATTTTTATAAAAAATAACTTTTACATTTTTATTACTCGAAAAGAGCAAAGCCCATATCGTCGTCAGATTCTTCGGCCTCTGATTCCTTTTTCTTCTCCTCTTTAGCTTCTGCAGCTGGTGCAGCTTCTCCAGCAACCGGTGCAGCAGCAGTTGTGCCAGCACCCACACCACTACCAATGTTAGTTATTAAATCTTTAACATTTATACCATCTAAAGCCTTGGCGAATAAACCAGGCCAATATGGTTCCACTTCGACATTGGCAGTCTTTAAAATTGTTGAAATCTTTTCGCCCTAGAATAAGAATAAAAAATGTAGTTAACATTTGCCCAACATAGAATGTTGGAGTTATGCTTTTGGTAAGGTAACTCACTGTAACGGCAACATCATCATCCACAAGGATGAGGGCAGCGTAAACGCAAGCAAGTTCAACTTTGTTAGACATATTTTATTAGTTTTTCTTTAAATAATTGGTGCAAGTTGCCAAATATTTATCAATTTTGACCTTAGCTCAAAATAGAGAACAAGCACACTTAACAGACTTTGAAAACGGAAAGAACTGGTGATAGTCGTGAAGTTGGGTGCAGTTTTTACACGCTCGGGGTTGCTAATAAATTTACTTTGTACAAACAGGGTTGCATTTTTAATAAAACCAGTTTATACACAAAAAAGCTAAAAATAAATAATAATTAATTAAAAACTATATGCTTGCTGGCGTTTTTCTAACGCAGTATACCCTACCATATGGTTTAGGCATACTCTATACATCACAAAAAAAAAAAACAAAAACAAAAAAAAACCACTAATTATTTTTATTATGCCTGGAGAAAATATTTCCATTGATGAGAAATGTGTGAAAAAAATCACCTCACTAGACACTTTGGGATATTATATAGCTTCGACAGACAATACAATAAATAACAGATATGTGTCGGATGTACCGCAACTATGCCGCGATAAACCATGTTTATTGGGGATCGATGAAGCTGGTCGTGGTCCAGTTTTAGGGCCTATGGTATACGGCATGGCTTACTGTCCCGTAGACAACGCTAAAATCCTTAACGATCTGGGCTGTGCAGATTCTAAAGAATTGTCCGAAGAGAAACGAGAAAAGATCTTTGATGACATGACTAAATTGTTTGCAGACACTTGCCTAGGCTGGGCCGTAGACATAATATCGCCCAATATTATAAGCACAAGTATGCTGGGCCGAACAAAATGTAGTCTTAACGAGATATCAATGAATGCTGCCATTGACTTAATACACACAGCGGTAAATGCCGGCGTAAATGTAACCGAAGTGTATGTGGACACTGTGGGTCCGCCGGAAAAATACCAAGACAAGTTGAAAAGTATTTTTCCGCAACTTCAGATAACTGTGGCCAAAAAGGCAGATTCCACATACCCAATCGTATCGGCAGCCAGTATATGCGCTAAAGTTAGCAGAGATCATGCTCTCAAGGTGTGGAAATTTCCCGAGGGCTTACAATTAACTAATAAAGATTTTGGCAGTGGCTACCCCAACGACCCCGTTACACGCCAATTCCTAGACAACAATGTGGATGAAGTGTTTGGATTTCCCAGAATTGTACGCTTCAGTTGGTCTACGGCGCAAAAGGTATTGGAGGAAAAGGCCTGCATCATGGAATATGATGACGAATCCAATCGAGAAAAACCCATGTATTCGGGACCTAAGTTAACGCAATTCTTTAAAGGCGTCTCTAAAAATGGAGAAGTTAAGCGAGAACAGTGCCGCCTGTTCAAGGACTATCATCTAGACAGCGTAGTGGAATTTTGAAAAACAATAGATTTTTTATTTTTTTAAATTTTTATTTATCATAAAGTACTTCATGTATTATTTCACTGAATGTTATATAATTACGGGTGGAAACAATTCATTTTAAAAATAATTCAAACAGTGAAAAAGGAGAGTATGCTGGAATAAGTTTAAATCTAAGGGACTGCATAGTTAAAATGGAAATAAAACAAATAAACTATTATAAGATTAAACGTATAGTTAGACGTATTATGAATGAAGGCGGAGGTGTTGATCAGAATTTTCTTAGATCCAGCACAAAAACACTTCCATCGGATGCACTGGCTCCGACTTTGGTGCCCTTGGAATTCCAACACACCTCAAATATACCGCCAGTGCCCTTGTAACTGTGCACCAGTTGACCGGACTGAGTGCTCCAAATGTGCACACACTTATCGAAGCTGCCAGAGGCCAAGAACTTTCCATCTGGTGAGAAGGCCACCGAGTATACCGGTTCGGTGTGTTTCGTCAGAGTGTGTATACAATTGCCGCGCTCCACATCCCACAGTCGCACGGTAGAATCAAAAGAGGCCGATGCCAACAATAGATTGGTGTTAGGATTTTGTGTGCCAGGTCCGGTAGGTGACCACTTTATCGTGTATATTTCCTTGGAATGTGCCTGCAAGTCGTGACAGCACTTGTCACGACTCATGCACCAGATTTTCAAGGTCATATCATCCGAACAGGAGGCCAATAATTTGCCTTGAGGGCACCACTTGATGGCATTAACCTCATTGGTGTGCCCCTTGAATGTTTTCACGGGCAACTCGGAACCTAAGCGGCACACATGTATGCGCTGATCGGTGCTACATGAGGCAAATGAGTTGTTCGTTTGCCAATCCACATCCAATGCGGGTGCATTGTGGAAGGAGAACTGTTGAGTACACTGACCGGTTGATGCATCCCATATTATGGTTGTTTTGTCTACCCCAGCGGACAATATGTAATTGCCCCGTTTGTTCCATTTCAAGGCAAATATTGGGCCCTTGTGTTGACCCAATGTGGAAGCCAAGTGGCCGTCCGTCTTCCAAATACGGGCAAAGCCATCGTAACTGCCTGTAGCCAGCAAGGTACCGTCACACTAAATTTTCACAAACAATAAAAATCATTAGCAAACATTTAGGCTCCGACTTGAGGGTTTACTTACATTCCAATCCAGCGATGTAACATCTTTGTTGCTGGGTACCTCGGCACCACCCTTTTGGATGCAGTGCCGCAATACCAGCTGATTGGGGGAACTCATCGCATCAGACATATCCCATATGCGAGCTGTGCTATCGCCTGATCCACTGGCAAGTAGATCACGACTTGGATTCCATGCGCAAATAAACACTTCACTTTCGTGACCCCGCAACACAGTAGCCTTCGATGCTGGTATTTCAATGGTGGCATCGATGTCCATTGGTTCACTTCTATTGCTGGAGGTACCAGTCGATACATTTTGAACGGGAGCGCTAGTGGCCACGTTCTGGCTAATTGGGACAGATCCAATATTAGGATTTATTGTTGCAGTATTTGTCGATGTATCCGCACACGAACTACTGGTGGTTGGGTTAACTGTGCCCTGCGTCACTTCGCTAGCTGTTGGATTGTTAATCGCACTACTGCCGCTTGGCGAAGGTGCCGTTAATGTATCATCAACATTAGTGATGGTTGCGCTAGAAACAGTCGGTGTGGCATCGGGTTTTTTGACTTCTTCGCCTACGGCCGAAGAGGCGGTCGGCAATGTTGTTACAGTTGTAGTTGTATTTACAGTAACACTAGTTGTTCCTGCCACTGTTGTGCTCAAAGATGCGCTGTCCGTTTCACTCGTTTCCATTGGAATCGGTGCACTAACACCACCTGTCCCGCTACTGCTGTTGCCTTGTGTTCCAACTACTACCTCTACTTTAACCTCCGTTTTATTACTCGGCCCAGGCACCGGAGTGGTTGAATTCCCCCTTGCAGGTGCCTCTGCGGTGGCTGCTTTACCCGTTTCAGTTTTTACCGTTGTCGGATTCGGTAATTTAACCTCGGGCATTACTGCGTCAATAAGGCTTAGACCTTCAATGGGTCGAGCCATTTCACCACTCTCGCCCACACTCCATTCTACTTCGGTGTACAGTAAACCTTTTTGAAGTATCGTCAACAAAGCTGCCGGAGGCACTAAAGATCCATTAATGTTGCTTTGTGATATATGTGACTCAATGCCAAACACAAATGCCGAATGTATAAAGCCTAAGAGAAAAGGGAAAAATACATGTTCATAATTTAAAGAGATTGTTTCCTATTATTTCCATTCCATTACTAAGTACATACTGACAGTTTAAGTTGCAATAATAT
The DNA here is from genome assembly GCA_963978525.1 of Ornithomya fringillina. Classification (NCBI taxonomy): domain Eukaryota; kingdom Metazoa; phylum Arthropoda; class Insecta; order Diptera; family Hippoboscidae; genus Ornithomya; species Ornithomya fringillina. The sequence goes on from OZ021690.1 coordinate 3,924,677, forward strand.
TATAGAAAATCTTGGCTAGCCAAAGAGCTAAATGGACTCGGAATTTAATTCTATATACATGAAGCTTCTTACTTAAAGTTACATATGTTTCCACATGCCATTTACCCTCAAGCTGACAGCATATATATATATTATACACCCTTTGATGTTTAATTTGTTAAAAAAAAAAAAAAGGAAAAAAAGTTTAAAGGGAAATTCAATAATGTTTTGTATTGTGTCTCTGTAATGTTGGGAAACCGGTTTGCACAATAGAAAATTTGAAAACATATTTTGTTACATACATAAATATATATCATCTCCCACTTAATCAATAATCTTTGTGTATGTATGTAATCACCTGATTCTTGTAGATATCGGTAAACAAGGAAGTTCACTTCGTCGCTGGAAAAACTCATTTCAGCAAATCTGGTCACAACTTTTCAAACATTCGTAAAGTTTTTTTTTTTTTTTTTTATTGAGTTTTAAGCAATTTTGAAGCCACTAATTATTACTTTTTATTATATCGTAAATCTCTTTTTCGCCAGGTGTTTCCAAGTGAATTTCCAACAGAAAATAATGAAACTAAAAGATATATAATTTTAACTTAACGCGTAAAAACATTACTTGAATGATATTACTTTAATCCATTAATATTTTTTTGTATATTCTATAACAAGATTGAACTGCACCTTTCCTATTTTAATTAAATCGTGCAGTCCAGTGTTTAAAAAACTTCTTGTTAGTAGAAAAAAATTTATTTAACATCGTTAGAACGGATGCCGTTCTTTTTTTAATCCTTCTAGAGGTGATGCTTGCACGATAACTGACTGCTTAGAATGTTATGTTTAAAAAACGAATGTACATAATGAAATTTATTTCGTTGTTGCTATACACAATTGTGAAATAATAGAACTAATCTAAACATAAAAGTTATGCGATACTCAAACACAATTTATTGTTGTAGAAATGTACTATTTTATAAACTATGAGTAGCATATATACACATATATCGTATATATGAATTCGCTTAGTATCGTATTTCATACTTCGGCTGCAACTCGCTATTTTGTCATCTCTGAAATGTGAATAGATTAAAAGTGATAGGAAAACGTAAGAATAAATCAATAAAATTTTTCGCTTCAGCACTAGCACTGAACAATTTGCATAAATTCCAATAAAATTATTTATAAAAATCTAAACGTTTGGCTTAATTACATTAAAGCGGTATTATAAAAGAGATTGCGCATCTCCTCAAAATGAAAATAAATGTATAAATAATTATTTAAGTATAACAACGCCCATTTCGTTTATGATCACGTATACAGTTATCACAGAAAAGCTAGCAAGTAGCAAAAAATAAAGTAATATTTTTTTCATTAATACGCTAAAGTTGTTATCAAAAGGGGGCGAATCGGTTTTCCTGTGTTCAAATATCGAATGAAAGGCAAGTGTGATGAAGTATGGTGATTAAAATATTCCATCAACCAATAAAACCAAGATAACAAGAAATATTGCAAGGAACGTTGATAATTTGCAATAGGAAACGAAAGTAAGAAAAAAAAAAACGTTTGACCTCAAAGTTTTGCCTTTTCCAAAGAGACGTTCATTTTCTCTTTAATAGATATTACTTCCTTGGATACCCACCACTCACATTTTTCTCTCAACAAATGTTCTATAAAAGTATCCTCATGATATAGGTGTGTAGTTAGTTGTTTATTAATTTTTCCGAGTTCATATAGTGAACTTTTTTGTTTTCGTCATCTTTAGAGAGGTAAGCAGCGCAGAAAAACGCTGCGCAGTATTATATATAGCGTCAACTACGAAATGATGTTTTAGTAATATCATTTAAATGTTAGCATATTTAGTTGCAAAATTTCTCACTTACTTTCAACTAAGCAACAAGAAAAAAAGTAAGCTAAGCCGAAAATATTGTTACAGCATAAGAAAAGGCCCTTTTTGTAGGGTATCTATTAAAACAGTTAAAAGTTCTTTTGCAACACGGTAAGCATGTATATCAATCAATAAGAATTTCCATGTAAAAAAACATGATCCTTATTGTTGTGATTTTCAATAGTTTTTATAGGAGATAACTTTTCGTTTATAATTATATATTATTTAGAATAGCAATTATTTTCACAAGAGTTATATTACATTCCTCGATAGAAATTTTTCTCTGTAAAATCTATTCAATCTGTTTATGCGAAATTGTATTTCTTTCAACATTATTCCGTATGACAAGGCTCAACTTAAACATGCATATATGGTATAAGATAAATGTATTATATTCAAGTGCATATATTGTATGTACATGAAAGTTATGTTCTTATCTAAATTTTTGACGTAATAAGGAAAGTGTTTGCGACAATATTAACTTTTATAAACTGTCGTTACGTTAAATTAAAAATAAGTAAGAAAACTAAGTTTGACTTAAAATTTGGCAAATCTTAAATACCCTACACTTCCACAAAAGTGGGCGTGGCAAATATATATTTCGTCCCCTAATACTGTATGTATTACGTATCAGCTTGTAAGTGAAGTTTTACGATGAGAATGATTTTTTTGTAAATTGTGGGCGTGTCTGTTATTCGACCATGCCATTAAATAAGTGCACCAAATTTCAAGTTCATAGGTCAATTTTTGTGGCAGATAAATTTTTTTTTGTCGATTGTGGGTGTGGCTTTCAATGTCTCAAAATTTACGCAAGTGAGAATGCCAACAACAGACGGACACACGGACACTCTCATCACCAAGGTTGAGGATATTATAATCAGTGAAAATGTTATAGTCTGTTATGCCCAACCATTTATTATTCTACACCCGTTAGTTCCACAAATTATGCTATAATTAGTTCGTTTTAGTAAACGCGAGGCTCTATAAGTCACTTCGCGATATATCGTTATTAGAAAAGGAGTCCGATGGGTTCCAAATTTGGCACAGCCAACTAAAAACCTAATGCATCCTTCTTCAACAAATTGTGTTAAAATATATTAAGAGTTGCGATTTTTTGCTATATAAGTACTTCCATTAGTATGTGACTTTATATGGGGAGGTGTTTTAAAAATTGTTCAATTAGGTCCATTTCTAATAAGGTATCTCTCTGGGACAATACATATCCTTGTACCAAATTTCATCGAAATATCTTAAAAAAATGTCGCCTGCAGCTTGCGCACAAGTTTACATGGACAGATAGACGGACATGATTAAATTGATTCAGAAAGTGATTCTTTCGATCGATGGGTATAATTGAAGGTAGCTGTTTAGGAGTCACATACATTCGCACTAACTCAATACATCTTTTGCCACGAGTGGTGCAGGGTATAACAAAATATATCACGATTATATAATTAAATGTTTTTTTTCTTTTTATACCTTCCACATAACGGACACGCCCTCAACTTAAATCACATCAGTGTAAAACTTGACGTGTAAGCTGATACGTAGTATACATATTGTTAGAGAGCGTATCCATGTACCTGTCACACCTATCGTTTGTAAATAGATGTGGAGGATATTTAAAATTTGGTCCAAGTCAAATTAAGTCTGTTTACTCATTATGCCACAACCAGAAGGAGGCGTCAGAGATCCTATAAAGTATATATATTCCTGATCAGCGTCATGATTCGATTTAGACATTTATGTCCGTTTGTTCTTGGCGTTTTTACGGGCGTAAATTCTGAGATATTGAGGTGAAATTTTGTACAGTTACTTTTAGTTATTGCACGCAGGTCGCCATTTAAAATGTGTAAAATCGGTCAGAAGCCACGCCCATAATCAACAAATTGGCCAAATTTAGTTTTCTTACTTGTTTTAAATAAATTAATAATTATTGTTTGACTTTTCTTATATCCAACAGGTCGGCTTTACTATAAACCGCCTCCAAAGTATCTTATATCTCCGCTCAGGCTATAAAATTGGAATTTGTGATCCGCTAAAACTTAAACGGATCTTTCTATTATATCAGTGAACCATTGTATTATTTTACAGCGAGAAGAGAACAATAAAAACATTTTATTGGTTGCCACGAGAGAAAAAGAGTTGAGATTTGAGGTTTCAATTTTAGGACGCTACCACTAAAACTTCAAAAATTAATAAACTAACAACCATGGCACCGGTAAGGGGGGATGGGATGCGGGGCCTGGCGGTTTTTATATCGGATATAAGAAATTGTAAGTATAAATAATATAAAATAATTATAAGATATAATGTAATCCACTGGACCCTATCTAAATAACTGATAAATGAGTTTAAGTCAGATATCCGTAGAAATGGAATTGAAATGTTCACATTTTCAAGATTATTAGCGGTATACACCTAACCCTTAGCATTTGCACGGAAGAGAGGTTCTTGAAAAAAAAAACCGTGTAAATCGAAATTGAAAATTTAAACGTAACACCGTGTAAAACGAAAATAAACTAAGAAGAAATATAAATTAAACAAGTAAGAAAACTAAATTTGGCTTAGACCAAATCTTAAATATCTTTTTTTTTTTGTGAATTGTAGGCATGTCCGTTATTCGACCACGTTAATTTTTGGCACATCGATGAAGTGAATAACTATAAATAAGTGTATTAAATTTTAAGTTCATAGGTCAATTTTTTTTGGGCAGATATATAGGTTTTTGTCGATTGTGGGCGTGTCTATTATCCGATCATGTCTATTTTTGGCTTAGCGGTATAACTATAGATAAGCATGCCAAATTTCAAGTTTCTAGGTCAACTTTTGTAGCAGATATATAAATAATTATTGATTGTGGGCGTGTATGTTATCTGACCATGCCCATTTTTGGCATATCGATGGATAAGTTAATTGTAAATATTCATAATAAATTTCAATATGATTGCTCAATTTTTGTTGCAGAAAGATAAACTTTTGTTGATTGTGGGCGTGGTTTTTTTTTGACCGATTTTGTCAATTTTAAAAAAACTAGAAATGTCTGTAGAAAACTTTATCTCAATATCTTGAAATTTACTGCCGTGAGAATGTAAACAACAGCCGGACTTACGGACATACATGTCTAGATCGACTCAGTTTTCGACGCTAATTAAGAATATATTTGTAGGATGTCTGACGTCTCCTTCTGAGTGTTGCAAACGGAAGAACAAACTTAGGGTATACATCCATAAAGTGGAGGCTATATAAAAATTAAGGCAAAAATTCAATAATTTTGTTATGACTTTCATAGACCACTTTCATCAATTAATTGATAAAAAAAATTTTGAATGTTAAATTTTTATAACCGTGTAAAAGTAAAAACGTTAAAAAAAAAAGGTATTGTGTAAATCGAGGGATAGCTGTACAAATGTAAATCTAAAATTTTTTCATTGAATTATGATTCTTGTGAATTATTTCAATGAATAGAAAGCCAATGATTCAAAATAAAGCTAGGTTTTGAATTACAATGTACACATACATACATTTGTTTAGATTTAAGAAGTTTGTACCGAATAACAATTAAGAATCGTATCGTTGGCGGAATAGTTCTCCTGATATCTTCACAAATTGGGATTATTTTACAATTTTTATCAATTGTGGGCATGGCTGAAAATATTCAATATAAATATAATATATCCTGGACACTAACATATGTATACAAAATTGTTTATTTTATTATGAAAATATATCTCATGGATATTTTTTTAAAGGTAAAAGCAAAGAGGCGGAAGTGAAACGGATTAATAAGGAATTGGCAAATATTCGTAGTAAATTCAAAGGAGATAAAACTTTAGATGGCTATCAGAAAAAGAAATACGTGTGTAAATTACTGTTCATCTTTTTATTGGGACACGATATCGATTTTGGTCACATGGAGGCGGTAAATTTATTATCCTCCAATAAATATTCCGAAAAACAAATTGTAAGTACTCAGTGTTTTTTGTCGAGTTGAGAATTTTTACAAAAATTCATCCAATTCAAATTTACCTCTAGGGCTATCTGTTTATATCCGTTTTGGTGAACACCAACAGTGATCTGATACGCTTAATTATACAATCGATTAAAAATGATTTACAGTCACGTAATCCGGTACATGTAAACCTGGCATTGCAATGTATTGCTAATATAGGCAGCCGTGACATGGCCGAGTCGTTTTCAAATGAGATACCAAAACTATTAGTGTCGGGGTAATATGTCCAACTTCGAGTTTCTTTTGGGGACATTTTCAATTTTATGGAAATATTATAAATATGCTTTTTTTTCATTCACATTTTCAGAGATACCATGGATGTAGTGAAACAATCGGCTGCTCTGTGCTTGTTACGCTTATTTCGATCTAGCCCTGAGATTATACCGGGTGGAGAGTGGACTTCACGTATTATACATTTATTGAATGATCAGCATATGGGAGTGGTAACGGCGGCCACCTCCCTCATTGACGCTTTGGTTAAACGCAATCCGGACGAATATAAAGGTTGCGTGAATTTGGCAGTTTCGCGCTTGTCCCGCATTGTAACTGCCAGTTACACGGATCTGCAAGACTACACATACTATTTTGTGCCGGCTCCCTGGCTGTCTGTAAAGCTATTGCGTTTATTGCAGAACTATAACCCAGTTACGGAGGAGCCGGGGGTGCGTGCCAGACTTAATGAGACCTTAGAAACCATATTGAATAAAGCTCAAGAGCCGCCAAAGAGCAAGAAAGTGCAACATTCGAATGCCAAAAATGCTGTCCTCTTTGAAGCCATCAATCTCATAATACACAGCGACAGTGAACCGAATCTACTGGTACGTGCTTGCAATCAGTTGGGACAATTCTTAAGTAATCGTGAGACAAACTTACGTTATTTGGCATTGGAGTCAATGTGCCATTTGGCCACTTCGGAATTCTCCCATGAGGAGGTTAAGAAACATCAAGAAGTTGTCATATTATCCATGAAGGTATTTTTTGTTGTTGTTGCATAGTATCTGGTAGAGTGTTAGTGCAATCGATTCTATTCTAATCGTTGGAAAATCGTTTAGATGGAAAAGGACGTGTCTGTACGTCAAATGGCGGTTGACTTGCTGTATGCCATGTGCGATCGTAGCAATGCTGAGGAGATTGTACAGGAAATGTTAAATTATTTGGAGACCGCTGATTATTCCATACGAGAGGAAATGGTACTAAAAGTGGCAATTTTAGCTGAGAAGTATGCCACAGACTTCACATGGTTAGTAGCAGTTTATTAAAAATGAAAAAAAAAGAAGAAAATTAAATTTTAAGAAGAAAAGCTAAATTCGGTTGAAGCCAAATGGTAAATAAGCTTCACATCTGTAAAGAATATAAAGTGATTTTTGCATTAAACCTCAAGTGTTGAATTTTGCACTAAATCTGTGTTCAGAGATCCTAAAAAGTATATATATTCTTGATCAGAATCGAAAACTGAGTCGATTTAGACATGTATGTCCGGTATGTCCGCATGTGCGTCTATTGTTGGCATTCTCACAGGCGTAAATTTTGAGGTATTGAGCTAAAATTTTGTACAGTTTAGTTTTTGCACACAGATCGCTATTTAAAATGGGTAAAATCGTTTTAGTGCCACGCCTACAATCGATAAAAATCTATTTATCATAAAAAATGAGCTATAAACTTGAAATTTAGTATGTACATTTATAAATATTCTATTCATCGATGTGCCAAAAATGGACGTAATCAGATAACAGATACGCCCATAATCAACAAAAACCTATATATCTGCCACATAAATTGACCTATGAACTTGAAATTTGGTACGCACCTCTATGGTTATACCATCCATCGATGTGCTAAAAATGGGCATGGTCGGATGACAGACACGACCGCAATTTTCCAAAAACCATATTCAATCTAAAACTAGACTTGCAAGCTGCTACGTAAGACGTACACTATTAGAGGGCGCAATATATATATATATATTTGCCACGCCCATAATTGGGGAGGTGAAGGGTATTTAAGATTTGGCCTAAGCCAAACTTAGGTTTCTTGTTTTATATAAAATTTTATTACTTTTCTTTCAGGTACGTCGATGTTATACTGAATCTCATTCGAATCGCTGGTGATTACGTATCCGAAGAAGTCTGGTATCGGGTCATACAAATTGTTATCAATCGCGAAGAAGTGCAAGGTTATGCTGCAAAGACTGTCTTCGAAGCTTTGCAGGCGCCCGCTTGCCACGAAAATATGGTTAAAGTGGGCGGTTATATACTAGGTGAATTTGGTAATCTCATTGCGGGCGATTCACGTTCCGCCCCATTGGTGCAATTTAAGTTACTGCATTCAAAGTATCATCTCTGCTCCCCCATGACGCGAGCCTTACTATTGTCCACCTATATAAAATTTATAAACTTATTCCCCGAAATACGCACCAACATACAAGAGGTATTCCGGCAGGACAGTAATCTGCGATCTGCCGATGCAGAACTACAACAGCGGGCCAGTGAATACTTGCAATTAAGTATTGTGGCAACGCCAGATGTGTTGGCCACCGTGTTGGAAGAGATGCCGTCATTCCCAGAACGCGAAAGTTCTATATTAGCAGTGCTGAAAAAGAAGAAACCGGGTCGTGTGCCCGAAAATGAGATACGCGAATCAAAGAGTCCTGCACCAAACGCTTTGCAAAATAATGTACACACCAATCATAAGTAAGTGTCCGTTAGATCCATAGGGATAATAATACTTCTACGTTCTTCTTGCCATAGAATAAGCAACAATGCTAATGCCGATCTATTGGGATTGAGTACACCGCCGTCTAATGCTTTAAACAATACCAACTCCAGCAGTACTTTGATTGATGTCTTGGGCGATATTTATGGTAACGCGAACAATAATATAACCGTTTATAATACGAAAAAGTTCCTGTTCAAGAACAATGGCGTCTTATTCGAAAATGAAATGCTACAGATCGGTGTAAAAAGTGAGTTTCGCCAGAATCTGGGACGTCTCGGTTTATTTTATGGCAACAAAACGCAAATCCCTTTAACAGTGAGTACCAACTGTGTGTGTAAATTGGTCCATGGATTGGCTTTATAGTGTAAGAACACTTTTTTATTCCATTTAAATTAAACAGAACTTTGTGCCGGTTCTGCAGTGGGAGTCGGAAAGTGCTTTAAAATTAAATGTGCAAATGAAACCAGTCGAACCGACATTGGAGGCAGGTGCACAAATTCAACAATTGCTTACCGCTGAATGCATAGAAGATTATTCGGACTCACCCACCATAGATGTGAATTTCCGCTACAATGGTGTACAACAGAAATTTTGTGTAAAACTGCCTCTGACTATTAATAAGTTTTTTGAACCGACGGAAATGAATGCCGATTCATTTTTTGCTCGTTGGAAGAATTTAAGTGGGTAAGTTGAAGAATTTAAGTGGGTAAGTTGGCACTTAAGTAGGACTAAATGCTGGATAGTTTCATTCATTCATATGTGAACCCATTAATAGAATGTCTTTTCTTCATTTCATTTTATAGAGAGCAGCAAAGAGCTCAAAAAGTATTTAAAGCTCAACAACCGTTGGATTTGCCGGGTGCTCGTAACAAATTAATGGGTTTTGGTATGCAGTTGTTAGACAATGTAGATCCCAATCCAGACAATATGGTATGTGCTGGCATCATACACACACAAACGCAACAGGTTGGCTGCCTTCTGCGATTAGAGCCGAATAAACAAGCGCAAGTAAGATTGTAAACCAAATAAAATTATTGTATTTCTTACTAAAACTATTTTCACAATCGTGCTCGCAGATGTTCCGTTTAACAGTACGGGCTAGCAAGGAGAGTGTTACACGAGAAATTTGCGACATGTTGGCAGACCAATTTTAAGTACATACACACACACACACAAAAGACACACATACCAATATATAATATATATATTATATGAAAAAAGCAACATTCAGAAGCGGATATTTGAAAAGCAGTTAGAGATTATTACAACGGTGTACGTGGATTGGATTGGAATGGAATGGAATGACTGATCCATCATATACATACATACATGCAAATAACTTTTCTATAACGTAAATATAAAGTTTAAATATATAAAATACAAAATGATATAAAATACACAACAAATTATAGCACAATCCCTTGCAGAGAAAAGCGCCCAATGGCTACACAATCTGATTACAATTCTTTCTTTTCTCATCACTTACATCATATTAGCTAAAAAAAGCGAAGAAACAAAACAAAAAAAACAACAACAACAACAACAAACAAGCAACAACAAAACCAAGTTTGGCTTAAATCAAATAAAAAAAAATAGCCACAGGGCGTTGTATAACATATTTAACATAAAAATTGTGGGCGTATCTGTTAAACTATACCGCCCACCTTTAGCGTATCATTGTATGAAATACTTATAAACTACATATTAGAAATAATCAAGATTTTTGCCTAAAGTAGGCGTGGTACGGGACTGATTTTTCTTAGCTTAAATAAAAAACCTTGGCCTACAGAAACTAAAAATTTCTTTAGAAAATTTCAGCTGACACATAAACAAATACTTTATGGAGATCGGGAGTCTCTGAAAGCTTCTTTCTTGTTCTGTTACCGACACCTATCTTATGTGGAGGGTATAATAAAATAATCAGATTGAATATCAACGTTATATACAAATTGTAATTAGGTGTAATCATATAAAATGAAATGTATTGTATTATTGTGTATTCTATATAATTACTATATTTATAAATATTCAGGCATGTCACGAAGGGAATATTTCACTACATTCATCCTCTGTAAATCATTAAATAGGCCCCAAAAGTTTATGTAGATTTATGTGTGGTAGGGTTTAAATATATAAATTATACATATAATATATAGAAAGAGGACTTTTAAACTGTGCGTTTCATTCAAACACAAAATATTGCATTTCTTTCTTTACCCCTTTACTACCTTTTCTATCCTTCTACCAAGCGATTCAGCGTCACAACCACATGATTATGTGATCAAAAGGTTATTAAAGTTGAAGCATGAACTTACAATACAATAAAACATAATTATGTATATATTGGCAACTTTCTTAAACCCTTTCAAAGTTATCGCTAACGGAAATCCTATTTGTTTTGTTGTCGCACCCTTTTCGGGCAAGTTCCATTTAAACTCGTTAAATCTCTTTTTAATGGATAGTTGAAAAAAGAACATATTCCGCCTCGAATGAAAGACTATATAAAGTCTGTAAATTTGTATGAGATTCACATAAATATTCTTTTTTTTTTTTTTTTAATTCAAATACAATGTAAAAATTTTTGGTTTTTGCTTATGATTAAATAAATAAAAAGCTTCTGAACAAATGATATGATTGATAATTTAAATTATGTGCTTGAAACCTTACAGCAACATTATCGCTTAATATATAACTCTCTAGAAATACATAAACTATGTTGAAAAATCATTACTGTTATAAAATTATGATTAATAAATAAAAACAAAACATACAAACAAAATAAGTATCAAGGAATATATAAATAGAGAGTCGGCTCTACCCGACCATTTGACTACAAAACTTAATTCCACAAAGTTTAGATTCACCAATTTCTTTTTAAAATATTGAAAAAATATTGATAAAGAGGTGGCTTAAGCTAAATCTTAAATGTAGTTCACTTTCATATACAAATAGTGGGCGTGGTAGGTACATGATTACATTCTCTAATAGTGTTTGCATCTACTAAAAAGTCGAGTTTTACCCTTTTTAAGGTTTTTTGTTCATTAAAAATGGGCGTGTCTGTTACTCGACCAGGTCGACTTTTGTCGCATTAACGGATGATGTAATTATAAATATGTACACAACATTTCAATTTCATATTTGGGGATTGTGGGAGTGGCTTTTGACCGTCATTTATGTTCACAAACTGGAAGTATCTGTAGAGAATTTATTTTAGCTTAATATCTCAAAATTTATGATCAGAAAAGTTCTAACAAAAGACGGACACATGGACATACATATCTAGATCGATACAGTTTTTGATATTGAATTGTTTTAGGGTCTGCGATGTATTCTTCTGCGTATTGCAAATCGAATGACAAACTCTTCCATTTTATAAAAACTGAAAACTTTCGTCATATAAAGAAAATGTGTAGAAGGATCCTAAAAATCGGCCGAACGAGTTCATTTTCAATAGTAACCGTACTTGGTCTGAAAACATTTTTGTGTTAAATTTCATAATTATAAAAAATTGCAATCTGTAGGATGACTAAAACTAAAACATGGACGTACAGATGGTCAAGTTGATTGAGCAGATCGGTATAACAACGTTTATGTGGCACAAATTTTGTATTTGAGGTAAAATGTAGTGCATTCTTTAATACTTAATAAGAACGGCCATAAACTTTTACATAAATGTTTTATTTGTTGAGTGGTTGGTTTTATATTTTAAATTTGTTCATTACCATTAAAATACAAAAAAAAATTAACCTAACTTATGTAATCCAATTTAAGGTGAGCATTAATATTCACTGACGCCAATTCCGAAACCATATATTTAAAGGCATACGGTATCTCAATGTAGCCCATTTCTGAAGTAGCACCGCATAAGCGACACGTGTCTGGCGTTGATTCCAATTTTCCCGTTTCTGTTGAGCGTTTAATAATTTTCTTTTGGGCTGCTAACAAACAACCGCATTTGCGGCATATTAAACTTTGTGTCTTATCGGAATTGTGGAAGAGACGATCTTGCAGTAGAAAAGCGGCACCATGTGCTATTAGAGCATCACGTTCCATTTCACCGAAACGTACACCACCACCACGCTTGCGACCTTTAATAGGCTGTTGCGTTATAGCATCCACCGGGCCTGTGGAACGTACTTGCCACTTATCAAACACCATATGACGTAGACGTTGATAGTGTACCACTCCGAAGAAAATGTCCGCCATCAATTCGCGACCATCCACACCCGAATACAAACGTTCAGTACCGTAATAATCATAACCACCCGCTTCTAATAATTTGCCGAAATAATCAATGGCTGTATGTTTTTCATCAAACCGAAAGGGGGTGGCATCATGCACCAAGCCATGCAAAGCCGCACTTTTGCCCGCCATAGTTTCAATCATCATAGCGATGGTCATACGTGAAGGAAAACCGTGAGGATTGAATACAATATCTGGTACAAGACCCGTTTCCGTCCAGGGTAAGTCTTCGGTTGGGTACTTTTGGGAGCAAATACCTTTCTGGCCGGCTCGCGATGCAAATTTATCACCTATCGTGGGTGGCCGGGGGATACGTAAAGTAACACATGCTACACGCGGAGATGTCAATTTAAAGCTACCACATAAACGTACACTCTCCACATAGCAATCCTCCTTTTCGTCCAATAACACCACCTTGTAAGTGGACTCTTCCGTGTTATAGTAACTGCATCACAAAATAACCTTTCTTTTAATAACATGCACTTATGAAAGAAAACAAAAAAAAAAAAAAAGAAAACCAACCTATAAAACGCACAGCCATAAGTCAGTTTCATACCGGGATGAGGTAAACCATCATTGTCCAAGTAATCCCTTATTTCGGGTACCTGCGGGTTACGTGCAAAATAATTAGTGCCCGACAGTTCTAAAAATTTCGATTTGTAAATGGTGCCATAAGCTAAGCCCCGTTCATGCGACATCTTATTAATAATCATGGCATCCTCCATGTCGTAACCGGTATAGGATATGACTGCTACAATAGCATTTGTGCCCATGGCAAAATCATCCAAACATATATTGTCATAGTGAACGGGACGAAATAGGGGTGCTGCCGGTGTTTGGAGTCTGTACAATTTATTAGCAGCCTGCAGAGGCCAATTTAAACATGGTGTTCCCATAGTCTGCTTACCCATCTGGCACTGATACATGTTACTGTGTAAAGTAGAACAATATTTAATAAAAATAATCTTTTTTCAGAAAAGTCAATTTCATTACCGCGGTGATTGATTGTAATCCGGCATAGGTATTAGATTTGCTAAATTGCTGAGGAAATCCGTTTTGGAGAGTTCCATGTGTGTGGTGAAATCTGGATAAGCTTCAGAAGCATCTATGGCAATTTCCATATATACTTGCTCCAGAGAACCAATAAATTCGATTTGATTTAAGGCCAAATTACGTACCGGACGCATTAAACGTGCCGACCCCACAAACAGAAACAAACCCGGATACTGACCTTTCATTTTGTAGGGTATAAAGGCAATTTCCATCATTTCCGGCAACTTGCCTTCAATTTTGTAGCATCGTAAATTATCTATAATTTTTTTGGAATCTGTTTGCCTGATGTAGCCCAAGTGCTTGCCTTCCAAAAACACTACATAATATTTGATATGGGGATCATACAATGGCGAATTTATTGGCAGCATACCAAATTTGATCAAGATATCAGGTATAGCCTGATAAGTTCACAGAAAAAAAAAAAATTAGAAAATAGAATTATGGGAGAGAATTGCTTGGGAATACCTTTACTAGTTCTGGGTCGGGTCGAGTTGATACACGGCATGTCACAGTTAAATGATTGAGTAAACCACAAGGTGTACCATCAGGTGTATGAACGGGGCAAATAAAACCCCAGGCATCGGGTAACAAACGGCGAGCTTCGGTGGTGCGCATTGTAGTAAAGAATGATCCACGATGTACTGCCCGAAAGTGAGACATGTAACGCATACGATTAATGTTCTCTGCCATAATGACCAAACCGCTGTTCTGCATTAGACCCAAGCCACTGCGTGAGGATGCGTTGCCCGTAGCTAAAAATGATTCCATAGCATGTGCTATACCGCCCTGACTACGCAACATATTGTTTATAAGGCTACCACTGATTAATGTATCCGCAGGGGATTCCATTTTCTTTAGTAAACTCTTTTTCAAATACAACAGCCATAAGTCAAGGCGATCTCCCAAAAACTTTTGGTACAAATGTCCTGAAATTTGTACCAAATTTGAAAATATTGCCAAAGTCCGATTTACAAAACTTACCTGGCGTTAACACATCTTGCATCATAACCGAATCGACATTTTCAATTTTGGCATCACCTTCGGCACAAGCAAACAACTTCTGTATCATAAAAACCAACAAATCAAACTTCTCTTCGTGTGTGTCCAAATGAATGAGAATTCTTTGCGACATTATAAAATCGGTGACTTCTGCATTTGTGTACCATTCAGGCAGTTCTGGAAATTTCGAACGGAAGACACTACCCACGTACTCTTTGCACTGTTCACTGGTATGCAAATTCTCCTCATGCACCTCCCTTAACATTTGCTGTATACAAAATTTATAATAGTGATTTTCGTCCTGACCACGCAACAAACGCGAATAGATTTCTACATCGGCATAATTCACCAAACATTTCATTATCATGCATACCGGCACGTAAGCCATAAATTTCATATTGGAGAACATCAGTTTGCATGTGCCATTTTGTAGGTAGTGCAGTACGTTGTTGTAAGCAGTTTCATCGGAACGTATCGAACGCACCATAATGCCAATATCAGTAAATTTATTGCCTCTGTCCTTCCAAGTGGACCGCCGAATAGCAATTGGATAATTGCGACGACTCATTAGCAGCATTCGTATAATTTTTTCATTGCCCTTAATAATAAATATACCGCCCCATTCACTATCATGTTCACCCCGCTCAACCATTTCTGCTGGTTTAAGGTTACCTAGATTGCAGGCTTTAGACTTGAGCATAATGGGCACTTCACCCACATCTGCATCAAACAAACCAATTTCTCTGTCATCCACGCTACAGCTTAATTTTATGCTACATAATCCTGAATAGGTTTTATGCAATTGACGAGCTTCCTTGGGGTAAATTTTACGTTCTTTTATGTCTACCACATTATGTGGCGCTTGCGGTTTATTTATTGAAATTTTGGTAATTCGAAATTCCACTTTTTGACCAGCCGGCGTTTTAAAACAATGTGGTTGCATATGTTTGACTATTTCTTTTAAGCCGTAATCCAGCATTTCGTTAAAGGAATCCACGTGTGGTCTACCTAGAGCTTGCAAGTGCTGAAATTAACCGTACACATTTCAATTAGATAATTACTCTCTACAAAGCTAGTTTGCCGTACCTCATTTAATTCTTCGGGTATTACTTTAAAAAGTGGCCGAGAATTCGTTAACTCGGGATATAATTTCATATTTTCTTTATATCTTAAATAAACTTTTTTAATAAATAAATATTCCCTTATTTAAAACTCTATTAAAATTTCTCACGTGCATCAAGTAATCTTCTAATGCGAGAGCAAATGTTATGGTGTTGCCAAGTTGGAAAAACACTTTAAGCATTGCTAGTCAGAAATGATTTGCTGTGCAGGATTATAACGAAATAAATATAGAATAATATATTATGCTAAACCTAAATGTGGGCGTGGTAAGTACACCTAATTCTCTTCAAATTCTCTTCTTAATTCTCGCCAAAAATTCGTGCGGAAAAAAATTTGTGTAAAAAAATATATTGGCTAAATGGAAGAATAGAGTAGATTGGTTCCAGATCTAAAAAAAATTGAAAATCGTGTTAAAACAAAACAATTCGTGTAAAAACAGAATTTCTTTTTTAATTTTAACTCGTGTTAAATCAAATTCGTGTTAAAAAAATTCGTGTAAAAAGAGAAATTAGTGTACCTGATTATGCCCTTTAATTGTGTTTGTAGTACGCTTCAATTTACCCAACTACCTGTTTATTTGTGGGCTAATCTGTTAAGCGGAATGTCCCATTTTTACAACATCGACGAATGATAACTATAAATAGGTGTTATGGATTATAACGATCGTTTCAGAATCAAAATTTTAATTTAACAATATCTGTCTGTCTATCCCTATAGAAAATAAAGCGGATCAGACGATTTTTAGAACCCCTCCCTATATAAGGTCCTATTTTAATAGCAGTCTTTATATGGCAAAAAATCGCAATTCTTTATATTTTCGTTATTTAATTATATTTTACGAAGTAATTTATATACGATCTCAACTAAAGTAATTGTAGCATAATTTAAGGAGCTAAGTTGTGTGGGGTATTGAATAATAACCGACCGGTTTATTAAACCATTTATTAAGCTTTAACTATTCTTTACTACATGTTGGCAAAAATATTAAGAAATGTTAATTTTCGTCTTATAAAAACTTCCTTTACATATAATAGGATTTTATAAGGGGAGAGATCGTAAAAATGGTCGATTTAGTTCATTGGGTTCCGCTTTGGCCGCTAATTTCATCGAAATGCCTCAAATTGTCTTGTCTAGCTTGTGAACAAATTTACATTACGTCGGACAGACGGACATGGTTATCATCAATACAGACATAATTGATCTAATTGAAGGTGCCCTTTAGAAGTTACAAAATATATAAAGTATATGTTGCTAATAATTAATGCATTTTATAAAATTTATCTGCATCAAACTTTTAAAAAAAAAAGTAAAGATGAGAAAATCATTCAGCTCTTACACATATGAAGTAAGTATGGGAAGCAATTTTCAATAAAGACATTTTCTTCCGATTACCTCAAAGAAGAACAAATTACATTATTATGTTACAAGAGGGAAAGAGAGAGAGAGAGAGAGAGAGAGAGAGAGAGAGAGAGAAAGGTTAAGTATGTTTTTTTTTTTTTGCTGTAAAGCTTGTTTCACCGTTATATCAATGTGGGGAAATCAATCAAGTAAAGTGCTAAAGTAACGCAATTCAAATGTTTGTGCCAAACTGCCATTAGCATAAATATTTGCATGTGACTTCACCCAGCATTGCTATGAACAACGTTGCGGCTTGTCATACAATATACTAAAGTATGTGGCTTTTATGCTTCGATTCGATATTTTAAAAAGTTTATATATATAAAACAAGTGAAAATGTTTTATTTGATCAAGTACGATGATTTAATACCCTATAAAACTTGACTCCATAAATTATGCTACAATTAGTTGTATCAGTATATGGGAAGTCTCATCGTGAAATACCATTTTATGGAAAGGGGTTCTAAAAATGGACTCTTTGAGTCCAAATTTGTCTTAGCCATGAATCTAATTAACTATTTTTCACAAAATTTATTCAAGAAATAATACCAATTGCGATTTTTTGCCATATAAAGACTTCTATTACAATTGAAGCTATGAGAAGGGTTTCTAAGTATAGACCGATTCGGTACACTTTCGATAGGATTCCTTTCTGAGTCAACACATGTCCTTGTGCCGAAATTTCATTAAAATATCTCAAAAAATGCGACCATTAGCTTGCGCATTATCAAGACACAAGCCAGACGGATAGACGGCCAGGGTTAAGATAGATTTAGATAGTTTGTGTGGCATTTGCCGTTTAAGAGTTACAAACATACGCTCAAACTTAATATACTCTTAGCCGCAAGTAGTATAGAAATTACGTTTATAATAATATTTAAAGTGGGTTTCATGATTTCACTTTTAAAATGATTGAAGCTGAAGTTAATCTGTTAATGATCTATCGGTAGTGTTTGAAGTAATTTTAAAAATTGTAAGGCATTAAGTAGTCGCTTCTGAACGAGACTAACCATTTTCACATGTTGACAACATAAATATGACAAGGTTCCAAGTCTGTGTTAATATATTAAATTTAAACTATTTATATGAGAAAGTATAAAAGATGAATCATATATAATTTAAGAATATGATGCAACTCAATCAAACACATGATGGTACATGTGTAGTAAATTTAATAATATATGCTATTATTAAACAAGTCAGAAAACGAAATTTACCTTAAGGCAAATGTTAAGTACGCTTCACATTTAAATACAAAGTTGGGGGTGTGGCATTTTACGTAATATTGTACATCATACCTGTCAACTTCCATGTCGGATACTTTTCTAAATTGTGGGCGTATCTGTTATCGTACAATGTCTATTTTTGGTACATCGATGAGAAGAAGGTTCAAAATGTTATGAAATTTACTTTTTGTAGATCAATTTTTGTCGATTGTGGGCATGGCTTTCCATTGATTTTAATAAATTTATATAACAAGCTGCTTAGCACGAACATTTTTCGTTCTTGTATGTTGATATCTATTTGAATTAGGTGAAGGATTTTTGTGTTTTGTTTGTGGGCGTGCCTCTTCATTGACACTTTAATAAATTTCATGGGTTTTTAGTTTCTAGTGCTTAGCACAAACATTTCTAGTTTTAGTGCATAGATATCTATTTGAATTGCCTTAAATTGCTCAAGTGCCACTCCCTAATGGGCGTGGTCTTACAATGAATACGCCAAAAATTAAAAAAATATTATTTTTGGAGCATAATCCGACATGTAAATGGACACATAATATTTATACTAATAAAGGAAGTGATAAGATACTTGCCATGCCCCCATTTTGTATATAGGTATGAAATGTAATTGACCATTAATATTAAATGAATATAAAATAAAATTCATATATATTTCCAACATGTCCGTTTGTATGTTGAAAACAAGGACTATTTTCCTCTTTTTCACGTAGGAAACTTAATTAAATTATTGTTAATAGTTGTAATTAGGCAAACGCAAAAGAAGAACATATATCAGAAAGGCACACAAAGGGTCAAATATAGAATTTATTTAATAGAAAAACAAAGAAATTATGCCAGCAAACGAGTTTGTGTAAACATGTGAAATGAATAAGAAAAAAAGTATTCGATTTAGGGCTAATTAGAAACACACTCCACAGTAAGCTGTATTTTATGTAAAAGTTAAAAAAAAAAATGTCTTGATATTAAAAATTATAAAAATAAAGAACATTCTTTTCGAAAATATTGATTTCAAACCAATGTATATATTATATTAACAAGATGGTTTTAAAGGCGCCAGACAAGAAATAAGAACAGCTGCTGATCTAGATTATAACAACTCTACTAAGACCAACTTAACATATTATACTGTATTAGTATTCAGCATGAAAATAGCGTAAAAAACATATAAATTGTAGGAATATTTCGAATACCAAGTGGAAAGAGAAATGTTTTCTTCTCCGTTGTTGTCCGCTTTGTTTCTTTTAATTGCAACGTAATTCAATCATATCAATATTTGCATTCACAGTATTTACTTAAACATAAACATACGGTTTTATTGTTTATGTTATTTGTTTGCTGGTTGTTGATGTTTTGCTTTTGTTTGTAATATAATGGCGTGCTACACACAGCTTTATATCTAAAATATGGTAACAGTCCCCTACATACACTGGATTTTTAAAATTGAAATTAAAATGAAATAATAATCTATCCATACCGCAGTAATAGTTGAACAGTTTTTAGTATCCTCCACCTTTGCAATGAAGGTATACTAAGTTTGTCGTTCCGTTTGCAATACCTAAAAGAAAGCCTCACATACCTTATAATTAAATATAGATTCTTGATTGGCATGAAAAACTGAATGGATATAGACGTTGTATATACATATGTATGTATGTCTGTCTGTCCACTATTGGGACGGTCACGATCATAAATTTTAAGCTGCAATTGTATGCAAACATTTCTATTTACTATTTATTCGTTGAAAAAAAACAATGGTAAAGAAACACTAAACAAACACTATTAGAGAGCGTCATCATATACCTGCCACGCCCACCGTTTGTATGTAGTTGTAGAGGGTATTTAAGATTTACCCTAAACCATATATAATTTTCTTAGTTGCTTTAAATTGAAAGTAAAAGTTGCTGTACAGTATGGGACGGTTGTACTGCCCTAGCAAAAACAAATGCCAAATAATTAGGAAAAGAAAGCAAGAACTAATCGCTTTGTGATATGTAGTAAAAGTTTTCTATTAAAAACAGTTCACTGTATATAAAGAAGATCGCGATAAACAGACGTTGTATACGTTATATGTCCACATCAACATATATAAAAACATATGTGCATATATTGCATTACACAGGCAATGGCCCAAATAAACATCTACAATGAAAGATTTCGAATCGATTCAAAGAATACGTTGTTCTTTAAAAATAACCTGACACATTCAGTGTTTCAAGAATTGTAAGCGAGAAAAGGTGAAAAAGTTTCTTTATACGTTTTTTAATCATTTCATTGAATTATAGCTAAAAAATGTTCAAAAAATTTAAAAAGAAAACTTCATAAATGTATATATTTTATAATTGACTATTTTTCCTATCATTGTATAAAATGGAAAGTGATACAATGGAATTTCATAATGTGTTTTTTTTTTTCAACATAAGGGAATTGATAGTGAATGTGTTTTGTTAGATGTTTAGTATTTTTATCTAAATAAAAACGTGTTAGATGATATATCTGAAACCATTTGTCTGACGATAAAACGCAATTACGTATGAAACGTCATTTTTTTTATTCTCCTTCATAGTGATAAACAGCGATTTCACAATTGCGAACAATAAAGAACGCCAACCTATAAAACGCCAGCCCCATGTTGCAATATAGAACAGTGTTCACTCAAAATAGCTTGAAAAATAAATACAAATCTTAAGAAGGAAAAGAAAAGTTTTGCTCCTTTTTATTAATAATAATAAAAAATTGAAAATCTTAAGAGTGGTTTATAAAAAGATAAATAATTCGCAAATTTGTGGAATTTTTATAAGGTGATATAATCGATTTGGAAAATGGCAAACAAAAGTGACATGAGTATGCCCAAAGATGATGAATCGCGATGGGTGGAAATTGAACAAAACGAGTTTGTGCTGGATCAGGTGCCCAACGTAACGCCCGAATTTACAACAAATAATAGTCCCTGTGAAACAGTCGACGAAGTGCAGGGAAATTTTGAACAAAATTTCAATCGTTTGCATCGCATAGCGGACAAAATTAAACATACAATACGGGAGCACTTAAATTCAGAGAGCAGCACTTGCAGTGATGTAACAGATTTGGATACCCCAAACCAAGATCCATTGGTCAATCATTATGCTGATCAATCGTTGGATGAGTTCAAGGAGGAATTGCGACTAAAACGCGAAGCCCGTCAGAATGCTGTGCAAGAGATGCGTGATGAAATTGCTCGTTTACGTGAACAGCTAGAAATCGAACGTAACATAACGAAACGTTTACGTAATAATAAGGAATTAGGCGATATGATGGACGGTAACAATCAATCGCGCAAAGACGAGAAATCTGCTCTGGATGGAGATGCTAATAATGATGGCAATGCTAGGGCAGTGGCAACACGCAATCGTCAGGCCATTATTGAATTAGCTAACGCTCAGCTGTCCCTACAAATGGCCAATTCAGAGAATATATCTTTGCGAACCGAATTGGCTGCGGTGCAGAAACAATGCACCACCTTAAAAGAAGTGGTTGCCTGCTGTAAGCAGATGATGGCCATCAAGGAGGAGCAGTGCAGCGAGGTGAGTGCTAATAAAAAGTGTGCTTGAACATAAATATTGTAATTGGTTCCCAATAATGTATTAAAAATTGACATTCAAGTTCATTCACTGCAGATTTCATGCACTCTTAAGCATTTCGCGAAATCTATAAATATATTATATACTATTTTTGCCACATATATCTTCCAGCGTTCCCCATTGGAAATTACACAATCAGAAGACCTTCGTCACAAGATGGCGAATGCCTTAGAAAGATTACGTGTTTCCGAAGTTAATAATAGACTTAAATTACTTTAATAATGAAAAGAAAAGTATAGCCTGTTCGCTTTAGTATTACATACATACATACATGCACACATGTGTATGATTTTTATATATATATTTTAATGTATATTTAGAGGTAACCATATAGAAAAAAATAAAAAAAAAAACAATGAAAAAAGAATTTTTTTTTGACGTTTTCTTCTACAAATTGTTCACGCTCGGTTGATTATACTGTATATCACTTAGCTGTCGTAGCTCTAAAGAGAAATTCTGATTCTATTAAACTGATCGATTTAGAATGATTTTGTGAATTTCGAAAAGGTAAAACATCGCCTGTCGTTTGCTCCTGCACTTTCCTACTCTTTTTAAAGATATTTTCTTGAAATGTTTGGACCGGAAAACCAATAGTTTTAGAAAATATATCGCATAATATTTGCAATCGCTTTCGCTATGTCTAACTGCCCGTCGATAAATATTCTCCCTGTCGCAAAATATTGAGATATTGTGTCGAAACTTTACAGAAATATTGAATCTCCTTGCATGCAGGTTGCTTTTCAAATTGCACAAAATCGATCGAAAGACTGGTTTTCACTCAGAAATTACCCCGCCCACAATATGGAAGCCATAACTTTTATTTTAATGCCTTAATGTAGTGGGTATCCCAGATTTGGTAAGGAATAGTCGTTTGGCTTAGTACAATAAATACCTGAAATATGTATTATTCTTTCATGATTGGAACTCGTCCTGTTTTACGCTCTCTTTCAAATTTCCATAATTTAAGGAATAGATGGAAATATTTCCAATAATAACAACAGAGAGACTAAGCACACAGCCCTTTCCCGATTAATAATGTTTATGGTTCTAAAATATAGACGCTAACGCAAAGTGATGAGGTTTGTTTTAGCTATGTTCTAGAGAAAAGTTCTTCAGAGGTCCGTGATCAGTTCCGATTCAGAATGAATCACGAACTATATGAGCTTTATACCAACGTTGACATAGTTTGTCGTATAAAAATTTAGCTGTTGCCATGGTCATAGATCATATTTGAGCGGAACCTGAATAGACGTCGTGACGTTCTCTCTTACAAAAGGCCTAAATAGCTAGTTATTGGCCAGTAATTTTTATTAATCAAGTAAGACAAAATGCCGATAATACTGAAAAAATTATACCATAAATTGTATTACCTATATCGGGCTTAATGAACAAGAACACTATCGGAGTCTATTTGAGCTAAATTTCGTTGCAGCCATTCTTACTTCACTTGATAGTTACGTTTAAAATTGACAAATAACGCTCAAAGTTCTGTTTATAATCGAAAAATTCGTTAACAATCTCAAATATGAAAAATTTATGAGCGAAATATAGTGAGTTCGATCTAGATATCGATGCCGTTATGCAAGTTTCGTTTTTTCAATGGATACTTTGACATAATTGAACAGTTATTTATTATATTATTTTGTTACATAAATTTGCCATAATAGATAAACAATCTCTAACATATAATTCTTACAATTCTAAAGATGTTTAAGTATATCCACTTATGACTTAATCATGAACTGCAAAAGAGCACTTCACCTTCACATCCATGCAACATCATTAAAAATTGTCGTGTCGTAATTATGGCACAACCTTACGATGTAACGTAATGATATAAAACAAACAACAGGAAGAATATTTGGCTTAAACCGAACACTGCATACCCATCATGATGGACAGAATTTTCAAATAAATGAAGACTTGCTGTATAAGTGGGTGTTTCATTCAAGGTTATACAAAGTTGTAAATGGTTTGGCCTTTACCAAGTTACAATCGAATTTTATATTCAGCAAGATTTTTCAGCATTTCTTCTGAATGTGAGAAATGCTATGATAAAGTGAATGTATGTAGTTTTCACCTACTTTTATGGGGGTTGAGAGGGGGCTGCATCTGTTTTGTTGAGCAACAGATGCTTTAAAAATGGCAAATGACAGAGATTATTATTTTATAATAATTTCACTAAAGCACCACCATGCACCTGACAATGACAGTCACTCAAGGCCTGTGAGGCAAATTCTTACAAGTGCTGCTATAAGTAAAATTTTTCTTTTAATTTAATTTTTATAATTATCATTATCATTTAAGATCTTTAAATTGTAATCAATTTAATTTCATTTAATTTTTTTTACATATTGTTCCATTTCATTGTCCTTTGTTGCCTCATTTGACGGGTAACAGTTGAAACAGAAATTAAACGAGATTGAAAAATCATTTGAAGAGCACGAAATGAAAATCATGTCTGACAATTTACGGCAAGAATATGAAAAACAATTGGACAATATCCGTCAATTGCGACAATTGTATGAGGAGAGGCAACGTATTGTTGCTGCTGAATATGAAAACTTGCAACGATTAATATCGATAAAACGTGATGAGTTAGCGGCTGAACAGGGCAAGTAAGTATATATTGTTTATATATAAGTATATATATTGTAGATGGTTCATTAAATTGAATAAACTGGTAAATGTTGAAAATTATTATGAAGCTGTTAAACTTCATGGAATTTGAAGTGTCACATAAGTTAAGATACGATTCATTAAGTGATAAAGCAGCCACTTCCTTGGAGAGGTTCTTTACAGTTTTTTTCTTTTTCCATTTTTTTAACCATTACGTAATCTCTTTATAAGCATAAATAATCCATTTTGTTTGCGGGAAAAGGGAGGGAGGGCTTTGAATTATTCACAGAAATTAACAATCAATCAATCACAATTGAAATATCTACAGATTATTTTGAAAAAGTTGTTATACGTTTAAAATAATAAAAACATTTCCTTTTAAATACTATATAACATTTTAATATAAAGTTTATTGTTTAATTTTGGCAAATTATTATGTAAGGAAACAATTCCCGGAAAAACACTTTTATTTTATTTATTTATTTATTTACATTAAAATCGAGTTTCATTTTAAAACAGTGGACGTTTATGGTCCACATAGACATATATGTATAAGAGGGATGGTATACTAAGTTTTTTATTCCATTTGCAACATTCAGTAGGAGACGCCAGAAACCCTATATATATATTTTTGATCAGCATCAAAAAGTATGTCGTGTATGTCCGTATGTCCATGCGTCTAAATGTTGTTGGCATTCTCAATACCGCACAATTTTGAGATATTGAGGGGAAATTTTGTACAGAAACCACTTTTAGTTATTGCAAGAAGATCGCTATATAAAATAAGCAAAATCGGTTAATAACCACGCCCACAAACCACCGTAATCAAATAACCACCCCAATTACATACACTATAAGGCAGTGTAATACTGCTATTGTACCAGCCGCGCCCATTATTTATATTTAAGATTTAACTTAAGTCAAATTTTGTTTTCTTACTTGATTCTTACTTACTCTCACACATTTAACATTTTTGTACTCTCGTTTCCATTGATGATTCTTTAAAGAGAAATTATTTATGTTCTTAACGTTCGATCATAAATCATAAAATTTAAAGGGACAAATTAATTAAAGACTTTTCTATGTAGTGCCTATGAACCGTAGAATTTGATAAATTGTATTTATGAGCTATCTTATGGAAGTTTCCATTTGTTTAGATCTCCATTAACTTTAACTTCAAATTTTAATATAAATGTTATGCACAGGAATTTCATGTAATAAAAAAATTATATGCAATAAAACAATTTGGGTAAGGATTCTCGGTAATTAAAATTTGAGAAATTGTTTTCTCAGAACAGCAAAAATATTTTCAAATAAGCAAACTCTCTCTCTCTCTCTCTCTCTCTCTCTCTCTATAAACGTAATTAGATTAAATCTTATTTTAAATGGAGAATGTTTCCCAATTATCCTCCAAATAATAAAGTTAAATGATTTTAAATACTTGTACGAGCATTCTTACACATGCTTTCGTTTGCACAATACACACATACTTTCATACGCAACCATACACTCGCACACACATGGTAGCAAATTTTGTTTAAAACTATACACGTAATTCCAAGTTTACATTCAATTGAAATTCAATCAGATTTTTCATTTAAACATTTGGGGTTGGGAGAGTAATTGTGTTAAAGTAAATACTAAATTCAAAGAATAGAATGATATCCAGTGAAGTAGAGACGGTGGGTTGCGGTATATGAAAGTATAGAATGGCATGCTTCCACAATTTTTGTCATAATTAGTTGAGTTGGATCAGTAAACATAAGTCATGGTTATATGAAAAAAGGTTTTAAACATGGTCCAATTGGTCCAAAATTTTGTACAGTCAATTAGTAAGCTAATTAACTATTCTTCAGCAAATTTTTTTTAAAAAATATTAAGAAGTAAGAATTTTCTTTACATAAAGACTTATTTAAAAAAACCTGACGTTATATTGGAGGGATGCTAAAAATACCCCGATCGAGTCCAATTTCAATAGAGAGTGGTTTTGATCCAAAAACCATACATTCTTAAGTCACATTTCGTACGGAAAAGTTAAAGAATTTTAAAAATTTCTTAATGATAAGAAAAAACTGTTCATGGACGGAAAGACGGATATGTTTAAACCAATTTAGATTTAGATTCTAAAATCGATCAAGTACATGTACTTCTGTGCAACTCTAATCCTACATACATACATATATACTTATAAACGTTGTGATTAAATGTCAATATAAAATTTTCTTTCTAATATTATCTCACTGTTGAAAAGTAATTGTAACTAAAGTTATATAACTGTAATGAAATTATCTAATAAAATAAAGATTTCTACACAAAAAGTGGTGTAAACATAAAACTTTTTACATTTTCTTTGCTTTTTTTTTTTCTCTAAATTCTTTCAAATCAAATTGCAATTCACAAAAGAAGAAGAAGAAGAACAACAACAACAACAAGAGAATGCGTGCGTACATAAAAGTATTAAAATTTATATAAAAAAAAAAAAAGTTAAAAAAAACTAAATTTGGCTTAAAACAAATCTTAAATACTCTACACACATATCTAGGCAAGTAGTGTAAGTGATTTATTTATACATACACTAAGTAATACATACGTATTAGCTTACCAGTAGAATTCTAGGCTAAGTAGAGATGTTCTTGTAAATTGTGGGCGTGTCTATTATTTAAATACGCTCAATTTTTTGCTAATTATCCATCATTTGTATTGAATTTCAAATTCATTGCTTGATTTTTGTAGCTCACTAGATATTTGGCGATTGTAGGCGTCATTATTAAATAAATTTCGCTTAATTTCGTTTATAGGAAATTCTATATCAATATTTCAAAAATTTATGAAATTCTACAACACATGGACGTATGTACGGACATGGCTAGATTAATCAATATTACATATTAGGTGAGAGTTCTGCTATTTCTGGTTGTATAAATGGAATGAACAACTTAGTTTACACCCCCACCCCCTCTCCACATTTTATGGGAAAAGTATGAAAAATGTGATTTTTCGTTTTTATTATTTCATTTTATTAAATTCCAGGACGCAAAAACTAACAGAAAACAATCAGCAACTCAAATATGATTTAGATTTGGCCAACAATGAATTAGAGTGCCTGCGTGACGAATGCAAAGAGCATCGTTATGAGAAGACATCTTTAAAAGATGAGCTTGGAGCTGTAAATACCGTACGTATGAATAAAAAAGCAAAGAGACTGAGAGAGAGAGAGAGAATTAATTTGTTGGAAAACACACACACACTTTTATTGAATTGAATTTTTTTATGTATTGTCGTGTAGGAATGAAAGAGTGCAAATAAAAACTTTAGAAAAATCAAAAGTTTTCCAACACACACACACACACACACACACACACACACACACACACATGCATCCGCAGCACACCGAAGAAAGTCATGTGTATGCGTATGAATAAGAAAGTGTTCTCGAAAATTTCAAAAAAACTTCAAATAAAACGGAAGTACATGCATGCATACACAGATACTTACACACTTACATAACACACACACACATACAAATTGGCAAAAGTAAAAAAGAAATAGATGAAAAATATTTAAATTATTTACTGAACACTTAAGTTGATTGGTTACATGGAAACATTTGGTTCCATCGCGAGTCCTGCACAATTATCAAGAGCACTTATCCAAAGATACTAAAGTAGTGTTTAGTTAGCTCAAACATATAGAACTTCAAGTTGTAATATTTACTAGCAAACACATTCTAACAATTTCTAACAATTTCTAACAATTTTTGAATGTTGGAAAATGTTGTTTGCATTGTTGTACGTACAATGCATTGTGGCCAGAAAATTTCAAACAGAATTTAATCGAATATCGTGCATGTTTGTTTGTTTTTTAGCTCTTCAGTCAAATGGTTTTGGGTTTTAATGGGAAGAATAATTTAGACATTGATCGTTTAATGTTAATGCTGGAAGAAAATCGTGCCTTACTTAATGAGATGGCTAGCAAAGAGCTGAATTGCAGTGATGGTGCAACATTGCCAAAATTATTATTCGAACTCGTACAGCAAGCAATCGTAAGCGACAATAGTAATGATGGTGACAATGTCAGTGCATTGTTCACTAAATGCGAGAACGACGAGTACGACAACCAAAATGAGAGTAATGAGAATGTAGAAAAAGATGGCGAAGTAACTGAATTACCGAACAATACCAACCATAATGATAATAGTACATTAGGAGACCATTTGTTAATCTCTAATGAGTGGGAGGGTGCTGGTGCTGCTGCTACTGCTACTGCTACTACTGCATCTAACAATAATGATGATGACAATGTTGTTATTGTCTCTTCATCTAATCGGCACACTAAAAAACTCTCACGTCAACACAGCACCAATAACAATAAGAAACCATCAAGTGTTGCAGCATTCTTAAATTTACATGAGAGCGATGTAGTTGGCAAACATACCACAGCTCAGGAAATTATCGGCAATTTGCCCAAGGTGTGGCGTGTACTAATGGAATTGTTGAGTCACCATAACATTGAGCACGTACAGTTTGATAAGAATGGAAATGGTGAAGACTGTTACACATCTACAGATATGTCAGGCGCTCAACGTTCACAGCCGGAATTGAGTGTTAGCAAAACGTATCTGAAATTAAAGGTAATTTGAAACAAAATTTTAGTGCAGGCTGTTCAATTTCTGTTTAAATTCAATAAAAAATTCTCTTAACTTTTATACCCTACATCTTAATGATAGAGGTATACAAAGTTTTGTTATTCAATTTGCAACGGAAAGAGGCAAATTATATACATATTCTTTATTAGCAAGAAAATCTAAAACAATCCACACATATCCGTCTGTTGTTGGCACTCACGATTGTAAATTTTCAGATATTGAGCTGAAAATTTGGTCAAAAGCCACGCCCTCAATCGACAAAAATCTATTTATCCACCTTAAAAATTGAGCTCTGAAATTAAAATTTGGTACATACATTACCTAAGTTCTTAAAATAGGCATGGTCAGATAACACATGCGTCCACAATTTACAAAAAACGATACTTGACTTACAAGTTGATATGTTATCCATTATAAGAAGGCGTAAACGTATGTGGAAGGTATTTAAGATTTGGTCTAAGCCAAATTTTAGTTTTTTTTAATGAAATTTGGCATTTTGGAACGTATTTTGAACCTAAAACCCTTATAATTAAAAATGGATCCGATAGGTAAAGGGCACTGGTTCTATTTCAATGTTCCGTGGAATTACGAAAGCTGGAATTCAAAAGGGTTAAAAGTGTTTCGTGACTTCAAAGAGGTTAAGAAGCACTGATGTAGGGTATTTAAAGGTTAGCTGGAATCAACAATAATAAAATTCACTAGTTATTATTTTTGTTATAAATTATATTAAAACTTCAATCTAAAAAGGAGCGAAGAGAAGGGAGAGTTGGGAAATATAATACTTTCCACAATGCAATGAAAAATGAAAATATATGTAACAAGTAAACAAGTAAAATATTATATTTGGCTTAAGTCAAACTTTGGATACTTATCAGTCAAGATTTTGGAGTGGCCACAATGTTAAAAGGTCTTAGTGCAACTTTTAGGTTTATTGCCATTTTCAATACCAATCAGGCAATAGCTTTGCTAGAGAATGTTTATCTAAAACGAACAGACAGACATGATTAGATCAATATAGAATTTAAAGCGGACTTCAAGCTTTTGACAAAGCATCTGGGAGGCCTACTTTGTAATAAAGTGAGTACATCCCCGACCTCAAGGTGCTAAGTATAAAAATATTAAAAATAATATTTTAAATACCCTCCTTTTCTGTATATTACCTAAATATACTTCAAAGACGGATTCTGTACCAAATTAGATTTTAAGCCATAGTTTGATTTTTGTTCATTGTGGGTGTGGCTCTCGACAATACTATTACAAACTTGGTCGAGTCTTCTTGTGTCTTATGTAGTGGAGTGTAGAAAAGGAGAGAACTGCATAGAGAAAGAAACAGATGAAGATAACGTGTAGCCTGTTCTGATACTTCAAAGTCTTACAATAAGTGGTTTACAGTACACGTTGTATATTTGTTGTTATCATTTTGCCTCCAAGTCCTTGCTCTTTTTCATATCCTTTCATCTATTTTATTTATTTATTGTACGAGTATCTATATATTGTATATACAATACATACATATCTACGAGTATACACTAGCAATTGTATTCTTGTTTATTTTATGCTTCTTCCTCACCACCCAATTCACCCAATTCAAATGTATTCTCATGTCTTATACATTCTTTAAGTACTTAAAAGTGTAAGCTATAAACTTATACATACTTTTCGGTGTGTTGTACACGTCGCATAGTTTTTGGCTGGTAATTGAATTTATTATCCATCTCCGTTGGGGTTTCCTTTTTCGACTTGTGGTAATTCTGTGTGTAGTGAAGTACAAAGAGCAAGATAGAAGGAGAAAAGAAAGAAAGAAAGAGTCAGTGAGTGAATAAGTGTGGATCCCTCCAAACGAGTTGATTATTTATAATTTTTGTTACATACTTTCAAGTGCTTTTGATGAACTTGAATTAATGCAGTTAACAAGTCCATACAATACCATACAATATATGGAAAATTAAGGTTATTGAGTAGAAGAATGCCATGTAAAAACTTTTAACCAATAATTAAATTATGCACTTATGTTGAAGTCTTATTTTTCACCTTTGTTTGAAACGTTTATTGATTTAATAATTTTCTCATTTCATGTTGAACAATTTTGCGAACAATTCTTTTCAACGACTGACAATGCAGGATCTCATTTTGGAAAAGAAATCTTTAGTAAAGGAAACTAAACGTTTGAAAACTCTTAATAGTCACCTGGAGTATCGCCTTAACGAGCAGGAGAAACGTTTAAGTGCTGTTAGTTTAGAATTGACAAAAACTTGGCATTTGGTTGGAAAAATGCAACGACAACATCGTCAATTGCATACACAAGAACAAATACTACGCTACCAGCTGCAGCAGAAACGTCGTTTGTTGACCGAATTGAAGGAGGAGTTGGAATATTGCCGCCGTAAATGGGCAGCAGCTAAAGCCAAAAATGATGAAACTCAAATACAGTGCGATTATCTGCGTCGCGAGTTTGCCAAACGGAAGTTATATGATTCAAATAATTCAGGTGAGAGTGGTTACAGTGATTCGGGTGGGCATTCTGCGGAAGAAGATGAAGAAGCATTTGATGTTGCAGCTAAATATAACGCAATTACTTTATCTTCTAAATCATTTGAACATTCACGCAAAATCAAGCGCATGCAAAGTACTTCACCAGGTCGAGCCGAACTGTGTACCGTAAGAGCTCACTTGGGGGTGTTACGATGTAATAGTGCGCCCCCAACTTACAATTGGTGTAATTCAGATGCAGATACTTTCAGTGATATGGCATCCGGCTATGCTTCCAATGTTCCCAGCCAAAATTTAGCTAAGGATTTAGAGAACATCTCTCAAGAAGAAATGCGTGCACCTAGAATCAGGCGTCTAGAGGAACAATGCAAAGATTTGATATTACAGGTACTGGAAACTTCACACAATAGAGAAAATTTGGAGTTGCAATTGAAGCGTTTACAAGAAGAGCTGACGCCAATACAAAGCAACAACGCAAAGCTTCTATGCGATATTTTAACGAAAGCCCGTTTAGACCGAACATTACGCGCCAGTTCAGTGCCCAATAATAGTTGTTTGACTTCGCGAGAAGAAGAGTATACGCGTAAACGATCAGAACGGCTGCATCGTTTAGAAGAAGAAAGTCGACAACTGATATCACATATAAAGCGAACTTCAGACAGAGGACATTATCTGTGCTGTTCTGTAGATCGCCTAAGACGACAACCAAATTCCGATAACAATGAAAGTTATACTAAAGAAGAAACAGACAACGAAGGTGTACCACAAGAAATAACCTCTCAAAATCTAAATAAAACTGTAAATGATGTACAAGTAGAAAACGAACTGATGCGTAATGGGGAGGTTTCCCTCTTAAGTAGATTGGAAGAACCTTTAAATAAATCAATAGATGAATATGAAACTAAAGCCGACAATGTAAGTCCTCTCAGTGAAGTTGAAGAAGCTTATACCGCACGACGGGCGGCCCGTTTACAAAGACTTGAAAAAGAGAGCAAGAAGTTACTGTCAAAACTTTCAAGTAATGCGGTACGTGGTAATAGTTTGGGAGAACGTTTAGATAATTTACACGAACGTTTCACAGACAATGTTTTACCCCCTTTCACACCTCCTACTTTATCACAATCAACTTCTGATAACTTCCTAACCATAGATCAACGTATCAGTGAGATTGAAGAGAAGTCTTTAAAACGAGAGGCACGTTTGCGTAGATTAGAAGAAGAAGGAAGACAGTTAATAAGTGATCTGTCAGAAACTTCAAAGCGTGGCACACAAATGATTAATCGAATAGCTGAAAGAGATGCTAAAACTGCACAAAATCAAAATAAGGAGAATGCAGGTACAAGCAATGAAGCAATACCAAATTCAATGATAGAAAACATTATGCCATTGGCTAAAAATGTAGCCCTCTCCAGCATTGTGTCTGAAGATTTGACACAACAAGTAATTGTTACATCAACACCCAGCCAAATAAATACGAATAAAGGAGCTATACCGAAAACTAAACCCACTGCCCAGTTATGTGCTGCTCAACCCAAATCAGCACGTTTACAGAGGGCTCCTAGAAATGCGGTAGAAACAGATGAAACTTTAGAAGACATGATTAAGCGCTTAAAAGCTATACCTTTTCCCCAGCAAAATCAAACAGCAGAAGACAACGAATTTATAAAAACTGAAAAGACAAACGAAGAATCTGATAAAGATAAGATTGTTTAATTAAGTTTCATGGGTATAGAACGTAAGTTAGAATGTACCAAACACTTGTGCTCAATACAGAGTTTAAATTATTGTATTGTATGCCCCTTTTATATGGATTAAAAATTATATAATTCGAGGATTATAAATGCTTTTTTGAATAGCTTTTTGATTTGATTTATTGAGACGAATTCTCGTACTACCTCGATGTTATATCGGTCACAACATGCAAGAGATCCGAGCCGTCGTAAAACCCTGCATGCTGTTGCCACATACTTTATCCTTGTCCTCATTTACCGCTAGGCCCATTCTGGCCGATTGTCTCTCGATTCTTGCAAACGCTATGATAACATATCTCGCTTTGTGCGAGAATTATGATGCTTTTGTTCAAAAATTGTGCCACCAATGTTAACCTCAGCATTCTGCATTATGTTGAAGAAGTTACAGGAAATAATGTCAGACAGGGGTCTGAGAGCTTCTTTGATATTGAAGAGTTCCAAGCGGTCCATTCCTATTTTGACTTATGATCTAATGTCCGAGGCTTATGAGCTTAGCGCGAATACCGTCTGTATAATCTACAAATAGGTGGTGGGTGTCTATTTGGTTTTCTTAGGTCTTTTCCAGGATCTGGTGTAATGTAAAGAGATGGTGTATGGGACCTGATAATAATATTTTTGTCTTTTGTACAATACCCGAAAGCAGCCAAAATCTCTCCTATTAACATTTAATCTTCTTCTTTATTTGTGCGTAATTTTGCATATCCAACTAAAGGTGGCTAAATAGATGACTGCAGGCTGTACTAATAATAATTATTCAAAGAATATCGCTTCTTATAAATGATAACTTTCAAAATGCAATACATCCGCATAATCAACTACCCCACGATTAAAATTCGAATGACCCGAACTGAAATAATCCTAATAAGAACAACATTTGCATAAATAATAAAAATACGTACATAATAAAGCGTTACGTTAGAGGGAAATGATGAGAAGTGAGAGGTAAAACGAGTTTGGCTAATTTCGTATTCTGTGTGATTAGCGTAATTGTTTAATGATTTTGTTAGTCATTTGCATTGGTCATGTTGCTGGATATAAACCTAAGTAGTAAGCAATAATACAGGTAGACTGTATTTATATGTAGAATGACATATACTAGAAAGTAATGATTGCTGTTATTCTTATAAAACTTGGTCGATTTATGCAAATATAAGGGCAGCACATTTTTACTTAGTATCTTTTTAAGGTAAGACAAAATGAAATTTTTCGACAATAAGGGACAATTTTGATTTAGACCGAATCTTAAATGACCTCCACATCTACTTAAATACAGTGGGCGTGGCAGGTATATGATTATGCCCCCTAATAGTCCATGCATTACGTACGTACGTTGAGTTTTACGCTGAGTATGTTTTTTTGTAAATTGTGAGACTGTTTGTAATCCGATCAAGCCTATTTTTTTCACATCGATGAATGAGGTTACTTATTCTAGCTATTACTAAATTCCAAATTCATATAGATAGATTTTTGTCGATTATGGGCGTGGCTTTACACCGGTTTCTGCGATCTGCGTGCAGTAACTGAAAGTATCTGTAGAAAATTTCTGTTCTATATCTCAAAAAAGAATGCCAACACCTGAAGGACACATACGAGTATTTTGTAAAGTTTCTGAGCTCTCCTCCTGGGGTTTGAAAATGGAATGCTATACTTAGTATACGTCCCAACTTATGTGGAGGGTATGAAAAAAAGTCAACCACGCCTTCTCATTCGGTGATAGTGCAAATATATAAGTAAAACCAGCCATTGAGTATAAAAATATTTAAAAATGGAAATTGCGGTAAAAGAAAATGTCGCCATAACCTAACGACAGTTCCCGTACAATTTTGTTGTAATTAACCTTATCATATACAATATTCGTTGTTGCGAATGTTGGTTCCGTTGTATCAGTTCGTTTGAAATTTTTACATAATTTTGCTTTTAACTGCATTACCACGTACATACATATATACTGTGCTTGTTATAAGAGAAAAATGCTTAGTGGTTGTGGTTATACTTTTTGTTCTATTGTTCAACGAGCATGAATAAATGAAAGTTTAGTAGTAGTAGAGAGCAGGAGCAGTAGTCGTGTGATTCATTTTGAATTCATAAATTGCTTTTTTATGCTAAAATATGTACACCTACAACAGCAACAACAACGTAGGTATGTAAGCATTAACAATAGTTAAGCGGTGCTAATGGAACGGTGAGCGGTGCAATAAATGAAAGTCTAGAAAAACACATTAAAAGTGGCTGTTAGTAAAGTGATACTGGTGATAATGGTGGTTAATTTATATACAATAGATTAACCAAAATATAGATAATTACTTGAGCTTTATTATAAAGTATTGAATTATAAATAATAATATTTTTTTTATATAACAAAAGAGTAAAGTATTTCTTGGATTAATTGATACCGAGGTTTAAATTCAAGAAATAAAGAGAAATATTAACTACATATGTACTACATTCAGTGGGCGTGGCAGGTACCTGATTGCCTAGTCTATAGTTTATAAAGTAACCAGACGAATCATGCGCAAAATAAGTTTTTTGAAATTGTTGGCGTTTACATTATACGACCATGGCCATTTTTAGAATTTTTAGTTGGACTAATTATAAATATGTTTGCTAAATTTTAACTTCTTAGCACAAGTTTTGTGACTCATAGAATGATTTTAGTTGATTGTGGGCGTGGCTGATAACCGAATTTCCTCCTTTTAAAATCCTTAAAATGTTTTGTCTTTGCTATATAGATCTGTGTACATGGATAGACAATAAACGTAGAGATGGATGTATTAAAACGTTTTATATAATAAAAGATTCAAATCTCTTCAGTCATCTATAGTTATAAACTTGCTTAATATACCCTACACCTCGAAATGGTTGTGTTTAAGTAATATTATTATATGAACAGAATAGAAAGCCATATTAGATAAAATATTTATCCAATAAACTGTTATGCAAAATGGTGTCTAACTAAAACTATATATACGAGTATATGCAGGCAATGGGAGCACCCACGCATCAACAAACTTCCCTTGATACCATAACAAATACTATGTATCACAAAAAGTGGAAGTAATTGTGAAAGAACATCTGCAATGAAAACTATTTTTCATATTTTTGCACATGGTATATAGTAATATGTAATATATATTGTACAAGAATATATTGCATGACAAAATTTATAACATTTTTAGTTGCTACACAATAATAACTTTGACGAGGAAAATGTTTGAAAAAAAAAAAAAAAAATGAAATAGTAAGAGTAAGAATCGCGAAAAAATATTCCACTATAGAGTTTTTATTGTTATAACAAATTTTAATACACTTGACTTTTGGAACTTCTTTCATAAGTTAGTGCATGCAATACAAAATAATCCCACACTCGTGATATTCCAATCAAAGATTTTTTACAACTACAACTACATGGATAAGGCAATTAGGTAAACTATTTATACTAGAATGGAGGAAGAAGGCGTCCTTCCTTTCAATAAAACACATCTACAATTATCTATTAAACTCGAAAGTTGGCTTTTTCAAGTAAAATTTCCCAATATTTTTCAAGAGAACGCACACCCTTTCACGCCCTTTGGTCTCATATATTTTAGGGATTTGGCCTAAAACAAATTTAACTTTTTCTTACCTTCATTACTTGTTTTTGTAGTATTATATAGTTTTCATACATAACATGGAGGGTATACTAAGTTTATCATTCCGTTTGCAACACCCAGAAGGAGGCGTCAGAGATCATAAAAAGTATATATTTTTTGGATCAGCAAGAGTCGATCTAGACATTTACGTGTTTTAAGATCACTATTTAAAATCATCATGGGCATGGTCCTATAATAAACACTTCTACAACTTACAAAATATCATAGTCAAGCGTAAGAGTGGACATTGAAGTTGATACGTAATACATACACTATTAGACAACGTGCCATGTGACACGCCCACCATTGTAGATGTGCAGGGTATTTAAGATTTTGCCTAAGCCAAATGTTGTTTTCTTATTTGTTTTTTTTTTTTTTTTATGAACAGCGCTCTTTTGGT
Organism: Ornithomya fringillina; assembly: GCA_963978525.1. NCBI lineage: Eukaryota > Metazoa > Arthropoda > Insecta > Diptera > Hippoboscidae > Ornithomya > Ornithomya fringillina. Next base: position 3,962,479 of record OZ021690.1, read on the forward strand.
TCAAATAAGGAAGAACTCAGTATAACAAGTAAAAAAACTACATTTGGTTTAAGCCAAATTTTAAATATCCTTTACATCTATATACAAAACAGTCAACATGAAATTCGACGCTTCATAAAAAATCTTTGTAAATTCATTTGGTAACTGAAACGCCTATTTTTATATCAATTGTCAACCATAAAGATAAATTAAGAATATATATATTATGTAGAGTGTCCAACACCTTTTTTTGGGTATTACAAATAGAGTGACAAACTTATTATATCCGCAATTTTATGTGGAGAGTATAAAAATATTTGAAAAATATAACTTCTGCTGGTGAATACTTTCTTAACGCGAGGTTTTATTTGTAATTTTTTATTTTTTATTTCTTTTTTTCTCTATTGCTTTACTTATGTTGACACGGCAAAACACTTTTATATTACTTTGGAATCAAATAAAACTTTTTGTTAGCAGGTATGATGGTATGTCCGTGAGAGAGAGAGAGAGAGGGAGAGAGAGAGATAGAGCAATTTTTAATATAGTTTGGAATTGATTTTCGTTTTTGCAAAAAATGAGTGTATTGTATATTGTTGTTGTGTGTGATGAAAGTTTTCATTTTATTATAAATTGATTTGAAGAAGTTAAATTTTTTAATGAAACTCTTTTATATGCTTATCTCGCTCTTATTTTATATATCAATAGGTTTAATGTAAGGTAGCATATAATGGCACAGTTTTTTTTCTTTTTTTTTTCTATCTCTAAAAAGTTACTACTTGTGTATAGAAAAAATTTTAATTGTATGGTGGAAAAATTTTGTGGTCTATGTCTATGATGTCACATGGTAAAAAGTGTGACCAAAAAATTCAATCAACAAGAATGTGTTTCAAAGTCAAACTATTACTATGTAGTCTCAGAAAAAATATTTCGAAAAAAGTGTGCCATTATTCACTATATGAAGTGTGCCATCATTCACTATCTATACTATTTTAACAAGTGGTCTTTTTTCTACTTGCTCCATACAATTTTCCTCTTGATGGAAGACTTTTAACTATTTAGAGAGGATTAGTAAAAACAAGTTTAATGCCAAATAACCTTAATAACGAGCCATTGTAAAAATGATGCAAATCCATTTTTAAAAAACATCAATTTAATTATTTCAATATCATCATACATATATCTTCATAATTTTATAAATTTTCGTGCCTTTAGGTAAAGTAAACTTACATCACATTAATTAAACAGTTCTTCTAATTGTATAATAAGAGAAAGCAAAAACAAAACAAAAAAAAAGAAACAATTCTACTCTGGTAAATATTTTAATTTTAAATACTTTTCTACTTAAAGCGATATATTTAATTTGCCATTAAATAAAAGAAAAGAATATTTGCACTCGGTATCTGCAAAATGATTGCAGTTGTTTTCACCCTCAACTACAAGTACAATGCATACATAATATATGTATAGGATGATGAAATGAGTGAGACAGAGAGAGCTTAAGAGAGAGTGCGTGTGAGGAAAGGGTGTTTTTTAGTGGATTTCGTTGTTAAAAATGTTAAGAGTTTCCTGTTTGCGGTATGGAGCGAAATTTTAAATCATCACTCTGTACGTACGAGTGAGTGACAGTTTGGCCAGTTATACGTTTACTTACCCTAAAGCACCTCCATCAAATGCTGGATTAATGTCATTTATACGCCACTGGTTTTTTTTTTTTATACCAGCACCTCCAAATAAATTGCCGCATATACTAAGCTTATCATTCTGTTTGTAACAATTACAAAGAGGCATCTGGGATATCTATAAATTTTTTTTTTTTATAGAGACAAAATCTGAGACAATTTCACGATGTTCGTACGGTCTGTTGGTCTTATAGAAATATTTTTATGTTTTGTTGAGGGCGGAATTGATGGCGTTAAGAACCATCTTTCAGCCACAAAATTCTTCTTAGAAAATGAAATCTGATACACATAAGATTCAATTGATAAAGCCCAAGAATGGGCGTGGTTAACGTAAACGCTTTTATTTTGCAAAAAAAAAACTATTATTGACGCAGAATTCAACATTTAAGACGTAATATAAACATGATTAGCAAACCTGCCACGCCCATTCCTAGAATTATATATCAATGGAGGGCATTAAATTTTTTGGCCTAAGTCAAATTTCGTTTATATTCTTCTTCTCACATATGTTTTATTATAAAACGCAAATTAGAAACAATATGTGGCAGCTTTCATTCATCTTGTGCTCACAAAAAAAAAAAAAACTAAAAAAAAAACTGAGTGAAAAGGTGATGGATTGACTTCAACTATGTAGAATTGATATATGTTAGGTTTTTTTTTTATATTTTGCCACTTAAACAAATATTTATAAATAAAATTATTTAAACAATAAGTTGAGAAAACATTTTGCATAAAAATATAGAATTAAGCGGTCCTTAACAAATGGGTTCGTATTTTTTTTTTTTATTAAATTACATTTAAAAGTACTTACCATGAACTTGTACATTACATTTTCGTGAACACAGAACGTACATTATTCCAATGAAAATGTTGTTAAATTTCATCAACCCTCCAAAAGTGTTCAACAGTGCGTATACGTAATAGCATTATGTTCTATTCTCCGTTTAAAGCTATAAATACAATAGAAAAGATATTTGTGTTGAAATAAAAAAAAATTAGTAGAAAAAACGAAATTTGGCTTAAGCGAAATTGTAAATACTTTAGCAAAGGTGGGCGTGGCAAGTAACTAATAACACCTTCATAATCAATTTCCAATTTGAATAAAAAAGAAAAAAGGTTTTTGTGTAAAATGTGGATGCGGGCGTTAAACGACCATGTCCCCCCATTGGGAAAACTAAAAGAAAAGCATAATATAAATAAATTTACCGAATTTTTTATAGCTTTATAGATAGATTTTTATCTACTCTAAGCGTGACACTCAAACGATATGTTCTTAATTTATGAAAACTTCTTGTAATGTCTGTAATGTTCTTAGATTTTTCAAAAGACAAATTAGTGAAAAGTGTAAAAAGTTTATTACAACAACTATAATGTACAGCAAGTTAATAAAATTGTATATTTGTACTCTACAGGAAACTTAATATACACATTAATTATATGCGGATGTTTCAGAATATATTATCAGAAGTAATATTTCAAATTTCTATGAATAAATACGCATGGAAATGCTAATGTTATGCCAAAAATGATGGGCATGTCTTAGGTACAAAATACAACTTTCCTTCTTAGAAACACTTATTCACAGGTTTATAATCAATCTAATAATAGTGCATATAAAACGTAATCATTGTGTGAGCGTATTTTAACCCATCATGCCAATTTTCACAAGTTTATTCTTTAATTATAAAGAAGGAAAGGTCATTGTAAACTTTAGATTTAAGCAAAATATTCTAATTAAACTTCTAAACATAACAAAATGCATGATAAGTACATTATACGTGGACGTGATTAATTTCATTTTATACCAGCATTATAAATAATAATAATAAATAATTCATTATTAGTTAAAACCAATTGGAAGAGGTTATTGTGATGATGGGCACCCTAGACTTGGCATACACCTAATATAGCTTTTTTTTTACTTGTTTCTTTTAATGTTTATATAAACACTTCATTGCCATCTCATATAGTCTCCTATAGTTTTACTAATGGATACCATACAAAGTCTGACTGATATTGAATAAGTGTATGTATGCATGTATTGAATGTGACTTAAAAAGTAAGATAAAACTTTAGACAAGTCGGGTCATATGTAAAGGTAAAGTAAGAAGAAAACATAAGCTATACACTAGCGAGCACCATCATCGTCATTATCATCAACATCGTCATCTTCATTACAATTACTAACGAACAATATCAACAACATTGTTTTTAATGTTTAACTACTCTAATAACAACTATAACAACAAATATTTTAACTAGTACAACACCAAAATGCACAGAATGCAATTATCCACTAACAACTTCAATCTTGCTTACTTATGCTTATGGTGTATGGTAGAATTGGTGCTGAAAGAATTACGCCATGTCTTCTCATATACAAGATTAAGTTTTAAGTTTTACTTTAAAAGCACATATTGTATATATATATATATATATGTGTGTGTGTGTATGTAAGTACTGCCATCAAGTCCATTAAACAATAAAATGACAACAAAGTTAATTTCCAGGAATTTTCTAAACTAAAACTTTACTCCAAGGTTTATGACAGCACAAATACGTGTACGAGAACATTTAACAGCAATCACATCTTGATGTAGTAAAATAAGAGATTTTATATATATATATATATATATATATATACATATATAGAAACAGAAGGCAACTTTTATTCAGGAAATCGAAATCGAATTTATTACAAACTTCTTCATACCTTTTCTGTATGCAATCTTCCAAATGATTCCATAACCATAAACTATTTTACCAAATATAAATATTTTTACAAGTATTTCTATATGTATTTAGATGCAATATTGATGTTATTCAGTAAATAGATTTACACCACTTTCAAAATAACCATATATCGTATATATACTCGATTGGCATGGAGATTTGAGAAAAATTTAATGTTGGCCGTGTGTGTGTGTGTGTTTGTGTGTAAAATTTAGTATCTTTCGTTACTTAAATAGGTAAATTCCTATTAAAAATTATTCGCTTAGGACCACGCCCACATTATCAAAACTATTTTTTCTTTCTGTCTTTCTTCTCCATTCTATATTTTCAACATCCCGAAAGAGGTGTAATATATGAACCGTTTACGCCCATTTTTGGCTTATCGGTATAAATAGAGATAAGTATACCAAATTTCTAGTTTCTAGGTCAACTTTTGTAGTAGATATATAAATTTTTATTGATTGTGGGCGTGTATATTATTCGACCATGCCCATTTTTGGTATATTGATAGATAATTATTGATGGATTGATGCCTACTACATATTTGTATTTATGTGAGAAGGTAGGGTATTTAAAATTTAGCTTAAGCCAACTTCAGTTTTTTAATTGTTTTCATTGATTTAAGTATTGTATATTTTACACAAAGGCATACATAATATACATACATAATATACATAATGAATATATTTCTTGCTCTGCTAAGCAAACACCATTTATTTTATCAACAGCAAATAATTTGCGATATTGATGGTAATCAATAATGATGGAATTTAATTATCAGCCAAGACAAACAAACAAATAATAATTTATGAATGTACAAACGAAATAAACACAAATGAGCATATATACGTCTAAATATCAAGTTATATGAATGTATGTATATGTTAGGATGTGGGAGTAGTTAGTATTCTTGGTGGAGATTGTATACCATTTTGGTATTGAACAAACAACACTAACGGAATGAATATCAAATATTACATAGTTATGAATTTATATACATAGTATATTATATATATACGCACACGTACACATATGTATGCATATATTTATATAGTATCAATTCAGACAAATAATGTATGAGGAGAGAATGAAAGCACAAAATAATTTGTTAGAAAAACAAAGTCACATAACAACATCAACATCAAAAACAATAACAACAACAATTATAATAACAGTACATAACAGTATATGTCAGCATCGTAATGGTATTGTTTTTGAAAACAATTGCAACACTCTAACACAACACAGATATACGATACAATAATAACAATAACGAACCGGAGGGGCAAAGCATGAAAACCTTAACAATGATAATGGTGATGCCATAATTGTCTGCTTGTCTGTCCGTTTGTCTAGCTCTCTGTTTGTGTATGTGTCTTTGCATGTGGTTATATTGTATGTAAGTTTGGTTTATTGTATAATAATGCGAGGAATTTACGAGTATGTGTAAGTATCGGTATACCTGTGTGCGTATGTGTGTGTGTGTGTGGTGACAACAAAATAGTTTACAATATTCGTGGACAGCATAATAGCTTCTCATATACTCGTATATAAAAATACATCTAAGCATATTTCTCTTAGAGAGTGTGTGGATGCGTAGGTAGAGTTACTTTAATAAAATACTTGTTTGGTCAGCCATCTCTCTCTCGCTCTGAATAGTTATGGGAAGTAGTTCGAAAATTGTTGTTGCGTTCTTTTGTGCAACAGATGACATTCTTTTTTTTTTTTAAATATTATTTTATATAACTGATTAAATTGTTATGGCTGATACTCATACTCATACTTCATACTCTCTTCCTCTTTATTATTGTAGATAATACAATATATTAAGTTTATCATACGTTGGTAAAATGTTCAAGTAAAATAATTTTTATTAAATATCATTTGAAAATAAATGTTGTTGGTGTTTTATCGGTATAACTTGTGTAACCTTATTACAAACACTTAGAAAGAGACATTGATTAGATTTTGATCAAAATCTAAATCAATTTAAACATGTCCGTCCATGTGTATCCGTCGGTTGATGTCACATTTATAATAGAAGTGAAATTTTGCAACAACATTTTAAGTCTTTGTTTAGAGGATGCTGTTTAAATTAGATGAAATAGGTGAAGTGTTACGCCTATAATCGACGAAAATTCATTGATTAGCCACAAAAGTAGATTTATGAAAATTAAGTTTTGTTATATGTCAGAAATGGGCGCAGCAAGATAACAAACACGCTTGTAAAGGGCATAATCAGGGATGCCTGCCACGCCCATAGTTTGCATATAAAGGTGGAAAGTATTTAAAATTTGGCCCAAAACAAAATGGTTTTTATTTATAACCAATTAAGCTCATAAGCCTTGTGTCGATGTTATAAATGAGGGTAAAATTTTATTACAGACACGCCCACAATTTACAAAAATTAAAACTTATTTTTAGCATAACATCCAAATTGCAAGTTGTCACATAATATATAAAGTAAAAAGTGTCATAATCAAGTAACTGCCACGCCCACATTTTGTATATAGGCGTAGAGGATATATAAGATTCACATTAACTTTTCTTTTTAATGGTTTTAAAATATTTCGAACAATAATAATTTCGATTTTGAATGAATGAATTTTGGTCTAATTTAACCTTTAAAGTCATTCCATCTATTAAATGTTTAATCATGTTAATGCCGTGCAATGCAATATAAACTCAAATCATCCCCTGCTTTGCTAGTAAAATAAATGTTCCCTAATGATGTAGCATCATAATCTTATTATTACCACTTCCTTGTGTTTGCTCCTTACATTGATTGTATTTTTTTTTTTCACTTTCTAAGAGAATGGGTAGCAAGTGTTTTGGTAAAATTATCATAAAATAATAATGAGTTAACAAAAAAAAATCTTATAAAAGGTTTTTTTTCTTTTTTTGAAACTGAACACAAACACAAGTTCTATTTATTTGTGTGGAATTCGTTTAATGCTAAAAAATCCTTTTATTTGATTCTCTTGTTAACACATAAAAGAATGTAGGAAACCCATAAGAGTATAAAAGAGAAGAAACAAGTACCAAAATTGAAGTTGAACTTAGACCAAACCTTAAATACCCTTCACATGTGGTTGCAAACGGTGGACGGTGAATATGCCAGGTATTGATTGCGTCCTTGCGGATCTTGATCGTTATGGCCATTTTAAATAACAATCAGAGCGCATTAACTAGAGGTGTCCGTTCAAATATCTGAATATGGGAAAAACTTTACGAAAGAGTGTCAACACAAATTCACGGACGTACATGTCTAGATCGACTCATTTTTTAAAACTGTTCAAAAATTAAATCAAGCTTTACAGGGTCTCTGACATCTCCTTATAGGTATTGTAAATAGTATGACAAACTTAGTCTACCCCCCTATGTTATGTGAAGGGATTGAAAAATTGATACGAAAACATATAAAAAATGCTATAAATTCTTCTTCTTAGTAATAGAAAATGTGATTCTAACTTTCTAAATAAAATAAAATAATATTATAGACAATAGAAATGTTCGTTAGGTTACCACGAATTTTAAGCATCTGCATACCGATGGCGATAATGATCGGTTGAGGTGAAGAAGTTGTTTCAAAATTTTAAATGATTGTTTCGCTTAACTTCATCCTTGATTTCATTTGTTTTTCTATATGCAATTAAGTTTCCCACCAGTATGTCCGTACGTCCGTTTGTCTGTAATTGAAATAAAGGATAAAGAAAGAAGTACAACGAGATAGCCGGCTTATAAGGCAAATATTGTTTACCCTACACATTTATAACCTGTGAGTAGTAGCGGGTTTAACGGTAAATGGATGAAGCCTTCGTGGGAGCTCTGCAATATCCAAAGGACTCCGCTGCTTATGGATGTCCTTTTTTTTATTTTATGAAAATTTGTATATAATTCAGTTTTAATTGTGGGCGTGTCTGTTATTCGATAACTTCCAGTTTTAATATAATGAAAAATAGTCTAATTATGGACTATTTTTACCAATTTTAAACTTTATTGCTTTTCTCTATTTTCTTTTTTTTTGGGGGGGGTCATGATACACATTTATAATTATTTATGGGCGTAGCATATATATGCACATATATATAAATTCTGTCTGTCTTTTAATCTATTAAATGTATCTTGAAGATCGAATTCTATTATAAAAAAGGATTTTTGTAAACTATAGGCGTGTCTGTCCATTTTTAGTACATCCGAAGATAGACTCATTAATAATATATAAACGAAATTAAAACTTTAAAGTGTTCTTTTTGTGAGCCTGAAAGATTTTTGCGATTTTCAATTGTGGGCGTGACACTTGATTAAACTTTCTTTCAACATTAATTAAATGGTTGTGTATAAATAAAATACTTTATAAGAAAAAGTAGCAAAAGGAAATTCATTCGTTAACATCTACTTATTGTACGGTATATAACATATAATATATAAGTGAAGGGTTTTTAAGTTGCTGCCAAAGACGAATATACTCGCTATAGTCCTATTACATGCATGGATATATTATATGAACAAGAAAGATAAAAACGAAACTTTATCTTCAAACAAATGTCATCAGCCACACACATGCATATACACACACATATATATATAAATGCGTTTACACTAACGAAACCCAACCTATACAGCTGTACGGTGTCGAAGGCTATGTCACAAATACCAAAAGTCCAGTTGTGCATTTTAACTTTCAAGTGTACTTTTAACTGCATTTTTATGTGTGTGGCATACACATGAAAGCGCACAAACTTAGCACATACGCTTATACATAAATATATGTATACATGCATACATATTGTATTGTAAGTATGCATGCTGGCATGAGTGTATAGTATAGTAGTACTTAAATTCGTAAATGTGGGAATGGTTTGCCGTACACTCCATATACGGTATGTACACGTTAATGTTTAACTCTGTGACCATACGGTTTTTGTTTCCTCTTTTCTGGTCGATTCTTTTGTACATAAATCTGCTGACATATGTATGTATGTATGTTGTATTTTCACACGTTCTCTTTCTCTGCTTTGATAATACCGTTTTTTTTTTTTCCGAGTAGTATTACATTTCACTTTATGCGGAACTTTAGTACACAACTATCTCTGTGAGTGTATGTTAAAAGACGCTTTTGTCATGATAATATGTATGCACTCACAATATAACACAAAAAAAGAAATCACATGAGCACACCTAGGTTAACTGTATTGTATAAAAAGGAAAAAAAAAAAAGAAGAGGTGAGCGAAGAGACGGATAAGAATGTGTGAAGAAAGTTACAGTTGGCTAGAGCCAAACACAGAATACCCACCACTCTCATATAAAGACAACTTGTCCTTGACATTGAGTCCATTATTTTTAAACTTTCCACAAAGAAATAGTGATTCCTTCACATATACATAAGGATCATGTTCACATGGTGTATACAACTACATTTACTTTATTGGTTATGCTTACGATGGTATAGATAAAGCATCGCAAAGTGTCTTCTGATTTCGCAACACCCTAACGTCACACTCCATCTTGCATTAGAATACAATCCGCATGTTGTAATATTTATTAAAAAGTTCTCTACAAAACAAGAAACTCGCTGACAAAACTTTAAAGTTGAAAAAAAAAGGGGGAAAAAAAAAAAAAATTGAAAAAAAATAGAAAAAACACATTCTTTTAATTAAGAATTTTAAATATTTATACATGGAAAACATTACAACGGAAAAGTATTTTTGCTGTGGTTCTAATTACTCATTATTTATCACACAGATGGCCGTCAGTTGGCTGGACGGGAATACATGCAATACCATTTAAAGTTAGCTTATAAAAAATGTATAACACAATAAAGGCATACGACAACAAGTAAAGGAACACTATGGTTAGTTCTATCTCATCATTTGCTACCTTATAAATCACTTGGTTTTACAATTTATTTTATAATTAGTGGCATTGTTTCATAGAAAGGTGTGTTCGTGAAAAAGAGTTGCATGGTAAATGGTTCTAAAAATGGTTCGATCGTGTAAAAATTTGGCACCACTTATTATTAAGCTATTTAACTATTAATCAACAAATTTCACCAAATTTGTGGCACACTTAACTTTAATGTGGAGGGTCGTAGGTTCAATACTTATAATATTCGGACCCGTGTATGGGATGATTGGGTGTTTTTAAAAAATTTTCTTCATTAGTGGGTAATTTCTATATCTGAAAATCTTGAAAGCCGAATTTTAATTTGAGTATATTTTTTTGTAAATTGTGGGCATGTCTGTTATCAAACCACGCCCACGTTCCAAATTTCAACTTATGGCAAATAAGTAGTTTTTTGTTGATTGAGGGCATGGCTCTTGAACGATTAAAGGGAGTCCCAACAATAGACGGGCATGGACATACGAATATCCATGTCTAAGTCGATCAGATTTTGAGGGGTCTAATAGGGTCTTTAACGCCTCCTTTTGATTATTGCAAATAGAATGGCAACCTTACTATACCCTCATCTTATATGGATGGAACATGTTACTCAGATACTAGAAATTCAGCCGAATATATCGAAATTTACAAATTTGTGAGGAAGTCAACATATGGATACAAGGGCGGGCATGTCTACATTAATGAAGATTATGACTCTAATCAAAAACATACATAAACTTTGTATAGTCTCATTGCCAGTGTCTCTTTCTAGTTGTTGCAATAATGTTATAAATAAACTCAGTATACCTTCCCAGCTTTTTTATTCGAAGGATATAAAAAAAAATAAGTATATGACTAAACTATAAGCTACCAAGAAAGCAATTCTACTCTCAATTCAAGCACCAAGGTATTGTACTAACAAGGCCACATAACCACACCACCTAACTGATGGTCAATGGAGTGAGAGCTCATGTTTTCTGGTCAGCTACAATTTCAGTTAATAATGAAAACGTGAGAGAGAGAGTGTAAAAGTGAATGATTGAATATGAGTAAGTCACAAAAGCAAAATAACACTAACACTAACAACAACAACAACAAAAAAAAAAAAAAAACAACTGTCACCGTCAGTAGCAGCAGTAACAGTAGCGGTAAGTGTCAACACAAGTCAACAATAGAGCCAACTACCCTATATATACATAGTGCAGCAGTAAAAGATGTTTGTTTGGCTCGTTGAGCCATTTCTTTCTTTGCATGTACATACAATATTATTTAATATACATACCTATATATTGTATATTTTGTGTGCTATAAAATGGAGCCAGCTTGTTAAGATATTTCTACAATTTATTATTTTTAAAATTTTTTTCCATTTTAGCTCATGATGCTATTGTCTGTTATGCATATTTATGTCATTTTAATAATTTTATGCAGTAAAGGAAAACAATATCAGAACAATGAACAAGTGGAAAGAAGCTTGAGGTAATAAGTTGGATACCTTGGATAAATAATTTTTGCCAACCTCATCTGTCAACCGATTTTTGTTCCATTTAACGTTAAGTCGGTTCTCTTCTGATTGAATAATACCCTACACCATTTAGTTATACAATTTATGCTATAATGAGTTTACTTGTTCTAGTAAATACAAGACCTTGTCATTTAAAATCATTTTGTAGAAAAGCGTTATATATGAAAAGGTTCTAAAAATGTCTTAAATTTGGTACTGTGCAATATTAAGCCGGTTTAACTATTCTTTACCTAATTAAAAAAAAAATATATATTAAGAATTGTAAATTTTCATCATATAAAAGCTTATTTTAAATAAAAGGTCATATAAACTTGCTTTAAGGCAGAGAGATAGCCCTGTAGCAAATTTTAGTTCAAAAATATCAAAAATTGCGATTTGTACGTTGATTAAGAGATACACGTTAGAAGGACAGACGGAAAGACATAATTAAATCCTTTCAAATTTTGGATAATGCTTAAAAAAATATATATTTTGTGGAACAGGTGAAATTTTCTTTTTGAATGTTACACACTTTTTAACAAAGTGCGTATACCCTTGAGCCCATAAATGTTTGGTAGGTATAAAAAATTCGTTTTCAGCAAAATAAACATTTCTTACATGTTTTAATTTCTATCACACTCTTCTTCCCCTCGTAAACTCTTCTGCTATGATGTAGTTTTGTAATCGTGTGGTTGACCTTATATCGCTATATAGTTTGTTACAAATAATATGGCAAGACATAAGGTAAAAGCGAAACCAATGTAACAGTATTTACAAATACAATATATACATATATAGGTGTAAGTGAATAACGAGTCTATAAGTTGTACGGTATGTTTGTAAGCGGTACACTATATAACACATTTACGTGCGAAAAGCTGTTGTTGACATTTTGCATAATGACCCTTTAAGGTACTTTTAATTATGATAATGTTATTATTGTTGTATGGCAGAATGTTTGCCTTCAATTTACAAAGCATTTGCGTTTGTCGTAATGATAATTTAACGTTATATTTCTATACAACTAGAATATAAGCAACAAGAACAACTACAACACATTTATGAGTTTGTTTTCCTCTTTTTGATAATGTACAAATAATCATAATAATTTCGAAGAATTTCCGTTGTTAACATTTTACCTTGGTTTTTATACTTTTCGCCTTTAAAAGAGGGAGCGAGAGAGATACAGAGAGAGAGAGTATACTAAGTTTGTTATTTCGTTTGTAAAATCTAAAAAAAAAGTCTTAGATACACGATGAAGTACATATATTCTTGAACAGTAACAGAAAACTGAGTCATATCCGTCCGTTTGACCGTATGTCCTTCAGTTATTGGTACTCGTACGATTGTAAATTATAAGTTATTGAGTTTCTATAGTAATTTTCTATAGCTATGCATTACTTTTTACTATACTGTACTCGTATATAAATTGGTTAAAATCGGTTGAGAGGCACGCCCACAATGAAGAAAAGTTCTTCCATTCATCCGCCACAAAATTGTCCCAAAAAGTTTACTTTACATATTTATAATTATGGCATCCATCGCTATGCCAAAAGTAGGCGGGGTCGAATAACGGACACGCCTAAAATCACCCAAAAACTATATAATATTTACATAAATTGATCTGATGATATTAAAATTTAATATACCCATTTATAATTAATGTACTAGATATGGGCGTGGTCTTACAAAAAACATTCTATTAGACGAAATACAGGCACTATTAGAATACGTTATTAGGTGGAATATTAAAGTGAAGGGTATTTAAAAGATTCTTATTTGTGGTTTTTTTGTTTTAATTTCTTTAGCAAACAATACGCATAATAGTCCATCATGAATGATGTCGCAATTATGAGGTGTCAAGGAATATACTTAAAATTTTAATTATTTCCCTTAATTATAATCGTAATCGTTTACACATCTATTTTACATACATAAGTTAAAAGAACATCTTGGATATGAAAAAAATAAAAGCTTCAAAATGTACTTGCGTTTAAAACAATAATGAAAATATACAACCATTGTTATATCAAAACAATATGAAAGAGAGATGATGATTTTTTTTTTTGTTTTTTTTTGTTTTATATTATTTATGTATAAATTTATGTTGAGTTGTATTAGTAAACTCAGAGTTATTATAAGGTAATGGATTTTAAAAATGGTCCGATCGGGACTAAATTTGGCACCACTTATTATTAAGTTATTTAACTATTAATGAATAAATTTTGTTAAAAACTATTAAGAATTAAAAATTTTCATCATATAAAGACTTACTATGGTCTTATATGGGGTGAAGTTTCCGAAAAGAGGCCGATCTGGTTTATTTTCTGTTCTTGCCAAAAAAGAAATCTCTGTAATAAATTTTGTCAAAAAAGATCAAAAATTATTTATAAATTGTAATTTTAGGTGATTACAAGAAAAAGTATATGAATGGACTGACAGACATGGTTAAATCGATTCAGATTTTGATTGAGTCCGATTGGTTTTATTAAATATGAAAAGTACATTATCACTTTGTGATCTAGAATATAAAAAAGGCCTTATATGGGGAGTTATGTTAAAAATAGATCGATCAGGTCCACTTTCAATAGTGAATGCCTTTGAAACCAAAGTTTTACATTGTGCCAAATTTCATCAAAAACTATCAAATATTGCCACCTCTCAGGTGATTAAAAGAAATATATACTCGTAGATGGACCGTCAGACATGGTTAAACATCATATATTGGATCATATATGGAGTCAATCGGTTTATAAGACGTTGATGCGATATTATGATTTTGTGGTGTAAGGTAAAAAAAAGACCTTAGGGATGCTAAAAATAGGTTGATCAGGTCCACTTTTAATACTAGGCACAAAATATATTTTTATGCAAAATTTCATTAATATATGATATATCAAAAGTTGCCACCGGTACCAGAAATATATGTTTGGACAGACCGATTTTGTTAAATCAACTTCAACTGGACTTGCGCACAGAAAAAAACGGATAAGTTTTAAAAGTTCGATAGTTGACTTAACTCAAATATATTAAAATGACACTTGACCCATTCTCCTCATTTGATAAAGTATCAAATCAATAGTTTGTATAGGTACATGTAGGTATTTGGTTTATCTAGCTAACAATATAAAATCATACCGAAAGTATGTATCATCTATATATATAGCTGTGTAATTAAAATCATTATACTTTTAATTAAATTTGTTTGATGCTGCTGTTGTACATTTCGCGTATCTAAGTACAATATGTATATAAATGTATAGCATTGGTGGTGTTGAAAACCAATAAATTTTAATTCAAACTTCAGTTTATTATTAGCTCTAAAAGTTATAGACCATTAACATCAACGGAATAAAATAGAGAAAGAGAGAGAGAGAGGGAGAAAGGGAGAGAAATAACTTTGAACATATCGAACTTTATGCACTTCGGTTAGACAACAAACGTACACATAATCATTATATATGTACTTTAATGTATAAAAACATTCCATGAATTTATGTATGTAGACAAAAAAGTAAAGTTTGTGTACAAGTTTCAGTTGGAGTAGTACGGCAAAGAGGTAATTTATTATCTTTGATTTGCTATGGCTAACGTAACCTAAGTGAAGAATAGCGAACCAACCGTAAATGGGAGAGAGAGAGAGAAAATAACAGAGAGAGAGAGAACACAAGGAAGAAGTGTATGAATCTAACCACGAGTACTTTACATTAATGATCCTGTACAAACACACGTTTACAAATTAGAAAAGTATACAGTTAATGAAAAACTTCTAGATGCAATAGTGGATCCTTAGTGAGAATACTTTTAAAACTTTACAGCTTTCTAATACGTTTACAAACCCCAGCAGCTGTACTTATGATTATGACCAACATTATACAATAATATGAGACGATTTTCTTTCTCTATCTCAGTTTCTTCACACTCTGTTTGTAATCATCATATCCGTTTGTATTCGTTACTGTTTGAGTTTGGAGTTAAATGTTAACTACAGATGCATTGATTAGTATTGTATGTACAAAGGAAATAAAAGCTGTACGCTTTTATAAAGAAGTTCACAATTTACAAAATGCCCTTAGAATAAAAGGTATACCAACTTGGTTTCTCTATTTGTTTCATTTAGAAGAAGGCTTAAGCAAACATGAATCTTTACAATTTCAGTCAAATGTCCGTACGTTCGGTTCTTTGTTGAACGCTTACATTTGCAAAAATTAAGATTAGATTTTTATATAATATATTGTGTATAGTAGGGTGTTATTTTAATTGAGCTGAAATTGGTCAAGTATCACGCCCTTAATCGGCACAATTATAAAAACAGAGTTAAACTGCTTGAGACACACAAGTGTTTATAATAAGTCTTACACAGATTTATATTTAAGTAATATACTGGTGTGCCGCATATGGGCGGGTTATGACACGCCTATAATTTACAAAAAAAAACCATCTCTTTTTAATATAATTTAATCGTTAAGATAAAATATAACACATACTACAATAGTGATTAAAAAAATAGCCTTTTTGTGTACATGCCACGCCTATAACTATAAATAATGAGAATATTCCAAATATTGGTCTAAACTGAAGTAGCTTTTTATATGCCCTACACATGGATGTAGGAATACTAAGTTTTTCAATAAGGGCATAACATAATATAACATAAGTTTTAAAGTTTCAAATCAAGATCAAGAGGCTGCAGTTCTTAAGTTAATTTGATTTTTATAAGAAAATCACCAGATTCAGCATCAAAACCTGTGTTCGAGTGTAATTGAAATGTTTACGGAAAAATTGAGATATTCAGATGAAATTTAGTCCCAATATTTTTACTCCATGTAGGTAGTTATAAAATGGTTAAAATCGATCTCATGACATATATAATAAGCAAGGCACACCCATAATTTGCCAAAACCCTATTCAAGAATTCGGTGTTTAAGTTAAAATGTAACTTATTTGGTAGGGAGCGTACTTGCACACACGCCACGCCCACACAGTTTATGTACAAAAGTGTTGGTTATGTGGAATTTGGTGTAAGTTAAATTTAGTCTTTTTACTTGTTAATGATTTTGTTGTTGTTCTTGTTGTTGTTTGTTGTATACACATGTTTTAGGCTACTTTCAAATCGGATAGTTTGCTTGTATGTTGCATGGTCGGTATGATTTGAAAAATTTAAGTAGCTTTTGTTGTGCATGCACAGTGCATACCTAAAAGTTGAACATTTCTCATCAAGATGGAAAACATTTTCAAGAGCCTTGAGACATTTTCCTGCATTTATAATTTTATAGCAAGCAAAACGCGGCTGCGGAAAGAAGGAAACGTTTAAGAAGAAATGCTATCTTGGGGGGGGAGGCGCTGTTTGTGCTGCTGCTGCTGTTGGAAATTACTGTTGCGTGCTTACAATAATAAAATAGCAATTAATCAGTTGTGTGATTTGTTGTATTTGTTGTTGTTTTAGTATAGTACGCCAACCGTTTTCACTGCAGTACAATACATGACATTGAAATAAATTTTAATTAGTTCACATTTTATTCCAAAGAAGCTTCATCAGGGAGACAGTTACTTAGCCGTGAGTACATTCGGTATCGTAACAAACTAAAAGTTAAGTTCATTATCCAATAGAAATGTATACGTGGTGGTGAAGGTGGTGGCGGCGGTATGGTATGCCTTAAGTGATGTATGACTCTGGTACACGTATTAGTGAATTTTCAATCTTTTGTGGCAGCAGCAACAAAACCCCCAAAAGGAATATAAATCCGCACAACACACACACACACACACATACACATATATATAAACACACATCCTTTGTGGCAGTACAATATATCGCATGAGTATAAGTTCATACAATTAAAGTTGATACTTGTCCAATACGTGTGTGCTGGTGCGTTGGTGTGCGCTACGTGTGTAATCGTTGTTTATTCAAATTCCGAGTGTTTGGCACTCATATCAAAGCCAAAAATTCAATTAGTGTGTGCTGGGCCAACACCATTTCTCTGCTCACAAATCATATTAGGAAAAATGAGTACGCAGAGTGGCAATGCTCTGGTCAAAGCTAACAAGTACAGTTCATTATACAATACATTGTGATTTGCCAACAAGTATTGTATGTAAAGGGAAACGTTTTGTTTTTGTTTTTGTTGTATTGTATAGTAAGTGATGGACACAGGACTCCTGATACAAAGCATTTCTGTTGAATTGGAAAGAAATTTTTAATTTCAAGATAAGGTGCCGCCTCTCTACTACGTATTGTAGTTGAAGAATATTAACTAATATCTTTGTAGTTTTAACAATGCTATCCAACAACAACGTGCGAATACAAGTACATCCACTTATGATGCCCTTGCACAATAAATGTTTTATAGAGAAGAATAAACTTAAAAAAATGCATTTTGCTTACAGCAACACTGGTATGCAATTTGCAATTACAATTTGCTCTCATATGTGGACCATCTACCGAGATATACCGTATGTAACTACCAGAAGATCCCACAAAGAATATATATTCCTGATCAGTATCAAAAACACAAATTGTTAAATGATGCCCGTATATCTATTTGTTATTTAAAATGGGCAAAATCGAAAAAAGGCCACGCCCACAATCGATAAAAATCTACATATCTGCTACAAAAATTGAGCTCTGAAGTTGGAATTTGATGCACATTTTTATAATTATATCAATTTTTGATGTTGCAAAAATGGGCGTGGTCAGATAACAGACGCGTACATAATTTACAAAAAAAAAAAAAGGAACTCAAACACGGACACATAGACGGGCTGACAGACACAATTGTGACTAGATCGACTTGGTTACTTAGATATCTAAAGTCATCGTCTACAAATATACTGATTAATAGATCGTCTCCCTGTTTGAAGTCACTTTTATCAAAGTAAACATAAATGGAGTAAAGGATAGATACGGTTAGGCCACTTAGCTGGGTATGTAAAGCAAATGCATGAAAAAACTGGCAAACAAACATACTTGGCCAAATCGAGTCACTTACTTATTTGTCTGGTCACCTTCGCGGCAATACAAAGAAATGTTTCAAATAAAAATAATTGAATTTCGCATCATACCAAGTTCCAACTGTTGGACTATTTTACTATCGCCTGATTATATTTACAACCACATATATTTCATTGTTGTCATTGTTCATTTAATATTATTGTATATTGTGTGTTAAGTTCTTTCTTCATCAAAGATAAAAGCTATTGTGTACACAAAATGAAGAAAAAGTGCTTTTGCGTCAATGTTGGTTTAGATTTGTTAAAACTTTTAAGCCTTTGGTTCTTATGTTTATGTGTATGTGTGTGTGTGTGTGTGTGTGCTTTATGATGATATTGTATTAACATTTTAACATTATTTGCTGGGTCGGAACGCGCACAAAACAGAAACAGAACCAAAGTCTAAACATATTTATGAAGAAAGTTGGTCTTCTTTAGTCGTTCTCTGTTAATTACGATACAGAAATGGAAATTACATTAAATTGCACACAAACTCAATTTAGAGGAGGAATAAGAAGAAGAAGAAGAAGAAGAAGAACTTTTTTACAACATTACAGAATACACACACACATATATATATATATTTATGTATTTTGTAATATATTTATTTATACACAAACATACACACATATATATACACGTTTAAATGACTTATAATTTCGAAAGTTTATTCAAGTGATTTGTATTTCCTTCACATTACAGGGGGTCGTGGGTACATTAAGGTTAATTTACATTTAAAGTATACACACATTCTTTATCAGCCACGTCTAACGAAAACATTTAAAGGGACTTCAGAGACTCTTCTTTATCGGAATTGATTTTGCCAGGTCTATCCGTCTTTATGTCCTTAGAATGCTAACAATTGAAAATTTTAAGATATTTAGCAAAAATACAGTAAAAATATTATAGTATGTATACATAGAAGCCTATTTAAATTTGTCTAAATAGGTCATAGGCCTACAAATTACATATATTTCCCTAAGCCACCGACTGTAGGCGTGGCTTATAAGCGATTTTTAAAGTTGGCTTCGTCATATAGCGCAACCGTATTTATTAAAGCTATTCATATTCAAAGTTATGATTTAAGCCGTTCAAGCACTATGTGCCTGTAATCTCTTCTCCTTTATTTTTAATATTTTTCTTGTAAAATATTTCAACATTTTTATAAAGGAATTTAGTATTTGTAACCATACCAACTGTTAATGGAATTTTTTCTGTTGCACTACAAGTATCAACACCTTGCCAACTTACCGGATACGGAGTCCAAACAGACCATTTGATTATGTGTGAAATGTATTTGAACTAGGTGGAGTTTTATGTACAATATGTTACGCCTTTAATTGACATATTAACAAAAGTAGAGTATATCCAATGTAAAGAGTGAAGTCACTTAACGGCATTTTACTTGGTTTTCTTATTAATGCCGCCTAAAGGGTAAAGTGAACAGTGATCTACCACTAGTGGATGTCACTTTAAATGTGTGTGTAAACTGTGTAAATATTCAAATTGTACTTATGTGACGATACAAGAGTTACCTGAAGAGGGTTAAACATATATTTTATATACACACACCAACCAACACTTTAACTCTTTTTCTACCTTTTCACGCTTCTCGCTTTATTGCTATCCTCTCTTTTCATCTCACCATATTATCTGTATGAATATCCGTATGAACGTGTAGGTAGGTATTGTACGACAGTGATAAACGAGCACTTGATTCAACACAACTCATAAATGTCGACGTAATTGCTGCCACTATACAAACGTAGGGTTTGTAAAGATGTTGTATGCAGTATGTAGTGTTGTATGTGTATATGTAAATGCTTATGTTGGACTCTACGAGAAATGAGATTCAGTTTTTATTTAATGGTATTTTTTCGCTACCAACTAACTATCATTGCTATGAAAACTCACACACTTACAGCCCTTGCGGTGATATACAACAGTTGTAATTTATGTATATATCGAAATGAACACATGTATAGGGTATGTGTGTGCTTGACTGTGGCCGGTAAATTGTAAGTAATATGCATGCACTTTTATATATTTTTTTATATATACGTGCAATTTAAAATGAAAATATGTCTGCGGGTGTAAAAGAAAAATGCTTCTTTTTTATATCAGAAGTCAATCGTATGTTAAAATATGTCTTTGTCTTTATACACGGAATATGCATTCATGTGTCAATCATTAAACGTTAATCATTACGGTAGAAAAGTACGGTGATTAAAGAGAGTCAGAGAGAGAGATATAGAGGGGGGAGGAAGGAAACGGAATGCAACGAAACACTGTATAAAACATTCAACATATTTGAATAGAAGAAGGCCTGAGGGTTGTATGCAATTGTAGCCGTTAATTTGCAATAAAATTTAACACGTTATTAAATAACTTTAAATTCTGATTAAAAATTAATTTTTCAAAAAGAAATTTCACACTTCCAAACAATTAAGAAACATGCAAATATTTATGAAAATAAATTACTCATACGCCTGCTGTACGAAACATTTTACATTTTACCATAAAAAATGGTGAATGATTAATAAAAATAATTAAAAGATAAAGTTTGGTTAAGCTGAATCTTAAATACTCTTCACATCAATCCAGTCACGCCCTCCACCGTGTGTGTGTCGCTGTGGAGGGTATTTAAGATTTTGCCTAAGCCAAATTTATTTGTCTAACTTATTATTCTTATATCAAATAAATCAAATAAAAGGACTTGACGAGTAGAGTGGTTATAAAGTGTGGTTATTAAAAAGTACAATAACAAATAATAAACGTGTCATAAACAGGAATAGAATGGGAAACATAATGAAAATATTACAGACACTCTTCTAGTATGTTGTCATAGCTAGCTGTACGAATATCCTGTTTCATGTTTTTACCATAATAAACTAATTATAAATATAAGATAGAAATATTGTTATAATGGAAACCGTAACTAAAAACTTCTCTCGGCCATGACATTCGCAAGTAATTATGAAAAGTTTCATGTTTATAAAGAAAATAAATAAGGTTTGCTTGTAAAATAGAGGGTGTGTGTCTGTTAGCGGGGTCGGGAACGATGTGTATTGGTCTCCCGCTTAACTATGCCCCATACATTATAATCTAGAGGATTAAGGTGTGGAGAACTAGGTGGCCATAAGTTTGGGGTAATGTGGTCATAGACATTTTTGGTCATCCAATGAAATTATGTATGGAATATGTATATACGTACACTATCAATCCAGAATTGTAGTAAAAAATATAGGCGTCAGAATTCACCCGAAGCCCCTGACAAAAGAATTGGGATGGCATGACATGTCCGTCGTTGCTGACAGCTCCTAAAACCATGACAGTTGCTACAAAACTTCGTGTGAGCATAACCACCTGCCATTTCTCCGATTGATTTTTTCGTCTTGGTCGAAATTTTTTTCGAACTTCAGGATGCTTCAGCTTGTTCAAATAACGTTTTCCTTGGATAAGTTTCTGTTCCCAAAGTTGTTGCGACATAAACTGCGCATAAACAAGGACGTATTGTGAAGGTCTTGGTGGAAAACTCGAAGGATTAGGTTTTTAGAGACAAGTAGGTCCTTTGAAATAGCCCTGATGGACTTAAAAGGCCTTTCAAAATCAACAATCTCTTAAACTTGTTGGACAAATTGTGTATTTCTAGTTATGTCCTAGCGTTCCTCATGTTTTTTGCGTTTTAGAACAGTTTCTACCGCGCCAGATGGTGCATCCAATTCACGACGAACCTTATGTACGAATGATCAGTCGCTAAATCTAATTTAGTGTGTTTCCCGCATATAGTAGCGATTACTAAATGTCTCTTCATTTATTGCATTACTTTATAATTCTTTATTAATGATTTGACAAGAAAAACGAAATTTATCTTCAGAGTTTTCTTAAATACCGTACACCCCCTGTACATCTATGGTACCCGTAAACAAGTCTAGTTCAGTTTGGCATTATCCTTTTTCTCAAACGCAATTTGTTTGTACACACATCTAGTTGAGTTATTGCGCTTTTTCTTTTTTTTTTGGTTTACTTATTGTAAAATGATTCTTTTCGAGAGTATTAGAGATAAATATATATGTAAATAATTCAAGAGCTTTATTTGATATTTTTAAATAGGCTTGAAAAGCAATAAAGTGCATTTGTGTGCGCTACGAAACCAGAGACACGAAGTATGCAAATGTATGCAGATGCTCGGGTAGAGTTATATGTGTATAATATGCAGCCACCGTTACAGTATATCTGTTATTGAATTTTTTTGTATGAAATTTTCGAAATATTATCAAAAATGTCTTAAGGTAACGGTTTACGCCTCTTTTTATATACCATTACTGACCGACTGACTGACTGTTTGTTGCAAAGCACACAAGTAAATGGTTTATATTTTGGCTTAACATCAAATCTTTAATATCCTCCACTTTTATATATAAATATACTCTTTTATAACTGTTGTTAAATCATATGTTACATCTAAAATCAGAGAGTTTGTTCTAGGTGTTGCAAACGGAACGACAAATTCTTTGTTTAATGGAGGGTGTACAAAATACAGTGTTTTCACTAAAAACTTACTGTACGGCACCACATCGTATAAAAATATTTTTTTCACATAAATTTTCTTTTGAAACTGTATTACTATCATGTTTTTTCTTGTCAAATTCATTTTTCGAGAAATTTCAATTAAATAAATAGTGTGCTGTTGTAATATTGTGAGAAATTAATTAAAATTTTTTCGATATATTTAAAAGGACGTTAAAACAAATTTATATCAATTATTGCCTCAAGCCGTAATCGTTAAAAAACTATATATTTTGTTAATGCATAAAAATCTTGGAGCTTTTGCGTTTTATCATAAATAAATAGCGATTCATGAAACATTTTTTTTTTTCAATTTAGTCAAAAAAATCGAAAAATTTTTTCATTTGAAAAAAAAGAATTGTGACATTTGAGGTAAAAACTTTTCGGTTTCAAGAGAGGAAAACACGGCCAAAGGTAAGGAGTATACACGCATGCACATCACAAAATTTGTTTTGAGATTTGTTTGATTTGGTTTTTATAATTACAAGCCATAAAATTTTAATTAGCTCTTAAACGGGAGGAACGTGGTGAAAATCTTATCGGAAATATCAATACATATATGTATGTGTGGTTGTGAGGGCAGAATTATAAGAAAAATTCATATCAGTGCAATATTGTGCAATAACTGGTTGTTGGTTGTTTTTTAGAGCTTGTCTCCATTTCATATACTCGTATACGAAAGCTTCATAAAATGGGTTATGATTTAAATCGCTTCCTGGGAGAGGTTGATGATGAATTAACATGCCCAATTTGTTCTGGCGTACTAGAGGATCCCATTCAGGCTGCCATGTGTGAACATGCGTTTTGCCGAGATTGTATTGAGCAATGGCTAATGCACCGAAACATGTGTCCCGTAGATCGCACTCCTTTAACATTCGCAAATTTAAGACCCGTTCCCAGATTATTACGAAATTTATTATCACGTCTGTCCATTACGTGCAATTACGCCGCCCATGGTTGCAGAATTATATTGAAATTGGATGCTCTTCATTCCCACTTGGAAGAGTGTGAATACGATCCAAAACGTCCATTGCCATGTGATAGGGGCTGTGGCTTTATAATACCAAAAGACGAATTAAAAGATCATAATTGTGTACGCGAGTTGCGTACTATGATAGTTTCTCAACAAGACAAAATGGGTGACTTGGAAGCAGAAATTGCCGACCAGAATATAGTTATTAATGACTTGAAGCAAGAATTGCAAATGTTTAAAGATTTTATGAATGCTGTGAGAGTCGCTGATCCTGCTATGCACTCCATAGCTTTGCAATTGGAACGTGACGAAATTATGCGTTGGAGCAGTACTCTGCCTCGTGCACATGTAAGACGGTGGGGTGGCATGATCTCCACACCAGATGAAGCACTTCAGCTGATGATTAAGCGTGCAATCTCCGAAACTGACTGTCCACCGCATATAGTAGATAGATTAATGAAAAATTGTCATGAAAGACAATGGCCAGCCGGGCTTTCTTCCTTAGAGATTCGGCAGAATAGGCGCCGCGTATATGATAACTATTTTTGTCGTCGTATACCCGGAAAACAAGCCATTTTGGTACTAAGTTGTGATAATACTCATATGCCCGAGGATGTCATTGCAGAACCGGGCTTAGTAATGATTTTCGCTCTCGGTATTGAATAAATCAAAATTCTTCTCATGTATTACATTGGCACGTTTTTGCAACATCTACAGATATTTTATATATTTTTATATCATTTTGTAAATATCTTTTATATAAAGCTGGGTACAACATATTTTAACCATTAAATTTTTTTTAGATACAGGCCATTGTCACCAAACAGCAGGGATATATCGGCAATCAAGCAACATATATTTTGTATTCAATATTTCATTCGGAACTTTTTTATGAAACAAATTATACCCGGACAATTAGTATTATTGTTTTAGTTTAAATGATTCAGTAGTGCCTCTTTGAAATTGTAACTCTTTCATTTCTCAAAATTCTAAATCATTTGTTTAAAATTTGGCATTTTTTCCTATTAGTTGTTAGATTTTATTTTTTTTAATATAATTTGATATGGAATTTACACTATGTATTAATAGCAATATATTAAAATTTAAAAAATTTATGACAATATTGTCGTTTATTATGTGCATTCATTCACGGATCATATTTAGTGAATAACATTGCATTGAAAGTCATTCTGTAATCAGTAAAAAAAAGCTGAATTTGTATATCAGGGTCAAATCTGGGTAAGCCTCTATCTGAAATGTATGTAGCAAATTAGGTTGGTAGGAGTTAGGTAGAGTTTTATACACAATTATGAATGTGTATGTAACCAGATGCCGCCCATTTTAGGCATACTTCTACGCCCTTTATAGAGTATAGTTTTATTTACTTTGTCATTTCGTTTACTGCGTCTTAAACGAGACATCCGAATTCTGACAAAGTGTATAACATATACAGCATCAAAAACTGAGTCGATGCGCATAGAATTTTCCAAAAAAAGAACCTAATTTTTTAGCACAGAATCCTAAATATTAGTTAATATTTATATATAAACTTTAGAGAGCGTAATAAGGTATTTTCCACATCCACTTTTTCTTCAAAATCTCTCCTTTTTGTGCGCATAATTATTAAAGTGGTCCTGGTTCAACTTATCAAGAAAATATTAATATTTGAAAATTTATAAAAAAAAAAAATATGACAAATAGATAGTTTTCGAAAAGTTGTCTTGGACTACTTGTACAAATACTTTTTGTTAATTATGGTAGTGTATATTATATAGTCGAGTCCATTTTCAAAACGAAGATAAAGAGATTTAATGTAAACAGAAGCATTTTTGTTTCAGATTCAACACCACGGACCCACGGACATTGTTATATACAGATTAAAAATTTAATAACTTAATAAGGTATTGCGAATGAAAGGAATAAGAAGGATATTTACTAGATACCCATGAATACCAACAAACTGTAGAAATAAAAATTGTAAAATGTAAGAACCTTTAGATTGATACAAATCTGCGAGGCTTCTTTCTAAAAGAAATAGCAAACCCTCATCACTTAGGTGAAGGGTATAAAATATTATTAAATATTTATATAATAGCATTGGTGATGCAGACAGAATAAGAGTAATGACCCAAGATGATGCGATTTGATGTTCAAATTAATTAAATTAAATCAATTAAACCATCAGTTCTTATAACATATGCCACACAAAACAAATACAAAATCTCCTTAAGTTATAATTAATAGTGAAATTATAAATGACACATTTGCCAATGGCTGTGTTAAAATTGGAAGGCCAAAGGTTTAGTTTTAACATTAAAATGAAGAGATTTCATCAATAGCTGCTGCCGTAATATATAGTCATTCAGAGGGACTTATATGTACATGCATTTGATTCCTATTAGTTACATTTTTGACAATCTCTTTATACTGGGCAGCATCACATTTGTTCTACAATAAATAGAAAGGAGAAACTTTTCCTTTCTCATAATTTACATATTCCGGAGATCATTAACAATAAACCACAAGACAAACTTCTTATATATTGTAGGTATAATGAGGAAATTGTGAATTATGTATGGCCTTTGTTGTAAAGAGAGTGGGGCAAGGGTAAGCAACATACCAATGTCCGTATTACCATAATGATAATAAACTTTTTGATTAATGAGAAACTTTATCATGGTATGCTCTCTCTCTCTCCATAAACATTTTCTATGTCTCCATTTTGTGATCAACATGTGGTGCATAAGGGGTGGATTCAATATATATTAAGGTGAATCAAAAATTATACTTTTTCTTTATAAATTTAACCTCAATATCTCAATTTTTGTACAGACGTACGTACAGACAGAAAAAAGAACTTATCATATAATTGACTCTCAAGAAAACTCAAGAAAATTAACTTCTTGGGGTATCTAATGACATCCACAAAATAACAAACTTAGTATGCTCTCCATTTTATATAAACAATGTATATATGACTTTTATTTGAATTATCCATATTTTTCAAGAATTTTTCAAACTTCAGCATACTTGCGCGAGCAGAAGATTTAAATTGATTTTATTTCTGCTTTTCAAAACCTTAATAATCTCAACAATTCGCAACTATAATGCATTGTTATTGTCAGCCAAGCTATCTATCATTTAATGATCTACATTTAAAGAGAAGAAGCAAATCGGTACTCAGGAGATGTCTCGTTAAAATGCGTGCACCAGGTATGAGAAATATCCCCCAATGCGGGTCCAACTATTGTAGTTGTCAAACCCACGACCCTCCACGTTAGAGTCCAGGGTTAGTTCCACAAATTATGCTACAACTTGTATAAGTGTACCAGTATGCGAGGCAATACCGCATAAGTTAGGTTAGGTTAGGTTGGTCGGGTGTGCGCTTATAAAAAAGTGCTTCACTTAGTTCAGTAAGTAGGCTTATTGTGATACCCGACAAAACATAACACAGAAGTTCAGTTTAGCCACCCGGAGGCGGCTATAAATCGTTTGAGGTTGAAAATGTTAGCATCCGCCAAGTTACTTCGTGAAATATCATGATTTGGAAAGGGGTTCTAAAAACGATCCGATCAGGTTAAAATTTAACATAAGCAATTATTAAGCTAATTAAATATTCTTCAGCAAGTTTTTTCAAAAAAATTTCATCGAAATATCTCTAAAAATGATAATTTTTGTTTATAGAAAAATTTACATGGGCAGACAGATGAACATGATTAAATCTATGGAAGGTGTGTTTAGGAAACATAGCGACAAGTGGTGCAGAGTATAAAAAAGTGTTTTTGCGGCCCACCTTAATACACATTTTACGTGTACATAAACCAAAAAACTGTGGTTCTATTATGTATTGTATATGTTATATATAAACCATTGTATGTATTTAATGGTTACCTCTTGTTTATGTGTAGCAAGGTGTTTATTTAATTTTGTTATACCCTCCACCTTAATGATGCAGATGTATACTAAGTTTGCTATCCTGTTTGCAAGTATTCCAAATCTACAAAATACATATATTCTTGATCAGCATCAACATTTAAATCAATCTAAAGATGTCCATCCGACTGACAGTAGGTCTGACTGTTGGTGGAAGTTTGTTGATGGAATCTAAATTTTGAGATATTCTAGTTTCCGCACATAGTTTTCTATTTGAATTGGGCAAAATTAGTTAAGAGTCACGCTCATAATGCATAAAAATTTATTTATCTGCCACAAAAATTTAACTACGAGAAGTTGAGATTTAGTAAAAACATTTAAAATAACTCCATACATCGATATACCAAAAATGGGCATGGTAGGATAATAGAAGCGCTCACAAATTTCATAAAATTTTATTCTGCGTAAAAGTCTTGCCCTATTAGAGAGCATAATGATATACCTGCCACGCCCACTGTTTGCGTGTAGATGTGGAGGGTATTTAAGATTCGATTCAAAACCAATTTAACTTTTTTTTATTTATTTTTACTAAGCTTCGAAGAAAAAAGTTGTGAGTCTGTGAATGACAATAGACTATTTATTTAAAAAGTTTCTTTTGTGTTTTGTTTGATACTATGTAGGCATGTTTAATTGTGTTATACCATGCATATTAATTATTTAGTATAAATAATATAAAAGAGAAGTATCTTAGATAATACAAGGTATTAGCATTCTTGATCAGCCTCAAAATGAGATATGATCTAACCATGTCCGTGCGTCCGACCATGTGTTTGTTCATTGTTGACATTCTCTCTTTTTTATATGTAAATATATTGAGCTATCCATCAATATGTCAAAAAATAGGCATGGTCACATAATATATACAATTGACAAAAAAAATAAAAAAATAAAGTATCTGTCACGCCCACATTTTCTATATATGTAAAAGGTAATTTCGATTGCACTTAAAGCAAATTTAGCGTTTTCAGTTGGTCTACTTGTTTTAACTAAACATTTTTCTTAAAATACTGATGACTGTTATAATTGGCAAAGCCAGTCAGTTAAGCCCAACCATTTAATACCTTACACCACTTAGCTTTTTCAATTGTGCTATAATTAGTTGAATTGTGTCAGTAAACGCGAGGCATTGCCATTTATGTCACTTTGTGAATTAACGGGAAAAGATTCTAAAAATGGTCCGATCGGGCTCAATTTTGGTACAGCATATTATTTAGCTAATTAAATATTTTTCACAAACTTTTGTTAAAAAATATTAAGAATTGCGATTTTTTGCCATATAAAGTTTTTCATTATAATGGCACCTTATATGGGAAAGGGTTCTAGAAATAGTCCAATACGATCCAATTTCAATGAGGTTCCTTTACAAGGCAAGATATATTCTTATACCAAATTTCATCGGGATAACTCTAAAAATGCAACCAGTAGCTTGCGCATAAATTTACTTGGACAGACAGACGGATAGGAGGTCTGTTCTGAATGCATTGATATAATTGAAAGTGGAAAACATCTGTACAAACTTTGCCACAAATGGTGCAGGATATAATAATACAAAAATAACAACAACAACATCTTTACATATCTTTAGATTTTTATTAAAATACTTCAATAATTGCAACTTTTTGTTATAAAATGGATTCATTTGTGGGAAAAAAAAAAAAAAACGTTATAGAGTGAGCATGATCCTAATTTAACACGATTGACTATTATGTCAAACAACTGTTTTTTAGTAGCTTATTAAATGATGCTTTGCTGTATATGCATAAATTGGCAAACAGACTTCTGTTACTCTTCTACCTGTGGATTCATAATCTAGTGAATAAATATAAATTAATGAAAGTCTGCATTATTAAGCAGAAACCACGTTCATTCGCTCGCTCGTTCAGTGAGGCATACTATTTAAATGCATTTTTAATCCATTTTAAAACGATAGGAAAAACCACGATGATGAAAACCACTAATCTTCTATAATAATGTTTACATTACCAAATGGAATAAAATATGTGAAATTGTAACCGATTATACGACGTAAGTAATTAGTTAATAATTTCTCAATTAAACGGATTCAAATGTCATACACACACATACACATACTTGGACGATACATGTTTGTGGTAAATGATAATCAATTACAAGGAGAAATTTCCAGTAATTAGCAACTGTAAATAAGTTATGATGAGCGGACATCAGCAGCACATCGCGACAAAGGTAAACATAAATCTAAACACATGCGCTGCCAATGGGGCCAATTAATGGCATTCATGGGGAAAATCATGTTTGAATAACGAAATTACATATGAAAACGAATAGGGGGAGTGGGGGAGGAGTAGTAGGTATTTTGGTAACGGAGAAAAGAAGCACTAATAATTATTCCATTTATAAGATTTGCCAAACCTCTACATGTTGATATATGATACATACATATATTGCGGTTAGAGTTAAGTATACAAATGTGGTTTTGTTGGATTCTAATGGAATTCTGTACAAAACGTAAATTAAAAAATCATATGTCTACGTGGGGGTAAACGTTTATTACTTTGTCAGAACCTTTGCTAAGAATAAAAGAAGGCGCAGGAGACCTTACAAAGTCTATCTAGCTATTTTTGTTTGTCCCTCCGTCCGTGTCCTGTGGTAATTAATCCCCTTAGAATATCCCTCTTCTTATGTGAAGAATATAAAAACGGACTTAAACGAGTGTAGTTTTTGGGTCTTCGATCCATCCAGCTATATGCTGGACCAAAATAAGGCTTCAGCCTAGACCGTAACTAAACTGTAACATATTCACTTGCTTGGCCAACTGTTGTTATCTACTTTGTACGTATCATATATCACTGGAAATGTAATGTGTAGATGTTGTTGTTGTTGTTATTGTTAATGTTCAATATTCGGTTCTTGGTTTAAATGTACATCTCGAGAGCTTACTAACGAGAGGGCCTCAAATATAATTAACAAGAATAAATGCTACGTACGATGGTTGCAGCAACAGCAGCAACCTGTATTAACAACAATTCCAAAATTGCCAAGAAACAAAATTTCATAGGGAGGGGGGTGGGGTTAACGTTGTTATGAAGTTTTTTTTGTATATCACAAACGAACGTGTAAAGTTCAGGAATTCAGTACAACACGTATGCGCATAACTATGCACACCCCTAGAAATGTATGCGTGCGCCTCACTGCACAGCCGAGTAAATGAACAATCGTAACTTTACTGTTTATTTTGTATTGTAAAATATTCTTAAATTAAAGTTAACAAACACCATAAAGCTGAGCAGAGCTTTCCAATGAAATTTCATATCAGTCGGGCATAATTAGCGTATGTTTGTGAATTCGTGTATGTAGGTATGTAGGTAGCATAATTTGAGAATGTTACAAAGGAGACCGTTAACATGTTGTAATAAGCATAAAATCCATCAAAAAGCATTTTAACTGTTAAACTTATTGTAAAAGTTTTCAAACGTTCTGTACGTTCTACCCAAGGCCTACTACCACTACATTCACTCTTTCAAACTCATTAAACGCTTTAATGAGTTTGAAAAACAATTACGAATAATTTTGTGGAAAAGCGTTTAAAATTTGATAAACACGCACACACATCACACATCACACAATATAACGCATATACGAGTATGCATCACTCCTAGATAAAACATTTTCTTGTTGTAGTTTTTCAATATGTTGGTTTCTCTCTCTCTCTCTCTCTGTTGTGTGTGTATGTTCAACAAGCAAAGTGCCGCCTTAAAGAAGAAATAAAAATAACCCGGTTTTGCACTTTAACAATATTCTGAAATTCCTGTCTCTACAAGATCTAAAGCGGATGTGAGCAATAGTAGCTGTAGCATGGAAGCAGCAACATTAAAATGGCAACATAACGAATAAAACGGAGTGCCGGAAGTGGAAGTAAAACATAAGCTGGTAGCAAGAAAACTTAACAAAAATATTAAACAATTGCTTACGCTCTGCATCAATGATGACAAATAACAAATTTTTTTTTTTTTTTATTTTTGTTTCGAAATATAAACACGGTATATGGAAAGGAATAAAATGGAAAAGAAATTAAAGTCTTAAATACTCTCTACATTTATATATAAACGGTGGGCATGGCAGGTATATAATTACGCCTTCTAATAGTATATGTATCGTATAACGTTAGACTTACAAGTCGAGTTTATTCTTTATAGGGTTTTTTGTAAATTGTGGACTTGTTTGATATGCAACCATGCCCACTTTTGGCATATCCATTAATGGGATAATTATAGATATATATATACAAGTTTATAACTAATTTGTTGTGGCATATTTTTATATATTTTTATCGATTGTGGGCGTGGCTCTTGATCAATTTTGGCTATTTTAAATAGCAATCTAAAATTAGAAGTATTTGTATAAAATGTCAGCTCAATGTATTAAAATTTCTGAGCGTAAGAATGCTAACAACAGACAGATACACGGACATACGGACAGACATGTTTAGATCGACTCAGTTTTTAATGCTGATTAATTATTAATTTAGCCTTTAAATAGTAACTTTACGTACAAAAACCCAAAAATGTTTTAATTTGTACTCACTTAATAAGTAAAATGTGGGCGTGACATGTACTTATATAATTATAATTTTTTATTACTATTTAACTACATGTAACGCTTCACCTTTTAAGTGAACTATGTACTGGTAGTGGGGGCATAGTTTTGTTCATAAAACTTTGTGCAAGTAATGGCTGAGGGGTGGGAGGAGAGGTATACAAGAACTCTCAAAATTTTAATAACAACCTAAACGCCTGATTGAATCTGACTATTTCCCATATTGCGCTTATTGCTTAAGTTTGATCGATTATTGGATTTTTCACTTATGTAGTGTTAAGGTTTTATTGAAACAAATACTTAGTTGTGAGTGAGCTGAATAATTTATTGATTAACCCATCAAATTATGCAGCTTTGTATGTACATTCCACCTATTTGTCATAATGCGTAATATGTCGTTTATGTTTAATGTCAGGCTTTTAGCTTATAATACAATAATTAC
This sequence comes from Ornithomya fringillina, assembly GCA_963978525.1. NCBI lineage: Eukaryota > Metazoa > Arthropoda > Insecta > Diptera > Hippoboscidae > Ornithomya > Ornithomya fringillina. Next base: position 3,995,743 of record OZ021690.1, read on the forward strand.
AAAATAAAACATTGAATGCTACTTAACGATTTACAAAATCATTATGTAACACGTACGTATTGCACACAAATAGTTTTATGAAGAAGATTAATCGTTTCGTTTTTATTTTAAATACATTATATTATATGTAAATGAGTTTCAAGTAAAAATGAATGAACATTTAATAGATCAAGCGGAACCATTTAATGACCTACATAAATTAGTTTAGTTGTATCAGTAAATACAAGTCACTAAAGTGAACTATCATTATATGGATAAGGGTTCTAAAAATAGTTCGATTGGGTTCAAATTTATTACATTTAAATATTAAACCATGCGTAAACTATTCAACCATTTAGTAATTTTAATAATTCTAAAACAAATGGCTGCTGGTACATGTAAATATTGGTTTTAATTCCTAACAGCTACCTTAATAAAAAGCAGGTCAATGTGTCTCTGAAAAGTTTAATTTAAACTACAAGAATCATACTTCCAACCTCGATTGGGACAATTTGCTCCAAATCCATTAATTTGTATATAACTTGCAGCGTTTATAAGCAACCAATGTCCGGGAAAAAAAAAGTTTTGTATTCTACGCAAGGAAACGACTTCCGAGACCAAAGTTCAGCTTGATAAGTATTACTTGGACTCTTCGCCGTTCTTTAAAACCGTTCATAACTGGTTTATTGAATTTAAATGTAAACTTATGGATATAAAAGATGCTGAAACGATCGAAAAAGCTCATGAAATGGTTGTGGAAGATCCAAAATAGAGAGTGTGTGAATTAGCTGATGTTTTGCGGAAATAAGCATATGTATGGCAATGGTTCCACCAACTCTATTCATATGAAAATGTTGCGGATATTTTCGCTTTGGCTTAAGCTAAATTTAAAGCTATTTAAGTTTTTTTTTTTTTTTTAAATCTGTACGTTTTCGTTCGTCTCGTACAACACATGAGTGCATTTAAAAACTTTTTGCATAAATATTCACATAGGTACTTAAATTTCTTATATAGACTTATACTTATGCATGCACAATATACCGTCGGGTGATGAAGCTTTTAAAGCATATTGTGTATCTACGTATATAATGCTGTGAAAATATTTGTAAAGTTAATACCATTCGCTGGCATGAAAGAAAAAATCTGAAACAAAATGGGTGTGTAAGAAAAACTTTATCCACAAAATGTATTAAAGAAAACCGTGTTAATACATTTTCAACACATCTGCTACTTCATCTTCTTCCACAAGCTACAAGAGATGTATAATCTTCTCTCTTCATTTATGAAACTAGTAAAATATATTGTACGCAGCAAAAGAGGTTGCCTTTTGGTGGGGAGTTTGTCTTCTGCCTTTTTGGTGGCTGCCAACGGAAAAGTTGCTTTTGCTTTTTATTGCCTGCTGTATGGTAGCTGTGTAGGAGCGAAGCGGCAAAATGCGTCCGTCTCACCACCAGAAATGCCTCTGTATGGCTGGCTGATTAAAATCATTTTGCTAAAATTCTACCTTTACTTACAAAATTTCTCTTTCATCTTAAGAATATACCCAACATACACACCGATCCATGCAGCAGTTTATGGAACAAGTAAAACCCGTGCAATATTACTGAGAATGAGCAATATATATATTTAACTTTTTAACTTGTGGTGGTGGTGGTTGCTGAAAGCTTGTGTTGCATATTTCAAGTTAATATAAGCAAAAAAAAACAAAGAAATAAAAGAAAATGTTACAGAATGGGGAATAAAGAATAAAAACAATTGCGAAAAGTTTTTCAAAGTGTTGCTATTGCGTGCTTTGAATATTAAAGCGGAAAATTACGTGTGTTTGAGAGTAAATGGACAGAATTAAATCAGCAGTTAGTTTTAATTTTAATGAATTTTCAACAATATTTGCTTTTCATTTATTAAAATGTTTCGCGGTACGAGAAACGAGAAGAGAGGAACGAGGTAACAATGCCAACATTTTATCAATTAGAAAATTTTTAGTTAAACATTCAACAAATCAGTTTAAGTGCTTGTATTATATATATAGAATGTCTGCCGCAAGAATTTATTGTTGGCTTTATGCGTTACATGTAGAACCACCGGTTAATAAAGTCCAAAGTATGCAGTTCGTGTATCAAAAACTGTTACGTTAACGTTCATCAGTAACAGTCATTTTTAAGCCGCATCCAGTACTTTCTTCTAACCGAATTGCTTTTATCATACCGACTTATAAACAATTTGTCCAGAACTGATTGTTCAACCTAAACTGTTTAAAACTCTAGTTCCTGTAAAAGACTTGCAAAACTTTAACAATAAAGGGAGTGCCTGTGTGGCTTTTTTTTAAAGATAAATCGATTGCCAATAATTTATTGGAACTTTTCTGCTTAATAATCAAAGTTTTTGCTACATATATATATATTGGACCGAGTTTTCGAAAGCATTTGATAGAAGTCCTTATTATCATCTTTTGATTTACTATCTTAATTGCTTTGGTTTCTCAGAAAATATATATTTCTGGTATGGAAATTAACGTAAACATCCTTTTTAAAAAGTAAGTAAATGGCTTCAGGTGCAATCTTTTGGGACGAGTACCATTATGAGTTATAGTAGAGTTCAAATAGTCTTGTGCAAGAAACTTTTGTGTTGATTGAATTTTAAATGGCATGAAATCTAAATCCATGTGCAGGGTTGTTCTCTTAAGCTTCGCTACAGATAAGCCCTTTTTGAAATCATTCACTACCTCCAAAAATAGTTGGAACGCTACTTTTCATCAAAAATTTCACATAACTTTCTCATCATTTTCATTAATCGTTGATTGATTTGCATAAAATGTTTTAACAATTAAGAGAATAATAACTTTATCACATCCTTACTCCACGGCTGTCCAATACGAAGTGTCGAAACTAATATTTACAAAACAAACAAAGTTGTTTACATTTCCGGCGATTACCCGGATATAGTGGGAAGATTTATTTTACAAAGTGATGTAAAATAATTTGACCATGTCTGTCTACTTAGTATAAAAATATAGTACAAAGCTTAAATATGTTCGCTAATCAGAAAGAGGTGAAGTCAAATATTTTTAGAACATTTTTTATTATGAAGAATGTTTTTTTTAGTAAAAATTGTGGTCAGGGCGGGTACATGGATAACATCTTCTAATAGTGCATGCATTACGCTGAATAAGGTTTTCTGTAAATTGTGGGAGTATCTGTTATTCGATCACACTCATTTTTGGCAAATAGATGGATGAATGGGATACCGATAGATGTGCATACCAAATTTCAACTTTGTAGCTCAATTTTTTAGCTGAGAAGTAGTTCTTTATGGGCGTGCCTCTCTTCTGATTTTTCCCACTTTCAATAACGATCTACATGTACAAAATTTCATCTTAATAAATCAGTTTTTGCGGCCATAAGAATATAGATAGACATGGCAGGATGAATGCCGCTTTTGATGCTGCTCCAGAGCAATAATATCATTACAAATTATCTTCTTGCACCCTAAGTGCAATAATATTGTGTGTGTGTGTGTGTGTGTGTGTGTGTGTGTGTGTGTGTGTGCGTGTATATTTATGTACATGTATTTGTATTAATCTTCCGATTTTGCTTGCATCTTAAGTAAATCAATTAATTAAGAGTGTGTACATGTACATCATATAAAATGCTTTAAGGTGTTCTCTTATATGATGCAAGAATGGAAAATCTATCTACGTTTACACATTAACTAGATGGTTCTAAATATTTTTGATAATCATGAATTAATTATGCCGATTTGAATACGTTCAAATAAGATCGATATGTGTCTTTAAAGTAAATATTGTTTGTGCTTTAACATACTCGTATACAACAATTAATTACATAACGTACAATATTTAAGATTCATAATGTTAATGTTCGTTATCTGCTTCTTCTCCATCATATTTTATATCCCATCGATTAGGTGAAATATATTGGAAAGATTACAAATATGTTTCATTACTTTAGCACATATGTACGCAAGACTAACCGTAAACAAATTCCTGAATACATGTTTGCAATAGTAATAATAATAATAATAATAATAATAATAAATGGAATTCTACTGAATCTTATCACCCATTGAATTGGCTACAATCCCTTAACGTATCATAAATTGCGTGTTTATGATAAGTTTGTCATTCCATTTGCAGCATCCGCACGGAAGAAAGGTCGTTCGTATATATAAATATTGACATATTAGATTGAAATTTTGTGCATAAATTGGAAGAAATCAGTCATAAGCCACGCCCACTATTGTGAATGTTAAGGGTATTTAATATTTGGCCTAAGCCAAATTTAGTTTTTTTAACTGTTTTCATTTTAAACCTTCTTCATAATCTTAATTATTATGAAAATTTGAATGAAATACTTTTTAACTTAAGATTTCATGTAAAAGTATTCTTTGTCTGAATTGTAATGAATTTGTAAACTATTTGTTAATATAAAAAATATAAATAGTTTCTGAAGAATGTAATAAATTGTTTTGTAATTCTTCTTCTTACAATTCAATAATTTATTTTTAATAATAATTTGAAAGTTCTTCAAATATCAAATGAATGGCGATGAACTGAAGCATAAAACAAGTGAAAATGTATTATTCGGTTAAGCTGGACTATTTAATACCCTACACCACTTAGCTCAGTTTATTAGATTAAAATTAATTTAATTATGTGAGTAAAAGCGAGGCAGCGCCATAGTTTCTAAAAATAATCCCATTGAGCCAAAACTTATCGCAGCCAATTATCAAGTTAATTAACTAATATGCAGGAAGTTTAGTCAAAAAAATTTTAAGATTTTGAAATTTTTGCCATATGTGGGAAGGGATTCTAAAAAGGGTCCAATTCAGTTCTTTTTCAATATTGTTCTTTCTTCGGCCAATTTATGTCCTTGTAGCAAATTTCGATTCAGATTTTGCTTCTGAATCCATCGGCCTAATTACAATTAATTACAAATACTTTTACATCCTTCTCATAATTTGTTATACCCCCTGTAAAGTCGAAACAGCTTTGTATACTCGTATTTGAATTTGAGTTAATTCACAGACGAAAAGTTTGAGATACAGTAGGAAGTCTACTGTATTGAGCTGAAATTTAATTTTCATTATACTTATTTTTTTAACATGGTTATTATGACAATTTAGTGACTGGTAACTAGCCTACTTAGCTTTATTTCTATTTAACTATATTAATTTCTAAATTATAAATCGTTCATCTACATGTGTATTATACTTGTAATTTCATTTAATTAGCTTAGCTTAACTAATTAATCTTCTAAATTTAGCAATTTTTGTATGTTAGGAATATTTTCGGAGTAGTTTCGGAATGAAATTTGAAATCAAATCAACAGCTTTTTAACGAATTTCTAAATGGATTCGAAATAATTGTAATCAAATGACTTTCGGACTATGTTGAGACTAAAATCGGAGTAAATTTGGTGATGTTGCTGAATTATTTCCCGACTAGTTAATACAGTTCATGCAGTCGGAAGGCTGATTTTATTCATTTCGGAGTAAATTAGGAGTCAAATGATCAGTCTGAAAATAGTTATTAAAGGCAATAAAATGCCACACGACTGCTATTCAGGGGGTTCTTCTTAGTTAATTGTGTTAACATCTGCCAACATTGCGCATAATAAACGTTTTCAACTAAAAGTACCTACAGTCGTTATTTTGATTTCATTTTTTTTTTTTTTTATTTTTTTTTTTGCTTTAGTAATGAATTTATTCAACTTTTTCCAATATTATCTTTGTTGTTATACTCTTAGGTGCTTGTGTGTCTATAAGAGTATAATGGTATTGGTTTGTACAATATATGAAATCCATTCACACAGTTATACCGTATATGATATTTGTGTGGTTATAAAAGAGTGCAGAGTGGTCTTATTTGTTATTGTGTGTACATAAATACTCATAAAAACCAATAATATAAAGCGAGTATATTTTATTAAAACAATAACAACAATAATAATAACAACAACAAAAGAACAGAATGAGTTGGTGAATAAAATCGCGGCAAGTATATGTATATGTACATATGATGCTTAAATATATATATATATATATATATATATATAAATACACACATACACATATATATATGTGTGTGTTTGTGTTTATACGTATATAACAATTTATTGCTAATTTTTACAATTTGTACAATTTTTAATCCCAAAGGAAATGTATTGCGGTTGTGTCTCGTGCAAAACAAAATACCAGGCACTCACTTATATATATATACACAAACACACACACACACACATATATGCATCACATACATCTCTATATAAATGCAAAGGAATATGAAAATTCTCAGTTGGTATTGTAAACACTTGTACACGTTATTTTCGTTCGTGCATTTATGGTTTTGTTCTGGTTTATGCATTACAGCAAAACCTCAGAATTCAGTAAAAAAAAAGTTAAAGTTATCCGTGTATGTTATAGTGTCGAACAAATATTCACAAAATCTACAATATATTGATAGTAATAAGCAGCATAAAAAAGCAACTCATATAATATCTATATTGTGCAAGGATTCCCAATGACTGAGCAAAGCATGAACGTGTAAATGGGTGTGTGTGTGTATGTCTCTGTGTATGTGTTGCGTTTGTATAAGCTTACATATATATAAAATGATTAAGAAAAAAAAAAAAAAGCTACATTTGGTTTAGGCCAAATCATAAATACCCTTCACATTTACATTATATACCAAAAAATGGGCGTGGCTAGTATTTATTTATGTGATTTTTATGGTCTATCTAATACGTACCAACTTCCAATTGGGAATTTTCTGAAAAATTATAATTTTTTTTTTGAAAATTGTAGGCGTGTCTGTTATACGTTATCGCCTACTTTGGAATATATATAAAAAAATTTTAAAGTACCGAAAATCCACTTTATTGTCCAATTTTTTTTTGTATTTTTTTTTTTTTTTTTTGTAAACAGTTAAAGTTTTGTCAATTGGGGGCGTGGCTGTCAATCAAATTTTGTCTAATTTTATTAATAACCAAAGTACAGGAAATATAAAATAAAGGAAATATGGACGGACATAACTAGATCGCTTTAGACTTTGATGCTGCTTTATAGAATCTCTGATTCCTCCTTCTACGTGTTACAAAAGGAATAGCAAATTTAATATGTCCCCCATGTTATGGGTAAATTATAAAAAAAATGTTGTATGGTAAGTTTGTGTATCAGGAGAGAAGTAAATTTGAGAAAATATTACAATTTAGTAAATAAAATAGATTTTTTATACTGTTTAAAAGGAGATCTTCCAACAAGCAACAAGGAAGAGACTATATGGTTATCTGTACCACCATAACTATATGCTGTTGTTGCACGTATTATTTTCTTTATAACATATATTATTAGTACTTATATGAAACTCAAATAAAAACTAAAAGCAAAAGAAAAATAGAAAGAAAAGAAAAAAATTAACAAAGTATATGAATTTAGCAAATCAACACTTGATGATGCCAAAATATAATATAATAATATAGCAAAAGGTGGCACACGTAACGGTTTTCTTAATTTATTTCCTACATGCTGATGATTATGTGTCCTTATGTCTTGCTGTGAAATTTTCCCAGTTTAAGGAATGTTACATAAACATAATGCATTGTATGTCGTTTTCCCAAAATAACTCCCATTCAATTTGATTTCTGCCAGATGGTATTACACATTCTGTACATGTTTCCATTTCACAATATATGCGTAAAATTCAAAATTGAAGAGAACAATAGAACGCTGTAAGCGTAAGCGTAAGCGTTAGCTGACGCACATAAATAATAATCAATTTTATTATATATAATATATGTTTCCTCTCTCTCTCTTTCTCTCTCTATATATATATATATATATATATATATATATATATATGGCTAACAAAAGGTTTGCAATTTTCTGAAAATAATGTAAAAGGAGAGATAATTACTGCAAATAACCACTCATTACAGTAGCAAGTTCGTGATGTATACAAAGTTACCTGCTTGTACAATATGTGGTAATTACAGGCGGTACGCACATATATACAACTGACATTTATCAAATACGATTTATGTATTCATATCATATGTACACATGCAGCACAATTTTTTTTTTATCAAGGGGGCGGTTACATTATGCGCCAATAAATTGGTTTTCTTTAACTTTTTCTTGAGGAAGTAGTCTCACCTGAATTCTAAGAAGAATTTAAGTTAAATAAGTGCTATTCTATTATATAGGTTTATATAGTGCATTACTTGTGGCAAAGGGCATGTTAAGTTTGTGCCGACGACAAATGAAACACCCACTTTTTATGCATCAATCCATGCAGAATCACTTTCTGAATTAATTTAATTATGCCTATCTGTCTGTTTGTCCAAGTAAATTTATGCAAAATTTGGTGCATTGGCCGGTAAGAGAAGGCTTTTGAAAATAAATGAAATTAAATTAATTTTGGAACTCCTTTCCTTATCAGCACGCTTTATATGGTGAAAATTCTTAATTTTTGAATATACCAAAATTTTATTTGATCCCGTTCCATATAATGATAGTAACTTATAGGGAAATTACTAACCTTCATGGATACAATTCAACTAATTGTAGCATAATTTTTGGAACTCAGTGGTGTATGGTATAAAATGATCGCGCTTGATTGACTAAAACATTTTCACTCCTTATACAAAAGTTTTGTATTTATGCGTTTATTTATAACTTCTAAATGTCAGGCCCTTCGCAACAAAATTTAAATCGATTCAGTCAAGTTTGTCTGTACGTCCATGCATATCTTGTAGAAATAGATCATAATTTTTGATACGTATAAGAAAAAAAATTGATATAAAAGTATCTCTTGCAATTAATAAACACAGCTACATGCATAATATGGGCGTAGCTTATACACAGATACGCCTTCATATAAAAAAAAAACCTAATTTGCCACAAAGCCTGACTTGTATGTTGATACGTAATGCATACACTATCAAAAGGCATAATCAGACAAGTGCCACACCCACATATATGCATATACTGTAGATGTAATGTAGATTAAAGGTAGGATTTAAGGTTTGGCTTAAGTTCAGCAATATCAGGTATCGGGTATTCGGGGAGCATTCAAACACAATTTGGTGCTTAAAGCACAGGAAAGTGATGGGATTCATAAAATCCAGAGATGAGAACTAGAGCAAATACAATAGATATCTTTAGCCCGCAGTAAGGTTTCTTCTTTTATTAAAAAATAACAATAATAACAAACAAACTTTGCCACAAGTAGTGCAGGGTATATAATCGGATGTAAATTAAATTAAATTCAGATCTCTTGGAAAAGCCTAAATAAACGAAAATTGATTTGAAGAAAATGAGGAAGTACACAAGTGTACAAGAAATAATGTCGGTTAGAGAGTACGAGTTCCTCTAATACAGTAAATAATCAACCTGCAACATTATGTAAATGAATAATTGCTTTACGGCAACGGTTGGTTAACTGGCTCTCTCAAAATATTGTATAACAGTTATCTTAAATACTGAGAGCACAATTCACGTTCTCAACTACACACGCTTATGCAGAATAATGCAAATGCATGGTTGAGCAGTGAGGTGTGCAAATAATACGCAAAATATTACGAACATTAAACACTTTAGTGCGAATTAAGCTGTCAAAGTATCAAGTACGTATGTGCGCAGCAGATGCGCTTAACTTAACCCACTTGCAAGCGTACAATTTATGACCGTCTTAATGAAAAATGGCATTTAAAGGCAGAAGATTAATATGAGTTTTGAGTTGTATTCTGGTTTTATTAATAGCTTTTTTTCTATCAGCGATAACTCAATTTCCTGTTTATTGATTAATTACAATTATCCATTGGCTTGTACAGTACGCATCATACATACATATATACAAACATATATCCATAAAAACATATATTTTACAGTTTTTTTACAGTCGGTCCGTTTGGCCGCGCTATCCTATTCCAATGTACCGACAATACCATACAATTTATCGTTGGAGAATTATTGTCTATTGTCATGACTTATTAAGATGTTTATCTAACATTCACTTGAAAGTCTATGCATTAATCACTGCCAACAATAACAACAACAAAAACAACAACAACAACCAGTAGCTGAAATAGAAGCAATAGTAGCAACAGCAACAGCAACAGCAAAAGCAAGAGCAATAGCAGCTAGTCTAACAACCATCAGCCTAACTGTTGGTTGCCACATTTGGTTGTGGCGTTGAATGCAACTGTTGTTCATAATCCGAAGTGATTTATGCTGTAATAATATCAATAGCCATGCCGAACTTTGTGGCCTATCTTTTATGGTTGAGTGCCATATAAACAATGCAAAGTTTATTTAATTGCAGTTGGCAATAATAATGTAACTGGCATATAGTTCTGAAGGGAAATGGAAATGGAAGAACATTTTATTCAATTTACACCACACACTGATAAATTATAGATGCAATCAGTCTCTGGCCAAAATTTTATCTACATACGTTTCTAGTCAATACTTTATACCCTACAACAATTTTAATATGATCGTATATTATGTTTGTGAGGAAGAGAGATCTTTTATGGTATTAATCAATTCATAATCAATTTAGCTATATCCATCTATCTGTCCATGGAAATATAGCAAGATTTGGGCACAGTTATACGATATTTGTCTGAAAGTAAACTTCACTGAAAACATCTTTCTATACAACGTCTGTTAGCAAAAATTATTGATTATTAATATGATGGATATAAATATTTCGTACGGCAGTGAGTTAGTAGTTGTTAATTGTGGGGCGTGGCCTGTGTAAAATGATGCTGTTTTTTTTAGCTGCTTTTAAATTTTAAATTATTTTTTACTTTGATAATTAAAAATGTTTTAACAGAAATAAATTTCTTTGTATATAGTGGGCGTGTCTGTTATCAAATAATGATCAATTTCATATAATAAATAAAATAATTATAATAATAATCATAACGTTTTCTTGAGGGGGTGAGAAATTTTTGTTAATCATATGAACATGGCTGCCAAACAATTTCAATATAAGAACTTTTAGGTAGAAAATGTAACTTGATATAAAGTTTAAAGTCTTCTTTTAGATGTTTCAAATGGAAAGAAAAACTTAGTAGCCTCGCATTATTAAAATGACAAAATATTCAATAGAAAAAGTTCACACCCTTTATAGAAGAATTAAGCAATTTTTTTTTTAAAACCTGCGACCACTCTTGTTAGGAGCCCTAGTACAATGCCTTTGGCTTAGGGCTTGTTACTTATTGCTGTAATAAGTAACAATTTTGTGGGTAGGAAAAAATGGGCATACATTTCTATATGGGATTGTTATGATGTTCTAGATGAAACAACAATCTAATATAACGAAACATGAATCAACAATAAAGTGAATGTAGGATAAAACATTTGCCCATGATAATAAATTTGTGTTGTTGCCTTTTATTCTTGCATTTATACTCTCAATTATATTCCCAGCACTTTACCTTACTGCAATAATATACATAACTTGTGGCATTAAATAGGTTTTAAATAAAAATACAAACAACTACTATGTGGCACATATGAATCTGTGTGTGTGTGTATGTGCGTCTATGGATACTATTTGTTATTTTTTATACACTTCACATAAGATTGGGATGCATACTGAGTTTGTTATGCCATTTGCAATAGCCAAATAGAGAAGTCTCAAAAACTGTGTCATCTAGACTGTATGTCCGTATGTCCGTATATCTAGTGTAAACAGTCTTGCGGTTGTAAAATTTGAGATATTGGGCTGAAATTTTGCACAGACACTTTTAGTACATTGCTATTAAAAATGGATAAAATCGGTTAAGAGCCACGCCCACAATCGACAAAAATCTCTATATCTGTCATAAAAATTAAACTTGTACACGTTTTTATAATTATCCCATGGATTGATGTACCAAAAGTGGTCACATAACGAATAACAGGCATGCCTACAATTTACAAAAAAGAGCGTAATCATGTATTTGCTACGCCCATTGTTTGTATATAGCTGTGGAGGGTATTGAAGATTCTGATCTAAGCCAAATTTCGTTTTCTAACTTGTTCTTAATAGCACATATATGTTCATTCATATGAATTGCTTTGTTATTTGGTTATATATGTATATATGTATATACATATTTGTAGATATTGTATTATTGTTTGTTGTGTGAATATTGATTTGTCTTTCTACTGCAAGTAAAGCGCTGTGACACCTACCAAAAATCAATTTGTCTTACCCACAGTCTACAAATTGTGTAACGTGTACGAAATAGCAGAATAACATAAACACAACCATACATACACGCATAAATACATACGCACATGCTTACATGTCAACATCATCTGATAAAAGTTTATCTGGGGGAACCTGAACACAAAAAAAAAATAAAACAGTCTTTTGTAAACATACATACATATGCGGTGTGCTTGAATGTATTGTATGTGTGAGTGTGTTTGGTTTTCCTTTTCAAACGAGGGTTAGTTTAATTGTTCAAGTGTATGGTAATTGTAGTAACTACTACAAACAACATTATTTGGTTTATCTTGAATATTTTTTATATCTGTTTACAAATAGTGGGCGTGGCAAGTATATAAATATACTTTAATTATATAAAATTAATATAATATATTATATATCAACTAATAAGTTGAATTCTTTACCGAATGAGGCATTTTTGTACATGATGGCCGTGTCTGTTATCTAACTACGCCCATTTTTTTTATTACATCATTGCATTTATCTTTCATTTTTCATATCTTAATTTTTGTAGTTGTTATATTTTTATGATTTTTTATTGATTTTAAGGTGTGGCAGGTAACTGATAAATAACCGTTTATATTAAAATAACATTTAGTTAAGGTTTAATTTAATATACATTTAATAATATCACAAATAGTGGGCGTGGCAGGTATCTGAATATATTTTATATTTGAGGTATTAACTAATAAGTTAGATTTTACAACAAATAAGATATTTTGTAAATTAAAGGCGTATCTGTGACACGATACCGCCCCTATTTTTGTGGAAAAGCCCTGACGGATCTAATTATAAAGATAAAAGCTGAATTTTTGTTGCTGAAAGATAGATTTTAATTAATTGTGGGCGTGGACTTTGACCAATTTTGCTTAATTTAGATAAGACCTTACACATAAATGTGAAATTTTAATACAATATCGCAAAAATTAACAACCATAAGCTTGGCAAAAAGGTACGGACATACAGACATAGACTAATTAAATTTCTTCAGATTTTTGCCAATGCAAATAACAAACTAAGTATATCGACCATTTTATGCGTAGAGTATAACAAAAATCTTAGAGTTTTTTTTTTTTTTTTTTTTTGTTATAGAAACTGAATATTTTCACCTATTATGCGGCATTTAACATAAATTGCTTAACTTTATAGTTTCAATGGTAAAAACGAAAGAATCAATTACAGAAATGTTAAAATAAATACCAAAAATATATATAGAAGTACAAATGTGGACAGATTTGTAATGTATATTTGATTATGCCAAAGGTTGCACCGACTTACAAGCATAATCAATTAAGGGGAAGAAATTCGTATACTTTGAAAATGGCATTTAAAATGGCATCAGTATACAGTACAAGTAGAAGGAATACTGGATAAAATAGAAATAGTTAAGATATCAATCAATCATAATCATTTTTGAATGGGAGACTTGGTAGTGGTTACACATTGTATAGTCTAATTACAGGGTGGGTACAATCAGAAGTGTTTTGTAGACATTGTTTTTTTTTTTTTTTTTTTTATGAAGTATAGAACACACAGACCCATATAATTTGCATTATACGTATTGTATTGTTATTGCTTGCATACATACTTTACTTTAAAGGTTTTTCCTTTTTATGCTTCCATCGTTCTTTTTTTATACTTTCATCTATCTACTGAAGTATTCTTCTAATCGTTTAGAGAATGCTTTTCAATTCAAATTTCGTTCTTTTTTTCATACTCTCCACCTTAGTGATGGGAGAGTATACCAAGTATGCTATTCTGTTTGTAACATTCTGAAAAAAGCTTGATCAAAACGAAAACTAACACCATCTAGATGTGTCCGTCTGTATATCCGTCTATTGGTGACATTCTCATGATGGTTAATTTTGAGATATTGAAGAGAAATTTTTGTACTTACATTGCTATTTATCATAGATTGCTATTTAAATTTTGCAAAATCGATCAAAAACCACGCCCACAATCGATAAAAATTTCTTTATTTTTCATTAAAATTGATCTATAAAAGTGAAAATTGTGGTTTACGTATTTATCCGGTATATGAACGTACCAAAAACGGGCATGGTTGCATAACAAACACGCCCACAATTTACAAAATTTTTTTTACATACAATCCGATTTATAAGTTAAAACGAAAAAAAAATGTTAGAATGCGTGTTTAGATACTTGCCATGCCCACAATTATTATACAAACTAAAGGTGAAACATATTTAAGATTCGGCTTAAGCCGAATTTACTTCTCCTACTTGCTACGTTTTACTTGCATTCAAAAGAAAAGTATATGTATGTATATATATATATATATATATATATTTTTTTTTTTGGAGCGATAAAATTTTATTTGATTACTTAAGCAAAAGCTATGAATAAAGTTCGATAATATTTTATTGTAAGAACCAAACCAATGATTTTGATTTTGTTGAAAGAAAAACTTGAATAGTAATTCAGATGGTGTGACTTCCTGTTTTCTGTACATTTGAATGACGGAATGAGTACACTTCCTACAAAATTTAGCCAAAACCGGATATTTTCTATTAATAACCTAAGGCTGATTATTTTTATTACAATGTGGTATCAATGATTCGCTCAGGACACCGGATATATTGCTTTTATATGGTAATAGAAAGTGTATTAAGTTTGTTATTCTATTTGTAGAACATCTTGTAGTATTTTTTTACCCTTTTGCCGTATTTCTGTCCCTGTATATTAGTGCTTAAGCTACAGGTTGCATTTTTTTGTTGTTGATATATTTCATACAAAGCCATATATTGACTCAAAGGGGAACCCTATTGAACATGGACCGGATGGGACCATATTTAGAACTTTACTCTTTATAAGGTTCTATTTTAATGGAAGTATAAAATAGTGAATTGTCTCTCTTCCCTAAGAGACTATACTATACTAATTGTAGCATAACTTAAGAAGCTAAGTGGTGTAGGGTAATAAATCGTCGGGCGTAACCAATTATTGTTGTATATTAATGACTTTGAAAATTCTATAAAATTTTCTCTAGTATTGAAATTGTAAATGAAAGCTAGCTCAATAAAGTGACTTTGAAAAGGAGAGAAGATTAAAAGTTCAGCGAACCTTAACAATTCTTTATGTGTTGGTATGAGTTTTCTTTATAACGTTGGTACAATAAAGTCTTGGTAGTACTTTTAATGTTGTTCTGTTCATTACTTACAATGTTTTTATAGGGTTTCTCTTAAATATGTTTTCTTTAAGGAAATAAATAATGTAGGTGGAAATATTTTAAATTTTAAGCACTTCTAAATAATTTTAATCGTTTCTTCATGAAACTTAAAACGTTCTTTAAAATATATAAGAAAACTAAATTTGACTTATTTGCAAACAGTGTATACAGTTATGGGCGTGACTCTTGATTAATTTGGTTCAATTTAAATAGCAAACTGCGAGCATAAATTAGAAACAAAACGGTACAAAATTTCAATTGTTTCATATATCAAAATTTACAATCGTAAGAGTGTCAACAACAAATGGACGCACGGACATATACATATGTCTAGATCGACTCAGTATTCGATGCTGATCCAGACCATATTCACTTTAAGGCAACAGACAAAAGAATAGTTTTTAATGCTAATCAATCTTTCTAACCTTTTCTTTAGTCTAACTTTACCTCCTAAGATTAGAATTGAAATATTTATCTAATTAATAAAAATGTTTTCGTCTATATGTCCCTAGTCTAGAACATACACATAAAGTTAAATAATTTATAATTTGTATTAACATTTCGTATATATATGTGGAATGTTTGTTAAGTACTTAAATATTGTGTTTTTCTTGTGTTAAGGATGTAATAAAGTGTTGTTGTAGATTACACCTTCGAATTATAACGATAACAAAACACGCAAATCCGTTTAGTTAGCGAAAATATTAAAAAAAAAAAAAAAAAACAACAACAACAATGAAAAAAACGACTGTTCTATCAACCAAACATAACAACTGGGGAATGCTACTGCTGCAAAACTTTTCTACGAGAATGTTTTCATTTTATCGTTCCATAGGCAAGAGGATGGATGTTTTAGTTATATCCATTAAAGTGAACTCATATGCTTACAATTTCTAACAAAAATCACATAAACATGAAAAGTTGCTGGCTGGGTTAAAAAGCACAATATACTAAAACAGCTGCTTCAACATAATTGTAAGGTATGATGTTTAACAGTCGTTGTAAATGTTTGCATCTGAACTTGGCTAACGAATAGTCGGCACTACTATCCAAAGTCTGCATGTTACCGAGCAGTTAATATTTGTTGTTACTAATTTGTATGTGCATTGTGAGCCTCACTATTTTTTTTTTTTTTTTTTATTATTATCACTAATTTAATAACATTAGACGAAACTTGGCTACAGCTTAAATTTATGAGGCAATAAGAGGCACACTGTTATATCCGTTATATGGATAATATTTATTGAGAGTAATTAAAGTTTCTGTTTGAAAATTTCATTTTTTTTAGTCACTGCCGAAAATGGAAAAGTATACTAAGTTAGTTGTTCTATTTGGAATAGCCAAAAGGAGGCGTCAGTTTATATACTAATCATATATTTTGTTGTTGTTAATCAGTAAAATTTCGTTTGGGAGGATCTTATCCAGTAATTTTCACTTTCAGATTGATTTTCTTTTTAATGAATGAACAAGTAAGAAGACTATATTTGACTTTGGCTAAGTCTTAAACATCCTCCATATGTGCAGAGTGCGAGTGGCAGGTACATAATATATATTCTAGCTTATATTGTATAAACATTTCTCTTCAACGGTTGAATTCCTTACTGTAGAAAGGTATTTTGTAAATTGTGGGCGTGACTTTTAAACGGTTTTACTCATTCTATATAAATGTAGAAGGTCTACATACAGCACAGTTCTAAAAGGAGTATGAAGACTTATTTAGAAATAAGCTGTTATACGCAAAATGATCCATGCGTATAATTTTCCGGATCTATAGAATGAAGCTGAAACAAAAAAATTGTCTATAAAAAATGTTAAAGTTATTAAAAATTTTCCCGTTAAAGTATATTAAAGTAAAGTACTTGTATAAATGATATTATTATTATTATTGTTGTTGTTGTTGTTATTGTTGGCGGTATTTTTTTGTTATGCCCAAAAAGGTTGGTTTTTTTTTTTTCTGTTAGGCACACGAAATTGTATACGTGGACACCATGCCACATTTGTTGGTGTGCAATGTCAAAGGTGAGCACAACTAAGCCGAAAGGCTTTAGCTTTCTGAGTGTATAAGTGTACGTATCCAGTTGCACTTAGTGGACATACAACGTAGCTCAATGAAACGTTGAATGGCTGGTAACACGAGGTTCTATAAAAACCAACATAAACGTATAACCATAAACGTAACATTGTGAAATCCAACAAGTAAGAAACAAAACTCATCTTAAGCCGACACTATCACACCCTTCCGTTGAGAGTGAAGGCTCCTTTTTTAGCTGAAGATATTATACGGATATACGGGAAGGTAGTTATTGAATATTTTGAATTCAATATAATTGTAATTATAATCATTGTGTGGATGTGATAACAGAATGAATGATTTTTAACTTTGAATAGTCAGGCGGCCAGTTGGAAAGATGTGAGTAGGATAACAATCTTAATATACCGTTATATGACTAAAACAAATGGTAACTATATAAAAGGGCACCAATGCAAACCAGTTTAAATTGTATTGAATTTATTTTACAGCATGCATAGTCCATGTACATGTGCGTATATTTAGGGAATAAGATGGAGAGAATAAATTTTCTGTTTTTATATTCACCGCATTAGTGTTGGACATAAATTGAGTTTGTTATGCCTTTTGTGTGCATTCATATATGGTATCAAATTTGTGATATTTTATTTTTGGTCATGAATTTTTGTTTTATTCAAAATGGCAAAAATTCCTTGACAAACACGCCTACAATTGTTTATATGAACAAGTAAAAATTAACTAAATTTTGAATAAAGTCAAAATTTAAGTACCCTACACATCTATGTATAAAGTGTGGGCGTGGCAGGTATCCCATTACCTCATTTAATCTCTGAAATACATATCAACAGACACTTAGATATTGCCACAAAAGTAAAAATTTTATAAAGTGAGGGCGTGTCTGTTAATCGACTACGCCCAGTTTTAGTATATCAACGAAAAAGTTTATAAAAAATTTTAATTTTCCTATAGTTACTAAATCGATTTTTGTGGATGGTGGGCGTGGTTTTCAATCAATTTTACATATTTTAAATAGCCAACTGTGTTCCGATATTAGATTTGTATAAAATTTCAGCTGAATTTCTCAAAAAGGGAGACACACGATCAGTTATTGACTCAGATTTTGATGATTTGTTCATTTTACACTTTTTAGGATGTCTGACCTCCATCTCTGACCTTCGCCTTATATCCTCCACATAAAAATAAAGTGAATTAATATATCTGTCACGCCCATGTTTAATGAATAAATTATTTCAAAAGGGTTCTGGTTGACAGAGATGCTTATAAATGATAAAATTTTTCTAATATGATATTAGAAGTGGACGGAATTTAATATATTTGTTTATAGACACGCCCACAATTGATAAAAATCTGTTAATATAAAAAACACAGGAGAAAATATATCTGTTACGCCCTTGATTAACAAATAAATTATTAAAAAGTGAGCGTTAATAGTTTAAAGAGTTAATAAAAATGTGCAAAAAAATAAACCGTGACTAGCGTTTAGGGTATACCCGATTTCGTTGAAGCTTTATTTAGCTTTCTTGCTTGATTTTCAACACATTTATTGCAATTTGCTATTTTCATTTTAAGGCGATAAAATAAATACTATGAACTATATATTTTGTATTGCATTGTGTGGCATGAAGTGGATAACTTTGCTTGCAACAACTATACAAAATTTTATAAGAATCGTATCAGGGGGTTGTTATCTTTGCGTATGAGCATGTTGTGTATGCAAAATATATTTTAAGCAAATTAGAAAGAAATTCAAGTTAATGCAAATATTTGGATTATAAGTTTTCGTGACAAAAATTTATTTATATATTTAAAGGGGTCCGTCGGATGTCTGGCCAAACTAAAGTAACAACGGTCAGGCATGCCTGAGGCTCTGGACTTATTCTATTAGAAATGGATTGCATGCATATTATTTTCACCCCAATTTGTTAAGTGGCAGCCATTAAAGTACTCTCTCAAGTATTTCTACAATTTTTTTTTGTATAATGCAACTGTTGCATGGTGGACGTACGTATATGAGTGAAATTTCGTAAATACGAAACAGATCCACAATATTACAGATACCTGAAAAGCCATTGTTATGTAGGAACAATAAATGGGTTGCGGGTGTTTAGGAATTTTTGGGCTTTACAATGTAATGCACACAAACACATGTACGCTTATGTACGGTGTGAACAATTTATGCTACAATTTGTAAATAGGCAGATGATTACATTTTTCTTCATTGAGAATCATTAGTAAAAAGCAACGAGCAAGCATTTAATTTTCATGAATATCTTAGCAGGCTTTCTTATGAATTAAAATAAGAATTAACCCTTTGGCATACCACCTACAACAGGCTTCTGTAATAATATCAACGTTTGTCCATTTGTCCGGGTGTCCATCTGTTGTTGACTCACAATTCAACATCTCATCTTAAAATGTTGAGCTAGGGTACAACCTACCCATCAAGATATAAAAAAAAATGATATTTTTTCATAAAAAATTTCATACAATAAAGTTTCACCAGACATTCTTGCCGTTGAAGGGTTAAAAGAAAGAATTCATATTGTGGTGTTACTTTGAGCAATTTATGCTGCCATTAATAGTCCCAACAGCCGTAACCGCAACTACAACTATACACAAAACTTATCCTTGGCATTTCGATTCCACAATACAAGTTGCAAACAAGCGCTTTAGGAGGGAGAAAGTGGATGAGATAGTAGGGTCGTTACATTGTATTTTGCGGTTAATAATTTGGGTGTAAGCTGTGGCTAGGAGAGTAGAATCAGTTCTAAAGCTCTCGGGGGTAATTACAAACGATAAGGATTAATTTTTTTACACTAATTTTTTTGTCCATTAAACTTTATTTAAAGTGATTGTCATACAATTAAGTTGCTCTTAGTGACAACACTATTTGTCAGGGTATGTGAGAAATGCTGTAACTTTATGATGCACAATATATAATATTTGTACCGGAGATGTCAAGTGAACATCTTATAAAAGCAAAAAAAGTTATGCGTGAAAGTCTTATTGCATAAAGATAAGAATTTTTCAAAGCAAAAACTCCTTCAACTGCCCATTTAAGTGGATATTATATGAAAGGCGTTCCTCTTCAAAAAGTTTCATGACATTTGCTTTTTGTATATGCATTAAATAAATGAACAGAAGCCTTTCTTATGATACCTCATACATCTATAAACACAAAAAAAAAAAAAAAAACAATTGAAAATTTATTGTAAAAGTGTGTTTGATTGGATTGTGTTTGACAGGAAGATTAAGGTCAGCAAGGTTACCTTTTCTTTTTTTTTTTTTTTGTAGTATTACGACAAAAGAATCAAAGATATGCTCGTTTATGGGGTGTATGCGTAATTATTCAATGAAGAGTCTTTGATTGTTTTAATTAAGTCTCTCCAGCATTGTCTGATGGCCTGCTAAAAAGGTTCTTAAAGGTTAAGAGGAGCAGTACAAGTTAATTATAAACTCGAAACAGTCGCATTATCAGCTTAAGAGTCACGGTTAATAGGTTAAAGGTTAATCTTTTTTATATACTATAAGGCACACGTTGAATAGATGAGAGAATGAAGGTAGAACCATCAAAACATTGATCATTTAGTGAGTGAATAAAAAGATGGAAGTTTTTCAGAAGATTTTCAACTTTTTTCTCAAAATCGACTTACAATTGGTCAAAAGCCACGCCTACAGTCGACAAAAATCAATTGACATAATATTTTTTTGAAAAGTTTTTTGATGGAAATATTGATTATGATCGCAGATTATTTTGTTTTGATAAATTTAAAGACACATCCCTCGTAGAAATAATCAAAAAAATGCGTTATAGTTTCTTTATTTATAAACTAAATCATAGAGTCCATCTCTTAAGGTAGTTGGTCCTTTTCTGTTTGAAAAAAAAGGTATTGATCTACAAATGTCCGTCCGTGTATTTTTTAGTACTCTTACAATTGTAAATTTGGAGATATTAAGATGAAATGTTATGCAGACACTTGAAGTTTCTAAAGAAGATTAAATTTGTTGAAATTGGTCAAGAGCCACGCCTACAATCCCTAAATATCTATTTATCTGTTACGAAAACTTAGCTAAGAAGTTGGTATACCTATTTATAGTTATCCTATGCATCGATTTATCAAAAATGGGCGTGGTGGGATAACAGATAAGCCCACAATTTACAAAAAAATCTTATTCAGTATAAAACTCGTTGCAAGTTGATACGTAATATATACACTATTAGAGGGCGTAATGCCATGCCACCATGCCACGCCTCCTATTTGTATATATAAGTTAAAGATGTGAAGGGTATTTGGATTTAGTTTATTTTTTACTTGCTTGTTTTCTATGATGAATTTATGTTTTAATTAAACAGGACATAACTTGATGGTGTATTTACAATATACAAAGCATGCCACAGCTAGCTGTGTATTGTATATACATGTATAATAATAATAGTTTCTGTTTTGTTTTTCTTTAATTTATTATCAATTCATGTATTTTGCCATCATCACACTTGGCCGCATACACATGCACGCACAGTTTGTTGCAGCATTTCATTTAGGGACACGCAATATACAGTCACGAAATGTGCCTTAAAGCTAAAGCTATTCACACATTTGAGGAGGAAGGGGAGAGTTGAGGGGGGTGATGGTGTAAACACGCGAACAAAGAACAATTATTTTAGAGTATATGTATTATGTACAGTATATACGACGAGAAGATACTCCCAACCATCAACCATTTGTTTGTGTACTCGCTTTATTGTTATCTTGCTATCATTCGCTTTTCCTCCCCCCCACCACCGTGCACACTGCTGCTTCCCTTAAGCAGACAAACCATTTTCATTTTCATTTCACTGTTTTGTTTATTTATGTAGTAGTGCAACATACACAGTGTTATCAATTTTAACGAGGTTAGCATTATCTTGTTCTATGCTTTTCTCTATGCTCCCTCTTCATAAGCTACAGTTATTGTTGGCTCATACATACCGTGCATTCATTCGTTTGTTGTCAACATTTAATCTATAAAACGTTTGCAAACAATTTACGAGCATCACTTTTGCTGCCCCTTTATTGTACGAGTATTTGGCGGAATATATTATTTTTTCTCCTTTCATGCAATTATAAAATAAAATATTTTGATTCACTTGGTGGGTAAAAAGTAATCAGACCTGGTAAATGGTGCCGGTAAAGCAAACGCGACTTCGGCGAGAGTTGTTTCGAATATGTTTATGACCCCCTGCAGCAGTTGTTGCCTGCTTAATAACCTTTTACATCCTACTCGGTTAACTTTTGTTTTACTGAGCAAGTTAACGTTTTGTTAACTCTTTAACAGCTAAGACGTGAAATATTCTTATACAACAAAACTTGTTATAAATTTCTATTCATTGGCAGCATTTCTGAGATATTTTGAAACAAAAAAAAAAAAAACGAAATTTTGCAAATTGTCTTCTTTGGCCAAAGTTTTGTTTAGAACTTCAGTTCACTTAACTGACTTGTGTGAACAGCCTTTTAAAGTGCAAACTGAAGGCATACACAATACATATGTGCTGATATATTATTTATACATGTATGTAGTTGCTGTTGCTACTTTATTTTTATATGAACAATTTAACATTCTTTACATCATATAAGTAACAACAATGCCAACAGCAGTATGAACGTTCGTTCCTCTTTATTCCAAAGATAAATGATGCTCATACTAGGTTAACATAAAGAATTAGGCTTTCCGGCGGTTTTCACCCAAGGATGTTGATACATCACAAACATATATTGTTCATAAACATCAACGCATACATACATACATACATACACGTGTACCATGATATATTCTTGTTGTTTAATCTTTTAACATTAAATTGAATGTTAGAAAATAAATGAAACAAAATGTATGGAGGTACGTGTTGTATGTGGGAGTAGGCTCCTATAAGAAATGAAGAAGTAACAAGGAACACAATACAATACCTGAAGTGTTTAACTGAAATTCTGCATTAAGGTAAGCAAGGTTTTTGTAAAATGTAAGCATCGTTATATAATAGAGAAAATACTATCTAACAGTAATAAAAATTGAGCTACGAAGTGTAACTGCCTACACGCCCATAACTTCCAGTATCTCTTTTTTTGTGCAGAATCCATATTGGAAGTTGATACGTAATACATACGCTATTTTCTAAATATAGGTGGGCATGGTATTTGAGATTTAGTCTGAGACATATTTAGTTTTTATACCTTCCAGCTAAGATGGGTTTGCAACACCCAGAAGGAGGCATCAGAGACCCTACAAAGTATATATATTATTAATCATCATCAAAAACTGATTCAATTTAGAGATGTATGTCCTAGTGTCTATCTGTAACAAATAAGTTTTACATCGATATGCTGGAAAAAGGATACTGCCGGATAACAGGCATGCCCACAATCGATAAAAATATATATATATATGTCATAGAAGTTGACCTATGAACTTGTAATTTGGTGCATATATTTATAATTATCCCATTCATCAATGTATGGCGTGGTCGAATAACAAATATGCCCACAATTTACAAAAACCTATACTCCACGTAAAATTCGACTTTCAAGCTGTGATGCGTAAGACATTTACTCTTAGAGTAAATCATATACCTGCCACGCCTATTATTGTAGATGTGGAGGGTATTTAAGATTTGGCGTAAACCAACTTAAGTTTTCTTATTTGTTTTTTTGTTTTCCATTTTAATTCTATGTACTTATTTTCCATCAATTGTTGGTGCGATGGTCAACGGATTTTGGTCACTTTAAATAAACACATGTACCACAAAATTTTACATATTCTAAAGACAGTATTTTGTTTGTCCCATTTATGAATAGCTTTCAGCTTTTGTTTGTACAAATGTATGTGTTTGTTTGTACTTTAAACAGACGCACACACATTTATGCATAAAAGTTATTTTAGAAATGCCTGCTAATAGAAAATATAGCCATTTTAAGAATAATGTTGTTGTAATCGATAGACAGTTTGTCTTTGTGGTTTTTGCAATACGTACCAAAAAAAAAAAAAAAAACTACGAATAGTTCAGTTGCGAGAGCGCGTCTGTTAAATTCTATATAAAATTGCATCAATATTGAAATTCAATTTAATTCTACGTGCAACAATAATAAAAATGAAAAATATAGTCGTTCCCAATGTCAGCGTCAGCATGACATGCATATTGCATAGCAAACAAGATTTGACATTTTCCGTTTTTACATTCAGTTTCGTTCTTTGTTTAGCAAAAATCGTTCCAGTCTGTAAACAAACAGAAAAAAAAAACCAAGTAAGAAAACTATATTTGGCTTAGATCAAATCTTAAATACCCTCTACATGTACAATAAAGGGCGTGGCAGTTATATATATTACGCCCTCTAATAAATGCTCAATCAATAATATGTTTATTTTATGGCATCTCTGACGCCCTCTTCTGAATGTTGCACAGGGAAAGACCAACTTAGTATATCCTCTATTTTATGTGGAGAGTATAAAAATAAAATAAAAAAATAAAAAACAAGCTATTGAAAAAGTCCTTCTGTGTAAAGAACAATTTAATAATTGACATAAATTATAAGAATAAAAAATTGAATTTCTTTTAAAAGGTATTAAATGTTTTTTATGGCGTTTCTGTTTATCGATATTTTTAATAAAATGATTTTTATTTTTTTTTATTTTCTGTCTTTTTTCATAAAAGCTTATAAGTGAATATGTTTACAACGGCAAACGTTAATATATATAATTATTTACCTTTTTAAGAGCAGTATATGATAGAGGGATACACGTAAGCATACAATACATGAAATTATGCTAGTGTTTGATTAGAAACCTAATTGACTATTGTTGTAAATTGTTGTGAATTTCTTTTGTCATAAATGTAGCTACATGGCTTGAAAATCATGTAAAACATAATGTAATACAAAACCTTTTGGCCAAAAACTAAAATACGATCATTATAATGTAAAGATGGACATATGGACACACTGATACAAACTTTGAAATTGATTAAGAATATATATATACTAAATGGTTTCTGAAGCCTCTGACCTCAACAATAAGGTGGACGATATAAAATGTGAAACCGTTGTTATTTAGTATAATAAACAACGTACTCTGTATGCTTCCTACGATCAGATGACATTTTATGCAAAATTATTAAATTCATATCAAAAATCAATTCAAATCGACTCAATCGATTTTAAATTTATATTTTAAAATTTAATATTTTATGCATTTCTAATGTCCAATATACGTGCAGTTTGCATAAATTTTGTAAATTTTCTAAAAAAGCATATTACTTAAAAGTTTTACTCTCTTCTTTTTCGTCTTCTTCTCTTGCCCCATATAATATTTTATATAAGGTAACGGAACTTTCAATTGACAAGAGGCAAAGTCAATTTGATTTTATTCACTTCATATATACACACATACACATACATATATATACACATTGTTGATAGACAGGCTCACGTACATGAACGTACATACAAAAAATACTGTGTGGGCACACAGTGCGTATAAATTACAATTTCCTATATGAACTTTTGTTTGTACGTATGTATATTACAAGTACGTATGTTCGAGATTTTTACAGTTTTGTACGTGCTGATGCATGCACTTGAATAGCTTAATATATTTGATATTCATTAGGTAAACATTTTATATGTTTACATCACCTGTTATTTACATGTTTAGTACAAACACAATGTGTGTGTGTTGACAACACAGAAAAACTGTTGTATATAATGAATGAAATGAAAATTTATATGTTATGCACATAAAATGGGAAGTAATACTAGGTTGTCGTTCATAAATGGAAGCATAAGGTGTATAATCTAGTATAATGGATAGACTTCGTTATAATCAATTTTACAATAACTAATGTTTAGATGAAATATTGTATAAAATTTTTTTTTTAATGCCACGCCCACCATAGACAAACATCTCTTATAATCACATAAGTAAAGTTAAAATATTAAAATTCGATTTTTATAATTAGAAGTAAAACAAAATTGTATGGAGCATATTAACCACGCCCACAATTACCAAAAAATTTGGATTTTAAAAATTTCTAAACGGCAAACTAACCTCAAACATATTTAAGTATATCAATACGGTATGAAATCAAAATCTGAATTTATTTAAACTAGTCCGTCTGTACGTCCTTATATTTCTTTTATCATAATTAAGCCACAAGTTTGCAATTCTGAATATTTTTTTTGATGAAATTTTGCACAAGCATGCCTTTTAACTCAAAGATGATAACTATTGAAATAACATTTGAAGGGTGTATCTTTTTCTTATATAACTCTCTATTTTGAAATAAAATCTTATATGTTAACTAGTCTCGTTTTAATAAAATTTTTTTAAATAGATTTTACTAAAAAATAAATAATTAGCTTCATAATTAACAGCAACAAATTTTAACTCAAATGTATTATTTTTAAAACTTTTTCTTTTTTTTTTACCATATAACACTTTTTTTTTTTTTTTGAAGGACAAGATGTTTCGTTTACTCATACAACTTTACTAATAATAGCTTTAATTTTGAAACTATGTAGAGTGGTGGGGTATGATATAGAATTGAGTAAAATTTTTCACTTGTTTTTATTGTTTTATATTAACTTTAGTGACTGATAATGGTCGGTCCGTATTCATGTATTTTGGGTATTAGAGCATTACAATAAGATTTATGAATGGCTATGATGATGGGCGGAATTTTATTGCAATTTTAAAGGTGTAAAACCGTTAAACCTTTTTGAAATTGAAATTAAGTATGACCTTTGAACTATTATGCTTTATTTTTAGTATAAAGTGTCAACATCTTCCTACGAGAACATTATTGCTTAGCACAGCTGGACAGACAAACATAGTAAATTTGTTTTAAAATTTCATGCTGATCATTAATAAATAAATATATGTATCTGTTGTTTCTTTTTAAAAGTTTCTTTGGACAAAGTAAGTACACCTCCGACCCCCCGACACAATTTGGGGTCAGAGTCGTTTTCCTGTATTTTTATATCTATGTGTACAGAGACTTTAATTTGTAAATTTTATGTATATATATTTTTATGTGTATGTGTGTGGGTGTGTGTGAGTATAAGATCATCATTGTTGTAAACTTTGCCATATTTGAATGTTGCCATAAGCCAAAGACCAACACTACTCATAGACAATCAGCTAAGTATTTATACATGTTTTCATAAGCTTAAAATAATACATACACATATACACACATTGTTTACAATATGTTTTTGAATATTTTTAAAGGTTTGTTGGTTTTTTTTTTTTTTTTCGAAAGGAGGGTAACACTCATACGCCCTGTAGGATATTGTAGAAATATGACCATTTTATTAAAGCATAGTAGAAATAATTTAACAGTTGAAAAGTGAGTATATTTCACATAAGAAAAAGAGATAGAATGAGAGAGAGAGAGAGAGACAATAAAAATAAAGACAAGTAAAAGGGCAATAAATCTTTTTGTTGTCACATTATAAAATCAGTAGAAGGACTTGGCAAGTTAAACAAGTAAATAAAGAGACGTTTAACAATAGAACAAAAGAAAAAAAGAGTTAAACACAAAGTAGAAATAGTATATTTGGTTCAGCCCGTCCATACAACATCATACACCACTTTAGTTGCATTAGTAATCGTGAAGCACGATCATATAAGTCATTTCGTGATATTATAATTATGTTCTACAAGTAGCCCTTTTAAGTTAAAATTTGGCACAAGTAATTTTCATGCCTTCTTTACCTAAATTTGTCTAAAAATATAAAGAATTACGATTTCTTAACCTTTCTTTATAAAAGGTTTTTATATGTGGAGGAGTTCTATATACATATATCTATATATAGATCAATTCGATGAATTTTGAATAGCGTTTCTCTTCAAGTCAAAATATGTTTTGGCACAAAATTTTTTCGAAATATGTCAAAAAATGCCACCTGTAGCTTGCGCTCAAAACTTACAAGGACAGACAGACGGACATTGTTTTAAGCGATTCTAATTTTGCTTTGGTTTAATGAAAGGTAAGTGTGACATTTGCTGTTTAATAGTTACAGACATTTGCACAAACTTAATATATCTTTCGCCAGCAGTACTGCAGGGTATAATAATGTGCATGTGGACGGATGGACACTATCAGGTGTCTTATGTGTAAATAATAGAAATAAGTTATATCTTACTGATATTTTTTATGTATCTTAAATATAATACATGGTGTGATTATCTGAATTTAAAGAAGACCGCTTGCAGGATTTTGTAAATGATAAAAAATTTTAAACGAATATCTATAAAACGTTTATTACACTTTAAATGTTCGTTTTATTGTTATTATTTTTCATCTTATCTTAAGCAGACGTCATTAAACATTTGTGTCCAATAACTCAATCATTTCATGGGATTTGAAACTCCTGTAAAACGCAAAGCATTTGAATTTATTTCTATATGCTTTCTATGATGATTACGATTACTGCGATCTCAATTTTTATCCAACATTTTCCATGAAATTTTATGCCAAATATTTTTTTAAATAAACACTAATTTGAAGATACATTTAGCTTTTGATTTTTTCAAATCTTTCTTAATCATATTTAAATGAATTAAATTTGTTTGTCCATACGTCCGTCTTAAATTTAGCAATTGTTTCTATAGTTATTGCCTTTCAATAGACAAATATTTTAAAATCCTATTACAGTAATTAAAATTTGAAATATATTTAGGTACAATTTAAATTTCATTCTTTAATTTTTTATAGATTACAAGTAATCGCAACTTGAATCTCAACGAAAGGTTTCTCTTCTATAAGATTTATATATAAAACAAGTATGAAGTTTTCTTCTTTTAACTAAAACAAATATATTAATAAAATATATATATTTTTAAACAAAATAAACAAACAATGGATTTACCTTTACTTTTTGTATATTTTTGATTAATTTAAGAAATAACGAAAAGCGGACGTACGGACATAGACCTTTTTCGTATAAAGATCTTTTCATTAAAGCCACTTTTAAATTTGTATAAAATGTTTTAAAATTACTTAAATACTAATTCAAATTCAATTATTTAAAACAAATATTTATAAGATTTTCTTGGTTTTGTTTAAAAATTTAGAATTTCATTTTAATAACTTAGAAGGAAAAAAATATAAAAAATAAAACCAATTGTCTGTGGAATCAAAGAATACACTGCTCCATTTCATACGTAAGAGACTGTATATATAAATTTTCTAACTGAAGAAAATATTTATGGTTAGAAATTTTACAATTTTCCAGAAATATGTTTTCGCAATATTGTAATAAAAAATAACTTGGCATGCTGTACAATATATATGTTTTTTGGGTCATACGTTATGTTTATATGTATTCTCCTTATTATATGGGGGGGGTGGTAGGTTTGGCATTCAAACATTTTCATATCCTTATATTCTTCAAATGAAAATGACAATGTCCGTATGTCCAACAGTTGTTAAAATGCTTACAGGAACACTACAAAGTTTAAATATTCTTGATCAGCATCAAAAATTGAATCGATCTAGATATGTGTGACCGTGTATCCGTCTGTTTGTCAAAAATAGATCTTAAATTTGGCTTCGGCCAAATCTTCAATACACTCCACATGTTTATACAAACAGTGGCCGGTGGCAGGTGTACATTCTCCATCTAGTATATGTACGAGTATTACGTAACAACTTGAAAGACTAATTTCACGTTTTATAAGGTTTTTTAGTAAATTGTGGTCACGCCTGTTATCCTATCACGCCCATTTTTGGCACATCGATGGATGATTATGTATGTTATACCAATTTTTTTTTTTTTCAATATTAAAATTTAAAGCAAAATTTTTGTTACATTGCCGATTCTAGGCGTGGATTTCGACCGATTTTAAATACTTAGTATAGAAACTAGAAGTGTCTGTACAAAAATTCAGCTGAATATCTTAAAAATTGCTACTCTGAGAATGTTAACAACAGACAGATACACAGATGGATATGTGTAGATTGACTCACATTTTATACATACTTTGTAGGGTGTTGCAAACAGTATGGCAAACATAGTATACTACCCATTCTATGTGGAGGTTATAATCATATGAAATAAATTTGAAATTTTCAACCTTTTATCAATTATAAGAATAACAAAAAATGTACAGCAGCCAACCCCAACATCACTACAAACTTGCGCTGTGGTTAAGCGGTTTTGTACGTACACTTTTTAATACACAGTACAACGTTGCCATCTAAAATAACTAACGGAAGCAACAGCGCCATATTCAAAGTGATACACTGATGGAGAGAGAGAGAGAGAGAGTGGGAGACAAACGAATGTCTTTATAAGGATTGTACAATAACAAAACCTCTGTGTGTTTTGTTTTTGTGTTTTTGTATTTGTTGTTATTGTTGTTGTTATTATTATTATTGTAGAAAACCCAGCCAAAAGGATTAATATCTCAAAAATCCAAGCATATTGTATATACAGTCAACATGTGTTGACATGTTGATTTAATATTTAAGTACACAACCAAACATTGCAAGAATAACGAGTAAATATATACCACATATATACCACATGCGTGTATATGTATAAAGCACTATATGTACATATGTAAATGTACACAATTGCATAGAATTTTTTTAAATGTGTACTGATGTAGTCCTGGTTTTGTGTAGATGCATTCAAGCTGAAGTACAACGACTTGCCTGCCAAGGTCGCTTAAGAGCACAACGTATAGAGAAAATAACACAAGTAAACACAGTAATACAATGGTCTACATTAGGCATACACCAAATCTAGAATACCCATCTATATTTTTCTGAAAAATCAATCACAAAAGGTAACAAAAATATGCAATATTTAGATAAATATGCTTTAATGGGCGTGGCTATATTTATATTTTTTCATCTAAATGAAATTATTATATCCTCTACATAAGATGGGGATGCACTAACTATGATCTTCCAAAAACTGAATCGTTCTAGACGTATATGTTCCTGTGTCCGGGTGTCTGTCTATTGTTGGCATTCTCATGAGCGTAAATTTTGAGATATTGAACTGAAATTTTGTACAGTTACTTAAACGCAGATTGCTATTTAAAATTTACAAAGTAGGTTAAGAGCCACGCCCACAATTTACAGCAAACCATTCTCATGTAAACTATCTAAACACATCTGTCGTCGATGTGTAGGGTATTTAAGATTTAACCTAAGCTAAATTTAGCTTTCTTACTTGTTAATCATAATCTTCATATGCGTTAAATTTAATAGTTTTACACTCTCCACTCATTTGCATATGATATCAAATCAGAAATATCAACTATTCTGTAAAAGCTAATAAATGCATAATGCAAATATTACGTTAATTACTTTTTGATTATTATTAATTTTCATATAAACATTTAAAAAAACAAAAAAACCAAACAAAACAAAAAAATAGAAAAAATTATTAGCAATTATTTTTGATAGAGTTGTTGACGGTATCAATAGCAGCCACAAAAATGTTATGCACTTGTGGACTCTTTAAAGGCTACGTCTGCGGTGTGTTTCCACCTTAATCATTTGTCTACATAATTAAGCCTAATTAGCCTGTCGTCCGTACCGACTATTATAAATGATTATTATTATTATTATTTATGCATGGCGACAC
Organism: Ornithomya fringillina; assembly: GCA_963978525.1. Taxonomy (NCBI): domain Eukaryota; kingdom Metazoa; phylum Arthropoda; class Insecta; order Diptera; family Hippoboscidae; genus Ornithomya; species Ornithomya fringillina. The sequence continues at coordinate 4,027,839 of OZ021690.1, forward strand.
AACAGAATAGAGAATATTAATTTCGGTTTTTTTTCTATCCTCCATATAGCATGGGCAACATACTGAGTTTGGTATTCCGTTTGTAACATACTATCTTCTTGATCAACATCAAAATCTAAGTTGATGTCCGTCCCTATAATTGTCTATTGTTGGCATTCTAACGATCGTTAACTTTTATATTCAAATCAGTTTTGTTTGTTAATTCTAGATTCTACACTCAGATCGCTATATAATATGGACAAAATCAGACAACAGCCACGCCTATAATCGGCAAAAATCAATTTATTTGCCCCAAAAACTGATACATTTACTAAAAATGAGCAATGGTCACATAAAATCATCACTTTTAGAGGATGGTATCATGTACCTGCCACGCTCACCCTTTGTATATAAATCGGAGGGTATTTACGATTTCACTACAGACAAATTTCTCTTTTTTTCCATACTTGTTTTATTATAAATTATTTTGTTGCAGCATGTTTGCATGTGCAATTGGTTTTAGATAAATTGATGGCAATCTATAATATTTATAGATTATAAATAAATATGTATTTATTTATATATTTTTGTGTTCACATAATAATAATTTGTTTAAACAAGTGAAAAAAAAAAACCAGTTAGTTAATTTAAGACAAATCATAGATACCCTCCACGCCCACATATATGTAATATGTGGGCGTGGCATGTATATAATTTCATCTTATGTGATCAATTTTTAAAACAGAAAAGTGTCAAAAATGTGTGGTATAGGATAACAGACACGTTTTAAGTTATATTTTGTTTTTATATAAGATGGGGAATATATTAAGTTTGTCATTCCCTTTGCAACACCCAGATACTCTATAAAGTATATATATTCAAAAGCACTTATATGGGTAAGGGTTCCAAAAATGGTCCAAATTTGGCGTAAAATTAGGAATTTTTGGTATATAAAGATTTTCTTTGCCATAGAACGTTCTATGGGGAAAAGCTTCTTCAAATAGTGCAAATCGATGCATTTCCCATTTTGGCACAAATGCGTATTAGATGTTACAGACAAATTTGCCTGGACAGACAGACAAAAAGACAAAGATATGAACATTGTTAAAATGGTTCAGAAAGTGCATCTGAATTGATTGATAAAATAAAAAATGGGTGGTAGGGTCTTTCTTTACTCTTCAACATACACTGAACAAATTCAGTATTTAATGTATAAAGTACCACCAGGTCAGGTATACAAGGGTAGGATGTAAATTTTTATAATTTTGTTCGTTGGCACGATTATGCAGGATTTACAATTTGTATTTGAATCCAGAGAGTTTGTTATCTAAAACTTGCAAAAGAATCGAATGCTATACGCAAAGTAACTGTAAACTGCCTATATTTTATATAACAGTTTATAACAGTACTATTGAAGGCATATAAATTCAATATATTTATACAAAGTTAGAAAATGTTTGCCTCTCTCTACCACTTACTCTCACAGTTGAGAAACGGTCAAGCGCATTATTACAAACCGCTCTGCAGAATATGAAAAACTGCAACATATACATTCTTGTGTACATTTACAGTTATTTCCATTACATTGAATTCGTTTCGTTTGGTTTCGTACAATTATTTGTATGCCGCGCCTCAATGCTGCATCATGGTGCGCTTACACAAAATTATACATGCAGGAATAACGGTATATGATGGTATACATGCGTATAACGGTATCCCCAATTATGATACTCTTTGTGTGCCAATAATTAATTTAACTGCCGGTCTGCATTCTTAGAAGGTACCATTCCGAGCAATCTTATCTTCAATCATTAAGGAGTGGTTTGCTTATTATATACTTCAATTGTATCATGTGTCTAAGCAATAATCTCTTTGAGCATTTACAACATTTCGAATATAGTGATATGTTCAAATTGGCATTCTAGCTGCCAAGCACTTTGTGAAATTTGTTTAAGGCGAGAAACTTGTCAAACAATGTTGACGATGACGATAATGATGACGATGACGATGACGATGACGAGGCCACGTAATAATTGTGTGACATCTTAAGGCTACACATGGACCATCTATGTTTGTGTTCGTTAGTTGTTTTAATTAATAATTAACAAAGCTGGAAAATGACCAGAGGCTTTTTATAAAGTTTATATTTTATACCGAAAATCCTTCACTTTATTCCATAACCAGTTGTAAGCAGTTCAACAAACGTTTTCAATGGATTTTAAAAGGGTGCCTCATTGTTAATGTAATCAATTGCATATAAAAACATTTCCGGATTATTGAAATTCTAAAGTAAAATATTTGAACAATTTTTTCGAGGTGGAGAGGATATTATTAGAGTTGTTTGTAACTTCTAAAGGGCTAAAAAGAAAGAAACTACTAATATAGCGATCGTCTTAAAAACACTTTCTGAAACGATTTTAGCATGTATGTCTGTCCATTCGTCTCTTAACTAACTAAGCTAATGGTAGCACTTTTTACAACAGTTACAAATATAGTTGGAACCTCTTTTCATATTGCGTCTCGTTTCATCCATCCATCCATTCACTTATTTAGCAAATATTTCAAATTATTAAAATTTTTATATAAAAGTTAATGAATGTCTGTATAACTGACTAAATATTATACGTTATAATATTGAATTAAATGAAACAATTTTTTTTTTTGAAATTTTTTTCCCTTATAAACATTTATCACGAAATGATAAATGAGTTGCCTGATTTAACTGGTGTAGGGTAATAAATAAATGGTCGGCTTTGATCGTTTGTAATATTTTTGTTTTAATTAATGAAAATTCTAAATATTACAAAAATTTATTAATATGTGACCTAAATCAAGAACAAGACGAAGAAGAAGAAGTATTCGGTATATTTTTTTTTTTGTTCTCATCCTTTTCTATAAACTTAATCTCAGACTTTGAATCAATGTTTCCCTTCGGTTTTCCAGTTTTGATCGAATAAATCTTTGAGCCATTTAGTTCTTATCCCAAGAGGTTACAAAGTCAGGTAAACGTATTTCTTTACACTTTGTCAGGATTTTTTATTATTTTTTTTTTTTTTCCTTGCAATTGATTTTCTGCATACTGCATACATACCAACATACTTAGACATTTCTTTTATTCCTTGATATTTATCTACATACTCATTGCACACACACACATATACATATATATACATAGTTTTATATATATATATAAATATCCTTATGCATATAGATTTGCTGAGTTGAAGATGTTGTTGTTCTTTTTTAATCAAAAGATGTTTTTTGATTCCTTGTATTTTATTTTGTTTCCACAGGGATTACGATTGAGAGTTGTTTGGTTTGTGTGTTTTTCATGTCTGTCTTTGGGAAAATATTCTATACGAGTTTTGTATATTGTGTAGATTTAAAGCAATAAAGTTGTATGTAGTTGAGGCCATATCTTGAACACCCATCCACGAAAAGTTTCAAGTTAAAGATAAATCTTAATTTTCAAAAATTGTTCCTTCTTAAGAAATTTTTGTTTCACGTCTTAACAATTTATACATTTTATGAGTTTCGTTTTTCCGTGATTTTATTGTTCTAGAGGTATGCCGTTTAATATGCTTCCATATGGCCAAATGGAGATGCTCTAAACCAAAACAAAACAAAAATCGTCGCATATATGTGTTTATAAGCGTGTGGACTAACTGAATATGATAATATTTGTACAATTGATATCACAGCTACTATAGCAGTACATTCTTTCAAAGCCATATCACTGGGAAACTTATAACACAAACGTAAGTCAAGATTAAAGTGTTTTGTTTTTTGTTTTTGTCTTTTTTTTGAACAACTTGAGAATTTGAAATTTGTGCTAAATAATATTGAACAACATAAAAAGAACTAAATTTAGTTTAGGTTATAACTTAAATACCCTTCACATGTAGTGGATAAAATGTTAGAGATGAAGGTGTACTAAATTTCGTGAGCCTCCATATCAATATTATTGATCAGTATGAAAATCTGAAACGATCTAGATGTGTCCATCCATGTGTTTGTTTGTTCTTGGGACAACATTCAGGTGAAATTGAAAACTGTACACAAATCGCTAAATAAATTGAATCAAAATCGGTTGATGCCGAACCCACAATAATCTATTTATCGGCCATAAAAATTCATCTACGACTTAGTGTGGTAATGTGTGACATGTAGACATATTTATAATTATAGTATCCATAGATGTACCAAAAAATGGACGTGGTCAGATATTAGTAAAAAAGGAGAATTCAACTTGTTAGTTCATTCAAAAACTATAGAGGTCGTATATACTATATATGCCTGTAAGTGGAGGCCGAGGATATTTAAAATTTGCTTTAAATCAAATTCAATGTTTTTACTTGTTTCTTGTAAATTGTAGGGATGTCTGTTATACAACCGTCCCTCCATTTTTGACACATCGACATATATCATAAATAAATGTAACAAAAATATATTTTCATAGATCGATTTTTGTATAGATTTTTTCCTATTGTAAGCATGACATATAAAATTTGCACAATTTTTCTTCTAAACATAAAATTTTAATTAAAAATTAACCACGCCCACTATTTAAGAAACACATGTCACAGTCACAAACAAAAATTTACAAAATTTTAATTCTTCCACGTGGCGTTGTTTCTAAAAGTGGTCAGTATTATGTCATGAACACGCCTACAATTCACAAAAATTGAACTGCATGCAATATTTGCCGGTATTACTAAAAGTGGGCAGTATTATATGTCTTGGACACGCTTTACATTTTGCACTGCGTTCTTTGACGTTAAGTGTGAATTAAACTTTAAAAGAAAGGTTTCTATATTATATATATGTCACGCCTTTAGCCAGTATTTCGTATTTTAGTTTAAGCCAACACCCTTGTACTGGTTTTCATTATATCTCATAATAAATTGTTCTTCACAAACAATAAGTTTATTTTTATTAAATATTTCAAAATTTGAATGTTTTCTGTATTATTGTATAGTTATGTACAATGTTGTACAAAGAAGCTTATTACATTTTTGTGAAATGTTTTTGTAATTGTTTTTTGATTAGTCCAGAAATCAAGAAAAAACTCATATTCTATTCAAATCATTCGGATATTGAGTTGGTGACATTTTATCGTTTCTCAACCATAAATATTAAAAACAAAAAAGAAAAAAAAAAAAGAAGAAAGATTCTAAAGTCGTTTTCTTTGTACGTTTGGTTGTCTTTTTGTTTTGCAGTGCATTGAAATTCGCTCAAGTGTTTAATAAGCTGCAAAAAGTATAAAAAAAAAAAAAAATCCCATTTTATTCTCTAACTGGTCACTATTTGAATTCAATGCTGACAAAAAAATTTCTAATAACATTGCTGCAGTTTATTGAAAAAAAAAAAGCAGCAAAAGAATCTGAAAAGGTTTCATTTAAGGACAAATGAAAGCAAGCTTTCACGGTTGGCGGGGAGAAACGGAAAATGTAAAAATTTTATTAAGTTTGAGGGTAAATAATTCCAAAGCTATGAAATAAACGGGAATGCAAAAATAGCTTTAAATAAAAAAGTGGACATATCTACATTTACAACAAGTAGAACAAGTAAAAAAGGTACACGTGGCTTCGGCCAAATCTTATACACCCTTCACCTGCATATGCCAGCTGTAGGCGTGGCATATATTTACCGTTTTTTTTTTACGTATTAACTAAACAGTACAATTTTGCGTCAAAATAGGTTCTTTGTTAAATGTGGGTGTGTCTGTCTATTCAGCGGGGGTTGTGGTTGTATAAAGAGTAGGTAAAATCCACCCCTCACCAAGGGGAGAAGCTGTATACTTGTAATATGGTTTCTATATTTGGTACCTACGGGGGCGCTGGGAACGCTTAAAAATTCCCCTGTGTCCTGGGCTCTTGCTCGAGGCGCCGTGTGATAAACCGATTGGTAGGTACGTAAAACTCTATTACTCTGTCTGTCTATTCAGCCACGTTCATTTTTCGTAAATCGATTGACATATTTTGTAGGCGTGGCACTGGATTGATTTTGTTCTACTTAGAAATGTATAGATACTGCGCAGAAATATTTGTACAACATTTCAGATCGATAGTTCAAAATTTAAGGCACAGACGTACAGACATATACAGATTTTTGATGCTGATCGTATTTCTTCTAGATTATGCATACGTTATAGCAAACTTAATACACACCCTCATCACTAGGCTGGAGGGTATAAAAATGAAAGAAAATTTACATAAAATATACCAAATAATATTAAATTTTTCTATGAATTTTTGATTCGATTTCAGAAACAATTACATTAACTTCAAAAAAAAAAAAAAAAAAACAGTAGTAAAGTAAGTCATGTGTTACCATTTCTACCCTAAAGCGCCAATAGAATGGCAACTTGAAGCATGATAACAAAAGTATTGTAATTTTATTATTAAAGAGAGCTGTTTTGCACCGTGACCAATAGGTCGATTGTGCTAGCTAGTAGTTTAAAACTTTTACTGTAAAAGTAACTCTAAATGTATTCTGAAGTAACTACGAATATACTGCAAAAGTAGTTCATAGGTCACAAGTATAAATCAATAATTCTCTGAAAAAAATTCCGAATTTATTCCGATATTACTCCGAATTTATAGCCTAATAGCCTACACGTGCAGCCATATTTTATTAATTATATTAATAGAAATAACTTTAAATTTTACTCTGACGATTTATAACATCCTCTGAATGGCTTTCCTGAGCATTACGGTATGCTTTTACATATAACGCAATGGGCCTACACATTGGCCTAAATGAAGGGCCTTTTGCCATATCAACCTAACCTAACCTAACTTCGAATATGCTCCAAAATTAGTTCATAAGTTTATGTTATAGAACATTTTACTATGAAATAATTTCAAAAAGTACTTTGAATGCAGCCTTATTAACTGGAATATATTAATTGAAATAAAATAACTCCGAATTTATTTGAAGCAGCTCATATACCCAAATTAGCACAAAAGTTTAATGAAAAAATTACTCTAAAATATTGAAATTTCGAATCGATTCGAAATTACTCCGAATATTTTCCAAGTTTATTAATATTGTACAAATAACTCCGAACGATATATAGAGGTAATTGACAAACAGAAATTAAATATTAAGATATTAAAGATGAGCGAGTGAGTATATTCGTTCTGGATGACCCAGTTGGTACCGTATTTGTTTTTGTCATATTTCATTTCCAATCTCATTATTATAAATCATTGTCTTCCATAACAGTTAATTAACATTACAATGTATTTTTTCTTTGTTTTGTTCACCAGCTTTCATTTAACCGGTTAATGGTCTCACAGTGGATTTGAGTTCTTCCACCAAGGCATCTGTTATGCTAAGAATTTTTAATTAAGCGTAATTTATGCTTTTTTTTTTATGTATAATTTGAAAACAGAGAATATTGTACAGCAGCCAACGAAAATGGCACCCAACCCAAGACAGAACAGGAGAACAGGTTGAAGAGAATGGAAAAAATACCAAAAAAAAAAATAAAAAATAAAAAAATTTATAGCAGGTAAACAAAATCAAATCATTGAAATGTTCGTCAGTTACGTTAGAGAATAAATAAACAGTACAACGTTAGCATACAAAGTGGAAGACAACACAACTTAGTAGTAGGTGAACAATGTTAAGGTAAACTTTGACCCAGCACACGAGTCTGCTGCCACTTAACCGAAAACTTATGCAAATGTGAAAAATTGTACGTGTTTTCATATAAAACTCGTATTTCCGGAAAAGATCATATAATGTGAAAAAAGTGTATGAAGAAGAAGAAGAAGACCTTTGTGGCAAATTTCCGCATTAAACATATGGGGACGTTGTCAGGGTTATATCGCCATGGCCACCATTATGATCAAAATTTCGTTTATTAAACCCTCTATATGAGATGGGTCGATAAGTATTTCCGTTTACGACACCCAGAAGGAGTCGTCAGAGACCTGAGTCGATTTCGAAACTTTCACTCACTTTCACGTAGTCGCAAATTTTGAGATATTTAGCTGAAATTTTGTACAGGCCGTATTTAAATTAGGAAAAATGGCTTGAGAACCATGCCCACAATCAATAAAAATCTTTTTATTGAGCTAAAAAGTTTATTTAATCCATCGATGTGGCCCATCGTGATCTTGTTTTGCTATGTATCTACTACAAAAAATTGTGCCATGAAGTATAAGTTTGGTGTCCTTATTTATAATTATCCAAGCGATACGTCCAAAAATGGGCATGGTCACACAAATAACAGACACGCCCAACAATTTACAAAAAACCCGTTCTCAGCGTAAAACTCTACTTGCAAGTTGATACGTAATAAATGCATTATTAGAGAGCGTAATAATATACCTGCCACGCCCACATTTTGTATATACATGTAGAGAGTATTTAAGTTTGAGCCTCAGGCAAATTTAAAATTCACTGGACACTCGTTACTTAGCTTTGCAGTGTATGACGACTATCCTCTATTGGAAACGGACAGTTTAACATTGTGAGAATATTTTGTAACTTTGTGAAAATGAAATGCAAATACCTTTGACTCAAAGCTTTCCAATAAAGCCAAACCGAACAGAATTATTTTCTTTTTTTTTGTAAATCCAGTAAGATTTTAAAACCTTTTAAAGCATCAAATTATTGATTTCGTTACGTGTGTCTTTCTTTCCGGTTATTATACTATGTACTATGACACCGCAATAGGAGTTCCCAGCATAGTCAAATATTGCACAAAGCGAGTAAAGGGATAATTATCATCAAAAGTAATACGAAAGACAAAACAAAAGAAAATGTGTGTGAAGTGAAAACCAAAGTAAACAAATTTGTTTAACACAGCAGTCGTATCTTTACTAAGAGTGTTATGACTCTAAGTGCTAACAAACTTTGGCAGAGTTTATTTACTTAACTTTTGTTTTGTCGTTTTGTTTTTGTTTTTATTTTTATTTTTGTTTTTTTTCCTGGTTTTGTCACAGTATTGTCTTTATTATTATTTTTATGGTTATTGTTGTTGATCATGAGCGCGTTATATTGTAAATAATTAAATTACGAGTTAGTGCTTTAGTAAAATTTTAACAAAATGTGACTGACAGCAACATTAAATTGTTATTGTCCTTGTGCACAAACACACAAATGAAACACATTTTGTTGTAAAATAACTCAAAAATATATATGTACATCATCTTCAAGATGCAATTTATTGAGGCATATTATGAGACTCATTCCATTTGCATAATTATGTGTATCAAATTTTTCACATAAATCAATTTTTGTTTTTAGATAGGATTCTAGATTTTTCTACATTGTGGGCGTGGCGTTACAAAATTTTGATAAATTCATATAACAACCTTTATATAAAAGTGAATTTTTTTAACTTATAGATTGATGGTGGGTGTGGCACTTGACCGATACCGCCTCATAGGAACTCAATACTTACAGAAATTGAATAAAATTTCAGCTTAAATTGGATAATCATGAGAGTAACAAACTGACAGGCACAATTAAATAAACTCAAATTTTAAAGCTGATTCTTAATTAGTACACTTACACTTTACAGAGTAATGCTAAGTAATGATAAACTCTGATTATACCAGCATTATTATGTAGAGGGTATAAAATAATCAACTTTAAACACTTAGCTGGCTATTACAATTGAAAGATGACCATATTTTTGTTAAATCGGGTAGGATCGAATACCTTAAAGGGTTTTTTAAATCGAAATTTTGATGCTGTTTTATAGTAAGTGACTAGACAACTACAAACGATGCCAGTTTTAGGTGATGAGGCTTCTGTGATGACTTAAGTTTACCATTAAAAATGTCTCAATAATTGACTGTGCTAAATTTGGATCTGATCGGATCATTTTTAGAACCCATTTCCATATAATGATATTTCATCAAGTGACTTGTAAGAAGAAAGCTTGCGTTTACGGCCACCACTAAACTATTCTTAGCATAATATGTGCAACTAAGCGATGTAGAATATTAAATGGTCGACCTTGTGCACATGTTTCTTAAATATTTTACAAATTGCCAAAAGTGAGTAGTAGGCTGGCTGATCCACTTGAGATTATTTTACTACAACACCCATTAACTGTTGTCGTATTATTAATGAGCAATAATACAGTATTAAGTACTGACGTTTACTTTTGCGATTATTACGATACTTTCTCATACATAAGTAGAGTAAGTGTGAGTTGGTCGTATGGATATAATAATGAGCAATTTATACTGTTGTCTTGTCAATAAAGCAGCATGCTTGTCTCTCCATTTCATATCCTTAACTGGCAGTTGTTTGGTCAGAGATTTGTTTCATTTGTTATCCATCCTGCCTGTACACCATTCTTATGTATGGGCGTCTTATATATTTGGTGGGGCATCACAATATAACATATTTTACAAACAAATTGACTTTTTATAATGACAAATATTATGCTTTAGCCGACAAAAAAAAAAAAAAAAAATGGTACGTTCAGCATCTTGCCAACATTTATATACATACAATATTTCTGTTGTAATTTATATGAATTTAACTCATAATTTACCGACTACTAACAACACACACACATACGCGCTATTTTATACATCTACCCATACAGTTATATATTCATTTAAATATACACATAAATTGCAACTGTTACCTACCATATGGGCACAACAGGGTGTGTGTGTGTGTGTGTGTGTGTGTGTGAATGGGGTGCGATGGTGAGCAACGAGAAAATCGCATTAAATAAAAGCTGAATGCCATTTTTCATAAGGTTCCGCACACAGACACACACACACACACACAAAAACTAGCACAGGCAAGTATACATATACACTTAAATTCAAACTATGTTGTATTGTGGTAGCAATTATGTTGACTTTTATGAGTCGTGCTGGATCAAGTGCTCGTTTGTCACTGTCATACAATACATATATATATATATATAAATATATAACGGGCCACACACACACACACTCATACACATACATCCGCATATAAGCGTTAATGATACAAATGTACGAGTCTGTGTTATGCTGCATGCTGCAGAGAGACCAACTAACCGTGCCACATATCACGTACAACTAGTCATAGAAATTTTACAAAAATACGTACACATACCCTTTGCTTGTGCATGAATGTACATACGTTTATATGCGTTAACACATAAATTGTTTTATTTATATAGTTAAACAGTTGCTTTCCAAAGTACCGGCGGTTGTTGTAATGAAATAAATGCCATTATCAATATATAAACATACACACATATACATGCACATATACATACAGTCTGGCATTTGTATGCAGAGTTAGCAGACTGATTTGTACACACATCATAATTTTATAAGTTGTACACATTACTTATCAGTACAATAAATTTTATACTTGTACACCCTCGGGTATATTGTTTCACATAATAAACGCTGGCAGATATATATCACAATTTCTCATAAGTTTACTTATTATTATTATTAACTAAACTTTATTTTAAACGTATAATTGATGCAATAAAATAAAATCCTATTTATACCTTGAACAGCTTAAGAATATATTCGTATCGGCTTTCTTCTCAGGGGTAGAGTTGAAATCATCACAGAAACTGTCACAGTGGTCTGATTACGTTCAAACTTGCACCATTGAAATTGTTTGGTCCATAGCTATCAAATGGAACTAAAATTTGTATATAAAAAAAAATTTCAAGACATTTAAAATTTTTTTGGAAAAAAAAAAATGAAAATGTAACGTCAGCCCCGCGGATAGATAGTAGACACTGACCTGTAGCTTATGCACTATTTTCACACGGACAGACAGACGGACATGGTTATATCAATACAGATTTTGATTCTGAATGGTTAGGTGTAATTGAAAATGGGTGTGGCACCTCCCGTTTAGGAGTTACAAACTTAATAACTCGGCTTTATTAAGCCTTATAGAAAATGTATTACATATGCCAAGTTTGTAGTGGAAAATATGAAATTTTATGTCATATAAGGATCTTTTCATAGTCCTTCAAGTTTTGTTATCCACAACAATAACAAGTTTTGATTTGTTGTAAAATTGAGAAAAATGAACGTTAAAGAAAAATCGTTTACATTTTTCGACAGCTGGCATTCTTAAAATTTGTGCGAAAATAAAATTTTCCGTAAGTCCCACGTTTCTCTAATTCTCTTCCAAAAGATGACTTTTATGGTCGTTGGAGTAAAATCATTACACAAGCTATCACAGTAAGCTTAATATTAATGTTTAATGACATGCTACAGCATTAGTGATATATTCATATGCTATGACGAGCAAACACATTCAATTTTAAAACAAATAAAGAAACTGTCCAAACCGACATCCGGCTAGAAAAAAAAAAAAAACACTTTTCTAACGAATGCAGTGTGTTTTGAATAGTTTTCAATAATTAATTAACCTTTGTTCTGCACTGCAGAAATTGACATATTGGCAAGCGCTACCAACATTCCCAATGGCGAGTTACTGCAGTTATACAATGCAGCAAATTATCCTTTCAGTCATCTGAATAAAATATTTAATAACATTTTTGAATGGAAATGATTACGAGAAAATCGAATTGTAAAATAAAAAATGCTTAGAAGCTTTTAAGGTCTAGCGTTAGAGATGCTGAAGAGCACTGCTTTTTTACCCTATCTCACCACGTAGTACGAGGTGGTTTGTAAATCCTATATGGCTTACTCCAGGCTAAGGGTCTTCTAGTGGACACATCCGAGCCAAAATATTCACTATTGGATGTTCCTGTGCCAGTGAGACTACACTGACTGTTGAAGTACCTAAAATATTGCATCAGTAAGTGTTTCAGTTCAAAAAGTGTCAACTCGGTCGATTCGATGGCGTTCGCCAGGAATCTTTCAATCTAGACTTACACCATTGAATTTCTTTTTATGGGGTTATCTTAAGTCGTTGGGTTATACTAACAAGCCAAAAACGTTAGAGGGGCTCAAGTACAATATCAAGAGAAAGATTGATGGAATATTGGCTTCAAAGAATCGATCGCTGCAAATGTGCTCACGTTGATCATATGAACAAGATAAAATTGCATAATTAAATGTAACATGAGTTCTCCACCTGGAGTACATTTCAGCTTCATATCTCAATGATGCTGTGTTTTATTTAAATACAATATTGTCATGTCCTTATTGAAACAAGGTAAGTTGGGTGCGTTAAACTTTTGCAACCAATACGAAGAAAATGTGTAGGCGTCTCAAAAATCCATTCAGTACAAAATGCAAAACAAAACAAAAGCCCGCATGCAGAACAGTTCAAGAAGACTTTGGAAAACATAAACCAAACCATATTTCCAGACAGCAAACAACTTTTTGTATTTTTTTAAAATTTTTTTTTTTTCGTTTTCGTGTTAAACAATGAAAAGCAAACAATAAACAACGAAATAAAGAAAGAACCCCTCCCCCCCCCCCCAAAAAAAAAAAAAAAAAGCAAAAAAATAACGAAAACAAACTGAATTTGGGAACAAACTTTGATTCCAAAACTTTATAATTCTTATAACTAGGACGCCAACATACCATATTTCTGCAAATGCTGAAGCATGCATCCCTATAAAATAGACAATGCCATCTACATAGAACTGGAGACAGAGAGAAAGAGAGAGAGAGAAAAAAGGAAAAAAGAATTGAAACTTTTGAACTTAATTAATGGCAAAGTTTATGCGACCCATTGGAAGGCTCCTGCATCTCTTGACTTTGTTTTATAACTACACACTCTACATACAATATATCACAGTAATTTCGCTCTTTTGTGCAATGCCAAGTTAAAACATACTTGCACACACACACACACACACTCGTGAACGTACATGTACTGGTAGCATGAAGATGGTCGATGGAAATGGACCAAAAGAAAAGAACAAACGAGCGAACGAACAAACGGTTTTTATGCGTGAATGTGTGTTTGGTGTTTTTGTGTATGCGTATGTGCGTGTGTATGAGAGCGATCAACAAACACACAACGACAAGCAAGCAAATAAACAGTTTTCAGTTTCAGGGTTTTGCTTTTTGTTGTGTTTGGTTGTGCTGCACAACTTTTGCTCACATGTAAATAAATATAAATTTACAAAATTTGAATTTGCACTTATGCCCATTGTGCAAGTGACTGTCAAAATAGCTTTTGCTGAGTTACGCTTCCGTTTCCATGCTTTCACTTTTTCTTTTTTTTTTGTTTGTTTGTTGTTTGTTTTGTTTTTTTTTCGGTCTTTTCTTTTCCACATACATGCAATATAAACATGACTGCAACAACAACAACAACAACAACAACAACAACTAACTTTATAAAAGGAAAATTTTAATTCAACATTTCTGCTCAACTCAACATTATTTGTTGATTCAAATTTTGTCCACATATTTAAATAGGAATCTAAATTTTTTTGAAAATTTGTATAAAAATAAACCTTAAAAGAAAATGAAGTCAGCATTTTTTTATATAAAATATGAAAATTGAATATTTTTTTTATTATAACGTCCACATAACATATTAAGAAAACTAGAAATGTCCTTACGTCTGTCTATTGTTGTCGTTAATTTTTCGATATTGGACTGAAATGCTGTACACAGACTTTTAGTTTTCTAAACAGCAGATTGTTATCTATCACCTACAACAATTAAGCTATAATTTTAGTACAGAATCCAACAATCAATCATCTCTGCCATGCCTACAGTTGGTATATAAGTGACTTATGGCTTTAGGGCAAACTGAGCTCCTTTTAAATAACAAAAATATTTCCATTTTCATTTGTTTGTGTGTTACATGCATTAAAGGACATCTCATTATTAGTTATTGATGGGCATTCAGATTAATCGAATATGAGAAATTTTCTTTTACAATTCAATTAAAAGTTAAGTAATTACTTCTATTTGTAGTATATTTAGTTATTCTGTCAATTAAAACGTTCAAATTGGATGCATGTGTACGTGTATGTGTTTATGCATGTGTTAGCTATCAGCAATGTGTTTAAATTAAATATATTACATTGCTATAGAGAGAGAGAGACTATGACAGGTCCTAACAGCAAGCAGATGCTTCATTGAGTTTTAGATTTTCAAAGCATTTAAGCGTAAAATTAAGTGTTTGTTTAACTAACGTGTAATTAGTGTAGAGAAGGGAGTAAAATAATTGAGGTTTCTTTTTATATTATACATATGTATGTATATATAAAGAAACTCAAATAGTACTTGGTAACCCGCAAAATAAGAAGAAGTTTTCTATAAAATTCATTTTGTTTACATGTCTTCTTACATTTATGTGTTCATTTCCTTTGATTGATAGCTCATAAACGTCTAAATGGATGGGTAATATATAATAATATAGCCTAAGGCACGAACAGAACTTTTCATTGTTTCAAGTCTGTCTCATTTTTTCGATTTGTATTAATATTATTTAAAATTCTATTCCATTTGAATCTTCTCGAACTCAATCGGAGTTCTTTCGATTTCCATTTGAATCTTGTCGAATTTAATTTAAATTCCTTAAAATTCTATTTGAATCCTTCCAAATTTCCCTATAATCCCTCCCAATTCCATTTAAATTCTTCCCAATTCCATTTAAATCCTCCAATTCCTTTTGAATTCTTTCCTATTTATCTAAAATTTGTTACAATTCCACTTGAATTCTTTCTAACTCCATTAAAATCCTTCCCAATTCCATTTAAATCGTCCAATTCTATTTGAATTCTCTCCTATTTGACAAAAGTTTCTTGCAATTCCATTTGAATTCTTTCAAATTCCATTTTAATTTCGTAGAACTTTGTTAGAATCCTTTGGAATTCCATTCCATTTGTGTTTTTTAAAGCCCTGCACTTACAAATTTCAATTCCTTTCGAGTTAGTTTTAAATTATTTTTGATAAATTATCAAATCTGATTGAAAATTGTGTAAATTCTTGGTGACTCGTAAAGTTTCCAATAAATTTGGGTCGTTTGTACTGAAGCGCTGTTTGACTCTGCAGATGTATAATACTCGTAATTTCTCCAGGTAAACGTTATAGGGGTTCATATGTGCGTATAAGGTAAAGTTTCATAATGAATGCTACAACTGCAGACGGACTTTATACTTTTTGTGTTCAATTGATCTTAAGTTCTTCAGCAATTTAATATGGGCCATGGTTTTAGAGACTAGACAGTGTAGACCATTTACTGTCTGACTGATCATTTTTACAATTAGTAATTTGTTGTTGCCTGGACTATTTGGAATCCTAGCTTTTTATTTGTTGACACATTTATGATTGAGGAAATTGGAAAGTATTGCTTCAATACTGACAATAAATAAAGATGTTTTCATTGCTAAACATCCACTTAACCAGGCATTGCTCTTATAGTAGACTAACTTTGAATTGGATTTATCCCAATCTCCCATATAACTGTGAAGAGTGTGTGCAATTAAGTTGCAATTTTTGGCTGGTCTAACTTTTTCCCTAATACAGAACTAATGTGTGGTTTTTATATTATTTTCACTTCATAAAGGATTGCAAAAAACACTTTTCTTTCAAGTGATTTTCTTTCGGATAAGTTTCCATATATATAACTATACACAGGGGTGTGTACGTATAACATTTTGATAGAGATGTTTACAGTGATGTTTTTATTACCCTCATAGTTGTACCACATGTGGCAGCAGTAGTTGGTTAAAAAGAATGTGGCATACAAAAACAAAATGTACGCATGCCGTTCCTTTAGTTTCGTTTAGTTTATGAAAAGTATAAAAATGAGTTTTAAAGAAAAACTCTTCTTTTTTTTTTTAGTCCAGTAGTAATATTTCGAAAGCATGCCCTTTGATCGATTTTATTTGCCATGTTTGAACTTGAACAGAAGTATGTAGTTCATAAATGTAAATATAATGGTTTCCGTGATTCAGGGGAGGGAGCAGAAATATGAAACAGAGCTTGCTAAACGATGCAGCATTGATCAAAGTTATGTATTCCTGGTTAAGGGTACATTTTAAAGGCTCCAACGTTTTGATAAAGTGAATATAACTGCAGCTTTCGAGTGATGGGCATATAATTTATTGTACATCTGATATTTTTTGTAAGTAAAAAGTTTTATGTTGAACAAAAAGGACCAATAAATTATAGTAAAACTTCATATTCTCAAATTTTCTGGAGAATTTTTAATACTCTGCAAATATATGGCAATCTTGACAATCTTCCTTTTTGGTTCAACAGCTGGGATTGTTGAGTAGAGTTTGGCGAAATAATGATAATGTCTCCGTTTATGCATATTGTTCTTTTTTTTCCCCTCTTAGAACTTCTGCTTCATTCTCTTTCTGGCCTTCTTTTGTGTGGTAGATTACTTTCTAAGATAGTTTCGTTTAATTTTTATTTGAGTAGAGATCATTTTAAGGGGATTGTATTTATTTATTTATTCAATTATTGTCTTCTCTTGAGCAAGACTTGTTAAATTTATTAGAAAGCATTTAGGAGCAGTTTCATATGGTAGATAACAAAAGACAAATTCTTTTCATAGTGAGGACATGTGTTAAACTGTTATAGAACTCAAAGCAAAGCAATTAACTAAAGAGTCTATCTATGTAAAAGGCACCGCAATGCTTTACAAATTTTCCATATGTAATCAATTTAATCAATTTCTTGTCATTTTTTTATATTCTCTAAATGATTTTCCTCATTACTAACCATGGAAACCAACTTATTTAGGTTTTAGGTCTGTTAAAAAACAAAAAGATCAGAAATTTTATTCTTTTTAACATTTATTTCTGTCTGCCTTTTAGGCGTTATCTAACCAAATCCCGCTGGAACAATTTCATTCGACATAACCTAGCCAAAGCACACGTGGTTGATACAGAATTTTGTTTTATAGATATTTGTAACTACTAAACGGCAATTACCGTCTCTCACCTTTAATTACTGATCGTAAAACAATGAAGATCTGCTTATAAATCGATTCAACCATATCCATACGTTTGTTCAAGAACTTCTTGTAATTAAACTATAAATTTTTATGGTTGTCTTATGGCGTACTATTAATAATAGACCCAATCACTCTTTATAAGATAACAAGTAAAGAAATCTTAAATATTTATGCAAAAAGTGGGCGTGACATATGATTATATCTTCTAATATAGTGTATAAATTACGTATAACTTTGAAAGTTGAATTTCATCCTTTTTTAAGGTGTTTTGTAAACTGAGAGCGTGTTTGTTATTCGACCATGCCCATCGTTGAATTGGGGCAATTAGAAATATGTAGCAAATTTCAACTTTATAGCAAAATTTCTATGACAGGTAAGGGAATATTTTTTTTTTTTTATTTTATTTATTTTAGGCTCTCTTGACTGATTTTGCTCAATTTAAATAGCGCTCTGTTTGCAGAAACTGGAAATGTTGGACAACTTCTCTCAGCTTAATAATTTTATTATTTACGATTTGTACGAGAATGTAAAACAACAGACAGACATACGGACAAACTTGCATGAGAGATTAGGAAAAAGTTGATGTATAATTAAAGAGAGAGATAAATAAGTAAATATACACACACACACACGTGCACACACAAATATTTATATTAGAAAAACACTAAAGTAATGAATGATTTTCTACCCACACTTATAAAATGTAAAGTGAAACATTCGTGCATTTCTATATAATGAGATGTGTGTAATGTTCATCAAGATAAAGCCATATAATCTTTTCATGTAACATATGAAAGCATGAAATAAAATAAAAAAAAAAAAAAAAAGGAATACAAAACAAGAGAAAACTTCACACTTAATCTTTTTGCCATAAAAATATTGTAACATATGTATATAGCATATATGATATATGTTAAATATATTTATATAGCCTTAGCAAAACGTACATGAACCTTTTTACAAAATATTTATGCTATGTTTATGTTATGTACGTGTATGTTTGTGTAGAGAGCGTATTGTTCGTTTAGGCATTGTTGCAGCATGTAATTTTAATTACTTATTTCACACACAATACATATTACAATACATACGAGTATGTGCTTAACATTCAAGTTTAGTGTATACACGTATAACACGTTCAGCACCATGTGCGAAATGTAGATTAAGCACAGCGTGATGACTAACTAAAAACATGAAATATTTCTCTAAACATGAGTGTGAATTAGAATCTTTTTTTTTTTTTTTTTAATTCTATTTTAGATACATGTACATATACAATATATGTATATGGGTTGGGATGAACTGGTGTGAAACAATGCTTAATATGTTATGTTTAGATTTTCGTAACGTTCAAGCTTAGTAAAGCTTCGGAAACTTCATCCCCCTCTACGGTCTATGTTGGCAAACCTTTCATTCTTATATATAATTGGATTAGTTAAGTAAAAAAAGATCAAATCATAAACATCCTCAGTATATATATTTAAAATATGGGCATGGCTGGCTCCATATTTACTTAATATAGTACATAGAAAAGGTTCTTCTTTCAAATTGTGGGCGTATACCATCTATTTTCGGTATATTAATAGGTAGGCTCAATTAAACGTTATGTATTGAAATTCTACTTTTTAGCTCAATTTTTGTGGCTTACACAAGAATTTATATCAATTGTGGGCGTGGCTTTCAATTTATATAGCAACTTAAAAAACTATTATAGAAATAAGGGTTTAAAAGTTCACTTCAATATTTCAAAATTTATGATATTGAATATTTCAGGCGGATAGGTTTAGATTTTGATGCTGACTGAGAAGATATAGGGCGTGTTTTTTTGTGTATGTTGCAAATGGAACAATCAATTTAGTATACTGCTTATTTTATATGTAGGAAATATTTATTATAAAACACATTTAAATTTGTACCAAATTATAAAGAAAAAAGAAAAAAAAATTATTTTAATTAATTAAAATGTCCTCCTTTCATGTTTGTTCAAATATTGAACTCAACTTACAGTTAAGTTTGAAAGTAAGATTAAATTTTCTTTGTTTGCTGCTGCTACTGCTGCTGCTGCTGTTGTTTTGTATTTGGTCATAACTTTATGCAAAAACTTTTATTCATCTATTGTGAGTAGAGGTATACTGTACAAAAATATAATATTTCGAAATGCTTGGTGGGTTTAAACGAATATTTATGAAGATATATTCTAAAAATGTCATCATTATAAATATATTTCTTACTTGACCTTCTTTTCGGTACGTATCTGATTCAACGATAAGCTGTATGCATACTTTTAGACGCTCCCTATTGCTACATGGTATAAATTAAGTTTGTCGTTCTGTTGGCTTACAAATATAATATAGTTTTGCATTAATGTACAAAAATTTACTCAGCGTTGTTGAATTTGATCTTTAAGGTTGTTGTATGAATAATTTTACCAACCACTTCTGCGAAATGAATGAAATTTATGATGGGTGTAGCTTTAGTCAAATAAAGTTTTTTTTTTTTTTTTTTTTTTTTTTTTTTTTTTTAACTCCCCCACTCTGTAGTTGAAATATACTTAAGTTTGTTCAAACCGTTGTAACACCTAGAAAAGTAATAAATATTTGTGATCAGTTTTAAAAGATTTATTCGTCTGTTATTATAAAAATGATTAAAAATAAGATATTAAGGTGAAATTTCGATGAATGATTTTAAAGAAATAAAATTAGTTAAAAGCCACGCCTACAAAGATATGATCCATTCAATAATACAAAATACAGCTGCACAGTTACTATTTAGTATGATTAATAATTTGTGCTGGTTTTATAAATGTAACAAAAAAAGTGGGCGGCATCGGAAAACAGACACTCCCATCATTTCAAATAAAACTTTGTTTAACAAAGATTTCTACTTTATGCCACAAAATAATAATAATTTTAGCAATTTTATAAATGCCACGCCCACATTTTTTACAGACAACAAATTGGTATAGAACTTAACTTTTAACAACAACAACAACAACATTAAATAATAATAATAATAATAATAATTTTAACAATTTTATAAAAGCCACGCCTACATTTTTTATGGTAAAAAAAAAATGGAACTGCCACGCCCATATTTTCTAAAGTCAAAAATATGGATCCGCAAACTTGAATTTTTGTAAAAAAAATTTTGAAATGTATATTGTTTAAATGATCAGTGTAATAAAAAGAGGCAGCCTTGAAAGACAGACACACGCCCATAATTTAAAAAAAAAAAAAAAAATCCCCTAAAAAAGAATTCAATCTTTGAGTTAAAATGAAACATCATTTATCAGTTATAGCGGAAAATTTATAAGCCACGCCCATTTGTTATTTATAATTATGTAGAGTGTCCCCTATTTGATCCAAGTCCAACATAAACTTGTTTCACTTGTTACTTGGTTATGTTTTAAATATATGCATATACATACAAATGATATAATAAATTTATGTATGCGAATGTGTGCGTAGGTAGAGTAATATTCTACATATAAGTACTTTATATATATTTACCTTCATATGTATACATTTATATCAGAAGTAAGGGCATTATACATATCTAGTGTGTAACCCTAGAGACACACTTTTTCTGTGGTTTTACATTCGAGTACATTCCTTGATTTGTACTCTATTGGCTGTACAGTATTCATATAATTTATATATATATATATATGTGTGTGTATATATATATATGAATGTATTTTAATCCTTGTTGTTTCGTTATATTTTGTACAGTGCGGTATTGTATGTATGACAAACTGTACCATGTATTTTCTTGTAGATTAAAAATTGTGGAAATTGTAAAAGCCAGCAATAAATTGTCTTTTTCTGCGTTCACTGGAACGCTATATATGTACATTTATGCATACATACATACATACATAACTTGTACTTAAATAAACCTTTCATGGAATGCATGCAGGTTACATTGTGTGTGTGTGTGTGTGTGTGTGATTTGTAGTTTGTACACTTTTTGAAAGATTTGCTCTTTTATCAATATCTGGCATTTATTGCATATGTAAACAATACGGCTGGTATTCTTATTGTTATTATTATTGTTAAACAATATAAATGTACTTTCATTTCATTTTCATTTTTGTTGTTGTTGTTGTTGCCGTTGTTGTTGTTTATAATGAATTTAACAGATATTGGATTTGAAAAAAAAAAAAAAAACGAAAATGATACCAACAAGATTAATTGATTGTCTTGACGTGATGACGTATGTATAACGCATAAATATAAATAATCACTAATTAATCGACAAATCGAAAAAGGGCAATTTCGCTGATGTATTAAAGAAAACTGCACTTAATTTAATTTAATTTACTTGCTAAAGAAACGAAACGAAACGAAACGGATATGAGTTATGGGTTAAGTAAAAAATAACACAAATAAAATGAAATTCTAATCTTATCCGAATCTTAAATACTCTGCACTTTGTAGTACTACTTGTGGCCGGGGTGGATATCTAATCACGCATTCGTATGATACGTCAAATGAAGTTTTTTTTTTTGTTTTTTTTGAGAGAATTGTGAACGTGTCACCTTATCCAATCATGCCCCTTTTTAGGCCCAATTACTTAGATAGAAATATATGTGAATCAAATTTCCATTTCATAGGTAAATAATTTAGAGAAGTTATAGAGATTTTTGTCTATTGTGGGCATGTCCGTTATACTATTCTTATAAACTAAATGACAACTTTATAAGTAAAATGTTGTGGCAAATAGGTAGATTTTTGTCGATTGTGGGCATGGTATTCAGCCGTTTTTTTTTTTCAATTTAAATAGCAATCTGCATACAGTAAGTAACAATGAAAGTGGGTATGCCTACAACAGATGGACACACGGAGGGACTTGTCTAGATCAACTTAGTTTTTAATGCTGATCAAGAATATATTTACTTTATACCATCTCCACAACTTATACATATCACACATATAGAATAATAAACTTAATTTATCGTCATCACTAAGTAGGAGAGTAAAAACAGCAAGCTTCCAAACTAGGCGCATAACATCGCCTTTATATATACATACATACACATACATAAAACGTTTTAAATGGATCTTTGAAACAATAAATCCAATTTTCATAAATGGCAAAATTAATTATTAAAGTGTCAAAAAATTATATAAAATACACTTAAATCCATTCCTTAGTACATAATAATCATAATCTTGTCCATTATTGTGTATAGCAAGATTTGTAAATATAATAAAAATTGAAATTTAATATTTTCTAGATAAATTTAAGAAAAATTTTTTTTGAAATTTTTCACAAATCTTTACTGCTTTTCATGCTTACCGTACAATTGAAATGCAAATGTTTTATTGTCGTGATGTTACATGGAAAAGCAATTGTGACTGTTTATTGCCACTTCCACAATTGAGCTATAAAATTAAAATTTATAATTGATTTATGAAAAATGGACAGAGTTGTTTATATAGACACGCTCACAATTCCATAATACCTGTTTTAATGCAGAATCCGACGTGTAAGTTGCTAAGTATCAAATACACTGTTAAAGAGTGTAATTAGATAACTGCCACGCCCAGAGAAATGGAGAGTATATACCATAAGATTTCATCTAAACTAAGTTTATGTGTTTTCTGAATTGTTTCATATTTACATTAAACGAAATTGGTTAAGAGCTGCGCTCACAATCGAAAATTTTACGATTAATTGAAATGTGGTCTCCACTGACAAGTCGAAGCCGAGGCTTTATATATATTTATAATGGTATTTGGGATTTCATTCCATGCTTGTTAAAATTCAACCTTATATTAAATGGAATTATGTGCTATATAAAATGGCCTCTATCGTTAACAAGCTGAATTATTCCAACTAGGCTTGCGAAGAGCTCTTAGTCTGAAATGTTATAGATGGCCGCTTACATACCAAACGGCATCGGCATTACTCGGTATTACCTTGCAGGGCGGATTGACGTTATTCACCCATTTTCCCATTTTCTCATTTTTATTAACATTTTCTTAACTATTTACTTAATTTTATTGCCTGTTACAATACTGTTCAAATATCTAAATTTTGTTCTATTATATTTATTATTTATATACTGAAAAGAATATATCAAAGGTCAACTTACCTACCCTTCAGCTGATAGCTACAGTTTGGTATGCGTACATATGTTGTTGAATAGTTGCCACTATTATCGTGTATTTCTTACTTTACAGTTTTATTCGCAGAACTATCTGTATATTTAAATTGATTTCATTCCGTATGATCATTAAATATGGATTTTGTTGTGGATTAAAAATTGTGTGAACTGTAAAAACCAGCAATAAATTGTCATTTGCGCGTACAATGCGCGACTCCATAGTACTACACATGCATACATACACAAATATATTTATTACTTAAAAACTTTTTCCTTTTTTTTTTCCCTTTCCTTCTTTTTTGTTGTTGTTGTTGTTGTTGTTGTTTTTTATCAAATTTTTATAGAAACTGTTTAAGAAGAAGATATACTAAGTTTGTTACAGTGTTTGTTATGTAATCAATCAAAACGATTGTTTGGTGAATTATTAAAAAATCGCTTAAAGTTTGAATATGTGGATGTATGTTTGTATTAAGCAGATAATTCACCGGAAAGTTTGGACAACATTTTGGCATTTGCTGTTGAACGTTTTTTTTTTATACCCTACACATGGGATACTAAGTTTTTCGTTCGGAAATATAAATATTTTTGATCAAAATCAACATCCGAATCGTTCCAGATATAACCGTCCATATAACCCTTATGGATTGAAATTTTTTACAGACACATTTCTACTTTTTACTTTATAGGTTTCTATATAAATTTTTTGCGAAATCGATCAGAAGGCTACGCCCACTCTATGCAATTAAAATTAAATAAACTGATGATTAGCTCAATTATTGATGTAACCAAAAATAGGTGGGTTAGTATAACAGTTATCCCTCATAAGCTAAAATCCGGCTTTTTAGTTGATGAACTCTAAAGATCGTAATGAGCTAACTGCTTCGCCCCTTTTTTTAATAATTAATGTTAAGAGTATTTAAGTTGTGGCCAAATTTACTTATTGTAACTTTCACATAACATAAAAAGGTATACTAAGTTTATCATTCCATTTGCAACACTCTACAAAGTATATATATATTCTTGATGAGCCTTAAAATCTGAGTCGATTAAGAGTCAGTTCTTTCATATTGAAGTGAAATTTTCTTTAAATACTTTAAGGTTAGGCTTGAAGAAGGCCTTTTTAAAATAGGCAAAATCGATCAAGAGCCACATGAGGTTGAAATTTGCTATAAATATTTCTAATTACATCATCCATCCATATGCCAAAAGTTGGTGTGGCTGGACAATATTTGTAAACTTTTGGGAATTACTGTATAATACAAAAATTATAGAGGTTATAATCATGTACCTGCCACGTCCACAGTTTGTATGTATAAATGTGGAGGGTATTTAAGATTTGTCCTAAGCCAAATTTTCTTTTTGCTTAGCTTTAGTCCTTTATAAACATTATAACTTTGCCATTCATCTGGACTAGATGGTTGCAATACCTGATACTTTCGCATATCCATATAGTATTAAGTGCGAGTTTTTATTGTTGAAATAACAAATGTAACAAATTCATATTTGTGGTCGTTACATGAAAAGATTAATAATACCCAAGCATAGCATTAATAATCGTGTTGTATGAAATATGAAAAAAATATATACAAAATGAAAATAAAAACCCAGCACACTGAAGGGCCAAAATTGTATAATACACACACACACATTCTGATAAATGTTACACAAAATGGAAAAAGTTTATAAATTATTTAGAATACAACCAAAACGTACCAACAAAAACTTGTTCTATAAATGAACATTGAGAAAAAATTTTGTAATGGTAATAAATTTAATTTAATTTTATTTAAAATCTTCAATGGAAACCGCGCTAAAATCTCTGTAAATACAATTATATATTTATATACTCGTTTGATTGCATTTATAAAGCATAATCACATAAAGCAGATATACAGGAAAAATTTTTAATTTACTTTTAACTATACTTAAAACACTCGTCACTTGGTAATCGGCAATCTTCAATTGGCGGCAATTTGAATTAAAATTATTCAACATTTGCATAAACAAACCTTATCGTCGATGTTTGCATCATTATGGCCTATAATTAAAAGAGAGCATAGACAGTGCCAAACTGTTTCAGGAACGGATGAGCAACAATTAAATTGTAAATTCCGTTATTTTACTCCTCCTTTCGTCACACATCACTCCATTTTGTACACCAGCTGACTAAATGCCAATCTTCTCTGACTGGCATAATGTATGCCAGTATTATGTGTGTTATTGTTATTGTTATTGCTATTGTTGTTTGTGTGTGTGTGTGTGTGTGTGTATGTATACATTGCGAGTTGTTTGCAATTAACTACATATATATATATATATTTTAATGGATATTATTTTTCTCTTATTTTGTGTTAATGTCATTTTATGTGCGTTGTTTGTGTTGAAGTGTATTGTTATGCATGCATGCATGTATGTATTGTACTATCCTGGGACACTTTCATGCACACTTATACATATGTATATGTATGGGTATACTCTCAAAGAAATTTTGTTAGGAAAATACATTTACAAAATGTCATTCATTTCAGTTCTAGTTCAGATTAGAATTGTGGCAAATGATTCCTTCCAACATTTACGCATATATTTACTATTGAAAAGAGAATGCATAGTAATATAAAATGTGGCTGATCTTAAAGTTTCCTACAATCTTTTTAGGGATATTAAATGAAAGAGCTTGACGAGTAGAGCGCAGTGACATTTTGCTAAATCCAATATGGCCGCCATTAAATTTATTTATCCTTATATCGAAAACTTTGAATATATTGATATTTTCCAATTAATACTTTTGTTGTGTAATAAAAATTGTAGCACAGTAAACATGGCGGCCGCCTTAGGCATATAAATTACTAATTTTTCTCCTAATCTATAAAATATTGTCTGTTATGAGTATCAAATGAAAGAGCTTGATGCATAGAATATCATAAGCTAAGTGACTAAATGTGTTCTTTTGCTAGCTAAATGGACTAAACCTTTGTCTTTGTAAATTTTAGCCGCTGTAGGACGTATGTAGATTTAAATCCAGCTGAGAAAAAAGTAAAAAAGTTTTTTTCAGCTGGAATTTGAACTTGTATTGGTAACCCATTGAGAGTTAAGAATATTACTACTGAAAGTCGAGGTTGGCTGGACAGGTGTATTAGCGTATAAGCTTGTAAAACGTCATTCGTTATTATTAAGTGACTAAATGTAACCTAATTACTGATCAAATAAATTTGAATATTATTCTTCATTATTTACTTCAATATGGGTGTCAAATGAAACGGTTTGACGAGTTGAGTTGCAATAATACGAAATGTCGTTAGACTAAATACAAAATGGCGAACATTATAACAATTATTGCATAATCTCTTTCATATAATATGAGTAAGAAATTGAAGCTAAAGAGATTTCATAATAAATTAAAAGTTTTTACATTATTTTTATACTCAACACCATGTAGTGAGCGGCATAATACTTATCTTCTGTCAAAACCTTTGTAATATGTTGGGAGTAGCATGAGAGTATATATAAAAAGTAGATATTGTTGTTGAGCATGTAATACTAAACGGAATTAGATAAGCTTCTCCGTTCGTCCGTTCTTACGTCTGCTAAATATTTATATATTAAATGACCCTCAAGAATTGTTCAACTTTTAATATGTTCTACAGTTGAGTTGTTTTGTGTATAAAATAACAATTACTGTAACAGGTTAATTTAACTGTAACTTTAGTATTAAAAAAGTTTCTTTTTTTTTTTTTTTTTTGAGTGTACAATTATTCTCTTCATTGATAATAGTAATGTTTTATATCAAAATTTGTATAATATTAAATTTATATATAATTTTTTATTTGAATTGAAATTTTTATATCGTTTTATGTAGAAAACTCTTGTACAATATAATTAAAATAAATGTGCAACTAGGATGATGATGATTTTTTTTTTTTGTTTTTTTGTTTTGTAACATTCTTCTGGCCAACCATCAACCAGTGACTTGGTAATATTTTTATATGAATTTGCATATATGTATGTATTTATCAGAAAATTTCTTTAATTAAATCTGAAAATCTGTTCTAGTGAAAAAGTGTATACAGTTATAAATGTACATAAATTAAAAATGCTGAAAACTCAACATTATAGGTATCAGGTTTTTTTTCTTTTTTGTTTGTTAATATTTTTCATTTAACTGATATATCACAAAACATTAATTATTTATACATGTTAAGCAACTTTACGGTTTATATGTTCAAAGTAATGCTGGGCTAAAAATGGCAAAATCTTGATAAAAATTTTGATCTAATCGTTTGAAAAAAATTGTTTCATATATCATTGAGAGTGTTTTAAATATCTTTTTTAATAAGCTATTTTCCTTTCTCCCCACGCCAATGCCTCTCCGAAATATGGAAATAGTAGTAGCTGTGGTTTTTTACACCTAATAAATTAATTTTTCATATTTCACTACATTAGGTTTCCTTTGTTACATGCTAACCTACATTATAAACATTTTCACATCACGTATGTCATATTATTAACAATACATTATTATGATTATTATTAGTAACCATCATCATTTTGAATTTTATAAAAGTATATCGAAGCAAAGTATATTTTATGTATCATATGTAAGTTATAACATATACATGAAGTCCCATAGCGTTGTCTAAAGGAGAATGTTTATGAAAACACTCTCATACGAGTACACATGTATACAGTGCAAGTGTTTTATATGCATAAAGAGTTAGAGCATAAGAGTAGAAAGCATGGGTAACTGTACAAAGTGAGAAGAGAGCAAGTAGTCACAACATCACTTAGAGGCCGCACCACATAAGTAATATAAACTATAATAAGTATAGAAAAGCCAATTGCTTAACACAAGACAGCATTAGTATGGGTATGAGACAGTTACGAATAGCAGTCCTTCTGGCAAAAAGTTTCTCGCCTCTCTACCTGTTTGCTTGCTTGCCATTCCATTTAATATGCACATATGATGACTGTTATTTATAACAAGTAAAAACATGTAAAAAAAAACTATATTTAGCTTAGGTCGAATCTTAAATACTTTTCTCACGGGCGTGGCAGATTACGTCTTTAGAGAGCCTATTCACTTTTACGCTGAGTATAGTATTTTGTGGACGTATTCTGCTATTCAACACAGACGTAGAGGAAATTTCAACTTTATCGTTTAGTATTTATGACAGATAAATAGATTTTTGTCGATTGTGGGCGTGTATCTTAATTGAAGTTAGCAATCTTCGAAACCAGACGTGTCTGTACAAAATTTCAATTTATGACAAACGGACATTGACTCAGTTTTTTATGGCCGATCAAGTTTTTATATACCTTGTAGGGTCTCTGAGTACTCGTTTTGGATGCTGCAAATGTGGAATGACCCATTTAGTATACTTTTCATTTTATGTAAAGAGTATGAAATTTTCGTTTAGGTACCCTCTATATCTAGGTACACGATTACGGTATGGTTTATGTAAATTGTAGCCGTGTACCTTAACTGAATCAGTCCATGAATGCACTTATTTTCAATGTCGTAGCTCATTTTTTGTGGCAGATTGTGGGCGTGGCACTAAAGCAATTTCATTTAATTTAATAAAACCTGGATATGTTTGTAGAAAATTTCAGCTTAATATGTTAAAATTTACTACAGCCAGCGCTACAATAAAAGACGGACACACAGACGCCTTAGATTTTTATGCTGATCGGAAGTATGTATACTTTGTGAGACCTCTGCGTTTTGCTTCTAGGTATTGCTAACGGAATAATGAACTTAGTATACTTTCCATCTTAAGCGAAGAACATAAAAAGGTTTTTTTTTTTTATACACACTGTAGCTGAAAAGTGAATTTATAGTAAGTTGGGGTCTACGATAAGACCTTGGAGATTTGAAAGTGCTTCTATATTTTTGATCACTATCAATCTCATTGAGTCTGTATGGTATGCCGTGTAAGAATGTAGTAAATATATAAACATGTGCACATAATTTTGAAAGTTGTTCAAGTAATATTTTTCGATTATATGGATTGAACTACTTTACGAGTTATATAATAAAATTATTACTGTTATTGGAAAATTTGACATAACAGTCATTTTCAAAAATGTGATCACATATAAATGTTATATGAAATAAAGAAATTTTGGACAGACGGACAGATAATTTACTAATAGTAGGGTATGTTGTCTTAAATTCGACCAAAGACAAATGTCGGCTTTTTATTTTGTTACATGCATATATATATATACATATATTTAGACTTTCTAAATGTGTAATTATGATGGAAAACAAATTTTCTCCATTTTGTTGGGTTATAGTCAGCATATGCTATTTACAGACATGTAGTGTAATGTAATGTGAAGCTTCTTTTACATGTAAAAGAAAGAAACTGTAGAAATGGCATGCAGAGCAACAAATGACAATTCACATATTTCATCTTAAAGTATTACAGCAGCTCTTAAGGAAAACAATAACACAAGCAAGCAATTAGGAATAATGGACAGACTGACAAATAGATTTATAATTAACAAAATCATCTTGTATTCTATTGTATGTATGTACGAGTATGTATATTGGTAATTGAAAAATTGTAAAAGTTTTCCATTCTGTAAGGGAATATCAAAGATATTCAGCGTAAGCGTATGCAAGTTATTGTAGCCGTCTCGTCTTTAAATTCTACTTGCCCACGCTATCATGCTGTTGTTGCCGCCGTTTCATCTAAAATTGTTATAATACTGATTGTTAGACGAAATTATAGATGACCATTAAGGTTAGTGAAGGTGACTAGACAACGGCAACGACAATTTACATAACAAGACTGATTAATTTGGATCTCAGTTGATAGCGAAAAATATTTTGTTTAAAATGTTCGAATATAAACCGTTAATAACGGTATTTTATGATTTACACCATTCAATTAATTCAATATGTCCGTCTGTCTGTCCATATATTTCTGTAATCCAATCTACAAATAAAAGTTTAAGTGGTGTAGGTTATAAAATGACGAATTTGGCAATTTTTACTTGTTTTAATAAAAATTTGATAAAAAAAATACTTATAAACACAAACATCCACAAACACATACGATAGATATTTCGTTTTTTAAATGATTTGTTTGCTTCTATGAGCTTCTATTCTTCATTCATTCAAAGGATGTGAGTATGTGTTAAAAAAAAGTGCGCATAGAAGGCTTTTTTTTTTTTTTTAAATCTATTACATCAACATGCCATACTTTGTTTTCCATATACATGCATTTGAATAAACGCCTACCGGTGCTATAAATAATTGGGGTGTTTACTTATATTCGCATTTTTTGGACAGTTACAAAAAGCTTTTATTGCTTTTTTCTTCTTTATAAACTAAACAAAGAGAAATTGGTTTCTGGCGTTATATGAACAAGAAACGTTGAAATATTTGTTTTTGTTTTCTATTTGATCTTTTTATCACGCAAGGTTTTAGCAGTAATCTGTTTATAGATTGTTGGTGGTAGCGAGCAAGTAAAATTATTAAATTTAACTTAACGCCCTTATCAACATAACATGTGAATCGAATGAGTCTCATACGCATTCGTTGAAAATGGTATCATAACATTCGTTCGAGTACACTGCATTATCTTTGTTTTTAATTTGCTCTCATTTACAGTTTTAGTCAGAAAAAAAGAGAAAGAAAACGTGTTTCTCATATAAAAGAAGTTGTGTTTTGTTTATATTTTTAAACAAAAGAAAAAAGTGTAAACAGTTTAAAAGTTAAAATAACACCAAAAAAAAAAAAAAAAAAATGGATTTAACACATCTCCATAATTGACAAGACAAGCAAACGCAATAAGAGATGAAATTTTACAAAATTTTATGTAAATAAAACATAAAAATAAAACAAATTAAACATTTATTTACTTTGCTTTATTTTATTTGCAATAAAATTGTATTTAGGTTTTTCTGAATCCATTATTTTTTCGGAAATCTACGGATGAAAAATGAAATACTTTGCATGCAATTCGATTCGTTGAGAAATATTTGTTTACACGTATCAACTGCTTTAACGATCCGCATACTGTATTATCGATTGTAGAATGTTTCTCTCTTACGTATGTTATGATATCAAATTTAACGAATCGAGTGAAAATTCGATACGCACGAATGTTATGCATGATAAGGGTCAAAGTCATATAAATTAAATTCTCTCTACATGCATTTTAAAAGTGAAATTTTCTTTTTAAAATCTGAAGCGATTTAATCATGTTCCTCTGAAGAGGAACTAGAGCTTTCTTTGATCCTTTTGGAATCTCTTTTATTGCGCTTCCTGACAAAAGCATTTCTAACCTGTTGACGAAATTTTTGCCGACCATTTATTCCAGAATACTTACGACCCAAATATATCAAATGCTTATAAACTTTGGAGCGTAAGCTCTGCCAATTATAGGTTTTTTCTTTTCTTTTTTTTTAATTAAAATAAAAATTGCTTTATTTAAAACCATCAAGACAAAACATTTCATTTCATGCGATAATATAAAGAAAAGTTCATGGGTTTTGTGTACATTCATAAATAAATTCATATTTTCGTTTCCGCCAATTCGTACAGACATACACCATCGAGGTGGTGTTTAATTTTCATGTTCTAATTAAATGATAGCTTCTCTGCACAATTATTTATAATATAACTAAGACTAATAATTATTAATAAATGATTGAATGGATGTGAAGATTCGTTAAGAAAACCAAAGCAATATAGAAAAAGTTCATTTTCCTCCGAAGCCGCCCATTAAGTTTCCTAAACCACCTAGAGCGCCGCCTGAACCCTGTTGCATTTGACGTAATATATTGTGTAAGCCGCCCATACCACCCATCTGCTGTAGCATGCGTGGATCAATCAATTTGGCCATTTGTTGGTTCAATTTTGCCATTTGCATGGGATTCACATTCCTATTTACATCACCCTGTTTGAAGAGACCCTTAACGCCACTCATTTTCTTAACTACCCCAGCAAATTTCGTATAGTGAGAGATGAGCTCTTTTACTTCACTCTCAACAACACCCGATCCTTGAGCAATGCGTGTTATACGGCTGGGTTGTTTACTAAATAATTTAGCACCATCACGATTATCCAATTCCCCATCGGACATGCTATCCATCATGGCCATCATACGTTTAATGCGTTGCGTTGACTCCTGATCGCCGCTCTTGGTGAAAAGGTCCTGTGAGATGCCGGGTATCATGCCCATAATTTGTGAGAATGGTCCCAATTTCATAATATTCTGAAATTGTTCATACATGTCACGCAAGGTGAAGTGGCCATGTTTAATTTTATCCAGCAACTCTTTGTTGTCATCCAATTTCAATTCATTGACTTTATCGATAAGACCTTCAAGGTCACCCATACCCAATAGTTTGCTTACAAATGGTTTGGTTTTGAATGGCTCCATGTCATCGATATGTTCACCGGTACCTATAAAAATAATTGGTGATTTTGTGGCAGCTACAGCTGATAAGGCGCCACCGCCCTTAGCATGGCCATCCAACTTGGTTATTATAACCGAACCAATGTCCACTTTTTCTTTAAAAGCCTTAGCCTGCGCTTCACAGGCCTGACCAATAGTTGCGTCCATTACGAAAATTATATTATACGGATTTATAGCATTAGACACCGCCAACATTTCTTCGAACAAGGCCTCCTCCTGTTTGTGGCGACCCGACGTATCAACAATAATTATTTCAAATCCTTCACGTTTAAACAATTCCACACCTTCTTGGGCAACTACCACCGGATCAATTTCTGTGTAACTGCCATAAAATGGTATGCGCGCCTTTGTCGCATTCTGTTTGATTTGATCATACGCACCAGCACGAAACGTATCCGCACACACCAAACATGACTTCCAATTGCGTTTCTGATAATAATAAGCCAGCTTGGTGCACGTGGTGGTCTTTCCCGAACCTTGTAAGCCGACAAACATTATCACATTAGCTTTTCCTTTGACCGGTTCAACCGGCTTCACACCCGGGTCCACCAGTTTCATCAATTCTTTAAACACGGCACTATGTATCAAGCGCCTCTTGTTTAGGCCAACAGCCATCTCTTCAAAATCTATAACAACTCGAACATTTTCGCGCAATTGTTTTACCAGCCGTATATTGACATCAGCCTCGAGAAGAGCTTTACATATTTCCTTCAGCATAGAATTTAAAGCCTCCTCATTAATAATGGTGGCTTTGCCCAATGAATGCAAGGCATCGGTGATTTTTCTACCCAAATCTGATAAAACCATGTTGATACAGTAACTGCAACAGAATAACGCCAATATAAACAATTAATTTAAGCGAATTTTCTTCAACACTTTCCTTTTTTGATATTTATATGAAAAAATTCAATCAAAATATGCAATGGCTCCGTTAGTTGTAAAAAAGAAATGCTAAAGCAGCAAAAAGAATGAAATTATGAAAAAAAAAAAACT
Source organism: Ornithomya fringillina (assembly GCA_963978525.1). NCBI lineage: Eukaryota > Metazoa > Arthropoda > Insecta > Diptera > Hippoboscidae > Ornithomya > Ornithomya fringillina. The sequence goes on from OZ021690.1 coordinate 4,062,210, forward strand.
TCTGACTAACAAGTCATGGCTACTTTGATTCAAATTTTTTTATCATGAGTACATATACATACACTTACAAAAGCTATAACTGCTCGAACATTTTTATGTAATGGTGTTACCAGCCGTAAATTGAAATGAAAAAAAAAAAAAACTTTAAAGTCATGTCATGGCTACTTCGATTCACATTTTTTCTATTATTATTATTTCTTTAAAGGTGTTATATTGTAATGAAGATGTAATATATAATTATTATACTTTTCATGTGTAAGAAATTTTTGTACTACATGTCACAGCTCAAGAGCTTACTTTTTATGGCTATCAAAGTTGAAACTTTAATGCTAATCAAGAATATATTGTTTGTTAATAATATTTTTAAAGGTTTACCACAACTGTCCATAGTGATGATGAATATGATAAAAAAAATGAAAGAAAATATTGAATTTTATAATATTCTGTTAAAGTGGGATGAATTCAAGTAATATTTGGCAAATGTGTGCATATGTGTAAATATAGAGTTTTACTGTCCTTATTTGTGTTGTGCAGTTGGAGTCTTGAACATGAAAAGATCAATTTTTTTGGTTCAACTTTGGAAAATTTATATTCACTCAAGAACAGTATGTGCATGCCTGTGAGTTAGAAATGATATTAATTTATTCTTTTTTTTTTTTATATTCATTAAATTTGTTTGCATGGTTTTCCGCACCATATACACCCATATCCCATTGCAATTTAATGCAAACATTACGTATGTATGTGTTCACAAATGCATATATATGTATCGGTTTAAGTAAATATGCGTTTTTGTTATATAATATATTGCTGTAGTATTATGTACATAAAATATCCCATTTGAACCCCGCATAGATTACAACACCCAGAGAGCAGTTCTATTTATCATATAAAAACAGATGGTTCGAAATTTTTTATATTAATTCATTTATTTTGGTAGCAAGTGTTTACATTACGTTTTCAAAGACCTTTTTTTTTTAAGTTCTAAAAAGTGTTTCATATATTTTTTGGTGTTAAGTACTCTCAATTAATTATAATATTTTCAGATGCACCCATCATTTTGTAGAATATCGTATTTAAGTTATCAATTGATTTATGGGTAATTATATAGTCATTAAAAGAGGGCGCAATTTTACACATTTAGAATACTTAATACTATGGCGTGGTAAAAATATGAAATTTTTACCGATTTTATTCCGTATTCCTTTGTTTTTATATACAAAATAAAGGCGTGACAGATTGTTGATTACTACACTTTATATTTTATATTATATTTATCAACGTCAACTTAGGTTTCTGAACAAAAAACAAAAAAAAAAAAAAAAGGATGTTTTTTCCAAATTGTGAGCGTATCTGTCATCGTACAATGCCAAGCCGTTGAATATTAGATTAGAAAAAGTAAAAAAAAAAAAAAACTAAATTTGATTTAAAGTAAATATGAAATATTCTACATCTGTATAAAAAATATGGGCGTGGCACATACTTGGTTACACTTTTTAATAGTTTATGTATTAGGGATAGACTTTGACATTAAATTTTGCACAAAAAATGTTTTCTTTTTCAAATTGTGGGTGTGTCTGTTTTTCGATTATGCTTTTTTTTGGAAAATCTATAAATCAATTTTAATGTCTGACAAATAGTTCTCTGTCGATTGTGGGTGTGGCTTTTAGATTTAAATAGCAATCTGTATAAAATTTAAGCTGAATATCTTTATTTTTGGGGTCGTGAAAAGTTTAATGCATACAATCGGACAGATGGACATAATATAAATACTTTGTGGAATCCCTAAAGCTTTTTAGTATACCCCCTGATCGTATGTCAAGGGTATAAAAATTAAATTTAGTAGGTGATCATCAACCCTCTTTCAACTCTCTCGCTTCAACATATATTTAAAAACCCTGAGTGCGCCAAGTACTTGATTGCTATTTCACGTAATTTATGTATTATCTACAAATATAAATTGTGGGCGTGTCTCTTATGCAAACACGTACAAAATACAATTTAATCAAAAATTTAATTTCCTACATAAAATTTTTGTGGCTAATAGATACATTTTTCACGATTGAAGGTATGGCTCTCCATGATAAAGTGCTTTATTTAAATATCTATCTGCATTGAAAAATTATGTAGAAGCAAATGTGAACAAAACCTTCACATTGCGTATTTAAGAACACAACTACATATGGATGGACGGATAGACATGTCTAAATCAATTGAGATTTTCAAATGTTACAAAAGAAGTGACAAACTTAGTATACATACATCCCCTTTTCCATCCATTATGTGAAAAGTGTAAATACATAAAGGATAGAGCAGCTGCCATCATGATGACTTTGTTGAATTTACAATCAGGTGCGTTAAAAATATATAAAATGGTAAATGAATTATGGAGAGGAGTATAACATAACTGTCAAAGAGAAGTTCTGAACATTCTGGTTAGTTTTTTCTTATTATATAAACTCATATCAACTCTACGAATATCAACGAGTTTCCTTCAATTATATATTCACATTATTTGTGAGTTTTTTTTTGTTTTTAAGTAACCGATTATTTCACTCCCAGGGCAAGCATATTACGGTATCCCACGTGAACTATCAATGAACGAATGTTTTTATAAATAACAAGTGGAAATGCTATAATCGGTCGAATCCGATCATTTAATAATACCCTATACCACTTAGTTCCACAAATCCACGCGTGATATTGTCATATAAGTGAAATATTATTATATGGAGAGGACTTTTAAAAAATGGCCCGATCGAGACCAAATTTAGTGCAGCCAAATATTAAGCTAATTAACTGTTATTTACCAATTTTTTTCAAAAAAATATTACAAATTGCAACTTTTTGTTATATAAACACTTCCATTATAAGGGGACCTTATATGGGGAGGAGTTCTATAAAAATGATCCGATCTGGTCTATTTTCAATAAGGTTTCTTTCTAGGCCATTTCTCTAAAAATGCAATCTATAATTTGTGGACAGACGGACATGATTATCTCGATTCAGATTTTGATTCTGAATCGTTTGATACAATTGAAGATGGTTGTAGCCTTTGCCGTTTCGGAGTTACAATCATCCTTCTGTAGGGTATAAAAAGTCAATGAAAAAAAAAAAAAAAAAGAAATAAAAAAAACATTTTATATACACTTGAATGAATACATATTACATATGCGCATATGTTTCTCTGGTTTTTTTTTTTTTTTTTTCTTTACTTGTCCTAACAAAACACAACGTTTGCGTTCCTCTCTTAGGTACACTTCCAAGTGGAATGAAGAACAGAACATAGATAGGTTTGTGCTTATACACTGTAATGTTGGTATTTTCTTAATTCTGTATCATTGTCACACTCGATAAGTTACTAGGAATTTTATACAGTTATAACTTTTCCAATTGCAACAAATGAGATATTGTACGGAAACTTGGCCTTAAACGTTTACCTTATCGATTAACAATTACGTTTGCAATTCAAATAAAAATTCTATTGGATTTCTAAATTTGCATAAAAAAAAAAAAACTTTTAAACAAGACATTAATGTGCATTAGCTTGTAGATGGAGATCATTGTGCGTATAATTGATAAAATGAAATATTTTACATACCAGCCAGCGTACACAAATGATTAATAATCCTGAAAGGCTTTCTCTTTAGCAATCAAGCTATGACTTACTATTCTAAGATCTAAGATCGGCACTCAGGAGATAACACTTATCAGTGCAAATAAATCATTACAAATACTAATATAGTGATCTAATCAAGTTCAAACTTGCATCTTTGCATTTGTCTGATCAATTTCTATTGTTTGGATTAAAAAATTTGATATAAATTTTTTTTTTCGGAAATTCATTATTTTTACCTTCATTAATCAAAACAAAAATATATAGAAAAACTAAATCATCATCTTAAATAACCTCCTCCTTCATATATAAAAAGTGGGCGTGGTATTTATGTATCGCCATTTATAATTTTTTCTAACACGGTTTAAAGGTTTTTGGGCGTGATTATTAGACCATTATTCCCATTTTTAACATATCTCTCTCTGAACTTCTGAATGGTTTCATCGACTCTAACACTAATGTCACTCAACGTGTATTTAGAAACTTTTACTTTTTATTAATTATTACAGAATCAATTATAGTAATAACGATTCTATACGGCGGATGAATATTATCACTTGGTTGACTTTGATGAATAATAAAATAATTATATTCTTAAATACAAAACAATTTAAACAGTTTATATCAGCTGAAATGATGATGAGCAGCTGATATGTTTAGTGCCCATTTCAGTTTGCCATATGTTCGATGGTTGCCCCTCAGTCCATTGGGCGGTAGCATCGGCTGTCTGTTTCAAATTTCAACAAAGATTTCGCCAAAGTAAATAGAAATGTTTATAAAATTTATTACCGATAGCATTGCAGCAACAATTGGACATACAGACCAGACGGACTCAGATTTTGATGTTGATCAAGAATATATATGCATTGTAGGGTCTCGGTATTGGTATCGCTATATTTCTTTTAAATATTGCAAACGGAATGACACACTTAGTATATAGTATATATGGATGTTATGAAAATGATAAAATTGTTTCATTTCTTTTACAAAAACTGGCAACTTTATGTATTATGTATTAAAAACTCATAATTTTCCATTCAAAATATATTTAGAGAAATATTTTTTTTTCAAATATATATAAAAAGAAATTTCTCCAAGAGATACCAAAGAAAATAAGAGATTAATTAAAGATACTACAAAAAAAAAAAAAAAAAGGAAAAAAAAAATAAAATTTTAAATGATAAATGATCACAGTATGAATCAAGAACATAGACAAGAACAAACGTACATATGTAGAAAATACATAAATAATATAAGAAAAAATAGATTATAATGGAAAAGTGAGAATAATACAAAGTAAATAAATATGTTCAAATTTTTTTTTTTTAAGACAAAACCATATACACGCTTATAAACACATGTATTTAGCCAGGTCACATATAATCGTTTTTGTATGTGAGAATAACGGCATATACTGAATTGATCATTCCATTCAGAATAAGGCGTCAGAGACCCTACAAAGCATCTGAATTCTTGATTAGCATCAAAAACTGTCTAGACCTAGACGTGTCCGTGCGTTTACTTGTTTTGCTGGAATACTTTCAGATATTTTGCTGAAATTTTATACACTGCACACGGGTTGTTTTTTAAAAAATGCATAATTGATTAAAAGCCATGCCCACAATCTATAAAAACTTACATATTAACTTCAAAAAATTTGGCTTTTAGATTGAAGTTCAGTACAAATGTTTATAATAAGCTTTTCCACAAATGTACTAAGAGTGGCCGCAGTCGGTTAACAGACACTCTCATAATTTATAAAAAAACCTATTTTCGTGCAGAATCCGACGTATTACATACAATGTTAAGGTTTGCAGGTGTGTGGTCAGAATCAAAATCTGAATCTATTTAACTCAGTCCGTCTGTCTGTCTGTTCATGTAAACTTAAGCGTTAGCTACAGATCGCATTTTTTGAGATATTTTAATGAAATTTGGTACAAGGGTATGTACTGATACAAAGAAAAACCCTATTGAAAATGGACCGAATAAGACCAGTATTAGAACGCCTTCCCATGTAAGATTTTATTATAAAAAAAAAACTTTATATAGCAAAAAAAAAAAAACAATTCATAAAATTTTTGACAAAAATGCCCAAAGAATAATAATATTTATCTGTGCAAAATTTGAATCTGATCGGAACATATTTAGAACCCCTTTCCACATAATTATATTTCACGGAGCAACGTATACGACAGTGCCTCGCATATAATTGTAGCATAAATTAAGGGGATAAGTGGTAGGTTTGATCGTCTATAACATTTTCACTAGTTTTACGTGTTTATATTCATACAGTTATCTTCATAAATAAACGCTTCATGAGTTGTTTTTTTTTTTTTTTTTTTTTTTTGCGGTTTAATGACAACAACATGACCTAGAGTGCACAGCAGTTGATATTATAACTTGTGTACAAAAACGAATGAGTTTTTAATGTTGAATTTAAACAGAAATATATGCACAAAAGAACTAAAAGGCTATATTGTTGTTTTTATTATTATTGTTGTTGTTGTTGTTAAACGATAAATCGGTAATTTGCATGTTATTGTAAGTTTTATTTTCATTATTTACACATGTTGTTAGCAATTTTTTTTTATCATCCCAAGATACCCTACTCCAGTTGCAATTCGTAATCGGCTAAACAGAAGCTTTGATGTTTTATTAAAACCGTTATCTGATCATGCCCATTTAAATATTTCAAAATTTATGATCAAGAATTTGTGGAGTCTCTGCTGCTTGGAACAGTACACTTAGTTTACACTTATATCGCAAAGTGAGTATGAACACAAAATATCTGTACTTGGACAACGTACGTATATACCATACCATCGAATTTGAGAATTTCTTTTTTTTCTAATACATAATCTGGTTAATGATTAAATGAAGTCACGTACACAAAATAGTTTTAACAAAATTGAATTTCTAAATTAATTAAATGTGATGATGCTTAAACGCATAGCTACGCATAGCTACGCATGCATGTATCTCTGGTATATAATCTTGCAATTAAACGAACATTAGAGCTAATATTTTTCATAATACATATACTGTACGTGGTTTAGCGTGTGTAAATGAAGCAGCAGCATGTACGTGCTTTTGATTACGTTGTCATCAGACTTGCAATATTTACATGCTTGTTCATGCATGCACTCTAAATGACTTTAATATGTTGCATGCCGTTTAATTGGTAAACAAAGGAGTAATGATTGAAGGAAAAGTGAAAGTCATTTGTTAGAAGCATAATATTATTGAATGTGAAGGGTGTGGTTGCGTTTACTGGCTTTTCGTATATATGGTACACATTATACGATTTGTACAGTTTTAGTTATTATTTTCCTATTTACATAATTACAAAATCATTATCTTCTACCTTCCTTATGCGGTTTTCCTTCCTACACATGTATTTTAGGATAAACGTAAAATTTGTTCATATGTAAAACATTTCGTATAAGTGCAATTGCTAACGTTTTATGGGGAAGGAAAAAATTTGTAAAACAAGAAAAAAAAAAAAACGAAACTGAATTTTAAGTGCCTTCCATATATATAGAGAATCTATAAAATGTGGGCGTGGCAGGTTCTTGTAATACGTATTAATGAATTCTACACAAAGTAAATTTTTGTTAAATTGTAAACGTGTTTATTATACGACCGCGCCCATTTTTTTTTCAAATCGATGGAAAAGCTTAAATTTATACCTAATAAGTGTACCGAATTTTATTTTTATGGTTCATAGATATTTATGTCAATTGTGGGCGTGGCTTTCCACTGATTTTGATCACCTTAAAAAGTAATCTGGGTGCAGAAATTCAATATCTTCAAAATCGTTACTTTTTAGATATATTTTAATATATGAAGGCGATCTAGATTTACTATATTTTCAATTTAATGATGGTCCTTGGACCATTAAACATACTTTGTACTAAATTTTATTAATATATATCACAAATTGCGACAAGCAAATTGCTTAAAATAATCTTAGGAAGGGCAGACTAAGAAACGAATGTGATCTTGTTTCGGATTTTGATTCTGTGCTGATCGGTATAATAAAAAGGTGGGTCCAGACTATTGTTATTTGGGAGAGTACTAAAATACGCACTTTTAAAAGCTTGAGTAGCATTGCATTAAGATTATTATTACAAATAAGTAAAAAAATTAAAATGGGGCTTTAGCCTCCTTTAATATATACAAGCGGTGGGAGTGGCAGGTACTTGATTACGCCATTTAATAGTGTATGTATGTAAGAGCACTTTTGTGACAGATAAATAGAACTTTGTTTATTGAGGGCGTGGCTTTTGACCAATTCTACCCAATTTAAGTCACTGCGTATAGAAATTATAAGCATTTGTATAAAATTTTGGCTTGATACATCTAAATTTGTGTCCATATAAGTGCCAATAAAAGACATTCACACGGACTGGCATGTTTAGATCGATTTAGATTTCAATGCTGATCAAAATTATTACTTTATAGGGTCTCTCACACCTCCTTATGGAAGGAGTCTTTATTTTATTATTATTATTATTATCTATACATCAACATTAAGTAAAAAAAGCTTCAAGGCATTACGTATGTATTATTATTAAAAAAAAAAAGAAAAAAATGGTTTAATTTTATTTGTGTGTATATGTGAATAATATGAAATGAAATGTAAAATGAAATCCATCATAAATTCTAACACGTTCCGTAAATATTTGATGCATGCAATTTATAATTTAATTATAAATATTTAACATATGCAATCCGCATATTTATCTACTTATATGTGGCCACGTTTATACTTTTATAATCGTTCAATTCAAAGTTATTAAATCAATCACTAATGAAATTATTTGCTGCAAAATTGTAATAGTTTTGGCAACAAAACAAAGCAAACGCATTTAACTGATGGTTGAAAAAGGTGTAATAAATCATAAAAAGCATTTTTCTATGTATATGATTATAAATATAAATATAAATATAAATATAAATATAAATATAAATATAAATATAAATATAGCGCTTCTTTCTTTTTTCTATTTTTCTTTTCTTTCTATCATGTTCATTCATTCTAAATGGTTGTGTTGCGTGATGTTTCCATTCATGTACAGCCCCATTCATAGAAAGTGTACTTTTGGTGCCCATTTGAGTGTTGCTGCCACTCCGAATACTGTCATAAATCAAAGCAAAAGCTGAATAGTAATAATGCAGCCGATGTGCCGGTGCGTTCTTCTTTTTGTTTAGCGCTGGTCGAAAGGTGATATTTTATTACTTTGCCCATACAAACAAAAACTTTAATTCAAATCTCCCCTTTACATCATATATCCACTGTTTATATAAGAATCCTATCCTCCACGCTGAATTTTACCGTAATACTGTTATATTATGGTTTCGTGTATTCATCAACTGAAACCACAACAGCATGTCATTCAGTGGGCGTTTAGCTTATCATAGCAAGTGAATGGAATTTTTGCTTGTTTCTTCTCGTTTAGAAGTTTTGAGTTTTAAACACTCTTACATATGTACATATTTATATTGTATAAATAGAATTTTTGCATCCTTCACTTTAGTGATGAGATTATGCCAAGTTTAATTTGGCGTTTGCAATACCCAGAAAGAAGCCAAAAAGAGAATATATTTTCAATAACTGTGACAATCTAGATAACGTACGTCCGTACGTCCTTCTGTTGTTGGAATTCTTACAATGTGAATTTTGATATATTGATAATTAATTGAGGGACACGCCTACAAGCACAAAAATGAAAGTGAAATTTAGTAAGCATTTATTAAAAATGAGTGTGGTAGGATGACAGACACACGCCCACAATTTTCAATATATATACCTCAGCGTTTGTTAGTTGAGACATAATACAAAAACTATAAAGAGTATAATTAGAGACATACCACGCCCACTGATTGTATATGAAGGTGAAGAGTATTTAAAATTTGGCCCAAGCTTTTTTTTAAACAATTTTTATTATTTTAGCGTTATAGTTAGGTGTCAGGCTTTAGGTCTTTAACACAAAAAATATTCGATTCATGAAAATCCAAACCGATTTAATCGTGTCCACCTATGCGTTTATATATTTTTTATAATCACTTTTGTTACATTCATCTACGTAGCAAAGTTAAAGAAGACCGGGTTTGAAGGTAGGCACTCGCACAATTTACCAGAAAGACTTCTTTGGAGCAGAATTCAAATTATCGTATCAACGTGTACAAAGTTGTCATATTCAGGTGTCTGCAACTCTTAGCATTTATTCATATAGATTATGGGTGGGGCTGTGAATCGATCCCTTACCCACATACATTTATAGTTGGATTTCGGATCTTTTCGTTTTGTCAAAAGCACCAACAAACGTATTATACCCCCCTTTAAATTGTAAACGCTCTAATAAGCTACTGTGTTAACAAGATTGGCTGACGGTTGTTATGGTGTTTGGTATTTTTTCATGCTGCCAAGAGATTACAGCTCATGAAGTAGTAACAGTGCCACTAGAGTTATTACGGCTATAACAACACAGACTATAACGCCAACTACGATAATAATTGATGTTCTCCGTTGTAAACATTTGAATTTACAAATGTACATATTACAATATATACATACATATGTATGTATATAACAGAAATGCAAAAAAAAAAGTGTCATGACCCAAGTAGCAGTTTTCTAGTGTTGGTGTTAATTAAATGAGACCATGAGGGGATTATTGTGATTTTTGCGCGTACGCATAATTTTAATATTCAGCTTATGATTAAATTATTATCCAGAATTAAATGGCAACGTACACCATACACACAAACATACATATACCGTTGCTTAATGGCAGTCGCAGCATATGTTTGCATGTATTTCATTTTCATTTAGTATTCAACTGGGAAATAATGCAATTTTCGTTATACGTCGTAAAACGAAATAAATAAAAGAACGCGAACAAAAAAAAAAAAAAAAAATTTAATCTATTTGCCTTAAGTCAAATTTGGGATACTCTACCGTACATGGGCCAAGGTGTTCGATTTAATTTTTTTGTCTAAATTTGTGGGCGTGTCCAATATTCGATTTCGTTTATGGATACATTATTAAAATGTTGATTAAGTTTCACCCCGCCAGTTATGAGTGATAAGTTTGCTATTCCGTTTGTAACATACGTAAGGAAGCTTTGCTGTATTCCTGATCAGCATTAAAATCTGACTCCAACTAGACATGTCCATCCGTGTTTCCGTGTGTGCGAGCTGAAATTTTTTACAAATAGTTCTAGTATCTACTCCTAGGTTCATGTTCATGGTTCAAATGACAAATATTGAGCTAAGAAATTGATATTTGATACACAATATTTATAATAGCCATAGTTGTAAAACGTACACGCCCACAATGTACAAAAAACCATATTTGATACAGAATTCAAACTGTTAGTAGATCATCATCATCATCATCATCATCATGCATGGCCGATTACAACCTATGTAGTTCTTTGGCCAGTTGCAGAAGAGAACGCCACGCGCTTCTAACGTTGGCGCGCCTTCTCCAGTTTTGTACACCAAACACTTGGTCCCTCCACCAGAGTTTCCAATTGTTAGTAGATACGTAATATAAAAACGAAAGAGGAACATGCCACGCCTACTCTTTGTATATGAAAATGGATATTTTTGTATGACTTAAGCAAAATTTAGTATTTTTTACTTTCCTTATTAAATTTTTTTGTTCCATCAGAGATATTTCTCAATTAAGGCCGGGTCTGTCAACTGATTTTAACTTGTCACCCAAAGTGTTGCATTTTAAGGACATAAATTATTTATGGTTATAAAATTTATACAAAAATATTATAACGGGTCTTTATAATTGTTGCAAACACAACATCTAACTTTATATGCCGTTTACTCTAATACGTGCGATATAGAAATAAGTGAAAAAGCTATATTTAGCTGAGATCAAATCTTGTACACCCATCATAGCTTTCCGCAGGGTCTGTACTTTATAAGGAATGCGAAACGTTTATTTAACATTTACGATTTTGCTTTATTTCAATACATTTCTGTCCAATTTAGAATCAATATATTAATTTTTAAATCACACCGTTAGCTAGATTTAATATTTGATAATGATTCAGAATATATATACTTTAAGCAGGTTTTCCGCCGCTTTCTTCTCGACGTTGCAAACGTTTTAACAAAATGTTATGATCACTCGTATATGTAGATTGGATGGTGGGTATAAAAAGTTTATTTAAAGTGTAAAATATTTAAATTTAAATTTATTCATTGCACAGCCATACGTACTTATATACACATATTATATTATAATACATATGTTTTGTCCATAATTAACTGTTCGCAGTTTCTATTGTACAAGTTTTAACTTAAACGCATACAATATTTAACCGAAATTGTCACCCAATTCTCATAACTACACATGGTGGCAGATGGTGGCAATTAAGTATTTTTATCTCTCTCTCTCTCTCTCTCTCTATCTCCCTCTCTCTCTCTCTGTTTCCCGCTGGGTCTTTTATCCATTAAAATTTTGCATGCAAGTTGTGCAGATATTTCATTTTAAATAGCAAACGCTTTTTTATTAGCACTAAAGTTAAACTTTCTAATCGCTTTGGCGGTGAGGAGGAGAGTCCAAAGAGTCACAATATTTAAATAAAATGAAAACTTTTTTGGTATTTAATTATTAATGAGAGGGGAGAAGATGTAAAATATTTTAAAATATTTTAAGAAATTATTTCAGGATAATGAATGATTTTTCAAGGTTGAAAAGTCTTACTCAACTTTTATAAAGAAAAGTTCAATAAAAACTTTGTTTCAAAATATGGCATTTTATGAGGAATGGTCCTAAAAGTGAAATAAATGTTTCCCTGACTAAAATATTTAATCAATTCATTTGGAAGTAATGGAAAGAACGATTTGATGCAGCCATTGCTAATACAATAATATTACCCTTCACCCTTTAATAAACCAAAAAATTGTACTTTATACATAAAACCAATATCCGCTTCAACTTATCCTATCTCTACTATCGCCTGTTTAATCTTTTGCGCAATAGCACGGATGTAATATTTCACGGTAATTAGTAACAAATAATTAACTTTATATTCCAGATATATGTTTTTTTTTTTTTATCATTTTATTTGCAACTATATTGAAAACAAGCACATCACTGGCTTTTCAAATTTGTTAAATACCGAAAAAAAAAAAAAAAAAAGTAAATTTCTCTCATGTTTATAACAAAATAGTTAGATACAGACCAAAACAAAATCATTGTTGCAAGTTTAAGCTTGATCAGATCAGTGTGACTGTGATCATTTAAATCTATCATAAAAAGCATGCTTTGAAATGTGGCTCAGTTTGACAGTATCTGCAGCGTTTACATAAAATTTTATGTTTACACGAATACTACAAAATTTGTGTTAAACTTTCAAATGACATTAAAGATTTTCATTTACATTAGTTTTTCGCGGGGTTACAACACAGTTTAAACTTTCAATGGTTTAGATTTGTGGTTAATCAGAGCACTGTGACACCTTTTGTGATACTCCAACTGGCTTGTTTTTATAATTGCGTTTGTTTTAACAAATAATTTAATTCATGAACTTGGTGAAAAAAAAAAAAAGTGACTCCAATTATGTCTTCGACATGTTCACAATCGTTGACACATACATTGTTGATTTTTACTATGCACTGCAGCATGAATCACTTCCATCATTATTCGTAAACGTTTTTATGCAAAAAAACGAGACAATCAAAGACGTCTTTTTTTTTTTTTATTTTCACGCAACTTTGCAACACAAAACATACACGCACGCACACGCACGCACACAATAGTTTTGGTCAACATTCTTCATGTGTGCATGCATGCGTGCATATATGAATGAATGAATGAATGAATGTGTATGGTTTCTATTTTTTTGTTTTGTTTTGTTTTTTCTTGTTTTGTGCTGAGTACACTATTTGTGACATTCCAGTTTTATAGGTTTTAGGTTTTTGTTCTTCCAATTTCATCTGCACGGCTGCTTGTTTTTTTTTTTTTTCATTCTTCTTCTTTTTGGGGTTTATAGCCCCATCACCATCGTCATCATCAAATGTTGCGCTGCTTGAATGTTACTATTTTATCATCGTCTCTGACTTTTCACTGGGAGCTGGCAATTCCAACAAAAACAATTTATGGTTTATGTCTTAGCCTTTGTCAGTAACAATGTGTGCGTTTTTTTTCTTTTTTTCGTTTTAATAAAAGGAATTTTTTTTTCTTAACCGCTATATGGAATTTATGAATTTCATTTAGAATCTTATAATAGAGACTTTTATTAAAATTTTATGGCAAAGTTATTATTATTAACAATTTCAGTAACTACAACAACAACATTCAATAATAATAACAACAACAACAACAACAACAACAAAAACAGTTGTACATTAAATTTAATTTAATTTTACTTTTAATTTAATCACATTTTATTATATTGTATTATTAATTATATAAAAGTCTGTGTATTATGAGCAACAAGTAACATTTTCTACGTAGTATATTATTTTCTTTGTAAATTATAGGCATGTCCATTATACGATTGCACCAATTTTTGGCATATCAATGGAATGACTACATAGATAAATTTTTGTCGATTATAAGAGTGGCTTTCAACCAATTCTATCCAATTCAAAGAATATAATCACGCACGGACATGTTTAGAACGACCCAGATTTCTATGCAAATCAAAAATATATATACTTTGTAGGGTCTCTCTGGTGTACCAAACGGAATATCAAACTAAAAGAAACCTCATCCCTACGCTGAAGGGCAATTAATAGTAAAAATTATGAATAACGATTATCTTTGATTTGTAATTTGTATAGAAATCAAGAAAAATTATTTAAAATATAAAAAAAAACAAGAATAGAGCATAAATCGAAAAAAAATTTTTAAAAATTTTTTAAAAATTATATCGATCAAATTGAAATTTAAGGAACTTTCCACGAACATATGAACATAAAATTTGATACGCCCACTTTTAGATTATATGCTGTTAAAGATAGGCCAGCTGCTTGACTACGCCCTTACCTATTTTACAATTAGGGACGTGTCAAAAGTATTTAATGAATATTTTGTAAAATTCAATTTTTATTTTTAATTTCATTTTTCAATTGACAGACATACGGACAGGTTACTGTTTATATTAAAAGCCATGCCCATAATAAACAAAATAATCAAATTAAGTTATAAAGTTAAAATTTTACACATATCTTTATAATATGCTAAATAGGGGCGTGGTAGAATATTAGAATACGTCTACAATTCATGAAAAACTTTATTTAAAGCGAAATTTTACTCGTAATATATAAACTGTAGAGGTTGTATTTAAAGTAACTGCCACGCCCAGTATTTTTATGTTTATGTAAAAAGTATTCAGAATTTGTCCTGAGCCAAATGTCTCTCTTCGATTAACATGAACGACACAGCTTAAATCAAATGTTGAATAATTTGCCAAAGTGAAAAATCCACTTTGTTTCTCTCGCCTTTAACCAGCCAACAATAATCTATGTACCACAAAGTAAAAGCTGATCTGCAACTATGTGCATGTAGACAATCTAGATGAGAAGAAAACAAAACAAAAAAAAAAAAAAAACAAAGATTATCAACAATATCGCGGTCTGTAGGTAAGAGAAACGAATTGTACTCCAACCTTTACAGAAGACCTTTATAAAATATGGAACGAAAAAGGTAAAACGTTATTCAAAACTATTCCCTAAACCTCTTGAATGCTGAAGCCAACAACGAGACAATACCATGCTACGGCTTGTGGCAGTTTTTCTACCATGAAAAATGAATGTTTTTTGTTAACTAACCACAAATAATTTATTGTACGCGTGTCTTATGGAACATTAAACAATGCGTCTTTGATGTTTGGCGTTGATTATAGCGGCAACTCTTTAGTATTTTAACTGATGGAGTACATCAAAATGCACATATTGAAAGAAGAAGCTTCTTTACCCAAAACGCAGTTACATTTTATAGAAAAGCTGTGAAACAGTAGTGGCCGGTCGTTTACGTATTTAAGAGCATTTAATTTTAAACAAATTTTTCCATTGAGGAAGATCTTATATTAGCTGTAAAAGATAAAGAGTTAAAAATTTGTTACACACACACACACACACATATATATATAAACACACCGAAAATAACCAATTTTCACTTATTTTGTTGATATATAGTATATGAATACATTATTGTTCATTTAGTTCATGTAAGGTTGTAGTTACCTCAGAACCAGCAGGACTGGCTCGTTGTTGTTTAGAGACCGCCAGAAATGAATAACAACAGCTTGAACAGTGAAATTGCATTAATTGCAAATTTTAAAAAGTAATTACACGTATTGGCTTGCGTAAGCAATTACCAAAAAGAGTTAAAAGTTTACTATGTCTCACCTTTACGTCTACAACACATTGCATGATATTGTAGTGAACAGTGCGAACAGTTACAGCAGTTACTTAAAATGTAATCAAGTAAAGTATTCAGATTTTCTGGCACTGTGGACAACGCATCACATAAAACAAACATAAATATTCTATGCATCTATATAGAAAAAGTGGACGGGACACGCTCTTATATTATGTGTAAACTTAAATGTAGGATTCTACGTTAAGTAGAATCTGTGTTTTTCATTAGACCATGCCCACTTTTATTATATCAATGGATAAAGGTGTATATAAAATTTTAATCTTATAGCTTGCCTTTTTGTAGCAGATAGATAGATTTTTGTCGATTGTGGGCGTGGCCTTTAACCGATTTCAAGTTTTAAATATCTCAAAAATATGAAATTTTAATTATTCCAACAAATGACAGACGTACGGATGGACACGTGTAGGTTGCCATCGTAGCCATAGATTCCGATGAAGAGCAGCTCATAAACTTTATAGCCTTTCCACTTGATAATACATTTGTCCTTCCCATGAAATCTTAACCTTGCACAAAAAAAAGTTTTTTTTTTTTAAATCGATTTTTATTCAAAAAAAAAAAAAAAAAAAAATCAATCAATTTCTAGATAAATTAAATCCAATTTTATAGCAAAATTCATATTAGAACTGTACAATGAACTCGTACTTGTCATCACAACAGCACAACAGCACAACAATTTCCAATTTAATCACAATTGTGTCGTTTTGTTTCTACTCAATTTTCTGCCGTAATTGTTTTCATTTTCGATTTCTTTCCACTTAACGCCACTGTACGCAATTCCAAATTCGTTAACTGTGTGGGTTTATGTTTAAGTGTGTATGTGTATATATATGTGTGTGTATGTTTCTGTATATATATATATATATAAAATTATTTTTATTGTTCTATATATATTGTCTGTAGATGCTTTGTGAAAATTTCATTACGCACATACTACAACAACCACTAACATAAAATCACCACAATTATCAGTAGCGGGGCGGCACGATTTCCTCAACAATTTATCGGCTTATATTTGTGCATTATTGCTATTGTGTGGCAATAGTAATAGTTGCCGTTAAGCGTTTGGTAGGACACTGAACATGGAATTTGACACAATTGAAAATTAATATTTTGCATCACAATTGCTTTTTCTTTTTTTTTTTTTCACATTTTATGAGAACGACCCTGAAACAACATAATAAGAAACTAACTTTCTAAATATTGATTTTTGAAAAATTTTTATTCTAATTATTATTATCGATTCTAAAATAATATCTGGAGAGTATGTCGGAATATTTTGTAACAAGTAAGAAAATTAAATTTGGTTTGGGCCAAATCTTAAATATACCCTAGACATCCATAGCGGTGAGTGTGGCAATTATATATATATTAAGCCCTCTAATAGATTATGTATTACGTGATTGTGGGCGTGTCAATTATTCGACTGCGCCCATTTTAGACATATCGATGAAGGGAATAATATAAAATTTCAAGTTCATAGCTCATTTTTTTGCAGATATATAGATTATTTTCGATTGTGGGCGTGGCTCTTGACCGATTTAGCCTACTTTCAATAGCGATCTGCGTGCAAAAACTAAAACTTCAGCTCAATATCTCAGACATACATGCCTAGATCGACTCAATTTTTGATGCTGATCACGAATATATATATTTTGTAGAATCTCTGGCGCCTTCTTCTGGGTGTTGCAAACTAAATGACATACTTAATATCTTATGTGGAGGGTATAAACAAAATCTCTAAAGCACACACATTTTTTTTAGAGAATTATAAAAGAGTTAATCAAGTCGTATCACTTAAATAAATATGTGTTTTGTACAGTAACACAAAACTTTGTAATAAATACAGAAACGTTGCTATTATTAATGCAATTAGTGTTTGTGTGTAAGGAAGCCAACTGAGACAAAGAAGATTCATTTTATACTATATGGATAATAATAAGTATGTGTTGTGCGTAAAAAAAGCATATGACAGGAGATGACTTTATAGTTATTTGTCGATTTGGATTCTATTGACAGCAGAGCTAAGTGTCACATAATCAATTACTTGCCTTCGTCTTCTAAGTTTCTGCACATATCGATGAAATGTTGGTTAAGTGTTTGTTTTTGTGTGCGTGTGTGTGTGTGTGTGTGTGTGTTTGTGTATTTTAACAAATTTGTTGACACACTTGACATGACTGGGATTAGCTTTATAATTTATTTTTTTTTTTTTTTGTATAAATTTGTATATAAATGAATTTTGGGAAAAATTGTATGTAAAGCAGAATGTAATAAATTATTAAAAAGATGTTTTTCTATTTATATGAATTGTGAATTAATTTTCTTGCAGTTAAACATAATTGTATTAAAATTTATAAAATGAATAAGTAAAGCAAGAGTAATCGTATAGACGGTTATACCGGACCATAGACTTATAATAAAAGGGTCTAAAAATGATTCAATTTGATTCATTTTCTATAGAATTCCTCTCTGGGTCAATACATGTACTTGAACCAAATCTCGTAACAGAGAGGATCATTAAATTTGTGTTGGGCATGGCCGATTCTCTCCCTTTTTACTATTTATACAATATACGATAACAAGTGAAAAACAGAATTTGGCTTAAGTTTGAAAGGCATCAATTTGTACGACCCGAGAGACTTTAGATAACATCCAAACATCCGGACCGACAGACATTAAATCATATCTATAGAAAAGTTCACACTGAATAATAATATAAATACTTTGCAGAATTTTTAAAGCAATTACACTCCCGTACTCATTGCACACATATATGAAATAAACATTTTTTTCCCATTTTGCTCGCTCAGCATTAATTGTGTTTAAGTAAAAGCAAATGACATTTTAACATATGCTTGCTACAGTAACGGTACATATTTACAATTTACAATTAGCGACATGTGTGTGTGTGTGTGTGTACAGGTTTTATACACACTCTCTCACAACTCACTGCTAAACAACTGTTAAGCTAAGAATGAAAGTCAGCGAGTGAGTTGAATGTGTGTTTAAATATATTATTTTTACCTTGCACTTGAGTTGATTTCTGAGTGTATTCACTTGTCACTTACAAGCACCTAGAGCATTATAGCGTTTTAAATAACAGCTGCATTTTTAATTAAACAAATTAAATGTACAGTCGTCTAGGTGCGTGTGTGTAGATTTAAGCAAAGCAGCATTCAGCGAATGTAAAGAGATTGTCAAGTGTGTCAACGCACCTTTTGGGAAGTTTTGATAAATTCTGGAATCAAGTGTATATTCGTATATGAGTAGATGACGATCTGTTTTTTTTTTTATAATCCACCATTTTAGTGATGGGAAATATACCAAGTTTGCTAATCAGGTTGCAACACCTAAAAGAAGGCGTTGTATATTCTTGATCAACATTAAAATCTGAATCGATCTGTTTTTGGCATTTTATATTTTTTTTCAAAGTACAAATCGGTCAAGAGTGACGCCTACAATAGTTAAAAATCTATTCATTTGCCATAAAAATTGAGCTATGAAATGGAAATTTGCCGTACGTAGTTATAATTGCCTCATCTAGTCATCTCATGATGGTTTATGTTCAGGTAAATTCTCTTCCATTTACGTATTGCTGATTTAATTCGCTTTAAAAAAAAAAAATTATAAATACTCTAGCTTAAGCAGCAGCTATAATTCATTATAAATCATGATGTCTCACACTACGCTCAGAGTTAAGCGACATACGACACAGATATCTGTTAATAATAATAATAAAAACAATAATAAGAAAACAACCTCAATCAAAACCAATACAAAAAGAGAACACCTGCTGCAAACAACACCAAACAGTGCTTGAGTGTGCTGTGATCGCCTTTTACTTACGGTTCAACACAGACTGACTACCCTTGTGATGGCCGTCTGCTAATACGAAGCAATAAAGTAAATGGTTAAACAACATCAATGAATGAGTAGTTTGCTGTTCTCCATTCAGAGAGGGGAAAACAAAAGAAAAATAAAAAAAGAAAAGACATTTGTATGCAAGCAGCAGCAGCAGCAGCAGCAGCAGCAGACCTGCAAGGTGGTAGGTTGGTTTGTATGTAGTGTTTTTTTTTTTTGTATGGTTTGTCTTTTTTGTTCTTTTTTTTTTTTTTATACCATATGCTGGGTGTATGGCTTTTTATTCTGGCTTGGCATGTGCCATTTAATGACGGTTTGCTCTGTATCATGCAGACCTTAAAACCAATGTGAGAATATGTCAATGACACAATTCAGCTGTATTTTCTTCTTATTCTTCTTCTTATTATTATTTCTTTATACAACACAAAGGCAAAGGCTGTTTGTTGTACCTTTACTTTCAGCTTGTTTATGCCTTAACTTTATCTTTTAAATAATGAGAAAGACATTAATGTCTCTAGTGGTGGTTGGACATGTGTAACGAGTTCTGTTGATAAGTGAAATTTTATGGCTCTTTTTTTTTTTACCATTTCATACGGTTTGACACGAAATGATTATAATTAATATATGTTTATAACATGTATATATAAAAACATTTAAACAAGTAGAAATTGCTATAGAGCTTCATCATTTAATATCGTACATGATTTCTACTTGTACAAGTAACTTAGTTTATGCGTTATGGTATTATAAGTAGTAACAGAGTGAAGGGGAATTTATGAGAGAGAGTCATGTGAGAGTGACACCATGTAGAATATTTGCAGGAAGAGCGGTTTTATAAATGATTTCATTTTCATTCTTTTGTGTTTATGTAAATAATTTTGTTGAATGTTTTGAATTTTTTTTTTTATACCCTACACATAAGTTGGTCAGTATAATAAGTTTGTTATTTCATTTGCAACACCCACAAGTAAGCGTTAGATACCCTATCCTTGAATAGCTTCACAAATTGAGTCTATGTCTAATTCTATTTTTACACGATAGATACGTTCCCAAAAAATTCGTAAAAAAAAAAGATATTGATTGATGCTAGACCTGAAAAAAAATTGAAAATCGTGTTAAAACAAAAGAATTCGTGTAAAAAGAGAATTTATTTTTCATTTTAATTCGTGTTAAATCGAATTCGTGTAAAAAAAATTCGTGCAAAAAGACAACTAGGTGTATGTCCGTAAGTCCAGTCATTCTTGACACTCTTGCGGTCGTTAATTTTGAGATATTGGACTGAAACTTTGTACAAAAACACTTTTATCACAGATTGTTACTTAATATGGGCAAAATCGGTTAAGAGCCACACCCACAATCGACAAAAATCCATATATCTGCTACTAAAACTGGCTCATTAAGTTGAAATTTAGTATAAATGGGCATGGTCGGATAACGGAATCGTGTACTTGACGCGCCCACCTTTTTTAACTAAATGTTGTAGAGTTGAGGTGGGCGTTTGAGATGTGGCTTAAGCCAAATTTAGTTTTTTTACTTGTTTTTACTTGAGGTTAAATCTTAAGCACCATCCACCATCTTTATACAAGTTATGGGCATGACGGATATTATGGAGGTCTTCTAATTTCGAAGCCCAACAAATAAAGTCTTCTCTTAAGCAAATTTGCTTTTTCCAAATTCTAAACTCGATAATTTTTGTGACATTTCCGTGCATTGTGAGTTGGGCTCCCAACCTATGTCGCCCCATTTATATGTGTTAAAAATCCTGCATACTCTCTTTTCAAACGCAATCCGTTCAATATATTCTACAATAGTATCAATCCATCAGTAGAAGTGTAACTTTTCATACAGAAGTCTTCCGTCTTGACTGTGACAAATATTTAAAAACTTTTCTGTTATCTCTGTGTGTTAAGACTTTTTTTATTCCGGCTATAAAAAGAAAAAACCATAAACCATATAAAATGTATGGATGTACATAGTAAAAAAATTAGTTTCTTCTTTTAAGTGCGTATGTGTATAAAAATTAAATTTTCTACATTTTTTATTACAACTGCACAACTCCCGTTATGTAAATGTGGTTGTAATAGAGAGGGACAGAAAGAATGAAAAGTATAAAAAGACAGTTACCCGCAAAATACAAGTAAGCGGAGGGAAAAAAACATGTTTCATATGGTGGTGTTTTGATTACCATCTCTTCGTATCCTTCACTTCGTTGCTAGCTACCATGACAAAGCGCCTTTCGTAATATGGAACGTTCACGTTTGTTGTTGCTCTTTTTCTTTTTTTTTTTTTTTTTGTTATTGTTAATTTTAATGTTAATGTTTGGGTTTGTTTTTGCATTAATCATATTAAGGATGTAAAGTTATTTTATTAACTTGGTTACAATACGGACAGCACTGCTAACACACTTCAACAGAGGATACTGGTGAGGAGATAATTATTGTATCATTTATTTTCATTTATTTTGTTTCGATTGTAATTGTGAATGGGTGACATTCTTACAGTGAAAGATTTTCTTCGAATCCTTATGCTCTCTGTGAAGATAAATTATGGTCACGACTAATCATATAAAACTTTCTTCTAATAAATTCACAGATGTTAAGTATTCAAGATTCGTTTCAAGCCAAGTTATTTCCATTCATTCTTAAGAGTCATTGTGACCTGGTTTTCTCCTGAAAATATCCCCGTCTGGTTGCACAATATACAAAGTGGCCATAAAGGACACACGTATACATACATAAGTGCATATAAACTAATCTATGCTTTGGTCTATGTTTTCCTTTTGGTTGATTTGCTGTTTGACTGACGCCATACTGGGTTATATGGTCGGTATCGGTGCTAAGTAAGACATCTGCTGTCCGCCAAAAGAGTGTCATTTTCAATGGATAGAGTCGTGTGACTTCATGTGGTGGCAATCTATGCTGTCTTGTGGTTCTGAGCTTCTCATTTTTCATTTTACATTTTTGCACTTTTTTCTATCCAACATTTATATAGCTCCGTAGTATACATTGTACAATCTCATAATAACGAAGCCAACATACTAACATTGTAAAAACCAGCATCACTTTAAGAAAATTCTGCATTAAATAGATTGTAAGCGGTGTTTGTAAGGGTGCACAGTGTTTACTACGTTTGATATTTAGTTTCCAATATTCAGAAGAAGAATTGATTTAACCATTTCCGTCCGTATGTCTGTCTTTTGTTGGCTCTTTTAAGGTCGACAATTTTGACATATTGTGTGAGCCGAAATTTTTTACATATATTTCTAGTTTTTCAAAGTAGATTGCTATTTAAATTGAGCAAAATCGGTTAAAAGCCACGCCCACAATCGACAAAAAACTACCTATTTGCTATAAAATTAATATTTTATTATTTCATTATAATTACTTCATCTATCCACTTGTGACAAAGGTTATTAAACATTTAAATGACTAAAGATAGATCTACCTTTTATTGTATTGATCGCCTCAGAATCACTTTTTGAAACAATTTGTCTGTTCATCTGTTTGTTGTGCGATCACAGAAATTTGTGCGCAAATTTTTGGCATCAGTTTTTAAGATATTTCGATGAAATTTTGTTGTATGATCATGTTACTGAAAGGGCTTGTCTTGGCGCACAAACTGAACCGTTTTTAGGATCCCTTTTATTTAAAATAAGTTTTTTATATGAGGAAAGTTTGCCATTCTTAATATGTTCTTACAAATCTTGGTGAATAATAGTTAATGAGTATAATAATTGATTGTACCAAACTTGGTCCTGATCAGACTATTTTTAGAACAATTTTCCTTATAACGGCAATGCCTTCCCCGTA
The DNA here is from genome assembly GCA_963978525.1 of Ornithomya fringillina. Classification (NCBI taxonomy): domain Eukaryota; kingdom Metazoa; phylum Arthropoda; class Insecta; order Diptera; family Hippoboscidae; genus Ornithomya; species Ornithomya fringillina. The sequence continues at coordinate 4,085,914 of OZ021690.1, forward strand.
CTGGTACAATTAAAGTAAATGTAGCATAATTTATGAGACAATGGAGTGTAGCGTCGTTATATAGTCGGGTTTGACTAAAATATTTTCCTTTTTTCTTGCTAATTGTTTCAGTTTATTTGAATCATTTATTTCCCTGCACTTATTCAAAAATTCACATAATTTTTAAGCGATATCTGTTTTTCGGAATGTAATCTGTGGTGTGGTACGAGATATATTATTGATTATTTTCTATTTTCGTTTTCTTTTATTATAACGTATCATTAGCTTATTTAATTTAATTTAATAAAGAGAAAATTCTCTTCCTTATGTTTTAAAGTTAAAAGTTTCATAGAACACAAAAGATTACACATACTAATATTTGAAATGCTACACAATTCGCCACATGTCAAGTCTATAAATTATTTAAGCACCCCAAACCAAAATCGAACAAATTAGTCGTAGCAACAGAAACTATTACCTATCCAGGCCTTACCAGATAGTGTATCATCGTGTGAAAATGTAAAAAATTTAAGTACCTACTTAAAGAAAATCGAAACATACTTAGCTTAGGGCAAAACTATGGATACCCTATACAACGGTACAATTTCATAGCGGGGATTAAGTGGACAGGTTTTAAAGATGAATTTTTGAGATTATGAAAGCGCTGCTTTAAAAATTCCATCTATGGAACTTGAACCTACTGCGGTTTTAACTAAATGTATTTAGTGACGGATGAGAGGTTCAAAAGTGAATACTAAAGTGAATATATATTCTGTTCCCTTAAAGCGTAGAGTAGAGTATAAAAATAAGTTCATAATTTTGCCTTCCCACCAACTAGACCAAAATAGCTCGAAGAGTTTTTATGATAATCGTTCGTATTTACTTTGACGTGCGCTGATCGCTTTATGTGAATACAATGCGTGAATGAAATCTCCTACTTTACTTAATTATAATAATTAACACTTTATAGAATTTTCTTTAAAAAAAAGCGGGAGGCCCAACTCTGCTTAAAATTTTTCCTTCTTTCTGGAATTTCCACCAATCGGTGGCCGTAATTCTTTTCGCGACCTTACAAACCACATGACAAATGTATTGTACCCTGCTCTGTATAGAAGAGGGCATAACCGATTGAAATATAGCATACACTTAACGCACAAAGTATTTATACGGGATTTTAATTATAAGGAAGACGCTGACACTTCTTAGAGAAGAATTAAAATAGGATACAGATTATCATGAGATTTAAGAAGATTCTGAAAAGATAGAATTTAGAGTGAATGTAAAAGATGGGAAAAAAATAAATTTGGTCAAGATTGAATCTTGAATACCCTTTTAACATAGGGGGCGTGACGTGTATTTTACTATGCCCTTTAATTATGGTTTTTTGTAATATTTTTGAGTTTTACGCAGAATAAGGTTTATTGTAATTTGTGGGCGTGTCTATAGTCCAACCGCGCCCATTTTTTGGTACATAAACTAATGAAATTTACAACTACTTTTGTGGCAAATAAATTTTGATTTTGATTTTTTATAGGCGTGGCTTTTGAGCAATTTTGCCCAATTTAAATGGCGATCTGCGTGCGCCGACAACCGCGAAAGTGCCAATAACAAATAAATACACGGATGGACATGATGGATTCAGGTTTTAAGGCTTATCAAGAAAATTATTCTCCGTTGTATGCTCCCTGCCGCCTTCTTCTGGATGTTGCCAATGGAATGGCAAACTTAATATACCACCATGACTGAGGTGGCTGGTATACAAAGAAATATTATGCAGATTTTCAAAAAGTTCCCATTAAAAGTGCACAATTTTTCCCATTACACAATATGTGTGAATAAGTACAAATGAAAAATAAGATGCAGACGATATTAAAATTTTCACATAAGCTATTATGGAATGGTCACAGACATGAAAGACGCATTCACACATGATACACATATTGTGCAATCTGTAATAACGTGTAGTGGTGTTGGTAACAGATTTAGCATTAGTTGAATTTTTGTTCCTTGCAGTACAGTACGTATGAATTCTGTCTCACCTATATTTGCACTCTTCACAATATAATGGCAGGTATATAATTATGTTTGCGACATATGAAAGGAAACATCAGGAATCTACATCAAGTACAATTTTTATATCTATAGCAGCGGCGCGTATAAATTTTTGGAGGCCCTAAGCTGAAAACATTTTTAAGGCTCGCGTAAGTTTAAGAAAACATTTTTGCAATTTTGAGGCTCCTAGACATTGAGTTTATTGCTGAGTTTGCGTAGCATTAAACACGCCACTGATCTGTAGATAAAGAGATGTCTGTCCTAACAATATATTGTAGAACTAATATTTGGTACAAACATTTTTAGTTTTTGTCAGTCCACATTAGGCGAATGCACAATACTCGAGTCTTTTATGCAGCAGATCGTAGGTTCGATTCCCGCAGCGTGTAATACTTAAGGAAAAAATCGAGCCAGCATAAAAATTGAAATTCTATTTATGGAGGAGGACACGCTTTCACGCACTTATAAAGGACTTTCCCCTTTCCGAATGATCGCGCCCATAAAATAAGAAAAATTAAAAATATTTTTTTTTTTTTTTGGATAATAAATAGTTTTTTGTTATTTGTGGGCGTGGTTTTAAACCGACTTTTTCCTAATCAAAGAGAGATCTGTGTACAACAATTCAGTTCAACGTCTCAAAATTTAAAGCCGTAAAAGTTGCACAACAATAAACAGAAATATGGATGGATCGATTTAGATTTTGTTTATGTGAGACGTTTCTGTCATTTTGGGTGTTGCTAACGGAATGTTAAACTTTAATATATCCTTGACTTAACTAGATTGAACTTATGCCAAATCTGTGACACTTTGCAAAGAAACCCTATTGAAAATAGACCGAATCAGACCATTTTCAGAACCTCTCCCCATATAAGGTTGCATTATAATAAAGTAACTTAAGTGACAATATCTCGCGTACAACTAAACTAATTGTAGCAAAACTTATGGAGCTAAGTGTTGTAGAGTTTGAAATGTTCGGTCAAGCCCATAACCATAACCATAACATAACATTTTCACTTGTTTAATGACCTTAAAAGTATGAATCAAGTGTATCGCTTGCGATACGCAATTATTTACACCTGAAATCGAGATTTTATTGATTTTATGTAAAAAATTTTATTACACAAACCCCCCCCCCCCATCGTTCGTGACTTAACATATTTGGCAATTTGTCCTTGTCTCCGTACATACCTTCTACAATAATCATAGAAAACCGTACACATGTTTATTATATCTTGCTTCCTTATCCATACGCATCAACTGCAGATATTTACAGTTTATCATATTGTCGACATGCTGCCACATATAAAAAAAATCCACCCAAACAGATGAAGCCCTGCAAAATTTATTGTCATATGAAATGATTGAAGAAAAAGGAATATATAAATAGATTTATGTATGTGTGTATGCGTGTGTATATATATATAGACACATGTGAGTAAATGGCAGTATTGTACACGTATTACTTATATATGAAAAAAATGATTGCTGTCAATAACTGAAATTTTATGAAACGCTTAACAACAAATGACCGAAGTGCAATAAAAAGAATTTTAAATCATAAAAAAAAAAAAATACTAGATTTTTCTTGATTCAAATTTTACGAGTTAACAAGTAAAAAAAATACGCCATATATGGCCTTTACCAAGTGGGAGAATACCCCCGACAATTGCACAATTGCGTTTTCAATTCATAAAAATATATGTTTATACCCTTCACCTTACCGGCGAGGGAGGGCATACTAAGTTTGCCATAAAGTATCAGAGATCCTGCAAAGTATCAAAATCCGAATCGATATAGACATGATCGTCGGTGTGGAACTGTCAATTTCGATATTGGTTTAAATTAAAGTTCGTATCTGTACGTGGGTTCTTGTTTTAATTTAAAGTAAAATCGTCCAAGTGTCACACCCACAATCGAGGAAAGTCTCTCACAAAAAAAACACAAAAATGTATGCGTAAATTTAATTTATAATTAGAGCATTTGTCGATGTACCAATAATGGGCGTGGTCGGATAACGTGCACGACCACTGTTTACCAAAAAAAAACAACCCTTTTTTTGTGTGGAATTTAAAACGTATTATTTACATTGTTATGGGCAGTAATCAGCCACTTGCCACGCCTATATTTTCAACCTTCATAAAGGGTATTTAAGATTTAGCGTAAACTAAATTTACTTTTTATACTTTTTACTTCTTTTTTTATAAGTCGAATGATGACTTAAAGAGTAAGTCGAAAGAAATATTCAACGATTGCAGACATTGCCAAGTCGATGACTCAGATTTTGCAGCTAATCAAAAACATTTCTAGTTTGTAGAGTCTAGGTTTTATTTCCAAATGAAATGATAAGCTTACGTTGTGTGTGTATACATATATATGCAAAAGATGAATATAGGAAAAGAACAAGTGAAACTATTTTAAGCGTATCACTTACTAAAAGGTTTGAATAAATAGAACATATAGTGGATTGCTGGAAACAGGGAATTTCTTTACCTAAGTGATGGATTTCACAAATCTTTCTCTGCATTTCTTTAACCATAAAAATGTCTTTGAGACATTTTGAAATTTTTGTAGCTGAAAAAACTTTCTTGCTTTCCTTCTTAGTTAGACTGGAGTTCGCTTTCAGGTATCGGGTAAGGTTATAATATCAAAATCCTTCACTTGAATTCCCATATTCCATGGAATCCCATTAAAAAGAAGAAAAAAAAAACTGTATAAATGTACGATTACGGAAAAAACTTCTATTTTTGTTTTTGTTATTTTATTATTATTCTTTCTAAATCCTACATTGGTAAAATATTGTATATACACATAAGCCTCTAAACTTCAGCGCAATAAATATTTTCGCTTTTTACATTAATCGCCAATAAATCATGACCAGCCTTTGCAGGCTTACCTCAGCTTAACAACAACAGCAACAACAATAATAAAAAAAAAAAATAGTAAAAAGAAAAATGCTATAAACAATTATCAAACATTGATTTTAATAGCTGGCATGTAGCTGAGGTGGGAAATGCAAATGAGGCGCCTTTAAATGACGTTTTTTATGGTAATTTAATATCAGCACAGACGCTGTCACAGTAGTCTGATTAGGCTAAAATTTGACAAATTGAATGTGTTTGGTTCATGTCTAACAAATGTTATCAAAAATTCGATATGAAAATATTTTGAGATATTTATTTTTTTTTATCATTAAGTAAATACTTGGTGCTTAACATAAATTTTGTATGTAAATTATATATTGATTAGTATTAAAAATTTTTTACAACATACATGTAATGAAAGAATAAGAAAAGAATTGACGATAGAAGTCATGTTTGTAAATCCTAAATGTCAAATGCCACCTTCAAGTATCGATTTAACCATGTCCGTCTGTACGTCTGTCTGTTCATGTAAAATTGTGCACAAGCTACAGGTCGCATTTTTTAAGATATTTTAATGAAATTTGGTACAAGAACATATATTGACCCAGTGAAAAAACTTAATGAAAATGAAACGAATCGGACCAGTTTCAGAACCCCTCCTCATATAAGATCTTATTATAAAGAAAATCTTTATATAGCAAAAAAACGCAAATCTTAATATTTTTTGAAAAAAATTAGTAAATAATAATTAATTGGCTTAATATTTGGCTGCACTAAATTTGGTCTCGATCGGGGCATTTTTAAAACAATATTTCACTTATGTGGCAACATTTCGCATAATTTAAGGAACTAAGTGATGTAGGGTATTATTAAGTGATCGAGCTTGACTGACTATAACATTTTTATTTGTTTTGTAATTAAAGAGTTGAGAGTTTAAAATTTACAATATATATCGCACACTGCAGCCATTTTCGTGACATATTTTATTAATGATGTTGACAAAAATTTAATCACAAGTTAATCAAAAAAAAACAAAAAACAAAAAACTTACAAGAACACTCTTAATAGAAACACAATACGAGTGCAACTGCAAGAGTCACTTGAACTCCATGAAATTATGTACATACACTAAGTTGCAGCATAGTCATGGTGTAAGAACTTCATAAAATAGTGCAAACATGTCTTTTTTCTTTTTTTATATACTCGTATATATATTTCTTGTTTTGTTTTCATTTTTCATTCATTCAATAATTTCTTCAGTAGCTGTATAGAGCGTGCTGAAAACTAGAAATTAAGACAAATGTTGCGTGCTGAAAGCAAGCATGTGAGTAATTAGACAATTTTATGTCTGTAACCATACGCAACAGCCAAACGGCACACACAACATAATTATTATAGTGGAGGGTGAAGAAGTCGATGCATTGTTTCACATATTTGCACTCATATAGTTGGTGTGGTTTCAATACCATAAAGCTTCAGAATGTTTAAGAAAATCATATCTGAAAAAAGACATCAACTGCAACATATGTCGGAAATGTTCGCACTCTCTCTCTCTCTCTCTCTCTTTTTTGCCCATTGTCAAATTTTTATCATTTGTATCAGTTTACAATGCCTCACATGAAGTACGCACACAAGTATGTATGCTCTTGAAAAGCTTATATGCATTCCATCAGTGTGATAGGAGGAGAATATGCGTGCAGATCTATTGCTTGGAACTTTGCACTGAATTGAACGTAAATTGGCGGCTCTTTGAAATGATGAATTATTCACAATAACGGAATGTATCAAGACAATTGTTAAGAGAGTGTTTTTTGTGTGATTATACAATATTGTGGGGGTGAGGAAATACAACTTGTCCATCAAGTTATAAAAAATTAATGAAAAGAATTTAAAAAAACTAAAAAAATTTTAAAAATTTTAAATATCTTTCACATCTGTATATGAGAATAGGGAGGGGGGAGGGCGTGTCATGTAGATTTTTTGGCCTACTATTATAAGAGATAACGCCATGCGCTTCGATGCTTGCCGGGCATCAAATACTTTGTCCTTCCGCCAGAGTTTCAGTCTTCCTTTTACGCGACGTCCATCTATACGATCAAAATGACTTTGCCATCGCAAACGTTGAATCAATGTCGGCATTAAGTTCTCACAGCTTCATTCAATTGCATGTTTCTGAATCGGAACTCATCACGATATCCATCCTTGCCCATTCCCTCTCAACATTTATATGGACAGACGGATGTGCTTAAATTAATTCAAAATTTTGTGCTGATCATAAAATATAGTTACATTGAGAGTCTCTCTTTTTTGGTCATTTTTGCTTCAACATCTAGGTGATGTAAGTGAACCTTTAATTAATCACTTATTATGAAATTATTTCAGTTTACAGGGCTAATGGATATGTCAAAACTTCATCCACTTATGATCTGTCATTGATGCGATTATCATATCATGCAAAACAATATAAAAAAAAAAAAAATGTTAATCTTTAAAAATCATTCATTTTGATCACGTCCACTCTTAGTTGGCCATTTACCCAATTCAAACAATTTTTCCAAGATAATAAAGTTTTTGGTTAGCAGCATCCTTAGGAAAATGTGCTACAAAATGAAAACATTGTGAAAACATTCATCAAACGCAAATTTGTTTAGTAAAGTGAAGTAAGTGTTGCCCAACCAAGTACTGTACCATGTGCCATGGCGTGTACATGCAGTAGAATATTAATATTATATGAAACATATAAAAGAGATATTATCAGGTATGTGTAAGTGAGTTATATGATACATATTGGTGAGCATGTACAACAACAAATATACGCTGTATATTCTTATTTGCTTTGCGTACCAAAAACACTCACACTTATGCTTAGACTTGGAATAAATTTATGAAGTATGTGGTAAAGGAAAACCATGTGGTATACATACATACACACACACACACACACACACACACACACACACACACTACAGAATAGTATGCAAGCACACTCAAGTTTGAAGTAATTTAATTACACTGCATAAGAGTATAACCGAGCTGCTCACGTATAATTGAGTTAAAGTTTAATGCAAATATGTGTGCTTCGATATAATTTTACAAATCTCATTTTCATCATCATTGAAAATTTTATTTGTAGTAACAAAACTTTTCTTTACTTCTTTACCAATACCAACAATAACAACAACAACAACAACAATTTTCAGTACAGTACTAATAATTTTGATGTTTATTTAGTGTATAACGCTCGTATATTAACAAATCCCTTGTGCATACACACACATACACACACATACACATGTGAAGGTGAGTGCAACCCACCCATTAATATTACTAATGGCACATAAATTGTCACATTGATTGCTATCAATTACTGGGAAATTTAATTAGCAGGCAGTGCTAGTAAATAATAAATTATGGGAGAAATAGTTGTATAAATAAAATTGTATGAGCGTTAATATATAACAGAAGCCAAAAGTCTTTGTTATAAGATATTTAGACTATTAAGAGAGAAAGAGAGAGAGAGAGAGAGAATATTTGGCAAGGTACGTACGTATCTATATGGTTGGATCCTATACTAAAACAAATAAGAAAACAACATTTAGCTTAGGTCGCATCTTAAATACCCTCAGCATCTACAATAGTGCGCATCGCAGGTATATGGTTACACCCTCTTATATTGTATATATTTCGTATCAGTATTGAAAGTCGAGTTTTATTCTAAGTAGAGTTTTTTTTGCAAAATTGTAAGCTCGTCTATTATTCGACGAGAACCATTTTTCGTACATCAATGTTAACTATGAATATACATCACAAATTTAAAGTTTGTAAATAAATTTTTATGACAAATGTATAGACTTTTGTCGATTATGGGCGTGTCTGTTATCTGACCAAGCTTTTTTTTCAAATTTCAACCAATTATCTCAACCTTTTATGGCAAATAAATAGATTTTTGTCAATTGTGGGTGTGGTGCTTAATCGATTTTGCTAATTTTAAATATCGATCTGCGTAAAAAACTATGTTTTGTACAAAATTTTTCATTTTTAGTTTAATATTAAATTCTACCCATTTTTAATTATGTAAGGATGATCTAATTATGAATACTTATTACATATATCAAAATTAAAGTTTTTAACTTGAATTTTTTAAAGAATTTTTTTACACATGGAAGGCGTGGCATGTTTAAAAAGGACGCTTAATTTTAATAAGGAACTTATAGAAGTTACAACCGTGACCACCGGAAGCATTCTTACAACAAACATTAACGGTTATGGAGGCGTGGCCCTTTTAGCAATTACGCCTAACTTTTAAAAAGAAAACTTATTACTTACAAAAGATAGGCATGTTTAGGACAGGAGATGTGCTTAAGAATACAAATGCTTAATGGCATCTGTAACGTCTCTCTCTGGGTGTTACAAGCGAAATAATTAACTTGGCATACTTTCATATTATGTGAAGGGTTTAAAAATATATAAAAAATATATAAGTTGGCCGCTAAATCATGTTTTTGATTAGCGACACCGGTGCGCTTAAAGGTCCATAATAATACGCATTGTTTGACTTATTTGCTTCCTTTATTTTACCATTACACTTTCACTCTGCTTACTTTAGCAAACCGTTATTTATAAAAGTATTGCATGACAGTGATAAACGAGCACTTGATCCAGCACAACTCATATATGTCAACATAATTGGTGGTACCACCTGAACATACAAAAATGTTTCAATATAAAATTGTAGTGTGTGTGTGTGTGTGTGTGTTTGTGTGTATGGTACACATATAGTATAAGTAAATATGTACGTGCGTGTAAATCTTTTGGGCAAAAAGCAAAAAAAAAAAACAAAAAAAAAAATTAGATTCAACATTTATTTAAGAAGCAAGCAGTCGTGTGTTTAACCAAAAGAGAGGGCTGAGTGTTACGTTGTAACCCTTAAAATTTATGTTTACACTAAAACTAAATGAATGTAATGGGATAGCACGGTTGGGTAACCGGTAAATTATGAGTGAAAAACATATATTTCACCTTGAATTTATGCACCATACACATAAAAAACACATTTCTCGCGTGCGACGTTATCCTTTCCATTTTTCACCCATTTATGTAAAACTGCAAAGAATTTAGTTGCGTGTGTTGGTGAGAAGCTCAATCATTTACTACAAAATTTAATAAACAACCAGTAAAAAAAAAAAAAAAAACTTTATTTGTCTTGGGCCGTTATCTTAAATAGCGTGCACATGAACTTATAAATGGTGGGCTTGGCAGGTATATGATTCCGCCTTTTAAAAGTGTATTCATTACGTATCAGCTGGCAAGTCGAGTTTTACGCTAATTACGATTTTTTGTAAATTGTTGGGCGTGTCTGTTATCCTACCACGTCACGATTTCTATACCAATTTTGACATTTTTGAATTTCAATAGTGAGCTACGTGCAGAAGCTGAAAATTTGTATAAATTTCAGCTCAATGTCTTAAAATTTTGTGTCAATCACATTAATGGACATTGATCGACTCAGTTTTTAGTGTGCATAGATTCAAAGCGAATGTCCACAAACACTACTCCTCCTCCTATCCTCCTCCCTCTAATCCCCTGTAACCGCAATCGTGCAGTAAATGGTTAAATATAAAAAAGCCCGCCTATAAGTATCAAAATAAAAAGCCAAACTGTACTTGAAACACATGAAACCCTTCCACCGAATGACTGAACATTCTTCTTCTTCTTAAATTTATATAAATTTAAAATTTAGTACATTTGTGCAATTGCTGACATATTAGTAACACCTTCTACTTCATTCCTCTACACAATCAATAAAGTATCATGTTTGACACATAACAGGTATTTACAAAAACACACATGCCGTGATTAAGCGTTACCAACCAATAAAATATAAATTGCAGAGAATCAATACAAAATACAACAAACATACTTAAATGTTTGTGGATTGTTTACTTAAAAAAAAAAAAAACTCTCTCTATTGAGCACAAAACATAAACAAGCAAAACAAAAGAAAAGAAAAAAAACCATCGACAACAATCAAATATGCATGCGACACATGAACACACTTACTAAAGGCTAACGAGTTAGCGACTCAATAATGTCTGAATTACTTGAATGTGTGTTTGACTAAGGCTGTATGGCTGTCTGTATTTGTGTTATTTTTTTCCTTCTCTTTTTCTTTTCTTTTTGTTTTTTTTTTGCTTTTTTCCGTTCTACTTTGTTTTGTACGAGCATGCCGAAGTGAAGTTAAAGGAAGCTGTTAGAAATTCTGCCTTAGGCATCACGTCTCTCTAAATAGCAATCATGCGTAAATAATATAAACAATAAAACACACACAAACACACCCATACAAGCACTCCACATATATGAAATCACTTACACCCAATTATTTAGCTGCAAACAGTTTAAGTGGAAAATTTGATTTCCTCCTGCGGCATATCCGGCAGAATATAGTTTGTATGTATGCACATATATATAAAGTATAGAGATGTATGAGTAATCCTACTATTACTACTTACGTATGTATGTAGTTGTTCAGAGAAAACTAAAAATGTTTTTGTTAACATTAAAAGTAGGTAAGTGCCATCATAGACGCCTCTAAAGTCCGAAATTTTTTTTTTTTTTTTTTTTTTTGCTTAATAGATGAAAAGCTGTAGACGCTAAATTGCGCGAAATTTTATTTTAATACCTTTGGCATTTGAAAATGTGAAGAATTTTAGGCGCCTTACTTTTTTTAAGCAATTTTCATACTTTTTATACCCTCCACTTAAAAGTGAGGAGTATACTGAGTTTGTCATTCCATTTGTCACAGCTTGAAAAAAATTATCAATCTAGACATGTCCGTCCGTGTAACTGTCTGTGATTTGTACTCTTGCGGTTTAAAATTTTTCAGATAATTAGCTGAAATTTTGCATAAACACTTCTAGCCTCTGAACATACATTACTTATTAAATGGGGCAAAATCGACTAAGAGCCACACCCACAATTGATTAAAAATTTACCTATGAAGTTGAAATTTGGAATTACAAGACATATGCCACGCCCATATTTGTATATACCCGTAGTTTATGTAAAGTTTAGTTAAGATTTGAGCTTAAGAAAATTTATGCTGAATTTCAACAACTTTAGAAACAAGTTTTAGAAAAGTGCTCTTGTTTATTAAAGATGGGCGTGATCAATTGGAAAATGTGTTCTCAGCAAAAATTTCCTGTCATTCAGTTATTATTTAATTTATCAAAACTCTTCTCTTTTTTTATTCAAAATGCAAGCTTCGAGTTGATACGTAAAACAAAATGTATTAGTCATTAAAAATGGGCGCAAATGTATACCAGCAACGTTTACAGTTTACTTTTTAATATTTAGATTATTCTAGCATTTTTACATAGTGTTTATTAGAATTAAAGTTTCTGAAAGTAACGAATTAGATAAGTTTTAGCTTAAGCCGAAATTTGCTTCGACTTGTGTGTATGACTTCAGACATGATTAGTATTGAAAAATCATAGTATATATATACGAGTATTTTGTTAAGTTTCCAAACTCTCCTCCTCAGTATAGCAAAGGTTTTAATTTCATCCTGCGCATTTACCTCAAACAGTTTGTAGTGTGTAGTTTTTTTTTTTTCTTCTGTTTGTTTATATATGTGGTGAATAGTTTTCATATGTTCTCTATGCTTCAATAAATTTTGAGAAATATAACGGTAGATGTTAAATCTCTCACAACACGATGCATCGGTACCTTATACAGCCATTCTGGGTGCAATTCTAATCGAAAACTTTCAGAGACACTTCAACAAATTTAAATTTTTTATTCAAACATTGCAGTAGTGAGGGTATACTATGTTTGCTATTCCGTCTGTCCATGTGTCTGGTGTTGAAAGGCTCAAAAATTTTGTATAAAAAATTGGTCAAATGCCACACCCACAATTGAAAAAAATCTATCACAGCCACAAAAATGTATTTATGAAGTATTTTGTTCAAAATACCAAAAATAATCGCCGTTCGATAACAGATACGTTTACGATTTCCAAAAAAAAACATTTTTGCAGCATATGCCAACGAGTAAATGGACACATAATACAAACATGCCACGCCCACTTTTTTTTACTTTTTTACTTTTTTTGTCTATCATAGACATGATCGCCCTAAATCTATATCAAACCAGGCATCACGTCAATAGATTTTTTAGTGGCCCATCTCATTAAATAGCAAGGGTATGCCATTGGTTAACATGAATCGCAATGAAAAATATTTATAATATCGCTTCAAAGGAGGTTTGCCTGTACTATATACATAATATGCATAGAAAAATGTAAGTGTGGTTCGCATTTTATATATTGTAATAAATTTGTTCGTCGTTTTTTCATAGCTCATTACTTCTCTGTCTATCTATATGCATGTCTGTCTGTCTGTCTGTCTGTCTGTCTTTTAGATAAGTAAAGTTCTACGACGCATGAAAGGAACAACTTTTCTTACCATGAATGTATGAGCAGCACTCAGTTGATAATGATAATGATGGTGGCGATGGTGGATGGGAGGATGGAGGATGAAGGATGGGAGGTTCTACATAAAATTGGCATGAATTTCTTATTTGTTTCTGGTGCAATTGTTATTGTAGCACAAAGTTAATATTATAGTTTCAACTTTATGAATGTTTAACTATGCACACACTTTCATTTTGTTGTGCTGTAAATACAAGATAAAACGTTAACTTGATGGGCTATGTAAGTGTTGTTTAAGAAAATTATGTTATTGTGTGTGTGTTTGTGTGTTAGATATTGTATGCTTTCGATAAAATTTCATTGAAAATTATACAAAATTTTACTTGACTTGTACAACAAATTACCACTTATGCTTATTACAACATTGGCTGCAGAAAACGTTCATTTTTGTGCTGTATGCAACGACTTGTTATCAAATATTTGATGCGTAGCTACGATCTGTATCTGCTATATATTGTATATCTTTTAAAAGAGTTAAACATGATGGTTGTGATGGACCAATTACAGCAAGCAATTGTTGTTGTTTTGTTATTTCATTCGTTTTTGGTAATTTTTTTGTTTTTGTTTGTTTTTTTTTTGAAGTTTTTGTTTACTTTTCATTACCTTTAATTGTTTTTTATGCACCATTGGAAAGGAAGTGTTTATAGTTGTGATAATGAACAGATATGCACACAATTTAATGAAACATCATCATTTTCATTATCAGCATCATCAACTATAACAATAGCAATAACACTAACAATAACACTGCCACTGTCATTTTTGACGCAAACAAAAATATTTGCATAAATCATATAAATTGCAACAAATGCAATGGAAAAAAATCCCAATTAATTATAATAAATTTTAAAATGAAAAACAAAAAAAAAATAAAAATAAAAAAAATTAAAAGAACAAAATAGAAAATAAGCGATAATTTAATGAAATTATAGCATTTTTTGTGGCTGGCCATAGAGCGCGATAAGTGTTTAAATTTAAAAATAAAATAATACAAGGGTAAAAAATCTACATATGGGCGTGGCTAGTACCTGATTACATTTAATCTTGCATGTTGGGATTCTATTAAAAAATTGTGGGCGTAACTACCCCGCCTTTGTTTTGCAATTCCAAAGGATTAACTCAACCTAAACATGTATACAGAATTTCAACTTAGTAGCTCTATCTTTATAGCTGAGAGATAAATGTGGGCGTGGCAATTTCAAACAATTCATATAGAAAATCTTCGTTCAAAAATGTTTTTTATAAATAATGGGCATGACTGTTATAAGATCCACCATCTAAATAAAAAATTCAATTCAACTTAAAGCATATCTTAAATTCCCTCGATCATCTGCTCCATAAAAGGCGTGGCATACACTTGATAACTGTTTATTATGCCCAAATAGAAACAAGAATCATAAGATTTGTTGTCCATTATAGTTTTTTTTTAAATTTAGGGCGTGTTCATTATTCCATTGCGCCCATTTTTGTTATATTAATGAAAGATCTAAGTGTTAATATGTATTTTGAATCTAGATTTATTCAGATTTTAATGCTGATCACAAATATATATATTTTGTTAAAAATGAAATGATAAACTTAGTATATGTCCACATCGTATGTGGAAGTTATAAAAACCAAGTTGTATCCTTAAAAAAACAACAACAAATTGTTTGCATTTTATGTATATTCACTTACTTAATGGTGATTAGAAAAAGAAGCGTATACGAGTATTTACACATATCCTTACCGAGTAGCGATGCCACCACTTGTGCCATCATTCTGTTACAAACATTTTCTTATGCTAGTTACAAAACTTTGCTGGGATAGAGATTTTGTTTTCATGCCAACTATGTCTTGTGATTTCACACCAGTTTTTCAAACATATGTACGGAAACGCGTTAAAAATTTATTGTCTGATGTGTTAATGCCAACTAAAGCTGTTTATACTGCAATATATTGCCAAATATAATCTTAATATTTTTAAGAGGTCTTCATGTAAAAGTTCATTTAAAGTGGAGCAAATCGGTGTTATATGATTGTTACAGTTTATGAATTGTTAAAATAATTGTATTCGCTTCACGTTAGTGATGAAGGTATGCTTAGTTTTTTGTTATGTTTAAAACACCCAGACGACAGTCGCGGAGACACTATCAAGTATATATATTCTTAATTGGCATAAGTTGTTTTGTACAGGTCGGCCATCTGTTCTTGAAACATTCAATTCCGTACGTAGATTACTATTTAAAATTGGTTTAGAGGGGTTAAGAGACACGCCCTGCATTAAAGAAAAACTACCTGTCAATCACATAAATTGAGCTAAGATGTTAAACTTTTGCATATAGTTTATAATTACTACTCTTGTCGTTGTGCCAATGGGCGTGATCGCATAATAAACACGCCCTTAATATACAAATATCTCTTTTGAAAGTTAATACATATTAAATACTTTATTAAAAGTTATAAAAAACATAACTTTGCAATATAAAAGGTTTTTCAATAGGGACATAACAATTGTAGCTATTCCGTGAAGAATAGGTGTGTATGAAAAACGAAATGAAGTTTTTCCTATAGTTTTAAAAATTTGCAAAAATTTGCAACAATTTATAAAAGAATTTCTCTTGTTTATGAACATGTTATTACTACTTTAACTAAAAGAAAAAAAAAAAAAATGCATTCTGTTAACCAATAAAAGCAAACCGCAATAATTTGCAAAAGTACTAACTGGAGAAAAATAAGTAAAACCGTTATGTATGGTTTACAATAAATCTAGAGCACTTACTGGCAATGATTGCTATAGATTGATGGCATGATTTTACCTAAAGTTGTCATTTGAAACTTTTACATACTTTTCCTAACACTTAATTGCCAACACACACACACACACACACACACACACACACACACACAATACAATGCAATAGTTTATATGGAGTGAAATAGTCTGCAAACATTTACTTCTGAAGAGGATTCTGATTTAAAATCTATAAACTTTGATGTCGTTCCGTGAACGTTACAAACATTATGACTATGCTAGTTTACTCTGCCGCCTCACTGCGGTGAGTATAAATATGCGAAGCCGCATAAAAACGAATTTTAACGGAAAATCGTAAAACAAAATTCATTGGCCGGCAAATATGTGAACACAAAATAGTAACCGTTTGTAGAGCAGAACAACAACAAAAAAAAAAAAAACAAAAAAACAAGTAAGAAAACTAAATTTGACTTCGGCCAATTCTTAAATACCCTTTACATTCACAACAGTGGGCGTGGCATCAGGTATCAGCCTGCAAGTTGAGTTTTAGAGAAAATATGGTTTTTTGTGTAAATTGTGCGCATGTCTGTTATCTGACCATGCCCATGGAATAACTATTAATAGGTATACCAAATATAAACTCCATAGCCCATTTTTTGTGGCAGATATATAGATTTTTGTCGATTGTGGGCGTGGCTCTTGACCGATTTGGTCAATTTTAAATACTGATCTGCATGTAAAAATTAAAAGTGCTTGTGTGTACAAAATTTTAGCTCAATATCGCAAAATTTACGCCAGAATGCCAGAATGCAAACAACAGACGGACACACGGACATACATGTTTAAATCGACTCAAGAATATATATATTTCGTAGAATCTTTGACGTCTATTTCTGAGTATTGCAAACGGTAGAACAACCTTAGTATACCCTCTTCAGTGAGGTGGAGGGTAGAAAAAGAAAAAAATGAAAAGACTGTACACCGAGTAACCACATCATAGAAAAGGAAATATGCGCAAAGCAAAAAAAAAAAAAAAAAACACACATACGCCTACACGTACCAAAAAGTCAGATTCATAGTCGGATAGGAAAAGTGTTTTCTTTTGTGCCCAAATATATGAATAATACTGCCAAACATCAGACGCATTTGTTTAACTGGCAGATAAATTGCTCCACATGCTCGTCCTTTGCCTTAGTTTTAAAAATCTTTCATTTTATAAAAAAAAAATACTTGTGCAAAAATATTTTCAGTCAAACTCAGTTTATTTATTTAGCCTGGTGCTTAACCGCAGCCCACCTTGTTTGCCACACAACACATTAATCACTGCTAACAATAACGCATAGTCTACACATAACACTGCAGGTAACTGTAGTTCAGTTGATTGGCTACGCACATAACCGGATGAAGCCAGTGCGGCCAGTGTGTTATCCTTAGTGAGTCTTGTTGAAATTATTCGAATTTCCATAGAAGAATGGTTTTGACCTTTAACAGCTTGGCAAATGGATATGACCACATGAACTCCAAATATTGTAATTTACGTTAATTCATTGTTTGTGTTGTTATTATTATTGTTGTTGTTATTGTTGTTGTTGTTATTATTATTGTTGTCGATGAACACTAATTTTTAATGGTGTGATATCAATAAATTTATTTGTGTAATCATTCGGAAAAACGGTTCCTACATATAACATGCAATACAAAGAACAAGATATTGTATGTTAGTGTGGGTGGATGGGTTGAAATAAAAGAATATTATTTTATTTTATTCCCTTGTTAATGCCATAGCGATGCCAGGTATGCTTTCAACATGTGTTATGTTTTGCTTTACATCGTTCGGTCTGAAGTGACCCTTAGTGATGAGGTTATATTAAATTTGTTATTACATTTGCAACATCCAGTCTAGAAGACGTTTATATAAAAAAAAAAAGAACTGAGTCTATTCAAATAAATCCGTTCATATATATGTATATGTCTCTGTAAAGTAAATTTTTCCAAAAATTTTCGATACCTGCATGTGAATCGAATCGTTTAAGAGCCACGCCCACAATAGATTATAAATTATCTGTCAGCCATAATATTTGAGCTGAAATATGGCTCATCTATTTTTTCTGAGGTTTTCGTTTGATGTAACAAAAATGGGCGTGGTCATGGGCTAACAGACACGCCCACAATTAACAAAAAAACATACTTAACATAAATTTCGATTTGCAAACTAATAATACAGGCATTATTATGGGGCGTAATCGTGTAACTGCCACGCCCACTCATTGTATGCAGATGTTTAGAGTATTTAAGTATGGACTGAAGTCAAATTTTGTATTCTTATCTATTTCTTAGTAGCTTGTGTCTTAAACGCCATAGTGTAAAACCTGTTACTTGAGTAAGTTCAAGCAGTTGTGGAATATCCCCCAACATGTTTCTCTCCCTTTGTTTTTTTGTCTTTGTCATCGTGTATAGTTTTGCGGTAAATCTATAACAATGACTTCAACCACCTCCCCTTTTCGTTATTTTGCTTAATATTCACACATAATTAATTAATAAGCATGAGTCATAAACAAAGAATTACAATAAACAAAGGAACCTCTACATGTACCCAAATAATATGAATTGTTATGGTAGAGAAGGAAAATTAATTCGCGTAACAATGCCACTATTAAGTGAGTCATGATTTTTATTTGACAAAATGCTTATAAAATATAATCGAAAATAATTTAATGTTGTGGACTCAGTGATTCATGCAGTTACTTGTTATTGGCAGGAAAATGTAGGAAAGAAATTATTCAAATTTAATAAATGAAAATGTGATAGTTTACCACTTAATACCCTACATCACTTAGTTTCGCAAATTTTAGTTATAGTTAGCTTTTTCAGTAAACTGGAAGCATTATCATACAAATCATTTTGTGTATTGTCTTTATATGTAAAGAGGTTCTAAAAATGCTCTTAATTGGATCCAAATTTAGCATAATCAATTATTAATTAAGAATTTTATATTCTTTACTAAAAATGTTATCAAAAAATATTAAGAATTGTAATTTTTTGTCACATAAAGACGTTTTTTATAGTAGAACGGTACATGGGGAGGGATTCTAAAAATCGTACAATTCGGTCTATATTCAATTAGCTTCAATCTAATTCAATCTATCGGTTAAGAATGGATATTTTAATCGATTTAACTATGTCCGTATGTACGTCCACGTGCATCTTTTAATCAACATTATAGTTCGCAATTTTAAATATTTTTTTGACAAAATTCGGCATAAGGTTATATTTTAAGGTAAAGACGATCTGTATTGAAAATGGACTTGATCGGTCTTTTTTTAGGACCTCTCCCCATATAACGCAATATTTTTAAATAAATCTTTGTATGACAAAACTGCCCAGTTTTTGCTAAATAATGGTTAAATAACTTAATACATAACAGTAATAAATTTGAAATCGATCGAACCATTAGTGGAACCCCTTTCCATATAGCATTTAATAATTTCTATGTGACAAAGGCCCTGAGTTTACTAATCCAACTCAACTAATAGTTCAAATAAGAAGTAAAGGGTACTAAATGGTCGTATAAAACCGTTAAAGCTGTTTTTATTAGTTTTTTTTTTTTATATACTAAAATAGTTATTGGAAATATTTTGATCATTCATTTAGTTTCGAATAATTATTAGAATACCAATAACTGTTAAGTGTTGTATTCCACCACGTATCAATTATGTTTGTATTCCGTTATGTTATATCAATTGCAAATAAAAATATATATATACATACACGTAGACTTGATGACTGATACGCGTACATATCGCCCCAAACTAACAATATCATCAACAACGATTTAACTCACCAAAATTGAGTGAGTACTCAAACAAAACAACAGCAGGTGAGAATAAACAATAACATGAAATAAAACAGTCATAACCATAATAATGATATTAGATTTCACACAGCACAAAAACAAAAACAAAAACAAAAACAAAAACATATTCATCTCAACACACAAAAACAATAACTCAATTTAAAGCACGAAGGATACCATCCATGTTGACGCACATAAACACACACACATACACACACACACACACAGACACAACCATCACACAGAGCATGTGTGTAAACAATACACAAGTGTATTTGCCACTACGTTATATGCTGTGTAGATAAAGAAGCCAACGAATCTGGCTTTTAGACAGTCATCTGCTGTGGTATACTGTGGAGTAATCCGCAATTTTAGTTGACAAGCTCATCAGATATCAAAATAATTTCTCATTAAAAACAAATCCTAGCATGATTACCTTTAACACAGTGCACCTATACAACTAACAGACTGTTGTTCTGACAACAACAATAACAATAACAACAATCTCTTAACAATAATTGAACTTGTTTTCTTATTACACCATAAAATGTACCATTGCGTTAATTTCTGGTGAATAAGTAGGCAGTACGGTTCTATCCAATCATTTTATACCCTACACCATAATTTTCATATAAAAGTTTGTTTGTGAAAATTCACGTTTTATAGAAAGGTAATCTAAAAATCATTTATAGAAAAAAAATATAATTTTTAGCTGATTCTAATTCAATAATAATTTCATCTAAATCTTTTGAAAGAATTAGATTTTCCAAAAATCTATTTGTCTGCCACAAAAATTGAACTACAAAGACAAAATTCGGCACACATATTAATATATATCGTAACCATCAAAAGCCACGCCCACAATCAACAAAAATCTCTTTATATGCCACAACAATGAAGCTATGAAGTTGAAATTTGGTTTAAATATGTATAATTATTCCATTCATTGATTTGTTAAAAATGGGTGTGATCGAATAACAGACGCTCTCATAATGTACAAAAAATCTTATAAAGCATAAAACTTGACTTTTAAACTAATACGTAATACATACACTAGAAAGCTTAATTATGTACCCTGCCACGCCCACCGTTTATATGTAGATATGGAAGGTCTTTAAGATCTGGCCTAAAGCAAAATTTAGTTTTCTTTTTTGTTTTTTTTTGTTTTTTTTTTTTAATGTAACAAGAAATTTAAATTCACAGTTAATGAAATTTGATTAAATTAGAAAAACAAGAAAACAAATGCTTGAACTTTAATCTTAGATATTGTTTGTACTTAACGGTAATGTTGGATTTGTGTACAGAACGTCCAGCTTATGTGAAGTTAAATGTCAACCTTATCTGATTGGAAGTTAATTTTGTTCCGTGCCGTTGTCTCATGTCTGGTTAAGTCTGGTTACACACTCTTTTTGGTAATTTGAGCGAAATCATGTCGGTCAAATGCACTAATTGAATTTTTTTTGGGCATCGCTCTGCATGTGCAAAGCTCCATACACATACCGTATACACGTACGCTTATAAGTGGATTTGTTGTTGTTTGTATGGGGGTAAGATGTCTCATGGTCCTTATTTTGTCACTCCAACACACGTTCGTACGTATGTAGGTCATTGTGAATAGTTTTAAAATAATCCACTTTGTGGTTTTATTTTCATTCATGAATTTAATGGTATTGTTGTTGTTATTGTAATAATAAATTAAATTATCTTTTTAAAAAAAAATATTATTTATTATACACTACACATAAAATGGGGGGCATACTAAGTTTGTCATTCCGTTTGCAACACGTAGAAAGAGAAGACCTATAAAATATATTTATATTCTTCTTGTCCGCGTGTCAGATTGCTATTTAAATTGGGCAAAATTGCCACAAAAAAGCCACGCCCACAAACGGTATATATATATTTATCTGCCAGAAAAGTTGAAAGTTGCTTTACATATGTATAATTATCTCATCGATCGATGTATCAAAAATGGACATATTTGATTAACAGACACGCTCACATTTTACAAAAAAAAAAAAAAAACTCATAAAACCCAAAACTTGACTTGCAAGTTGATACGTAATACATACATTGAGCGTAATAATCTTCTTGCCACGCCCACTATTCATATATAGATATGCAGGGTATTTATGATTCGGCTCAAATCGAATTTAGTTTTCTTTCTTGTTTTCTATTAATTTTGAAATCTTTCATAAAAATTGTTAACACAAAATAAAATCTCTTGGGTGCTATGCGTAAACACTTCTTCAAGTAATTTTTCCTAATTTACAATTTCGATAAATTGAGACAAATTGCTTGATTACACCTCAACTGTTACACATACTGCATATATATCGTTCTTATGTATTGGCTGCGTGCAGGTGTTCGTGAGCACGTGTGTGTGTGTGTGTGTGTCCCACTTGTCGTTTAATTTTAATAAATAGTAGTTAGCTCTATTCATTCTAGCTGCTTCTTCTTTTCAACCATAAAGCCATAAATTACGATTACGTTAAACATGTTATGTATGTGCACAACAACTCGTTCAACTCAAGATTATGTACAGTGCACACAACACGAGACATATGCTGCATACATGCATCAGTTTATATAAACAATGGAAAGAATGTATTTATCTTTTTTTTTTTTTTGAAACCTTTTTTCAACACACCGCCATGTGCGCCACGTAGTCGATTTTAATGAAATAATTCCGTGTTTTAAGGGAATGTTTATTTAGTAGTAAGCAGGATATAATTATGTCATCTATTCGATATATTCATGTACATCTGTGTTTATCTCTTACATTAATTTTTTTTCACTAACGTCCTTTGATTTATTTTAATTTCTTTATCTCATATTGAGCGGCCGTGAAAATAGTTCCCATAAAGGAACAAATATCTAGAGACGCACACATAAATAAAGGATGAAAGTTTGATGCTGCTTTGAAGCATTTATAATTTATGGCGTCTTTCGCTCTAGTTTGATGTTTATAGTAAAAGTTAAACATAGTTTTCTTTACTTTCCTTTTTTTATATTTCATAGCAGAGTAGTTCATGATGGCACACTTACTTGAGTATCCTTTTTAAACGATCCACTTTTACACGATTTATTTTTCACACTGTTTTTTAGTTTCCCATGCGATTTTTTTTTTTATATATTTTAGAAAAGAGTAGCCTATGATGGCACACTTTTCTTAGTTTTCTTTTGAAAAGACTATTTATATATACATATATAATTTCTTACATATTTTAGGAAAAAGTAGGCTTTAATGGCACACTTTTTTTTTTTTTAGAAAAGGAATAATTACGAAAATATGTTCTGGAGAAACCAAAAAATGTTCAACTGTTCAAAAGATAATGAAAATGGGCATGTTTTCTCCTAAATATTTAGAAAAAAAAATTGGAAGAAATTTTTCAACAAGAAAAATATTATAATTTTTAGTATACGTCGCAATCTTTGCTATGGATCTATAGATCCAATGCTGTCCCTTTGCTATAATAATAAAAACTGCTCCCAAAACTTGTTTGAAGGGTACAACAAATCAAGCCTCTAAACCTAAAGCCTCCATCCAGCTTGCCCACTGGTTTTGAAAAATGGAAATAATTCAATTTTACAACTGTGCCATTTTAAGCTACTCTCTCTTATAATAATAACAACTGTAAATTGACGAAGAATGGCAAATGTCTATTCTATGCATTGTAATGGCAGAAACCCATTTTCATTATTCTTGTACATTTCTAATTAACCCTCCGAGGGGCACAGCTTTTGTATGAGAAGAAGAACGCTTTTGCAAATACTGCATCTAGGGAAGGATAGTCTCTTGGGAACCCTAAGCGGTATACTTTTTCTTGTGTTTTACTTTTAATAATATTGAGGACCCTTGATATTGCGGAGCTTACTACGATCGCTTGGTCCGTGTAGCACTAATTTTAGAGGCTTCATCTAGCAGACGAATAAAACGACTTTTCCGGCATGTGCCTAGAAGATCATTTATGAAGAGAAGAGAGAGAGAGAGAGACACAGAACCGAATGGTTGGTTACTTAGAAAACTCCTTTAAAAACACTGATCAACCTGACCCGTTTAGAAATTGGCCGACACTCAGTTTGATGTAAATTTTGTTGCATGTAACCAGTCTCCGGTCTCTGATCCATCTTCCATCAGTTGCAATGAAATGTCACTGGCACCTAACGGGTTAAGGCATAAACATTAGGTAAGTTGTGATGATATCGCATACACACATCCACTTGCCTGTTGCTTTTATATATTACAAGTATAGCTCTATAAACTATTAAGAACTACTAGCCGTAAGATTCATGTTAGACATGCAAAGGATGAAAAGTACTTAAACAACAGTTTCGTTATTGCTGTTGTTTATATTATATTGTATTGTGCTTTTCTGTTTCTCCCGTTCTCGTTCTCGTTCTCTTCCTCTTTCACTTTTAGTTTTAGGCTAAAAATAGAACAGTGAATTTCAGCTTCAGCTGTTGCTATAATAACAAACTATTAGACTACGATACGTAAAACATAGTTAAGTATGTACTTGTTTATACTTATCGGGGCTTGCGTGTGTGTGTGTGTGTTCATTGAATTTGGAGGTTCAAGCGTAAAACTGCTGCAAGTGTTTACTTAAAGATTGTTTATTTGAAGGAAAAAGAAAGAAAGAAAGAAAAAGTTAAGCAGCTTTGTAAGTATAAACGAGTGTGCGGAGCGTTTGTATTAATGTTCAAATACCAAAAATTTATGTATCATGCAGTAAACTTTGGAATGATTGTTTTTACTTGGTATACTTTGTGACACTTTCAGTAGATGGAACAACAAACTTTACATGTTGTAGATAATGGAATAAAGAAAAGTCTACTAGCTCGTCCTGGGTACGGCAATGAATGCAGTTTAAGTAACCGATATAATTGCTTTCACGAGGCATTCTAATTAAAAATATGTAGAGTTTCCTTAAAACATGTGTATGTATATAAAGTGGTCTAAGTCACATTTTACCAAAAATCATATTATTTTCAAAAATATTAAAATAATTTTTGCTAAATCGATGATTTCGAAAAATTGATTTAAATTACTTTCAAATGATGAGGTGATCTATGCTAGCAGTGTGGGACAAGTCTGCTGCCAGACCGTAAAAGAAAGGCGCGCGCTGTATCCATAGAGGAAGGAATAAACTGTAAATTCTACCAAAAAATGAAAGGATCTAACAAAACGTGTCGAATCCACCTCTTTCTCTATAAAAGATAAACGCAGGATTGTCCACAAAGTCCTAAGATTCATTCTAAACATTTCTCTAATTTGTTTGTCGGAAATAAAACGATATTTGGGCTCCGAATCTGGCCGATCTACCATAGACCAGATCTTTATTAATATAAAAAGAATCGCATGCGACTCTTCCATAAGCACGTCACTGTTTAGCGCCTTGTGTGAGGTATTCCCGTTGACCTCATAAACCTTAGTCAGACAATGTTGACGAACATTAGATGGACCTTTCCGAACTCTTCAATACTAAAGGTGGACTCAGGCAGAGTGACAACCTTTCATGCACCTTCTTAAACATAATAATGATGGTAATGCGGAATCCGGAATGCGGAATGCTAATGTTGACAATTGTGATACAATTTTCTTGCAGTTATACGCAAAATGTTTGATCCTGTATGCGTTTACGATGAGTTCCGGCTTAGAATGAATCATGAGTAATGTGATCTATACGCCGTCGTATAAAAATTCCACTCTAGCGATGGTTAGATTATTTTGATCGTGTAGAATGCTCCAACTAGGATGTTTAGAGTAAGAGTCTGGTCGAAACTCCGGTAGAGAGAACAAGTGTTTCATGTCCCGCAAGCAACAAAGTGCGTGGAGTTCTTTCTTACAGCAGGCAAAAGATCTAAATAAGTTGTAAGCGGTTAGTAATGATGATGATGATGATGACGGTATCCGATGCCTTCTTCTGGGCTTTGCAAATATTTTTACAAAGTCCTAAACACATATGTTGGTGGATATAAGAAAAGGAGAAATGCAAAAGAAGAAAAGGAACTTGTGCTCAATTAGGCTCTTAATGATTGCATACGTGCTGTCTCATATTAAAAAGAGATTATAAAGCTTAAGTAAATATTGTAAATATTTTTTGAAATTAATAAAAATTCATCATAATAAAAATTGATGCAATTATGTTATATATGCCAATCTATTAAATTTAATATTAAGAATATTTTTTCTATTATTTATAAAGAAAAAGGAAAATTCAACAAAAATGTTTAGTTTCTTATGTATAACATTTTTAATATAATCAATTCAAACTGTTTACAGGGACATTTAGTTAGCATGGCAAGGAAGGATATAAATGTATAAAAATAAAAACGATTCTAGTCGACCACTTAATACACTTTACCTTTGATTCCAGCAAGTCGTTTTTTTTTTAAATTTAAGTGAAAAAGGTTCTAGAAATGGTCCGATCGGGTCCATATTCAGCACGATCAATTATTAAACTAATTTACTATTCTTCAGCAAAGTTTAGCCTAAAATTTATTTAAAAAATTGACATTTTCATCATGGAAACACTTTTATTAATTTATAACGTTGTATGGGGAGTAGTTCAAAAAGTAGACCAATTTTCAACAGTGACCCCATTTAACCCAAAATACATCTCGATGGAAAAATTTGGCACCTTTAGACACAAGAAAGAAATAGTTGGACGGATGGACATGATTGAAGTGTTTCAGATTTTCAATTTGAAACGATCAATATAGTTAAAGTAAGGGTGTGACATTTGTCGTGTCGCAGTTGCATCACTTTGTGGTGTAAGGTATACAAAAATGTTGCAACCATGTGAGCAGCAACTAAGAGCCAGAAAAAATAGTCATTTATTGTAAAAATTGTGTAAAGCTGAGAAAAGGAAAGACAGAGACAGTGTGGGATGCCATGAACGAAAGCCACAAATGGATTATGAAGAATTATAATTGACCATTATCGAATTTAGAACCTTAAGCACAACATTTGCACAACATTCACGACTCTACAAATGGAAGCTTGTGCTGGCATTCGATTTATGTACCTTTTGAACCGAACAACACAAAGGATATAAAAATTTGTCACATTATCGTTTCGTCCATTGTACACTTGAGGATATTCAACTCAACTTCAGTGTAATTTAATCAGTTACTTTCAGTCATTATTGCTAGCATTGCACATTACATTAAGACAACAACAATATACAATAACAAAAAAGCCATTTTCTAGTTTAGTTTGTGTAGAGTTTTCATTGCAGAAGAGACGAACAGAACAACAAAGAGAAGCAAAGAAAAAATTTCAAGAATGTACAACAAAAAGTTTGAAAAACTTTTCAAACTTCAATAACCACCAACCACCAACCGACTTAATGACGGGATATGTTAACTTAATAAAAATATATGAGACACCAAATTGAATATTTCGAGTTTGAGAGGAGAATGTTGTTTATTAACAATGGAGAAATAGTTGAAATTGTTGTTTACCCTCCACACAACATGGGGGGTATACTAAGTTGATCACTCTAGTTGCAACAACTAGAAAAAGGCTTTAGAGATCCTACGCAATATATATTCTTGATAAGCGTGGAAAACTGAGTCGTGTGTCCGTCTGTTGTTGGCATTCTTATGGTCGTAAATTTTGAGATGAAATATTTTTAATTTCTGTACACAGGTATCTATTTAAATGGCTAGGGAGCCACGCCCACAATTGGCAAAAATTCATTTATCTGCTACAAAAATTGACCGATAAAGTTGGCATTCCTTACACATATTTATAATTATCCCATCCATCGATGTACCAAACAGGGGAATGGTCGGATGACAGGCACGTCTACAATATATAGGGGGAAAGGAGGGAATCGTGTACCTACCACTCCCACCTTTTCTAAGTCCATGTGTAGGGAATAAGATTTGGTCTAAATCAAATTTAATTAATTCTCTTGTTTGTTTTTTTAAACAAGTGATAATGTTGTAATCGGTCAAGCCCAACCATTCATTACTCTACGCCACTTAGCTTCCTAAATTATCCTTCAATTAGTTTAGATAAGTTGTGTGGCCGTAAAAGTCTTTTCGAGAAGTATCATTATTTGGAAATCGAATCTTGAGTGAGTTCTAAAAATGGTCAAAACATTTTCAATAGAGTTTCTCTCTGATCCTATAAATGTCCTTGCACTTGCACTAAAATTCGACTAGAAGTTTGCGCACAAATTTACATAGACAGACGGACAAACATGTCTAGATCGACTCAGATTTTGATGAAGAACAAATATGTATGTAAAAACTTGGTAATGTCTCTAACGTCTCGTGAATGTTTACATTTTCTGAATGTTTCATACCTCCCTTATCTTAAATGGAGGGTATCAAAATGAATGGATTCATGAATGAATCGTTTTCAACCATGCTATGCGTAGATTATACCAGATTTTTTCTAAGTCTACCACGTTGTACATTATTGTTGTTTGTAAAACTTTCCCAGTGTACATATATATCTATACTTATGCATATTATGCATATGTATTTGTGTTTATATGCAGCTTGTTCCTAGTTTTATTTTCGAGATTTGAATGGAAATATATACGCAGGTAGCTGCAAATGACAGCTAAAATTTATTTAAGTGCAATAGTTTTTCCTTTATTGTTATACCACTAAGTTTAATTTTTCGCATTTTCTTGTGGTATTAGGCTTGAGTTATCATATGAACGTATGGTAATAATGAACTTTGTCTAAGGAACAGATATCATGGAGAACGGTTTTAATTTGCTTTGACAAAAACTATGTAGGTCATCGCCTTTATAAATATAGGTACATTGCTTTAAATAAAGGCGTGATAATCAAATGATTTCTGGTACAAGAATCTACTCAGGAGATGTCTAAAAATGTACGCACTGTGCCTATCTTACGCCCCAGATTTAGAAACATTTTTGTGAAATTAACTGAAATTTGCTGTTTTTACTACATTTTACAAAAATGAGCTTTTCTCCAACATTGCCAAGAGACACAAAATACTGCATAAAATGAACATCTATAAGGTATAGCAGATACTTGACCACGCCCAGTTGCAATTAGATAAAAGACATAGACATTGCAAAGGACCTCTGACCTCTGAGTGCAGAAAAATTTTCATATTGTTTCATAGACGGACACACAGACAATTACTAATTTGTACAGCGCAGTATATTTACGTGTACTTAAATACTTTGTGTACTTAATCATTTGTTCTTGGCACTGAATATTATCAACACATTTCTAGACACTTCATTACTTTCGTCTGTCAGATAGTAGATCTTGTGCACTGAGAGTTTGTGCTGCAGTGTAATGATGCCTTCACACAGAGACTTCAGACCCCAGAGTATTTAGTTTTACAAACAAATTTACTTAAAGGTATTGTTGTTGTTGTTGTTGTTGTTGCCTTTTCGAGAAATTACAGCCAAGACATTGAGATTGATTTCAATCTTCTTTTGGAAATCTTGCAGCACATTTTAATTGTTATAAATATATTGATACTAAGGTGAAGTATTGTACACATGTTGTGTTACTGTGAAAGTTTCCAAACACAGTTTGACAGCCTCGGGCGTGACTCAATTGTGCAGTATATTTCATCTGGTTCTACTAACTTTTCGAATATGGAAATTGCTAATTTAAAGCTTCATAAATATTTGTAGCACATTAATTTGCCCTCTAGGGTATAGTAGAACAGGTGAATTGTCATCATTAAAAAAATTGTAAAAAAATTGTAAAAAATGTGTAAAAAAAAATTTAAAGTTTCTTATGCCACACATTTCATTGGTTTTTATTTGTTACCTCAAAAATTTATAATTAAATTTCACCTTTTTTTTTTTTTGTAGAATTTTGGGAAATTTTTAAACTTGTGCTGTGAGAAGGAACCGCAAATACACAATTGGAGCAAAATTGTCTTTGTTTACATATTATGCATGTAAAAAAGTTTTCAAATTCTTTGTCGCATCTATCCTTTTTATATGCACCACTCGATAAGTTGAGAAGTATGCTAAGTTTGTTATATCATATGCTACAAGCAACGCAACATAGAAGCGTCAGATACCCTACAAAGTTTATATATTCTTGATCAGCATCGAAAACTGACTATTAGAGGGCGAAATTATATACCTGCCACGCCCACCGTTTATAAGCAGATGTGGAAGGTATTTAATGTTTTGGCGGTAGTCAAATTTTAGTGTTTGTTTAAAAGGATTTTTTTCGATTGTGAGCGTGTCTACCCATCGATTTGACTCAATTTATATAACAAACCGAATATAGAAATATTTATAGAAAATTTCAGTTGAATATTTCAAAATGTTTAATCATAAGAGTGCCAACAACAGACGGACATGCCGGGCATACGCAGAAATATTTCCATAATACACTTCAGCTTTTGCCGCTTATCAAGAATAGATAAATTCTCATATTTCGTTATGGTTATTATAAAGTTCTTAACAAAGTCGGTACATTATCGACCTCAATATGAACATCATGTGTATTCAATTGAATCCTCTTTTAACGATTTTGGATTAAAAAGTGTGTGTGTGTTGCATTTCAACTCAATAATTGTATATTTAAACAAATACACTTTTTTACAATTTATTGTGAATTAAACAATTTCAACAAAATGTTCTTTCTTCTTTCATATAAATTTATGTACATGTATATGTATTGTATTTATGTATCGTACATGTTTCATTAGAATTATTTCATGGAGTGCTTAGGAAAAAGTGTCCTTGTATTTATGTTTATGTTCCATTAATAAACAACAATGTGTAACATGTGTTTGGGTTGGCTAAACAATTGATTATTCTAAACTTGTTTTTCTCTTCAAGAGCTTTAACTTAAATATTCTTGTTAGTTAGCATTGAAAAATTAATATGTGTAACGTAGCATAACGTAACAGGGCTGCACACAAATACACTGTGAATGCAATAGTTATTTATTTGTTATTGTTGTTGTTATTGTTATTGTTGTTTCTTTATGTGGTACAACGTACGTTCATGTTTAGCTTAAAGTTTATGTGAAACACTACTCTTTGTATACTTGCCTGGAAATTGAACAAAATTTACCAGAAATTTCATTTGATTGCGTTTACTTTGTTAATTAAAATTTCAAATCGATGCATAACGTGTTCTATGGCACATTTTTGCCATATGCGAACATATGAATATGAAAACTTTTGCCACGATTACCTTTCTTTTAAAAGATTTTCTGCAGTAAATTTTATTATTTTACATAATATTACAAACGCATACAAACGCATACAAAGACACTGTAGATATTCTTAATTTCTCGAGTGGGTGTGGCATGTTTCTAATGACACATTAACATACAAGTAAAAGTTTGCGCAAAGTATAGATTTTTTGAAAATTGTAAGCGTGTCCGGAATCCATTCGAACTACGTTCTAAATAATACGTGAACTGAATTTTGTCTTCGTAGTTAATTTTTTAATAATAGTGTATGTATTACGTATCAACTAAAGTGTCCATTTTTACGCTGAGTATGGTTTTTTTTAAATTATGGGCGTGTCTGGAACCCCACCACCAACCATAGACAGACAGGTCTAGATCGTCTCAGATTTTTGATGCTGATCCAGAATATATTTATTCTTTAATAACGCTTTCTTCTGAGTATTGTAACCTTATAACACCGTCATCATTAAGGTAAAAATTTAAATCGGCTTAGACCAAAACTTAACTATCTTCTAAATCTCTGTACAAAGAGTGGGTGTGGCAATGTGTACCCAATTACAACTAGGTAGCTGAATTTTTGTGGCTCATATAAAATGATTATTGTCCACAAGTGGCCTTAAGCTGTGCCCTAAAAGAGGCCAAAGCGAGGGCGTCATACCGTCACAACAGTCAATTGTGGTAAGAAATGTAATAATATTTGTGGTTTTTTAATTATACATGCAACAAAAACCACCTCTTAAACCTATAGCTTTCTAAGTTCGTTTATTTTCTTTATATACGTAAAAAAAATGATTCATAAGTGAGTCTGGCCCACCCCGCCGTATGCATAATATATAACATAACGCAGTGAGTCAGTCACCCTCACCGTGTGGCAACTTTCTTTGTTGTGTATATTGTATGTTCTTGAATATGCTACTGTTTAGTTTTTTGGTGTAATGGCCACTGCATAAATTCGTATATAGCACAAGTCCTTAGTTATAAATACTTAAAATTCAATTTTAGTTTTTACAAAATAAAAAAAACAGAAACTCAATGAGTTGTACTTTCCTTCTGTACCTTACCTTTACTATATATATATATATATGTACTAACAAAAGCGCAGTATTACGTAATGCTGCACATGGCTGTTACAGAGAGAGATACAGTTTTGTGTCCTTTCGATGATATCAACAAACAAGCCAGATGTATTTGACTATGGTCGGTGATCCTTGTGTAGAGGGATGCATGCACAATTATCGAATCGACAAAGTACAGATAACAAAGTGTTGTTGAGTTGCTCTTGCATAATCGAAAGGAAATACCATTCAATACATTTTCAATATAGCAAACGACTAAAGAAGACTAAATACGAGTATGTATGATAAATCAGATTACAGCGTTGTAAGGCCAAGAGAGATCACGATTGAGTATGAATTGTGATCATGACTCCGAACACATTTTCAGCCATTTTAAATGGCAAATGGGAACTAAGAACTGAAAACAATAAGTCAACATTTCCAAGACCCCGATTTAGCTATAATACTTCTATTTCTACAAATTACACAAATTAAAGTTTTAATGTTTTTGTGCATTTTTAAATGTAGGCGAGTCTGTTACCTAACCACGCCCATTTTTGTCACATCAACGGTTCAAGACTCAGTAAAAAATATATAAATTCAACTCTTATCACAATTATTATGACTAATATAGATTTTTGTCGATTGTGGGCGTGACTTTTAAACGATTTTACCCAAAATATGAACAGACACTTGAAATATTAGCTTCAGCTCAATATATCAAATGAATTATTCAACTTTATAATATCAAAACTTACAACCTGGAACGTTCCGTGACCGTGGGTGTGTCTGTTCGTCTATGTAATTCTTGTAAACAATGTACAAAACGCAACTTTTTAGATATTTTTTATAAGATTTGTCATAGAAATGTCATTTAAGCCAAC